>JABFTP020000144.1:119721099-120921099 GCA_013387265.2 Cryptolaemus montrouzieri | reverse complement strand
CTTGCCAGATGGTGAAGCGTTATGATGCGTTGGGAGAGAAAATTCGTTGAAAAAGGCAGATTTGTGAAAAAAAAATCCATAGATAATGCTATCCTTGTGTATGCTATCATTGTGTATGAATTTCTGACCGAAAACTCAACAAATACCATCAAACAACCACCGTATTCACCAGCTTATTTCTTTTTCCAAAACTCAAATTACGCGTTTTTAATCGATAGATGACATAAAGGAGAATTCGCGGTGAGAACTGAAGTCGATTTCGGAAAAATGTTTTGATGATCATTCTTCAGCTTATTATTTCAAAAAGAGCCTACTTTGAAAGCGATACAATAAATTTGTAATTCTTTGACCAATGCCGGGTACTTTTTTGACAGAATTTCATCATCATCATCATATCAGCTCCCAGTCATCCACTGCTGAATGTAAGCCTCTTCAAACCTTTGCCATTCTTCCCTGTCCTGTTCGCGGTGGTACCAGTTGGAGCATGCGTATTTTCTGAGGTCATCTACCCATCGTTTTTGTGGTCTTGCCATGCACCTCTTGCTTGTTCTAGGTCTCCAGTGCACTAGTCTATCTGGAAACTCATCTTCTGTTTTCCTGGATGCATGTCCTGCCCAACTACATTTCAATTCACTAGTTCTTTCCATTATACCTGTAACACAGGTTCTTCTCCTTATCTCTACGTTCATATGTATTTGGGCAACTCTCAGCATTTCTGCGCTCTTCTCAGTTATTGTCACAGTCTCTAGGCCAAAGGTCATGACGGGAAGAACGCAGGAGTCGAACACCTTCCTGCGTAAGGAGATGGGAACATCTGTTATCCTCAAAATGTTACTCGTTTTTCCAAACGCTGTCCATCCAAGTCTTGTTCTTCTTTTCACTTCAGCAACCTGGTTTCGTTTTCCTAGTTTTATAACATGACCGAGATAAATGTAATCTTTTTTTATCAGCTGATTATCTATTCTCACCGGATTTTCGGTGTTGCTTAAGAGTTTTGCTTGCTGAAGTTCATATGAAGGTCTACCTCCTTGAATGTCTCGTTCAGTTAAGTTAACCTAGTTCTTAAATCTTCCTCGTTGGAACTGATCAAGACCAAATCATCGGCTAACTGGAGATGATTCAGGTGTTTTCCATCTACATTGATACCTTTTTCGTCCCATTCGAGTTTTTCAAAGATGTTTTCTAGAGCAAGAGTGAAGAGTTTGGGAGATATTGTATCCCCTTTCCTTACTCCCCTCTGAACTAGAATGTCTTTTGTCTGCGTCTCTTCGTCGATCCCTACTCTCAATGTGGCACTTTTGTAGATATTCCCCAAGAGGGTGGTGCATCTGGAGTCTATCCTTGCATCGTTCAATCCTTCAGTTACTGTCCAACATTCGATAAGATCGAAGACTTTCCTGAAGTCTACATCTGGGATTTTTCTTTCTTCTAAGCATCGATTGAGAAGCACCCCCATTGCTTGAATCAAGACGTCACCTCCAAATTTCAGCATTTCGTTTGTAATGTAGTCTTCCCCAGGGGATCTCCCATTTCTGAGCTGGTTCAGTGCAGATCTTATTTCTTCTGCTGTGATATCGGGCATCTATTCAGAGTTAACATTTGTGCCTTTATTTCTGTTATGTTCCTTGACATCAGGAGGTATTGGAAGTTCTGACCTATAGAGTTCTTCGTAAAAACCCTCAATTACTCAAATTATTTCAGCTTTATAAGTAACGATGTCTCCGTCTACGTTCTTGAGTTGAATTATTTTTGTTCTTCCTGAAGCTTCAAGTTTCGTTCTTAGATTTTTCAAATTTTATTGCTTCATTTATCAAATTTGTATTGTATGTTCTTCGATCTTTTGACAGAATGTATTTCAATTAAATCAGTTTGAATGCCATCATAATTTTTCGTTAGTTTTTGGTTTATTATTTATTGATTGAATATGAGAGATGGTAGCCTTTATTTTAGGACACATAGTATTTCTGCTTCTGTAGTTAAACCTTATTACCATCACATGGAAGATCGAACCTGATTATTTTAACCCTCCCGATCGCAAAGAAAGGATATAATGTTGTTAAGCTTGATCATTAAAGATATTTTAGAGGACAAAAGTGATTGGGTTTCCAAGTTCGGATGGGGCGGAAATATCAACATAATATAAACATGTTGCTACACTTCCCAAAAGAAAAATGTAGCAGGTTGTATTGTTTGTATTGTTAATCAGAGCCCCTGCAACCATATGTGCAAAATGTGCAATGCACATGGGCGCCATCCTTTACGGGCGCCAAAACCTAGGGTCCAAAAAATATTAAAATAAAAGTTGAGAAATTAAATAGGATTAAGTATAAATAAACACGAAATTTCATTAGTATATTATCCAGTTACTGATGATTCCTATGTTGCGAGAACATGTCAGGCGGCAATTTCTTGATTTTTCCTGATCAGACATGAATAACGCCTGAAGCTCTATAAAAGCGATGCATCGCCACAGGCGTTTTTAGATCAGTTAGTTCACTGGACCGTGCAACAAGTGAATGAAAACAAGTAGTCCTTTTAATTTTTACATATAAAGTTATTTTTATTCAGTCAAGTGTGGTGTTGTGTTGTGCAATATTTTGTTTTATACTTTTTTTTAAATTAAGTTTCGAATACCTGCTGACTTCAATTTCAACGGCTTGATTTTTTATAAGATGGTAAGTGTTATCTACTTTATATTATCAACATTAACCCTTTATAGAATACTGGTTATAATTAATTTTTCAGGCAAATATCTTTTTATTAATTGAAATGTCATGTACGAGTTCAAAAAATAACTGGGTTTATCCATAACTCTCTTAGTTTTTATGCTATTGATCTTTTAAAAAACCTTTTGTAGGGTTTTTAAGGGCTATAAGATCAAATTAGTTTAATATCTTTTTGCCTTTATTTTTGAAAGGAACTAAGATGAAGGGGCTCGAACAAATTGCTTTTTACTCAAATATGCAAACTTTAATCGGCCATATCTTACTTAATAATAATCTGCCCTATAAAGGGTTAAAAACTATTGATTACTTAGTTAACTTTTCAAGAATATTTCCTATCCTACCTACATGGTGCATATTATTGTGGTTACTTAAGAAGTTAATTCCTAATTCCCATGAGTACTAATTATTAATTTGTTTTTTCAGGATAAAAGAAAAAGACCTTCAGGTGCGAAGTTTCGCGAGCAAAAGAAACTGAGACTACAAGAAAGGGGAGAAATAGTTGGAACTTTAAAGCATTTCTTGCAAATCAATTGAGATTCCACGGAGACTATCGATGTTGGTGCGACCGAATCGTCCGAATCTTAAGATTCTAAATGCGTAATATCAATAACCGTGAGTGGACCCTCTGAAATTTCAACAGTAACATCAAATCCTGCAACAAGTTGCAGCGGTTGTAGCAGCAAAATAGCTTCTACTGATGCAGAGCCCGATGACGCGATGACACCATCCTCGTCTACAGCACTTGAACAATCCACTTCGGTAATTCAGCTTGGGTAAAAAGTTCGGTAATGTCAGCTACCGGAATACCTGCTGCAAGTGACACTTTCGATGGAGGCTGTAATGAGGCTAGTATCGATATAATTCCGTCTGACCCCGGTTTGTGACCCGAAAGAATCACCAATGAGATGGCTAGAGTATTGGTTGAACGTGGTCCGCCCTTGATAGACATCAGTTTCAGCTCTTCTAGTAATAAAGATAAGAGAAAGTTTTCATGAAAATACTTTGAAAGAAATATAGCAAATGGAGAAAAAGTCGAAATGGGCTTGGCTTATTTACTCTATTTCTAAAGATTCTGTATTTTGTTTTTGTTGTAAGTTGTTATGTAAATGTAAAACTCTTAACGCTTTTTGTGATACAAATGGAGTATCTGATTGGCAACTATGATTAAGAGACACGAAACGTCAATTTCACACAACAGTTATGTAAACACTTGGGTAAATTTAAAAAAATGTTGGAGACATCTATGGCTGTTAATGCTCATCATCTGCGGATTTTATAAACGGAAAAAAATATTGGCGAGACGTGTTGAAAAGAATTATTGCGATTGTTTTAAGTATTTATCTACACAATGCTTGGCGTTTCAAGGTTCTTCTCAATTACTTATATATATATATATATATATATATATATATATATATATATATATATATATATATATATATATATATATATATATATATATATATATATATATATATATATATATATATATATATATATATATATATATATATCATGCAATCAAACTAATTTCATGAAAAATATAAATCCACCACCCGGTAATCACTACCATCGCCAGGCAATGATTATAATCAAAACATATCCTGGAATAATTATATATTAGGATAACGTTAAATGTTATGAGAATATATCAATCTACCAGAATATATACATACTATAGCATCATCAGACAATGATATCAATGTACCAACGAGTAGTGTCAGAGGCTTTCTCCCCGGAATAATCCAGTGTACGGACCTTAGTCAAGTAACACTGAATGTTACTCATTAATAGTTCCCTTTGTGTGAGGTGGTGAACGATCGAATAGAATACTTCTCTGAATATAAATATGACAAAATTGTCAGTTAATTATATTACATTTATATAAACAAATAAATAAAATATGAAATAAGATTCTGAGCAGTATAAACTAAAAAGAAAACCTATGACTCAACCTCATTATTTTTTTCGGAAAGAAACCTACGAAGAATATTACAAGATTTGATGACTGTTATCTTTTGTAACTGTTCAAACAAATTTTCTTCAGACCCAAAATCTCAATACTCTTGTAAAGATTCCTAGGAATAACACCTGTTGTGGAAATAATAATCGGTAGAATAAAATTGTTTTCATTTTCCATATTTTTTAATCTCGTCGCCAAGCATCATATATTTAGAAAGTTTTTCATTGTATTTATTTTGTATATTATGTGTGTCGGATATAGCAATATCAATTATATATGTTTTTGATTCTGTTCATCAGTAAGAATGATATCTGGCCTATTGTGTTTTACAGCTCTGTTGCAAAGAATTGTTTTATCAAAATAAAGTTTATATTTGTCATTTTCACAAATAATCTCAGGTTCATATTTGTAACATTTTTTCTTTTGAGAATTAGGTCATGTTTAATTCCTAGATAAAAATGAATAATATTAGCGACGGCATTATGTCTTTCTAAATAATCTGTTGAAGCAAGGACTGAGCAAGATTATAATATATGAAAACTGTTTCTGAAGAACAGAAACATCTACGGCAAGAATCATCTATATTTTGTTTGATGATGTATTTTCTATAATTCCTCGAGAAAACAACCTGATCCTGGATCGCAATTGCCAAGCCTTCTGTTTCAGCAAACAACTCTCCAAAAACTAACCATTTATTCGATGCGATTTCATCAATATAATCATTTTCGATTTTTCGATAGGGTGCTTTCCGTGTAACTTCTTCTGCATACAACTTTCTCTTTTAGAATTATCATCAAATATATCAAAATCTACCTTTTGCATTGTCAAGTTCAGAGGTGTAAGATTATAATCTGAAGCAACAACAATATCATGTAATTTAGACGTTCTCTGTTTATCATGAAAATGGGAACGTAGATGAAAAACCTGTTTACTATGAAGATTATTCAAAACAGTTAATCCACGACCTCCAAGATGTCTAGGTAGTGTAACTCTCTGAACGGCTGACTTTGGGTGGTGCTTATGATATTTACAAAGCATTTTCCTCGTTTGACATTGTAATTTATTTAGATCAGTTTTAGACCATTTAATAATTCCAAAAGAAGATGTAAGAATAGGAACTGCATAGGAGTTGATAGCTCTGAAAAGGTTTTTACTAGTTAAATGACTCTTGATGATAATTCTAAGTCTCTAAGTATCAGTAGAAAGTAGTACTTAGTAGTAGACATTAGGCAATATTTCTGTTATTTGTTCCTAAAAGAATGTGATTTTTAGTTTTAGGTAATTTTCTAGTATTTATGAACAACGAGTCAACGTGTCTGTATCCCATTACTTAAGTAAATGTTTTAAAATGGCTGTGAATTAGAATTAATTTTGTTATGATTTTGTTCTGTTTGTTTCATTTTGATATTTTAGTCTACAAAAAAATATGTCCCCTAAAGTTCAGTTTTTTGCTTTACTTCAAGCACCTACCTTCAATAAAAAATAAAATAACATGATCCAAAATGCCTTAAGGGCGCCAAAATCCTTTTTTGCACACAAGCGCCAGTAGCCCTCACGGGGGCCCTGCTAATAATGGGATACTTTTTATCGAACTATTTATCAGAAACTGGAAAAATTGATAGGCATTGATGTTTGACGATGAATATCTCGTAAACTTAATCGAAAAATTATAAGAGTCTATTTTTGTAGAGCAGTAAATTTCCTACGAAATTGTGGTTTCATGAATCATAATGATCTAGGAACCTAGGAGTACCAAGCAAAACAAAAATATTCTTTTTTTCTGAAATATATGAGAAAATAAGAGAATGAAACGAAATTGACTAGCTGAAAATATGGTTTCATCCCCAATGAACAAAAATATGCATTGAAAATGGAAATATCAAATTTATCCCAGTTACATATATCACCAAGATAGAAATATTGATTCTCAAAGTCCCTGTTCATAACTGTTTATAACGCTTTCCTTTTTACGCCCTTAAAGTTGCTCGGCCATTGTGAAATCGATAAAAGCGAGGTCATATAATTTTATTAATCTCTGTTTGACAGCCTCCAAAACTTGAGATATTTGGAGTATAATAAAGGAATAACTGAATAACAAAACTTCGACAGAGCCTCGAGGGACCGTACTCGCTTCTCGTTGTGAGATATAGCGTGAGGAAAGAATTGAGCATAAATTTATTGCTACTGCTAATGATGCCATAAATTGTTCATTGTGCCGTATAATTTAATTGATTTTCCTTCCAACCATATACCCCATTTGAAACAATATCGAAACAAAAAGTATTTTTGATAATAAACCTAATTTATTTGGGAGAACAGGGCGAAACCCTTACCACCGCAATAATAAGACATGAGCGCTCGGACCGCACCGTCTCGCTAGTACACTTAACGCGCTATAGTCCAGTCAAAATAGACATTTGACCTAGCCAAAATTCGCATAGAGCTGAAAATTTGCAGAGACGTTAAATACATCATTATAAATGAAATGTCAAAAATCCCCTTCGATCCTACTTCTGCAAAAAATTTTATTGAAGGTCAAACATGCAAAATTTAGGTTTTTTCCATTTTTCTCCAAAACGGTAAGTTTTATCGTAAAAATAAATCAGCCAAAAATTGTAGCCACCACCTATGAGGTAATGTACTTGGCGCATTTTTTTTAACGTGGTTTCCCCAGTTGGTATACTCCACGATCTATTGTAATAAAAAAAGCTCGATCAGATCATATCCTATTGATTGAAAGAATGGTAATATTGCTAATAATTAAAGTGGAATAGGTTTTTTCTAAATATTATTATATTAGATAACTGTCTAATTCTACGTCGACAATTATTTCTTCGTCTTCATTTTCTTCTTGTAGAATTTCTATTCGCTGTTCTGAGAAAAGGATGCTTCAACTGTCTCTTCATTAATATCATAAATATTTTCATCTGTCATATTTTCTTCAATATTGGAGCAAGTCTGACCCTGACAGTTGATGCATACTGGCGAACAAAATAATCCCACTTTTCGACAACCACAATTCTTACTACAATCCGTCTTGCAGTTTCAAAAAATAGTATTAAGCAGTTTTTCTGGAGCAGGCGGGAGTAGAGTTTGAATTGGCTTCAAATAATTGTCTGTTAATTTCCAACCCCATTCTTCTGGGTCCAGCTCATTGCCTAGCCACACTTGAACTTGATAATACATACGATACAAGTGTTGAAAGTCAGAAGCAGATGTTGGAGGCAGACGAGACAACTGTACTGTTTTATTGTTCCAAGCAGATTTTACAAACCTCAAATATCTATATTTGTCTATGGAATCAATTTTTTTTGGAACACCATACATTGCAAGAAGGAAACGAATTCCATTTGTAACGATGTCGTGTGGAGAAGAACCAATCTTTGTAAATACTTCTGCGCAATCATTAAATCATAACGTTTTTCAAACAATTTAAATACTGCTATTTTACCTCTTTTAAAAATTGCTGATGTAGTATCGCAACCAGTTATTGCATGTAAAAATAAAATATGAGCTTGACATTTCGGATATGCAGTCAGACTTTGTGATGAATATATTGTTGATTGTACTTGAGCTTTCCCAGGTTTCAAAAAGTAAATAATTTTATCATTTGGAGTCCGTGCAGTCAGTAATATCAACAAATCAACATCTTCTCCAACAACGACTGTTGTATTTGAACTTTTCCATTGTTCTATTGCTGTTTCAATTATAAGGACATCAGCATCATTATCAGCTTGTTTTATTGGATTACCAGCATCTGTAAATTCTTCACATAACATTGAAATGAAGCGAGACTTATTGTGAGTATTTGCAAGAAATTGTTGTTGGTTTGTTGGAACTTTCATAGATCGATCAAAAACGATATCAACAGATGATGATGTTTTTGAAGTCCGAGAACGTTGTTCTGCAGCTTCAATATTTTTCGTATGATTAGTATAACCATCAAATACAATCGTACTTTTGAAGTTGAAAACTGGCTCATTTACTCGTATTCTAGTATGAGGCGGACTTATCGAGGATGTACTACCTTGTTCTATCTCACGCTGTCTTTTAGCTGCAACAATACTACTCTTTCGAGTGTACATTTTACGACAATGCACGTGGACTGTCACAGATTGCTTGTCTTTCAAGTATTCAAAAAACATATCATTTCTTTCAACACTTGCATCAATCAAAGTCTTCATTCCACGATCAACAACAACAACTTCACTTCCTTTCAAAGGTTTATCACAAATAAAACAAACTTCTGACATCTTGTTAAAATTATTTAACAGCACAAATTAAAATTGAAAATATTACAAATAAGCGCTCACTGCAAAGTAATTTTCGAAACTAACAGTATATACTAAGTTATTTCGTTTACTTCCTTCAAAAATAGACAGGAATACGACTCTTCACACTCGGACAATGACGTAGCTAGCAAATGTTGCTCAAGGTTACCGCCGAAGAAAATTAGGGACTAACAGTATAGTCTGTTATATTAAAATACTCATTCAATTTATACAAGTTTTATTATGTAAGTAACACAAAGCAATAGTTTCTTATTTTCATTTGTATTGAACGTCCGGTGACGTGTACTGGCTGCATTGAAGTGCATATTATGTGAAATATGAATTTTCTAATAGTTTAAACCGCGATATCTCACGAATGGTGAGTTGTAAGAGAAAAACTGACTGAACCAGTTTTGTAGAGAATAATATGATCTACAATTTTTGTTTGATTTATTTTTACGATAAAACTTACCGTTTTGGAGAAAAATGGAAAAAACCTAATTTTTGTATGTTTGACCTTCAATAAAATTTTTTGCAGAAGTAGGATCGAAGGGGATTTTCGACATTTCATTTATAATGATGTATTTAACGTCTCTGCAAATTTTCAGCTCTTTGCGAATTTTGGCTAACTTATGACTTTTTTTTGTCTATTTTGACTGGACTACTAGCTCGATACTCTCCCTAGCCGGGCGTTCGTAGGTGCTTCATTATAAACATTGAAAACATCAATTTTATTTGAGTTTTCGGATTTTTATAATTTTTTTTTGTTATTTTTCGTTTTTGGTGATTCTTATTTTGAAAAAGGATTAGCCAAAAGACTTAGATTGCCTGGTAAAAATAGAAAAAACATATTCAGGAGACTCAGATACTCATTTTTCGATACTGTATCCAATTTCCTTTTTTTGTTCTTTCCCAATCTATCATTTGTTTTCCCGCAATAATTCTTCAAAAGAGAATTTGTTGTACCTATTATAATTAGTTTCAAAATATGTGTGGGTTTCACAAGCAAGTAACCTACAGTTTCCAATTTCATTTGTCATCCAATAATTGAAAACAAAACTCACAACAAAATCCTTCTTGAAATTGAGTTTCAAGAAATCATCCTCGAAATTTTTGATGTTATTATTAGTTTCAGTTGTTCGGAAAGGAATTTGAAACAATTACTTTTCCCCAAGTTTTCGCCATCTATAGAGTCCAAAATAGTTGTCCAATGATCAACTATACGTTTCAAATTTGCATCGTTATCATTGAGCTTTGGGGAACTCTTCAAGGATTCTGTTTCAGAATCTAGTACCTCCAAGCAATTTTTTAACATTTTCAAGTTGTTAATGTCGCATGGTGTACTTACTGCTTTGATATTCACAAAAATTTCTTTACCGTTAGAATATGTTTCCAATTTTGTATCAGAATTGATTAATAAAATCAATAACATAGGTTATTGTGAGGTCTGGAGTATAATCTAATCGAAAAAAGTATTTTCTCTGTTTAAATAACTTTAAGCCACTTAGGATTGTGCGGCATTTGATCTAGAACTATTAAAAAGTTATCGAAAGTATCAAAAGACATGAGATTTTTGCTGAGTGCATATTCAGCTCTACTTTCATCAATAGCATTGAGTAGGTTCTGATCTTCTACTCCAATAAGTTTCCTTCCTTCCGTTACGATTTTGATGCGGTTTTGATAAATATGCGGGGCACTTCGGAAAAATAGCTGGTTCTGCCCCTTCTTTCAAGTGAAGACATTTTACTGGCACAGTAGAGTACTTCTCAGTTTGTTTATCAAATTTTGTAGTATCCCTGATTAAGTCATCTGTTTGAAAATGTAATTCACAAACCTTATTGTAGTTCGACGGTTCAAAATGAGCTCGGGGAATAGATTTCAACCATTTACCTTTCGAACTGATATATTCTGGAAAAGAAAATACCGCCACTTTCGGTGCATCTACATAACGATAGTTTCCTGAACAACCAGGAATACAACACCTGAACAGCATAATATCTCAAAGACACTAACACTCTCGCAATAAAAATATTGAACAAATTTAGGTTTATAAACGAAAAGTTTAACTGTACACTAATAAGCCTTTTCTAACCTCACTCACAATTCACCTCACTGAAATTCGTTCAAATTTATAATTGACGAGAATTATTCGGTAAACACACAGCACTGTACTGTATCCTGATGTCTTATAAATGTATTACTACAGAAATTAAGCACTAGAAACACCTATTTTCGGATGAAATACAGCAAACAGAAGGACATGCACCGGCTTTTCGATTACACTATGCCACCTGTTGTGCTTTCGTTTTGCATGCTTGTTACGACTACTAGAGATGTGTGACGTCATGATACGTCACAGTACTCAAGCCTTATTATTACGGCGGTAACGGCGAAACACAAACTAGATAATCGACAAAATAACCATAAAAATTAACCTTGTAAACTCGGCCAATAAAAATATTGACTATCGTATATTCCATGTAATCTATCACAATAAGTCCATACAGCAGAAATACTCTTGTAGCAAGTAGGTAATAATCTATTTAAATCAAAAGAATACCTTATTTCAATCGTAGATCCTTGAGCAAGAAAATATCTGATCCGTATGTCCGCAAAACGTTGCTGTATGTACCAAAAATTTGTATATTATCGACGGTTTGGAGGAATCCTACGATGATTTTTTTACTCGAGACCAGACACCAGTTCAATCGCCTTCACATCAAGTTTGAATGCCATACTGCTCTGTTAAATAATATTGATGCCTTATTTATTCTATAGAAATTCATTTTCAACAAAGATGAAGTAAAATATGTTCTATATTTTCCACAAGTATGTTTTTACAAACACGACCGATTTCGAGCGTCAAGATATTTTCAAATGGTCAAGTACAGGAAACGAACCTACTCATATAGATACTATCCTAATTTCATATTGAGTAGTGGAAAGGCATTAATGTCTAACTGGCTATTAAGGGTGATTTCACTTGGATTTTTACAAAGTTTATTGATTTCCTATCATTCCAACAGATTCATTTTCTTTGCTTTATCGCAATTATGAGGAACTTTGATATTATCTAATGTTATTGAATGCTTTGTGGTTTTAATTTGTTCACATATTGGAGACTTAAAATCAGAGAATAAGTGTTTTTCAAATCTAGTTTCGAAATTCCTACCAGTCTGCCCAACATAAGCTATTGTACGCTCATTGCAAACAATTTTTCAAACTCTTGATTTTTTGGATTTGATGTTTTTTGTTTAGAATGAATAATCATCATCATAGTCACAATGTCTTAAGAGACATGTTGTGAATTCATCAAATGCATTAGGACGGAGCTGAAACGCTGCCGATACGAAGATTATCAATTGTTTTCGAAATTGTAGCACGCCATCTTTCGCGATTTCGAGTTAGTTCGGTGGCTTTTTTGACACTCACATTCATCAACTGTTTCGTTGCATCCACCCAGCGTGTAGGGGAACGGCCACGACGTCGACCATTCGGAGCATGACCTTGGACAACAAGTTTCTCCATATTATCGCTTCTATGAATGTCACCGAAGAACGTCAGAATTCGCGTGAATACAATGGAGGAGAGCCGCTTTAAATTACCAAGTTCATTTAAAATCGAAACATTAGTTCGATGGGCGATATAAAAAATTCTCAACATTGTCCTTCAAGCCCACATTTCAAATGCATCAATATGAGCGCGATCTACCTTTTTAATATTCCAAGTTTCAGAAGCATATAGGAATATAGAGAAAATTAGAGTCTGAACTAACGACGTTCTGGTTAGATTTTATTTAGATATTATTGTCACGCCATATTTTACTGAGCTTCGTCATGGCTGCCCGTGCTTGCTTTATACGTCGTCTAATCTCATTTCCACAGCTACCAAAATTTCGATTAAAGAACCGAGATACACAAAACTTTGAACTACTTGGCAACGGCCAACAGACTCCATTTCAGTATAGTTGTTATGTTCCCTGTCTACGATCATAGCCTTTGTTTTATTATAGTTAATACTAAGACCATACGCTGTACTATGCTGTTCTAGGTTACTCAGCAAAGCTAACAATTCTTCCTGAGAAGTAGCAATAAGGGTAGTATCGTCAGCAAACCTTGAATTAGAAATCTTGCTACCACCAATAGCTATGCCGCCATGCCAGTTGTCAAGTACATGTCTCATTTCAAACTTGGAATAGATGTTAAATAACATCGGAGATAATACGCATCCTTGACGTACTCCTTTTCTGGTTGCCATGTGATCAGACAGATTAGCGTCAATTCTTACTTGAGCTGAGTTGGACATATATAGTTTCTGAATGAGAAAAATTAGATGGTAGAGAACTCCCATAGAACGCAAGATATTCCACAGTTTAGGCCACGACTCTTTTGTTTTGTAACAACCAATAAACTCGCTATTTTGAATAACTATGAGTTTTTTCATTGATATTATACAGTGTGTTCCAACGAAAATTTGACCCCCTATAACTCCGAAATGAGTAACATTAGCGAAAAACACCAAGACACGTCGATTTTTGTTTCGAGGGGGAGCATTTTTCGAAATAATTCGAAACTTGTCAGATCAACCCCCTACCCCCAGCAACCCTAATTTCGAAATTCATCATAGGAATAAGGGTCGAGTGGCACCTTACTGTAAAGGTCTGTCAATTCTCCATTCTGATTTGTCATTTTAGAATTTTAAATTAACATACAGGGTGTCCCAACCGAGGGTAAAGTTGAATTCCTGCAAATCCCAAATACTAAATGAAATCGATTTATTTTGGCATAATGCAAGCGCAGGTTTATGCTCGGTCTAGAAAAACGACCTACACTTGTGAATTTGGAGTTGGTGCAATCAACCCCTATTTCCAGCATCCCCAACTCAAAAATCATTCGATCGAAAATAGGTCAAGTGGCACCTCGTTGGAAAGGTATTTCAATTTTCTCTTCGAATTTGGTATTTTCGAAATTCAGAATCAGCATACAGGGTGTCCCGGAGCAGGAACACTGAAAACCCAAATAACTTTTTGAAACTGGTTCATTTCGGTATAATACGAGAACATGTTTATGTTTGATTCGAGAATAAGACTCTCTTGCGTGAATATGGAATTTTTGCAATCAATCTCTTCCATTCAGCATCCCCAACTCAAAAAATCATACAAGTGATTACAGGTTGAGTGGCAAAGTTCCAGAAAGATTTTTCTATTTTCTGAATCACTGAGGCATTGGTTTCAGTTTGGCAATCGAGGTTTTCTTGCGTGAGGATCAGGATGAGGGATGATGGAGAAACTGATTGGATGCTCATCTAAACAGGAAAACGAGATTTATTGAACTTGTATTCAATTGAAAACAAAAACTAACTTGATTATTACAACAATTGTTCAAAATGACCTCCGCCCACCTCCATACAGTTATACAGACGGTTTTCGAACTCTCTTCTCACATTAGCGAAAACTTCAGGAGTCAAAGTCGGCATTCTGTGATAATCCTCATCCGCAGCTCCTCCAGGTTTTCTGGTCTTGTGGCATAAACTTTAGATTTTAGATGGCCCCACAAAAAAAATCTAGGGATTTAAATCTGGTGACCTGGCTGGCCACTCAACAGGTCCTCTTCTACCAATCCACCTTCCTGGGAAATTTTCGTCTAAATATTGGCGCACCCGAGCATCATAATGCGGAGGAGCACCGTCTTGTTGAAAACGCATTTCGTCCTCAGAAAGAGTTGGATCGTTCTGTAAAATTTCTGTCAATCTAGGATGTATGTGTTCCTCTAACAACTGTAGGTAGCCATTTCCATTCAGATTACCCTCAATAAAGAAAGGCCCAACTAGATGATTGCCAAAATTCCTGCCCAAACGTTCAACTTCTGAGGCCTTTGCGTGTGGGCCTCTCTAAACCAATGAGGATTCTGTGTGTCCCAATATCGACAATTATGTCTATTCACTTCACCACTGAGCATAAAGGTGCTTTCATCAGAAAAACAGATGTTATTCAGAAAATTTGGATTAGCGTTTAGGTTTTCACTTAGATTTTCACAAAACTGTAAACGACGATCTGGATCATCTTCGTTTATTTCATGCACTAATTTTACCTTGTAGGGTGAAATTTGTGATGTTTCACGATTCTATGGACAGTTGTAGCTGATACACCAGTCAGACGAGATAGTTTTCTGATCGAAGTAGTATTCTCCATTTGTAGATGACCCACTACTGCCACTTCCGTTGCCTCATTTCTGACAGGACATGCCACTTCATGTTTTTGTTTGCCACCGAACCCGTAGCTAGGAATTTGTCAACCAAATATTTAACGTACTGGTGACTGACTCCTTTCTCTTTCAGGATGGTTCCTATCGAATATCCTTGCCGTTTCTTTGGCACAACTGTTATTTCGAAAATACGTCGATACAATTTCGACCCTTTCCTCAGTGGAATAAACCATTTTCAGATTAATTTCAACTGACGAACAACAACAATAATGAGGAACTGATCTGAATAATAATAATATTTCATTGCAAAATGAGAAATAACAGATGACTGCACGCCAGATGGAAATGAAAAAATGTGAACATTTTCAATGCAGAAATCAGCTTTATTTCTTCGTAATTGATGCTCAACACATCGTACCCCAATACTTTTAACAGTTTCGAATTAATTTTAGTTGATAATTTCAAATGACGATATTGAATTTTTCGAAAGCGACATCCTGTATGGAGAGCCGAACTGAATGAAATGCTTTAATCATTCTGGAATTCAAAAAACCTTTCTGAAGATATGCCACTTGAATTATTTGTATGATTTTCAAGTTGGGGATGCTGAATGGAAGGGGTTGATTGCAAAAATTCTATAACCACACAAGAAAGTCCTATTCTCGGATCAAACATGTTCTCGTATACCGAAATGAACCAGTTTCAAAAAGTTATTTGGGTTTTCAGTGTTCCTGCTCCGGGACACCCTGTATGCTGATTCTGAATTTCGAAAATACCAAATTCGAAGAGAAAATTGAAATACCTTTCCAACGAGGTGCCACTTGACCTATTTTCGATCGAATGATTTTTGAGTTGGGGATGCTGGAAATAGGGGGTTGATTGCACCAACTCCAAATTCACAAGTGTAGGTCGTTTTTCTAGACCGAGCATAAACCTGCGCTTGCATTATGCCAAAATAAATCTATTTCATTTAGTATTTGGGATTTCCAGGAATTCAACTTCACCCTTGGTTGGGACACCCTGTATGTTAATTTAAAATTCTAAAAATGACAAATCAAGGTGGAGAATTGACAGACCTTCTCAGTAAGGTGCCACTCGACCCTTATTCCCTATGATGAATTTCAAAGTTAGGGTTGCTGGGGGTAGGGGGTTGATCTGAGAAGTTTCGAATTATTTCGAAAAATGCTCCCCCTCGAAACAAAAATCGACGTGTCTTGGTGTTTTTCGCTAATGTTACTCATTTCGGAGTTAGAAGGGGGGTCAAATTTTCGTTGGAACACACTGTATAGAAGAACTAATCCTAACCCAAACCTTGACTGAAATAATGCATATTGTGCGGAAAGCTAATATCTATACATGCTACGTACACCCTACCTATGTAGGTGGTAGGTAGGATGTATGGTGTATGTACGACAATCCTGCATCACACATACTTGCAGCCTTTCAGAGTCGATCGTAGGTAGTCGAAAAATATTGAGGTAGATCGCCAGCAATTCAAGTTTTAGCACCCGTGCAATAGATGAATGCCCTCCGATAGCCAGAGAAATATTCCTTATGGAATTTCTTGAAAAAAATCGCTCCATCAGTCTAACAGGATCAGCAGAAGATATTGAGGATTTTGAATCAACTTACGCAAAACCCATTGATCATACGCAATACGGACAGGAAAATCGGTATGAAGTACTTATACGCGTTGTAAGTGGAGGAGATTCAACAAATTTTCATGGAAAATTTGGGAAACAGTTCCATTGCTGCACCTACAGCGTCAGCAATTTTTCTTGTGGAGGATCGTCTTGAATTATTGCAAGACCCTCACCTTAAAGATATACCATTATTACTTCCCTTGGCCATCCTACTCCTTCATATCGTCTTAATGTGCCTTTTTCATAGACGTCGATGAATGCTTTCAAAAGTTTTTCTATTGAGAGCAATACGGTTTGAAAATGTTTCAATGTACAACCGCTTCTAATGCATTTCCGACAGCACGTCCATACATGAAATGCATGTCGGGCATCTCATCATACATATAACGATAGCCGATTTCAAATTCAAATTCAATAGATTCGAAATTATTGAGAAGCAGAAACACTCAAATGGCAGCCGGGGGAAACGGGCGGCAACCCCACTAACTTGGGATTGTATTGAGACCTCCCCTCCCACATGTCCCAAAAATAATATTGCATCCTCTAAAGAATGCAATATTCGGCCTAAATTGTAACATTTCATTGGACTAATGCGTCTTTGAAAATTTTCCAAACCACCGAAATTTTACCCCAATATCTCAAGCGGTTTACGAAGAATTCAATTTTAACTACATCTTTCAATTATACTTCAACAACCTGTAATTGATTACGAACTTTTTTCATGAAATTCTGCAGCAATCACGTCCTAGAATAATGTCGCTAATTTTTTATACCCCGTATAAAGTTCTTGAATTTTCGATTTTGTGCGTTATTTGTGGAATATGAATTTTAAATGGAACAATTTTGGTTTACTTCCTCTCGAAAATTGATCAGAAATTCATTTTTATTCATCGAGTTCATGAATGTTGAATTATCGGAAAGGATAGGTTACATATTCGGCTTCACCATGATAATAGAAGTGCCTTTTATCTCGTTTTACGACCATTTGATCGGCCATAAATACGAATGGAAAACGTATATATGAATATTAACAAAATACCATAATGTCGAACACATGCCGTGATTCAACTCGATTTTCACATTTTCAGTGGCCAAATTGGGAAAATTTCATGGAATATTGGATCTGCATAGCCTTGCCTTGGTCATTAAATAAATTTGAATTTTTATTGAAATTTGTTGTGTCAAGCGCGAATGACCGATGATGGTAAAGCCAAACGTGAATATTCCTCTGCTGTTACAGAATTCATATTGGAAATGATCAAATTAGTAGAATAATGAATGATGAAATAAAACAAGTTACTATGCTTTATTAGAGCAGAATTACTGCTACTTTTTCAATGGTGCAATGAAGGCCAATAGCGCCCACGTATGGTAATAGCTCCTAACGGAAGTTCTTGCATAAAACCATACAAATTCTCCTAAAAATATGAACAAGATATAAATAGAACAACTTACACTACATGACAAATATAAAAGCACAAAAACGTACAATAAAACATCCAGAAAGTTACAGTTTTGTGGAGAAATTTTCTACAACAGTGGCTTCTGCGACCGGAGTCTCGTAAAACAGCGGATCACTACCAAGATGGCGACGGGAGCGGCTAGCGCTCGCGGTTAGTGTGTTCCTGTTGGTGTATTCTAAGTGTGCGTGAGCGTTGACGCGAATAAAAGTAATTAAAGTACTGCTTCTATAGATTGGGCGTTATTAGAAAGAGGTCATTTATTTCCTCAGGTACCTTAAAACAAGTTACTATGTTTTAACTATCACTAATTCATTGATTGAAGAATAAAAATTACATCGGTTGGACCGGTTTTGGGATATACGTCTATTACCAACAACAAGCTAATGAAAACTGAATACCCATGTACAATACAGGAAGTAACATCAAGATAATGCTGGTAGAGGTCACAGTAACTTGAATAATGGCGATTGGTAGGTGATTAAGTCTATCTGGTCGTTAAGGAGCTTAACCCTTTCTACCCTAAATGCTTTGAAAATTTCCATCGATTCAAAGAAATTGAGTTTATAAGATTTATCACAAGAATGAAAAATTTTTAGCTGTTGAAGTTCTGGAAAAGGATGACATTGATTCAGACAATGTGCAGCTGAGTCTGAATCATATTTCTGTTGTAGGAATGACCGGAAACGTTCCTAGTATCTATCCTTGAAAGAGCGTCCTGTTTGACCTATATAAAAAGAATTGCACTCAGAACATGTGAATTGGTATACTCCAGATTTTTCAAATTTATCGGTTTCATCTTTTGTGTTGAAGAGCAGACTGACAATTTGCTAACTGTTTTTTCAACACAAACGATAAAACCGATAGATTTTAAAAATATGGAGTATAACAATAAACATGTTCTGAGTGCCATTCGTTTTATATAGGTCAAACAGGACGCTCTTTCAAAGCTAGATACAAGGAACATTTCCGGTCATTCCTACATATATGAAATATGATTCAGCTTGAGCTGAACATTGTCAGAATGAATGTCATCCTTTTCCAGAACTTCAACCGCTGAAAATGCTTCATTCTTGTGATAAATCTTATAAACTCAATTTCTTTGAATCGATGGAAAGTTTCAAAGCGTCTAGGGTAGAAAGGATTAAGCTCCTTAACGACCAGGTAGACTTAATCACCTACCAATCACCATTGTTCAAGTTATTATGACCTCTACTAGCATTATATTGAAGTTAGTTCCTGAATTGTACATGAGTATTCAGTTTTCGTTAGCTTGTTGTTGATAATGGACGTGTGTCCGAAACCGGTCCAACCAATGTAATTTTTTATTCTCTACATCAATAAATTAGTGATAGTTAAAAGATAGTTACTTGTTTTAAGGTACCTGAGGGAATTAATGCCCTCTTTCTAATAACGCCCAATCTACAGAAGAAATACTTTAATTCGTTTTAATGGCGTCAACCCTCACGCACACTTAGAATATACCAACAGGAACACACCAACCGCGAGCGCTAGACGCTCCCCCCGCAATCTTACCAGTCATCCGCTGTGTTTCCGAGACTCCGGTCGCAGAAGCCACTGTTGTAAAAAATTACTCCACAAAACTGTAAGTTTTCGGGTGTTTTATTGTACATTTTTTTTGCTTTTATATATGTCATGTAGTGTAAGTTGTTCTCCTTATATCTTGTTCATATTTTTGAGAGAATTTATATGGTTTCATGCAAAAACTTCCGAACACTAAAAACCTCAACTCGGGTATTACACATACATTTTGTAATTTTACGTTATAAGCGAGGAAGTTTGAAATAATTACACTTACAATTACAACAGAAATATATGTTCAATTTTACATGAGTAGGCTTGGTCCATTTCAAAAGCATTTATATTAAAAAATATATTTTAAGTTAGGTGGGCGTTAATTGCGGTACCTTATCTCATTATTCATTATGACTATCAACTATCACGTAGTTCTGGCTTCATCGATCAATTGTTTAGTAGGATACTGTTGAATTGATGACGATAATTTTTCATTAATTTATCGGGCATCAAGCAGTCTTTTTCAAAGAAATAATACAATAATGGTCACTATATTGATAAACCTACAACGTGTTTCACCACACTGCTGCTTCTTGACATAAGTAGTTCATTAATAAGGATAATTTGCTTTTGACTGTATAATATGAAATATTTTTGATTTGTAGTCACTTCAGCACTACATATTACTGTGCGAAAAAAATTTTGAATAGGCCGTAAGATATGATTAATCTTGTGGTGAGTCACCCGGTATGAGACACATCATTCTTTTAAATGTACTACTCATCTGAAGGAGTCACATTGAGGTGAAACGCATTTGTCAATATAGTGAAAACTTGAACATTATTGGTTCATTTAATTAAAAAATGAAATATATTTTTTCAGTTTACTGTCTTGTTGAATTTTTTGGGATGAGTCATTCCATAGATATTCCTATTTTGCATATTTCAACTTGAATACACACAACCAAATTTATATGGAATCACTCGGTATTTCACATTATTGATTGTTTTCAACCATAGATCTTGAACTACTTTTGAAGAATGAAGTTTTTTGTTGTGAAAAAATTGGATAATATGATAAGAAATGTTGAATTATCACCACATGTTCAGGATATTGTATTCAGTCGTCACTGAGATTTCAAACTTGAAATGTCTCACGTTGGATTGTCCGATGTGCAGAGGGGTCGAATAATTGCTCTCGTTGAAAAGGGGTGACACGGAGCTGCCCGATACGTGGAGTTGCAATCTTTGCAAAATAGGCCTTGAAGAAGTCGTAGGAAGATCACTTCTGAAGAACAAGACTGCTTTTTATGCCCAATTGGAAAAAGAGAAACTAATTTTTTGTTTGATTGATTTTAGATGAACCTCTAAGGATAAGTGATGGCCACCGCAAGGAGCTTCGCTTGGAACTGGATCAACATAAACAGCCATTACTTTTAAAATTATTAATTTTTTTTAATTTATGTCAAGTCAAGTCAAAACCTTATTCAATGATGGTATGTTTACTTTTATTAGATAAAATAATATACTGGTAAAAAATAAGTTATTGAAAATTGTAATTTTTCATGTCTCTAACTACACCTAACCCCTTAAGTCAATATTTTTAATCTTTGTGTTTTTCTTAGATGTAAAGTAAGTTTAGTGGGTGTGAATAAAGTAAAATATATACTGTTGAAAAAACTCAAATAATATTTTTTCCATACACATTGGATATTGTAACATCAAATGCGATTCTTCTCACGTGTTACAACTTTTTTCTCTCATTTTTGTATTTGAATACTTCCTTTCTACCATAATATGCTATCCAGCTTTATGTTACATCCAAAATAATTTCTTTTGTCGGCCACTGTTATCATTCGCTCAGCATCGAGTTAAAATCCGTTCATTTTCACTCTTGAATTACGAATCTCCTACATCATTATTTCCGATCACTCTGGAAATAGCCTGTATATACACACAATAAAATTTATATGGAATCATTCGGTATTTCACATTATTGATTGTTTTCAACCATAGATCTTCTACTACTTTTGAAAAATGAAGTTTTTCGCTGTGAAAACGTTTGATAGTATGATAAGAAATGTTGAATTATCACTACATGCTCTGGATATTGTAGTCAGTCGTCACTGAGATTTGAAACTGTGAATTTAAAAATTTAAAACAGCCTATAATCATATTTAAAAATGCCTTATGTTGGATTGTCCAATGTGCATAGGGGTCGAATAATTGCTCTCGTTGAAGAAAGGGTGACAGAGGGATATAGCGGCCACAATGGGGATATCACAAAACCTACGCTCGATACGTGGAACTACAATCTCTAAAAAATAGGCCTAGAAGAAGTCGTAGGAAGATCACTTCTGAAGAACAAGACCGCTTTTTGTGTCAAATTGCAAGAAGATATCCTAGTGCGTCGCAACCGATACTCCAAAGGCAATTTCTAGAATCAACAGGCATCAGTGTATCAGTCGAATTGATACGTCAAAGACTTCGTTTGAGAGGTTCGGATGAGACCAGAATTGATGTTTGATGTTTGAGAGGTCTTGGAAGACAATCTAGACTCCGAGCAGCAAGACAAATTCCGAAATACGAAGGGGACAAAGTGATGTTTTGGGGTGGCATTATGCTGGGAGGTAAAACAAATTTTATTTCGTTTCCTGCGAGTGTAACGGCAATAAATTACGTGGACCTAGTGCTGGAGCCCATAGTGAGACTCTGGCGAGGTGACCATGGTGAGAATATCACTTTTATGCAAGATAATGCTCCTCCGCATACCATCAACCTCGCGCGACATTATCTTGAAACAGAGAGAAACACTATTTTGGACTGGCCAGCTTGCTCTCCAGACCTGAATCCTATTGAACATTTATGGGATCACCTCAAAAGAAAAATTGGATCGAAACAGGTAATCCAAGAAACTCACAACAGCTCATCCAAGCCGCCACAGAAGAATGACAGAATATCACCCCTGAGGAGGTCGGAAACCTAATCCAAAGCATTCCTAGACGAATTCAAGCTTGTATCAGAGCAAGAAGAGGTGATACAAGCTACTGAGGTCGAGAAAAAACACCTACTCAGTGAGAAAACAATTTTCAATTTTTTTACGACTGCGGAAAGGAGGCTCTTATTTTCTTTTATTTGTTCCTTTCCTAAACTAAGCCTTAATTTATTTCTTTTTCTAATTGAAATATCTCAAAAAGGATCAATTCTAACAATCCTTCGGAATTTCCAAAATCCCTGAGGTTATATTCGAAATATCGGGTGATTCCATATAAATTTGGAGTGTATACTATTTAGAATACTAACAGCATAAGTGTCTGCATAAATTACATAATGACCAGCAATAAATGTAGTAGAATGATTATTCACTGCATCCTTGAGTTATTCGCCCTGTATCTTCGAAAGATTGTGATGAAATTAAAGGGATGTTGCAGTTATGTGGTATATTAAAACTGTTTTCCAATAAGGGATCAATCGTCCTATTTTCCTTGGGGTGTAGGCACTCCTGCAGCCTGTTGTATTTGTTTCGTCCACAAATCGATAGATTTAAGATAATTTGTCCTGCTTCGTTTTTCTTGCCGAACTCTGTATACCAAACAATCTTAATTAATTGATGAATTCTTCGTATAATGGGAAATATACACTGAATTGAAATGGATCTTAATCCCTTCAATGAAATAAAAGCAGCCCCAAAGCTCTATAAATATGTGAGAAAGAAATTTCTTTTTTTCTCTAAAAATTTTCTGAAGAGTATTCTACTTCTATTGTTCGAGGCTTAATTTTATTCTATACAGATACAAGGAACGAATCAGCTGATTCCTCAGAAAGTCGAAAACGAACTCGAATTGCTGAAAATTGTCTGACCTAGATTTTCCCCTCCCCAGAAATTGGGTCAAGGCTGTAACGTCACTGGGAGGGTTTCGGTAAAGCTCGCGAACATTTTATTTCCATTGTTGTGGGAGCTATTTGAATGCTGAAATAAACTGTTGAGATAATTTCTTTGAATACTTTCAGTTTCTTGATATTTCCTCTTCATTCTCATTTAGTACAACTCTGATTAAGAATTTCCATTCCATTATTTGAAGGGTAAACAATTCTCAAGAAAATGTACAAAATATGTTTGGCTATTTATTCAATTCTTATTTTCTTGCTATACTGATTGTAGCAATAGATGAAAAAGTATTTTTATTCAACCAAGATTATCTTACGTTGATTTTGGTTTACCTTGTAAATAATATCACAAAAATTAGGAGGAAAATATTTAATTAACAAACCTTATGGCTATTCCGATATTTCTATCATCATCAGACGTTTACAAATTGTGAATTAAAACTAAGTTACAGTTGTCTAGTTTCGAATGAAAAACAGCACAAAAACGTAGCTTCCAAAACCCACATGAAACTCTTCCAAGAATATTTCGATAGTTAAGATAAAACTGATAGCGTTGACAATACTGGAGTTTACAAGTTCTCATATATGGATTGTTAAGGCGTCTATATTTATCAGACTGGTCTTTGATTCAAAACTAGATGGAAGAAGCATCAGATCAGATTACAAAACTAGAAAACCAACGAATTTATGTTTGCCTCACATTGTATCAAAAATGATCTTCATTTTTCACCCATAGATCAACTCCAAATTATTCACAGAATACCTAATGGTCAAAAGTTACATTTCTTAGAATCCATCAGAATTCTCAAACTCCAAGAAACTCCCCATAGAGATAATCATGTGAACGACCATTATGGTCCGCCTAATTCGTCCATAATTTATATCTTCGAATAATACCTGATTTTATCATAATTAGCTTATAACCTCATGTTTTCACCCTTATTGATTTTATATCTACCTGTTCATGTATGTATTTTCAGTTTTACTTCAGTACTTATTCATTTATTTAATGAAACAAAGGAAAGCCAACAGGAAAGACCCAATTATAAGGGTTCACAAAAATAATAACAAGAAAATTTTGCACATGTGAAAGATGTCTTAAGAAATATCAACTATAAGTAACTTAAATTACCAGAAATCAAATCAAAAGAATCACTTCTAGTGAAACAAATGAACTATTGAAAACTACAAAATCAAGGAAATTTTCGTGAGAATCAGAAAAAGCGAAGATCATGCTGACTCATATCTAATTAGGTATATGATAACTGCATTTCTGAACGATGAAAAAGATACATGAAAAATATCGATGCCGGCAATATGCCAGTTATACAGGGATATCCACCGGGACCGACCGTTAAGAACTTTTTGTGTTCCAATTACAATATCAAGCTGAAATTTCATACGCGGCCATACCTAGCGATTTCCAATTGAAATGGAATATGTTGGAAGTGATACCATTTCCGGTTATACCGGAAATGGGTCATTACTTTGTTATTTCAAATGCCCATTTACCTTTTTTATCAAACATCTAGAACCGACATTCAAGCAAAGCATAAAATACTCAAGTTGTTGGCACTTATCTGTCTAAACTTTTGACAGATTTAATTATTTTTGTTATAAACTCGATTTTTGAGGAACATGTAAAAAAATTGTAGCTCGTAGATCTTTTGCACTACAGACACAATTTTTGCTTGGGTGCATAGAAGAAGGATCAAGAAGTTTTTTAAGCAATCTACACATGTCAAATATTTATTGCGTTGTTTTGTATGATTTTTTCAATTTGGCCTTTTTCAAACAGCAATAACTCAATTTTTTCAAATTGCACGTGCCAATTTTATCGCCATCGGATGAAGCGTCAAATTTCAGATGGAATTGTATCAGCATGTACTATACCCATCTCTTCTAGTTCCGAAATAATTTGGGAATATATTGAATTTTGATGATTTTGCAAGAACTAACAGTAAGTGAACTGGCTACGCTCACCTGACAGGTAGCCTAAAATTAATGTACCTGTCACTACGTTTATTCGAATTTGATATTTCAACAAAACTTGTTGGTAATTTGAAGTGAAAATTTTGAAAAACACCAGATTGATAATAAAATGGCTGAAGATACTATTTTCAAACGAGGATATGTTTAATCTCTTTTTAATTCATGGCGAATGTCAAAAAGTGGTAGATAGAACTTGGAGGCAATTCAATAACCAATTTCCAAATTTGGCGCCTATGAGTAAAACAAAATTTCGAAGGATTAGAAGCAGTTTTCTGCAATTTGGAGGAACAAAATACATAGAAACTAGAAGAAAACCAATTCTCGAGGACGACGACAATCAAATTAATACGCTAGCGTATTTTCGTGCCAATCCACATGCGTCCATTATGTCAGCATCAATGGAAATTGGATTGAGTTATACTTCCATTCGAAGGATCCTTAAGAAACATAACATGCACCCGTATTCTTTTATCAGACTACAAAAACTGAAACCAACTGACCTTCCCAAGCGGCTAAATTTCTGTGAAAATTTATTAATTCGGCTTCAAGAAGATGAGACAATTCTACAAAAAATTATATGGTCCGATTAAGCCAAGTTCAATGAAAGTAGAATAACCAACAGGAGAAATCGACATTTTGGGCCACAGAAAATCCATTTTTCATTAAGTTTATTGATTACCAAAATAAACTCTGCGTAAACGTTTTTGCAATTTTAATGAATGATTTGTTGGCTTATCACATTTATGAGGAAAATCTTAATGAACAAAGATACCTGGAAATTTTGAGAGGAACATTAGCAAATTTCTTAGATGGATTCCCCTTAACCTTCTGAGGGATTGCTATTACCAAATGGATGGTGCACAAGCACATAAAACACGAGCTGTAGATCGGCAGCTAACAGAAATGTTCGAGGATAGATGGTGGGGTAATCAAGAACCAAATTTATAGCCTCCGCGTTCTCCGGACCTGACGCCCCTTGATTTTTATTCATGGGGCAAAATGAAGAGTGAAGTGTATCTTATTTATGTAAGAAGTAAAGAAGAGTTACTAGAGCGCATTCATAATGCTTTTCGTGATATTGATCCTGAGGAAACTAGGAGGGCAACTCATCATGTTCGTATACGAGCTGTCAAGTGTATCGAGCACAATGGGGCCCATATTGAACATGAATTAAACAAAGATTAAATATATTTTCGTTTGAATAACTAGTGGTTTTATTCCAAATGTGTTTCATTTTTTGGATATTTTCAATCTGAAATAACGACAATTCTTGTTGAAATATCAAATTCGAATAAACGAAGTGACAAGTACATTAATTTTAGGCAACTGTCAGGTGAGCGTAGCCAGTTCAGCTACTTGATTTAAATATTTCATAGCATTCTCTGTTAGTTCTTGCAAAATCATCAAAAGTCATTAGATTCCCAAACTATTTCGGAACTAGAAGAGATGGGTATAGTACATGCTTATACAATTCCATCTGAAATTTGACGCTTCATCTGATGGCGATATAAAAATTGGCACGTGCAATTTGAAAAAATTGAGTTATTGCTGTTTGAAAAAGGCCAAATTGAAAAAATCATACAAAACAACGCAATAAACATTTGACATGTGTAGATTGCTTAAAAAATTCTTTGATCCTTCTTCTATCCACCCAAGCAAAAATTGTGTCTGTAGTGCAAAAGATCTACGAGCTACAATTTTTTTACATGTTCCTCAAAAATCGAGTTTATAACAAAAATAATTAAATCTGTCAAAAGTTTTGACAGATTAGTACCAACAACTTGAGTATTTTATGCCTTGCTCAAATGTCGGTTCTAGATGTATAATAAAAAAGGTAGATTGCCTTTGAAATAACAAAGTGATGACCCACTTCCGGTATAACCGGAAATGGTATCACTTCGAAAATATTTCACTCCAATTGGAAATCGCTAGTTATGGCCGCGTATAAAATTTCAGCTTGATATTGTAATTGGAACTCAAAAAGTTTTTAACGAACGGTTCCGGTGGATATCCCTGTATAAACGCATAATTCTCAAGAACACAGAATGATGAAACAAACTTGTACGTGCCTTTGGAACATAGAAGAGTGTATTGCGACGATTACGATAAATGGAAACGCTGAAAGTGAGATAGTTGTATGCGGATAATTGAAAGAATTATTTAATATTCGATGAAGGAAAACTGTGTCGAAAAGCACTCTTCTCTGCTACGGGCTTAAAATCTTGTGACGACGCAAACTCAAACTGTAATCTTGTTTTGTAATGGAGAATCTGAAGTTGAAAATCTTTGAAAATTTTTTTTCTGAACCCGCTCAATTCTGTCAATGTACTTGTGACAGTAAAGGGACCAAACAGGCACACAATATTCCAAATTACTTCTAACCAACGAAAAGTATAATTGTTTCAGAGATCTCGGATCACTAAAACTTCTGATTATTCTAAGAACGAACCCCAACATTTTGAAAGCCTTTGAAACGATATGATCCACATGATACTCGAAAGATATATACCGGTTCACCCTCGCAATCACAAGCCCATCAACAGAAAAAGAAGCATCAAAGACATTTATGTTTTTTGTAAAAAAACGAAAAGCGGAATGTCTGTCCAGATTTCTCCGAAACAGCACAATATCGTCATGGGACTGAATGTCACTATAAACTCTGAGATCGTCGGCATATAAATCATGCCGCGTACTCAAAAAACATTCCGAAATTTCATTTATTTATATAGAAAATAATAGTGGACCCAGATGCGATCCTTGGAGCACACCGGATGTAACAAAAATAGAATCGGAATGAGCGCCATGGAGCGCAACGTATTGTATTATATTCGATAGATAAGATTCGATCCATTTCAATAGGGACCCCACTACACTAAAGTCTTCTAGAACTAGTAGCAAAGTTGCATGATGCACCTTATCAAATGCTTTAGCCATGTCTGTGTGAAAAGCATCAACCTGAATGCCTCTATCAAAGTCAAAATTACTACTTATAAATAAAATGAATGTAAGGAGTCAAATTAGTTAAGATCGACCTACCCTTAAAAATAATTTAAAATAGAGACAGATCGGTTACTGACTTCGTTTTTCCTACCACTTTTGAGAATCGGTACAATCTTTGCCGTTTTCCACTTATCTGGAAAAACGCCAAGTGCTAGAGCCTTGTTGAAAATAATTTGAAGAGGAATGGCTAAGCTTGCAGAGCATGACTTGATGAAAATAGGTGGGATGGAGAAAGGACCTGAATCTCTATTTTAGCTTTGACATCGTTCAGATCAATCGCGTTAAGTGAAATTGATGAAGAAATTCCATATCTTCTTCGGTAGGGAACAGGTCTATTCGGATCTTCATAAA
The DNA here is from genome assembly GCA_013387265.2 of Cryptolaemus montrouzieri. Classification (NCBI taxonomy): domain Eukaryota; kingdom Metazoa; phylum Arthropoda; class Insecta; order Coleoptera; family Coccinellidae; genus Cryptolaemus; species Cryptolaemus montrouzieri. Next base: position 120,892,067 of record JABFTP020000144.1, on the reverse strand, counting down.
CACTGGTAAAGTACTCAGAAAAAGAATTAGATATGGCAGAAGTGTCATTCAACACTTTTTCCCCATGGCACATAGACTTAGGTATTCTCTGACTATCTCTTAACTCTCCGACTTAAGACCAAAAAGCTTCTCCGCAATCTCACCTTCTATAGAAGCAATATGGTTTTCATGATCCCTTTCAATCAAAGCTTTACGCTGTCTGCGCAAAACGCGGAAATTTTCATAAAGAAAACTGCTTTTGAATTTTTTTAATCTATGATGAAAGCTAGATTTTTCATTGATACACTTGATAGTATCTTTAGCAAACCATGATGGAAATTTACTGCATTTAACAGTTCTACGAGGTACAAAATTATCTATAACATGATCTACAGCAGAGTGAAAACAATGAACACACTCATTTACATCATTCGAACATAATGAAGTATCCCAAATTAAATTAATCGCTTTATAGCTCGCAATAAAAAATGTATACATAGATCTAGTCTTACTAGCAAATTTATCCAGTGAAAAATTCGCATTAACTTCTATGGCCGCGTGGTGACCATCTTCCGGAACTAAAGGTGAAGAACATCGAAAAGAAGATACGTCAGTTGAGTTAGACAGAACCAAATCCAAGATCTTATCATTTTTATTAGTGACACCATTGAATTGATGTAGGCAGTTGTAGGAAGAAAAATCTTTAAAAGAAGTATACGCATCACTGCGCACAAATTCACTGCCAACAGAATACTATGAAAATGATCCAAGATTAAAATCCACAATTATCATGAATTTATATCAGCATTTGAGGAGAACTGCCTAATGGGGAAAGAACACTTCTAAAGGGATACGCCTTAGAGGAACAAGGAGCTTGCTCAACTCAAAGCTAGAGCCAGAAAAGCATTCAATAGAGCGAAAAGAACAGGTGAATGGGACGCCTACCGAGAAGCTCTAACAAAGTACAACAAAGAACTCAGGAAATCCAAACGAGAATCATGAAAATCCTATTGTGAGGGAATCAATGATCTTGTCCTAGCTACACGAATTCTAAAGGTTTTAGCTAAATACCATTCGAATGCACTTGGCCTTATTAAAGAGCCTGGAGAAGAGTATTCTGAAGACTTCGGCTTAAGCTTGAGGGTACTTCTAAGTACCCAATTCCCGGACTCGAAAATACTCTCCATCAGTAGCACCGAACAACAGGAGCTAGAACTGTACAGCTCCAGTAGGGAAAGCAGACATCTAGCGGGCCAAATCTTCACCCTAGATAGGGTAAAGTGGGCCACCAAAAGTTTCAAACCCTACAAATGACAAAGGGTAGACGGAATCTATCCGGTCATGCTGCAAAAAGGCAACACATATACAGCCCTATGTCTGAGAGCTATATACAAAGCCAGCTACTCACTGGACTACATACCCCAGTCATGGGGGAAAGTCAAAGTATTATTTATACGGAAAATGGGCAAGAGGTCTCCAGATAAGCCTAAATCATATCGCCCGATAAGCTTAACCACCTTTCTCCAAAAATCAATGGAGAAAATTCTCGACAACCACTTGAGAAGTTTCATAAAACTTCATAAAAAACAATTTGCCTACCGACCGGGCAACTCTACAATTGATGACCTACACGATCTAATCAAAGAAGTGGAAGGAGCACTATATTCCAAAGAAATAGCCTTAGTTCTATTAGGAAACATTGAAGGAGCCTTCGACAATAGCTCCTATACATCCATTAGCAATGGTGCAAACAACAAGGGTGTCGAAACACCCACTATCAAATTGATCAGAGAAATTCTCAAGGGCCGGATCATTACGGCCACTTTTTGAGACACTGAAATATCGGTGTCAGAAGTGAGAGGATGCCCTCAAGTAGGTACCCAGCGCCACTACTATGGTCAGTAGTTGTCGATGGCCTCTTAGAAAGACTGAACAACGCTGGTTTCAACGCACAAGGCTATGCTGATGATCTGGTTAACAACATTAGGAGATGATGGAATCTTATCGTACCTGATGCAGAAAGCCCTTAGCATCGTAAATGAATGCTGTGCTGAAGAGAGGCTCAGCATCCATCCAGACAAAACCATTCCAATTCCGTTCACAAGACGTAAAAAGTTGAACTTGAAGCCCCCCTTTCTGAATGGACATACTCTGGAATTTTCGGAACATGCTAAGTATCTAGGGTTAACCCTAGATCAGAGACTCAACTGAAATTTACACTTTGACAAAACTCTTTCCAAGGCTACATCGTGCCTATGGAAATGCTGTAGACTCTTCGAAAGACCTTTGGGCTACAGCCAAAAATAACCTACTGGTTATACACAGCGGTTATAAGACCCATTGTCACATATGCATAATTCATATGGTGGACGAAAACATCAGAAATAACTAAGCTAAACAAGCTGCAAAAACTGCTGAGGTTAGATTAGGTTAGCGTGCGTGGGCATAACAGGGGCTATGAGAAGCACCCCGACTACTGCCCTGGAGGTTATCCTAAATCTCCCTCCTCTTCACATAAAATTGAAGAAGGAGGCGTTGATGGCGGCATTACGGCTCCAAGACACACCAAAATTATTACCTGGTGATCTGAAGGGACACCTGGGGATTTTGCGTTACATAGCGCCAGAAATCTTATCACAACCATCGGATATAATGCCGCTTAAGTTTGATACCCTTCGAAGTAGCCACAGAAAACCGCACTATCGTGAAGGGAAAAATAAATCAATTAGACCAAAATCCTCCATTTGGTACACGGACGGATCAAAAACGATTGATGAAACAGAATCAGGCATATATGGAGCCAAGTACTCATCATCAGTATCTCTGGGCTCTACTCCCACAATCATGCAAGCAGAAATACTTGCTGTAAACCTGTGTTGCCAGGAGGGACTACGGAGGAAACTCAAAAGTGCAAAGATTTACATTTTAACGGACAGTCAGGCAGGGATTGAAGCTCTAAACTCTTACAGTTATCAGAGCATCTCTGTCTGGGAATGCCGTCAATCCTTGAAGCAACTTGCTGAGGGGAACAAACCTTTCCTGTGGTGGGTGCCTAGCCACGAAGGTATACAAGGAAATGAATTCGCTGATGAACTGGCTAGATCAGCTGCTGGAATTCCCCCATCGGGCCTGAACCATTCTGCGGTCTAAGAAAGCCACACAGACGACAGTAACTTGAACGGTGGTAAGAATCTAGCAAAAAAGAATACTGGAGGAAAACTCCAGGCCAAAGGCAAGCGAAAGAGTTCATTGACTATTCGCCAAAGAAGACAAAACAATTCCTCGATCTCTCTAGGGACGAGCTGAGGACTATAACAGGCCTCCTCACTGGACACTGCCCACTGAGATACTTTTTCAGTAAAATGGGTAAATCGGAAACGACAATATACAGAATGTGTAAAAAGGGCGACGAAACTGCCGAACACATTCTTTGCAGTTGTTTCGCAACTGTCCGTGAAAGACATATACACTTCGGTGGCGACAAGCGTGGCGACAAGCGTGGCGACAAGCGTGGCGACAAGCGTGGCGACAAGCGTGGCGACAAGCGTGGCGACAAGCGTGGCGACAAGCGTGGCGACAAGCTACTGCCGCACGAAGTAAAAGCAAATGCTCCCAGGAAGATTCTTAATTTTGTAAGGGAACTAGATCTACAGGGAAATGAATGAGAAGGGTTACGAACTGAAGACCAACTTGGTCGCAGTTCGGAAAGGCTTGCAAAGCCAAACGACCCCCTCCAATGTAATGTAATGTAAAATGATGAATTTATCATCAGGGTACGATACAAACTTCACTTTATATATCCAGCGGAGAATAGCAGACACCTAGAAAAGTCTTCCATTACCTGTTAATGATATCTTCACCCATAAAACTTCCACTAGTGTCGAATTTTCAAATAAAACAACATCGGCCTTTATACCTCTGTTAATACCAATGAATACACCACCACCCTCACCCTTAACACTGTTAGAATCACTCCTGTCACGCCGAAAGATGTTGAATGCATCACAAATAAGTTCAGAGCTATTCATATTTTGAATGAACCAAAATTCCGTTACACAAATGAAATCAAAAGAACTATTTAGAGTAGAAAGATGAAAGTTCTTGGTTTTTGTTCTGAGTCCCCGACAGTTTTGATAGTATGCGCTAAACGACATCGACAACTTCTATAAAACCAACAGGAAATATTGGAGCAAATGTAAACTCACTTCAACAATTTCGTCAGATCAGCTTCAGATGTTATATGGTGAATTTTTGAGGACACTTGTTCATCCTTTTTAACCAGCACCTTACAATCCTGGATCCAACAGAATTTGAAACCATTGCTGTTGCAGTATTGTTTGGTTTCATAAAAAAGTTTTTTATTCAGGGCGGTCAGGCTATCATTGATGAATACCCTTGTAACAGTGTCAGTAAAACCTATCTCAGATGTCATCAACTTTTTCTTTCGTTTGTGGGCCTTGATACAATCAGATTTCAACAAATGGGGCTGAAGATGATCGAGAGACCGAAATTGCAATCCTGATTTTCAATTAATCTATTGAGTATTCCAGTTCGATTCGAATATTCATAGGTTAGGTAGGACAAAGTCAGCCAGGTCAGCTAGTGTTCTGATAAATAAGAAAATGCTGGGTTACCGAAAGGTGAATTTAAATTGAAATATTTACAAATTCTTAAATTTATGTTGTACAGAAGGCAATGAATCTTCTACTAATGTAACACGATCGAAAGAGGATAGCAAATTGGTATACCTAGATCAATTTTCAATTATTTTCCAATCTTTCGAACTGATTTATATGTTCCATTCAGTTCAATTCGCCCTATTTACTAACCAATTACCGATAAATTCTACGTTATTCTACCCGATTTCGTAGAAACGATAGTGAAATGTTACACTAAAATTTACCGCTTTTCTATCTATCAATAAAATCAAATCCTTATAAGACAAATAAAATCAGAGAGGATATATGCAAGACGTACCTTCTTCGTCGGAAAAAAATATATCCATCCTTAGCGAATTCTGAAAAGCTTGTAGGTTGGGTGGTTGAATTTCATTCTTCGGTTTGCTTCTGTTAATATATCACGCCCATTCGACGAAACAGGCGTAGAGCTAATTCAGAAGAGAAGACAGCCCCGTTACAAATTATACACCCTGGATCTTGACAGCTACGACTAAGCCGAAGGCATTTTCGCACCCGAAACCATTTTCATACGAATGAAAACTGCAAACGCAACATTTTATCCTAGACCCGAAGGTGGAATCATTTGAATAGCAAATATTGCTTTCATTCTGTTCGTACAGTCTTTGCTGAATGGATGTTTGTTTAGGGAAAGATTCAACGCTCTTTTATTTATCCTGAAATTAATTTCGGTTTTGTTCGTACCGAGAGACGATTTTCTTATGGTGTATTGAAATTAAATAAACCTATATTCTACATTTTAGTCTAATATCTTTTTCGATTTTTTAATATTAGTACGATTCAAAGGTCATTAAAATTTATGGCAGAAAAGAATTGTCTCTGAAGAATTTTGTAAAGCTCTCCCGAATTTATTGTCCTTGAATCTCCTTGTGGAGTTAGAATAATACGATTTTCGAAAAAAGGAATCATTATCATTATTAAACAGGGTTAGGCAAAAGTACTGGAATGGTTAATTATCTCAGGTATTTACCGAGCGATTTTTTTGAAAATTGATATTATTACATTGCTAAACTTAAAGAATTCAGTGTTCATATTTTGTGCTCGCTAGTATTTGGTTGTTGTGGTTGGAAATTACCAAAACATGTGAATTTCAAATGTGATACCCTATATGTTTATTTATTTTTAGATTCAGAGAAGAAGACTTTTCTAGAAACAATCAACGAAAAACATTTCCTTTCAATGTCGAGTTCGTAAAAATTAAAATAATAAAAATTATATCATCTAACTCAAATTACTTTTGCATTAATAATCAACGGGACAGGTTGACAAATAATGTCAAGTATTTGTTGAAGTTTAGATTTTTGCACTTCAATTCCTAATAATGGTATTCAAGCTCAGTGAAGCAGAACGGATCGAGGTTTTGATGATACGCGAATATTGTGACAGACAACGATCTTACCAAGAAGTGCGCAGTCTGTTCAATACTGCTTTCACATTTTCACAAATACAAGTAAACGATGATTTCTACTAAAATATATATATATATATATATATATATATATATATATATATATATATATATATATATATATATATATATATATATATATATATATATATATATATATATGTATTTGTTATTTCAAATGGCAATCTACTTTTTTATTATACATCTTGAACCGACATTTGAGCAAGGCATAAAATACCCAAGTTGTTGGCACTTATCTGTCAAAACTTTCGACAGATTTAATTATTTTTGTTATAACCTCGAGCTTTGAGGAACATTTAAAAAAATTGTAGCTCGTAGATCATTTGCACTACAGACACAATTTTTGCTTGGATGGATAGAAGAAGGATCAAGGAATTTTTTAAGTGGTCTACACAGGTCAAATGTACATTGCGTTGTTTTGTATGATTTTTTCAATTTGGCCTTTTTCAAACAGCAATAACTCAATTTTTTCAAATGGCACGTGCCAATTTTTATATCGCCATCAGATGAAGCGTCAAATTGGAGATGGAATTGTATAAGCATGTACTATAACCATCTCTTACAGTTCCGAAATAATTTGGGAATATATTGAATTTTGATGATTTTGCAAGAACTAACAGAGAACGCTTTGAAATATTTGAATCAAGTAGCTGAACTGGCTACGCTCACCTGACAGGTGCCTTAAATTAATTTACTTGTCACTTCGTTCATTCGAATTTGATATTTCAACAAGAATTGTCGTTATTTCAGATTGAAAATATACAAAAAATACAACACATTTGGAATGAAACCACTGGTTAATCAAACGAAAATATATTTAATCTTTTTTTAATTCATTTTAGAATGTCAAAAAGTAGTGGGTAGAAATTGCAGGAAATTCAATAACCAATTTCCAAATTTACCGTTTATGAGTAAAATAAATTTCGAAGTATTAGAAGCAATTTTCTACAATTCGGATGAATAAAAATCAAAAACAACAAGTACTGTATTTCAAGGAATTTTACTTAATAATTACGATTCGTAACGTGTTTCACTACACCGTAGCTTCTTGAGACGAATGAATGTACAGAAAATATAAATGAGAATATAAATATAAATGTTCTTGAGTAATTAAAAGATTATAAGGTTGCTTCTTCTTGAGTGGTTATTTAGGACAGGTATATCCAATAAAATTGAGGAATGGATTGCTCCCCGAAGAGATTCAATAGAGGTGAAGGGCTTAAATCGACTTGTTCATTGATGAGTCTACCTGAGTGTTTGTATTAATTGATTTCTAAAGTTTTCCAAAGATCTACCTTCCAATATTTATTATCTGTATGCAAAATTTCAAACTGTCGGTCGAAAGAGTGATTATTTTCTAAGGCACAGTACTTGTTGTTTTTATTATTGATAATGGAATTTTACCAATTAAAAGCCTCCCAAATTCAAATGAATAAAAATTGTAGGAACCAAGCGAAAACTAATCATCGAAGATAATTACATTAATACGAATAAATGATAGCAAACATCATAGGAGAAAACTAATTTACGATCTGAATAAATGTTCAATATGGGCCCCATTTTGCTCGATATACTTGACAGCTCGTATACGAGAATGATGAGTTGCCCTCCTAGTTTCCTCAGGATCAATATTACGAAAAGCATTATGAATGCGCTCTAGTAGCTCTTCTTTACTTCTTACAGAAATAAGATACACTTCACTCTTGATTTTACCCCATAAATAAAAATCAAGGGGCGTCAGCTCCGGAGAACGTGGAGGCCATAAATTTGGTCCTTGATTACCCCAACATCTATCCTCGAACATTTCTGTCAGCTGCCGATCTACGGCTGGCGTTTTACGTGCTGGTGCACCATCCATTTGGTAATAGCAATCCCTCAGAATGTTAAGGGGTAATCCATCTAAAAAATTTGCTAACGTTCCTCTCAAAATTTCCAGGTATCTATGTCCATTAAGATTTTCCTCATAAATGTGATAAGCCAACAAATTATTCATTGAAATTGCAAAAACGTTTACGCTGAATTTATTTTGGTAATCAATAACCTTAATGAAATATGGTTTTTCTGTGGCCCAAAATGTCGATTTCTCCTGTTGGTTATTCCACTTTATTTGAATTTATCCGCTTGGGAAGGTCAGTTGGTTTCAAATTTTGTAGTCTGTTAAAAGAATACGGGTGCATGTTATGTTTCTTGAGGATTCTCTGAATGGAAGTATAACTCAATCCAATATCCATTGATGCAAACCTAATGGACGCGTGTGGATTGGCACGAAAATACGCTAACGTATTAATTTGATTGTCGTCGTCCTCTAGAATTCGTTTTCTTCTAGTTTCTATGTATTTTGTTCCTCCAAATTGCAGAAAATTGCTTCTAATCCTTCGAAATTTTGTTATACTCATAGGCGCCAAATTTGGAAAGTGGTTATTGAATTGCCTGCAAGTTCTATCCACCACTTTTTGACATTCGCCATGAATTAAAAAGAGATTAAACATATCCTCGTTTGAGTAATCAGCCATTTTATTATCAATGTGGTGTTTTTCAAAAATTTTCACTTAAAATTACCAACAATTCTTGTTGAAATATCAAATTCGAATGAACGAAGTGACAAGTACATTAATTTTAGGCACCTGTCAGGTAAGCGTAGCCAGTTCAGCTACTTGATTCAAATATTTCAAAGCATTCTCTGTTAGTTCTTGCAAAATCATCAAAATTCAATATATTCCCAAATTTTTTCGGAACAATGAGAGATGGGTATAGTACATGCTGATACAATTCCTTCTGAAATTTGAAGCTTCATCTGATGGCGATATAAAAATTGGCACGTGCCATTTGAAAAAAATTGAGTTATTGCTGTTTGAAAAAGGCCAAATTGAAAAATTCATACAAAACAACGCAATGAACATTTGACCTCTGTAGACCGCTCAAAAAATTCCTTGATCTTTCTTCTATCCACCCAAGCAAAAATTCTGTCTGTAGTGCAAAAGATCTGCGAGCTATAAGTTTTTAAATGTTCCTCAAAGCTCGAGGTTATAACAAAATAATTAAATCTGTCGAAAGTTTCGACAGATAAGTGCCAACAACTTGGGTATTGTATGCCTTGCTCAAATGTCGGTTCTAGATGTATAATAAAAAAGGTAGATTGCCATTCGAAATAACAAAGTGATGACCTACTTCCGGTATAACCGGAAATGGTATCAAATATTTCAATTCAATCGGAAATCGCTAGTTATGGCCACGTATAAAATTTCAGCTTGATATTGTAATTGGAACTCAAAAAGTTTTTAGCGGACGGTCCCAGTGGATATCCCTGTATATATAATTCATAAAAAAAATTTGATTTCAACACCCAGTATTTGAGTAACTAACCGTTTACGGACATATGCTCATGGGAACTTATCCTTGCAAAATGGACTTATTCATTTACACCTTGTATGAATACCACGGCACGTTATATTTAGTTTCATACTGTCCGAAGATTAATGAGAGCTCAAATCCACGGAAAAAGTGTTCTATTGATTCATTTGTAGATGGTAAAAACAACAAGAATTTCCACTCATGTTTCAATAATTTTCATTTCACTCTATTTTCTACTTTTACAATTTCTGATTTGACATTGAACTTGAAGAGACTATGCGCATCCACCATTCAACGTTGGTCGTTCTTAGCTCTCCTAATCATATTTATTCATACATTCAAAACTCGCCTGTTAGTGAACTTTGTTTGCTCAAATCATACATACTTGAAGAGTTTGAGACTCCATGAATTGTCAATTAGCATCTGAAATCTATCGTTCTCGCAGATCCTTCCGTCGAACAATAAAACTCGCATTAACTTTTAAACGCTTTCGAAGCTGAATTCTTAACTGAATTCGAGAATGAATGAAAGGAAATGATTCACGGAGAAGCTGCTAACAATGTACCAAGTGCAAATTAACTTCGGTATAATAAGCAATCCTCCCAGAGTTTCTTCCATAATTCTGCCTTAGGGAAATATTTTCATGCTACGAGGTAATTAGGATCTTACTTAATTTCCCAGTTCATTCATAGTTGTGTTTGATTACTTTCTTAATTATCGGAAAATTAATTAAAGATCTTAACATTCTAATTAGTTCGGTAGACAAGATTCGGTTTGAATCTGATTGCGGTCGGTTTTCTACAATATTTATAGGAACTCTTTTTACTTTTCTGAATAAGTAGTTCTAAAAGTTTGGTACGATGCCATTTTACTATACCTTATAGCCGATTTTGAATGAAGTTTTTGCGAAGTAATGAGTAGTGCTGTATTGATTACAAACTAAAAATATTTTAGACTATACAAGACGTTCCAAAATAAAATTACATACCAAAGTTATAATTGTTTAAATGGAACACCCTATATTTGCAATTTTCCTCTTGAGATTATCCCATAAAAGGGATTTACAATTTTTCTTGTACTTAATTTCCCAGTTCATTCATAGTTGTGTTTGATTACTTTCTTAATTATCGGAAAATTAATTAAAGATCTTAACATTCTAATTAGTTCGGTAGACAAGATTCGGTTTGAATCTGATTGCGGTCAGTTTTCTACAATATTTATAGGAACTCTTTTACTTTTCTGAATAAGGAGTTCTAAAAATATGGTACGATGCCATTTACTATACCTCATAGCCGATTTTGAATGAAGTTTTTGCGAAGTAATGAGTAGTGCTGTATTGACTACAAACTAAAAATATTTTAGACTATACAAGACGTTCCAAAATAAAATTACATACCAAAGTTATAATTGTTTAAATGGAACACCCTATATCTGCAATTTTCCTCTTGAGATTATCCCATAAAAGGGATTTCCAATTTTTCTTGTACTCACATGAGGATTCAAATCTATACAATTCAAAACTGCTTCCTCAATATCTAGAGTTCTAGTTTGAGTTGCACCTTTTAAATGATTATTTGCAGTAAAAGTACCAGTTTTTCTCAACCTTCTGTGGATATAATCGCTTAGCTTCTGCTGTGTTTCCGTCAGCCAGACCGTACATGTAATGGATACACTGGTCTACAATGGTTTTGTTGCCCTAGATATGAAAATGATTTTAGGTCTATTTATGCACACAATTCGTGAAACTATCAATGATTTTGTAGGATTTGCTCTGATTTCTTTTTAAATCTTTATTTTTATTTTACATAACAAAAATCGTAAAACAAGAAACAAAATAACAGATATATTTATAATGTCAGTTATGTTTTGAGAAATTCGGATACATCGAAGTAAATGAAGAAGAAAATGTCGAAAATATATTTCATATTTCCATAAAACGCCTTTTATGAGCTTTTCTTCTATAATTTTTCAGGGACAATTTCTTCATAATTTGCTGCTTTATGGTTACCTAGGAAATTTTCGACAACCAACACAAAACTTTTCCAAGCTTTACTTTCCGGAACAGTCATAACTTTGATAAAACCTGAGTCTTTCATCAATTGCCGTATTTGAGGATCATCAAATATTCCACCTTTCAATTTTTCCATACTAAGCTTCGGAAATTTTATGCAAATGTAATTAAAACAATTTCCGTCTTTGTTCAACGCTTTTACAAATTGCTTAATCATACCTAACTTAATATGTAATGGTGGAAGTATGATTTTGTCTCTGCTCACCAGCGGCTCCTTATTACGTTGGCTTCACCGACAGTTAAAGAATTTCTTACAGGCCAAACATCTTGTTCCCAATGAAGTTGCTTTGCTCTACTATCCCACATACAAATAAAGCAAGGGTATTTTGTATATCCACTTTGTTGGCCAAGTAAAAATTAACCGTTTTAAATCCACACAGATCTGCCATTGATACTCAGAGTATTTAATTTTCTCTAAAACTAATTTTACATTTTCATATTCTTCTTTGAGTTTCGTTGAATGGGCAATTGGAATTGATGCAAATTTATTTCCATTGTGCAATAAGACGCATTTTAAACTTCTTTTGCAACTATCAATAAAAAGGCGCCATTCAGTAGATTTGTACTCTTTTAAACCCATGTCTATAAGCAGCTTCGCGATATCATTACAATACACTAATCCTTCATTTTCACTAAAAATTGTAATAACTCTTTTCTCGCGTTCTGTATGTTGTAATTGTTACTGTTGGTGCCAATAAATTTTTTCCTTCAATCTTGAGGCTAACAGTTCTGATCCTTGTTTTGATAAATTGAGATCACGTATTGAATCACTGAGTTCATTTTGAGAAAATAACTTTGGCGTAGATGTTTCACCTTCCCATTCACTTCCACTAGTAGATGGTCCTGATTTCTGTGAATTTGGTAACATCATTGTTTCTGAGGGCATGCGAATTACTTTTGAAATGTATATGGGTCAAGGAGATTTTCACTGTGTAGAACCGGACATTTCGTAGACTGTAAGTCTGGGTATCTCCACGTTTGATTTCGATTAAAACCTTTAACATCTACTACTCAAAAGTAACAATCATCTAAATGATTCGTAGGCTCCATCCAGATCATAGGAATACCAAAGTCTAATCCAGAACGTTCACCTTTTTCCACAACCGTAAAGACTCAACACAGGACTTACAAACTTTATTAGGAACCCATGGTTTACCTAATTTTTCCATTTTGAAACCAAAATATTTAACATAAGTCTCCTTGACAAAGTCTGTGATATTTCTTTTTGTTTTTTGGTATATAAACACCGCAAATATAACAGAATAAATCACTACAATATTTACACTTTCTTCGTGACGAACTCATATTTTAGACTAGAAGACAAATATATAAGAATGGACATTCAGTAATTGAAACAAAATATTAATCCATGACACTTTATCCAGATTTACGTGTATATGTACTTCAATATTGTCAAATAACTGAGTTGCGCAGAAGCCTAATCATGACTGGAAAATTAAATTTTATTTCTAACAAGCTTATAATTGTTCAAAATATAAGAAATGCAAAAATCATGAAAATACGAGCACATTGAGATTTTTCATGAATATATTCGTAATCTGGGCACTTGAAAACATAAAAATTTGCGGCAACAATAAAAAAAAATTTTTTTGTAGAGCTGTGATATCGTCCGATTCGGCGTTAGTAAAATTAGCCATTTTTCCTTACAGCAATAACTTTGAAAGTCTTGAAACTGATCGATAATTTGAAAAACAATTGAAGCACACACTGGTTCAACTTCAGCAACTTCAAAATAAATAAATAAATGAAAAAAATCAAAGCCTACTAGTCATATTTTCAATTAGAAGTGCTTTCAATTCAGCGAGTGCATACAATTGTTCAATAATTTTTTGCTCGAGAACGGTTGGAGATACGAAAAAATTACTGGTGTCAAAAAAGTTTCTAAACTGAATGAAGAAGACGAAAACCGACCGTACGCAATCAGTGGCGTACTGAAAAAAGTTTCAAGGGGCAAAAGAAGACATGTCTGCGGGAAAGAAAACACCTTGTGGATTCTAGTTAGAATTTGGGACGTGTAATGATGAAGGCTGTAAAAAATAGCTTGCTTTCCAAATTTCGGCTGAATATCTCAAAAATTGCAGGAGTTTCGAGGAAAAAAAAAATTTTCTGGAAATTTTAACACTCTGTAGCTCCGTAAAGAAGCTTTTACGACCTATATTTATATGAACTTTTTTCTTAAAATTGTACCTAGATTTATCTCCTCAAGTTGTGACATACTATAATGTAACACCCTGTATATAGGTACAGAGAAATGGGTTAACAGACAGGTGAAATACATATTAGAGATTAACATTGGCTACTAATACATAACGGAGAACTAATTGAAAATCCCAAATATTCGGTAATAAAATAAATCGGTCAGGTCATTCAGTGATATTTGCTTATTGGCTGTATTGTGTTTGGCTTTGGATATTTATAATGATTTAAGATGATTGAGTTTTATAATTTTTCGTGCCCTATATAGGATTTGTAGATTGTCCATTGACGGAAAAATATGGTTGATTTCTAAGCAATGTTGTGCCAGAGTGGAATCTGTTTTGCTTTTACAAAAATGTGAATGATTTAAGGTCTGGAGGGCAAGCTGGCCATTCCAAAATAGAGATTACCTCTGTTTCAAGATAATGTCGCGCGAGGATGCTGGTATGCGGAGATGCATTATCTTGCATAAAAGTGAAATTTTCACCGTGGGCACCTCGCCAGAGTCTCAGCATGAGTTCCAGCACTAGGTCCACGTAACTTCTAGCCGTTATACTCGCAGAAAACTAAATCAAATCTGTTTTGCCTCCCAGCATAATGCCACCCCATAACATCACACCGCTCTCTTTGTATTTCAGAGTTTGTCTTGCTGCTCGGAGCTTATCTCCCAGAACCCTTATCTTATCGAACAGCATTTCTGGTCTCATCCAAAAAAAGTTAATATCTGTGCATCTTTAGATACCGGTGTCTAGTTGACCTTATTTTCAATAATTTAATTCGATTGAATTAATTAAATTGTGATGGTCGGTGAAAGTACGTATTTGTGTGCGGCGTGTAGTAGCGGAATTTCCAAAAAGTCTCCGGGTTTGAAGTGTTCTGGGCCTTGTGAAAACTCCTTTTATGTAAATTCGCTATGCTGCGATTTATCAAAACATCAAGCGAGTGCGGTAAAAAAATTTACCAGGTGGCAAGTGAATGTGCAATGATTGCCGTGGTTTATCGGAGTCACCTTCCTCGGGCCGACACCGTCCCCCTCGTGTTAGCCAGGGATTGACTATAGCTGACGTCGGAAATGTAGACATAGGCGGTGAACTTCGTGACCTCATACGGGCAGTTGAGTTTTGCAGCAATAAAATCAGCGACTTCGAGGCCAAATTGAATCCGCTGAAAGATCTGATAAAGGCTTTGGAGACGGTGAAGCAAGAGAATGCGATCCTTAAAAAAGAAATCTCCAGTTTGCGCACTAAAATTGAGAATATGGAACATTTTAGTCGCTCCAAAAACATTGAGATACAGGATGTACCTGAAAAGAAAAATGAGATTCTCTCTGGTATAGTTCAAACTATTGGAGCCCAGTTAAATTTCCCTATCGACCCTAACACTATCGATTATGTGACCCGCGTTCCTACGAAGGCAGAAAATAAAGCAAGAAACATTGTTGTACGTTTTACTTCCAGGATAGCCAGAGATAATTTTCTTCAGGCTGCGAGAGCTAAGCGTCTTCTCAACAGGGGGGGCCATCCGGGCCTTAGTATAGATGGTGTTTCGGACAGGCTGTATATTAATGAGCACAATACTTCTGCTGTAAAGCTTTTGTTCAAGGAAGTTCGCACGGCTGCAAAGGCCAAAGGTTACAAATTTGTTCGGATACAGGGTGGGAATGTTTTAGTGAGGAAAGATGACACAAGTAAGATACGTCGTATTGCATCTGAATCTGAAATAGCCAATTTATGAAAATCACTTCTCATTCTCTCCGCTATTTGTTCAAAGACCGTCGTGTTTTTCATTCACCTGATATGTCCTTACATATTTAGTACCAGAACGTACGAGGACTTCGTACCAAACTAAATAACTTCAGATTGAGCTCAATGGCAGGTTTTTCTGATGTAATGTGTGTTACCGAATCATTTCTGAACGATACCGTTTTCGACAATGAATTGGTCTATACTTGAATATTCTGTGTTTCGTCGCGACCGAGATTCATCGGTGTCTTCTAAGAAGAATGGGGGTGGAGTTTTCATTGCCGTTCGCAACAAATTCGGCCCACGGCTCTTGGATGACTTCAGAAGTGACGCGGAGGATATCTGGGTATCTCTGAACGTGAATAGTTCGAAGTTATATATTTGCTGTGTGTATTTGCCCCCTGGGGATTCTTTGGCAAGTGATGTGTTCGCTAGTAAATTGGAGAGTAATATAGAGAACATAAAATGTCCATTTCTTGTGTGTGGTGACTTTAATTGTCCCTCGGTTGATTGGGTGAGCTCTAATAAGAGTTACTTAATACCTACTAATATTGAAAATAAATATTCAAATATATTAGATACACTTACATTTGTCGAACTGAATCAATACAATCATGTGAAGAATAATAACGATAAAATTCTTGACTTAGTCTTGTGTAATAAAGAAATTGTCTCGAATATACATAAAAGTGCTCATCCGTTTGTAAACGAGGACACACATCATCCCACACTGTAGTTTATAGTTTCCTTGTCTAAAGAGAAGATGATGAAAAATTCGAAAATTTAAAATTTTTATTACGATTTCAGAAATGCGAATTATGAAGCTGTTAATGCCTCATTATCGCTGGTGAATTGGAAGTTTCTGCTCAACAGCAGCTCTAAGGAAATTGATGAAAATCTGGATATTTTTTATGAGAGAATCAATGACATAATCGGTTCTGTTGTTCCTAAGAAAAGAGTCACTAAGTGTTTTCCTTCATTCTTTTCGAAAGTTACTATTGCTACAATAAGAGAAAAGCAAAAATTTCATAAAAAATGGAAAATTAGTAAAAATGTCAATGATCTCAATATATTCAAACAGCTTCGTGCTCATTCGAAGGAACTTATTGAACTTGATTTGAATAAATTCACCTCTAACATTGAGCGGGAACTGCCAACGAACAGCAAATCATTCTGGAATTATGTCTCTCTGGCACGGGGCGGCTCTAAACTATCTAATGAAATGAGGTATGGGGATATTTCTTCATCAGATGGAAAAGAGATATGTAATCTTTTTGTCCGTTATTTCGAGAGTGTATATGTTCCTGTAAGTCAGCAGCGTAGTCGTAGTGTAACTGTTAAAAACTGCAATAATGATGTACTATCAAATATTCACATAGAAGAGGAAGAGGTTCGAGAGGTCCTCTTATCCCTTGACATGTCGAAGGGTTCAGGTCTAGACAGCATTCCACCAATTTTTCTCAAAAATTGCGCTCACAAATTAAGTAAACCACTGCATATTTTGTTCAATCAGTCTCTGATTAATGGCGTATTTCCAAAGAAGTGGAAGGAGTCCGCCGTTGTCCCAATTTTCAAAAGTGGAGATAAAAATGATATTTCTAATTATAGACCTATTAACAAGCTTTCGATCATTGCTAAAATATTTGAACGTATAATTTATAAGTATCTTTTCTCTCATGTGAAAAATTTCATTATCCCACAACAGCATGGATTTTTTAAGGGTAGGACTCTGGAAACTTATTTGATCGTTTATAGTGAGTACCTGCAGAGTGCAATGGATTCTCAAATTCAGACTGATGCTACTTACACAGATTTTTCTAAAGCCTTCGACAAAATAAGTTTCGATATTCTCATTTTAAAACTAGCCGAACCAGGTGTAAGTGGTTGGTTGCTTGAGTGGATCCAATCGTATCTACTGAATAGGTCACATTTCGTTAGTTTAAATGGTTTTAAATCTGAATCTTTCATTAGTACTTCTGGGGTACCACAGGGAACTCATCTCTTTTTTTCTTAATTCATATAAATGACATAGATAAATGTTTCCGGCATTCCAGATTCTTGCTCTATGCAGACGATCTGAAAGTTTTTAGATTTATCACATGCTTATGGGACTGCCTTGATCTTCAACTAGATTTGAATAACTTGGTTGAGTACTGTAGAGAAACCAATTATTTTTGAATTTAAATAAATGTTTCACGATAACTTTTACTAGAAACCATTTCCCTATCACTTTTCAGTACTCAATTGGAAATTCATTGCTGCGACGTGTGTCCACAGCTTTTGATCTGGGTGTCACTTTCGATTCGAAGTTGTTCTTCGATGCACACATAGATCGCATAGCAAATAGTTCAAGTCGAATGATGGGTTATATTTTCAGGAAAAGTAAGGAATTTAAATATGTAAAATCACTTATCACTTTATATTATGCTTACATCTACAGTAAATTAAATTTTGCCTCATGTATTTCGAACCCTCGTTATGATTGTTATTCCAACCGACTTGAACGCATTCAAAATAGATTTATACGGTTCATATGCTTCAAAACTAACTTTGTTATCCTGAACCACGACTACGCTCCTGCCCGTGAATATTTCAATTTATTGTCACTTGAAAATCGTAGAACTATATCTGATATTTTGGTTTTGTTTAAAATATTGAACTGCGTATTCCAGGTACCTGAGATCTTGCACATGGTTACTTTTAATGTTCCTATGAAATCATTGAGGCACCACGACCTCTTCTCTATAACTTTTAGAAAAACTAATAGTGCACAGAACTTCCCTATCGATAGGATGCTACGTGTCTGCAACACGCATAGGAGTATCAATTTGTTTGGTGTCACAATGGCCTCTTTGAAGAGAACATTACGCTTGCTCTTTACTGACTGATATAAAATTCATTCAATCGTTCGTTTTTGTAATATTCATTTTGTATTTCTTTTTCATTCTTTCTGTGATTACAACTCACTATTAATGTCTTATATAATACTTTTTTTAGAATACTAGATTCTATGTAACTAATATTCATCTAGTGAATGTCATGTTGGCTTCGGCTGTAGACATTCCTTATATTGTACTTAAATAAATAAAATAAAAAAAAAGAACATTTTGCCAATTCTCAATATTCCAATGTTGGTACTCTATATACAAATTAAGTCTGTTAATTTTTCATTGTCTGGTTAGTTCTGGAACTCTTAAGGGCCTTCTGCTGTATAAACCCCTTGGGCGAAGTCTTTGACGCATCGTTTCGACTGATACTGCTTCCAGAAATTGCCTTTGGAGTATGGGGTGCGACGCACTAGGGTCTCTTCTTACAATTTGGCACAATAAGCGGTCTTGTTCTTCAGAAGTGATCTTCCTTCGACTTATTATAGACCTATTTTGCAGAGATTGTAGCTCCACGTATCGGCCATAGGTTTTTGAAATCACCCCTTGTGATACATCCATTGTGGCCGCTATATCCCTGTGCGTCACCCCTTCTTCAACAATAGCAATTATTCGACACCTCTGCACATCGGACAATCCATCGCAAGGCATTTTTAATTATGATTATAGGCTTTTTTTTAATTATGAAATTCACTGTTTCAAATCTCAGTAACGACTGAGTACAATATCCCGAACATGTGGTGATAATTCAACATTTCTCATCATACTATCCAGTTTTTCTGCAACAAAAACTTCATTCTTCACAAGTAGTCAAAGATCCATCTTTAAAAATAAACAATAATGAGAAATACCGAATGATTCCATATAAATTTTGTTGTGTGTACTTTAATGCCAGATTTTAAAATCAATCGAGAAACCCGTTCCCTAGATACTTCAATAAACTCTTAAGCGCGACACCTCTGTATAGTGTTTGGAAATTATAGATAATATTCTTACATTTGAGTCATGTGTGTATATTCATCAATTCCATGACTTATTCGGTTCATTTCATAGTACTCTAAATGCATATTATAAAGAGTCAAGTCATGGCGTTTGATAATATAAAAGGGAATTCACGTACATGTCGTTTTCAGCCGTTTGCCAATAAAAACCACTTACCACTTCCTTTATCATAAATTTTTACTATAAATTCCATTCGAAGATTGTTTGGAATCTAAACGCGATCTTCCGAATTCGACAACTCGAATATGCCGTCTCTGCCGATCCGATGAAAGTCCCCAACGCAAATTTTATGAAAACTTCCCTCATATTTCTGTCAAATAATGGTATTCGTATTCATCTACTTCGAAACTTTCCTTCGAGTCTAGACTGTATGGCAAGCATAATCTTATTTTTGTAGCAGATATCGACTTATTTTTCGTTGATTGGAAAATGTTTTCCAATTCCAATCGTTCAAATGGGATAACATGTCTCGAAAGTACCTACTCGTATTTCTGTGAAATCACTCACCATAAATAAACCTGAAGTATGCTGCTCCTCGTTGCTTCAACCCTCTGAAAAGAAAAGAAAAATTATATTGAGGAGATTCAGACAATTTTGATGAATAGTATATTCTGTAACTGAGTTAGAATGGAAAAATTCGATCGGAATGGAACCACAAGTATAGAATTTTTTCATTCTTATCGAGTAACAGATTGTATTCCCTTCCCGACCGCTGAGTATAAATCAAAACAAATAAATTAAATCTGAAAAACACTAAGACAAATTATTTTCTGAGACATTTGTATTCACATTTCGTTTATATTAATATTCAAAATTGATATTGAGTAGGTCGTTACTAAGTGATTTTTGATCATCATATGGTGGAGAATATCATAAAATTAGGTGAAAATATTCAATATTATATACAGGGTGTTTCCGAATAAGATGTCATAAATGAAGGATGCGAATCCCTGAATGATTTGAGCAAGAAAGTTCGAATGGTCAAAAAATGCTTCGTTGCCGAGATACAGGGTGTTAAAGTTGAGAAAATTTTTCGATTTTCTCTCGATAAAACCTAGACTTCTCAAGATTTCGGGCTCAAATTTTCCACATAAGCTATTAAACACAATCTGAATCACCAGGTGAGGTCAAATTTTGAAACAGTATACAGGGTGATACTTTTTCATGGGCCATGTTCCATTTTTACCCTCGGAACTTTTTTTGGTACGCCACTGGCACTAACAAAAATAAAATCGAATAGATCATTCAATTTGAAATTTTTTGACCTTTTTTGACATTTTGATCGTAACTATCACCGTTTCTGAGATATTAATTATTGAAAATAATCCAATAGTTTTCCCATATCGAAGCCATGGAGATATTATCTTAATAACTGATGCAATTTTTCAGGAATTGAGCTAAAATTTACATCAGATATCTCCTTATTGTATGTTTATAACAAAATGAGGCAGAAATTCCTGACAGTATATAGGGTGTTATTTTTTCACGTGCATTTTCCTCTTTTTGCCCCCTGAACTTTTTTGTGGTGCGCTACTGGTATATTCTGAAAACAGAATCAAACAGATTATTCAAAGTGAAAACTTTTCTGTTCCTTGTATTTTTCCGTATCTGCCACCATTTTCGAGATATTAATCAAGAAAAGTAATCGTATAGTCCCTTCCGTATTGAAAGCTTGAAGATATTTTTCATGTTATTTCGGCAATTTGTGAAGACCTTGAGCTCGAATTTCAAACGAAGTTCACATTTTAAGATCTGCACCACTAGATTGGTAGGATTTATGAGAAAGTATAAAGGGTGATATCATTTCCCTGATCATTGAATTCGAATTCAAAAATGTGTTTTATTGAGTGTATAAATCGGAAGTAAATGAATAAACAACATAAATAATCGCGAATGATTTCAATAACAAAAACTCATAATGATGAAAACAAAATTGAACAAACAGAACAAATCAAAGAAGATGTTGAAAATGACCTCCACCTGAAAGAATACATGCTTCTTCTCGTCTCCGCATATTAGTGCGCACCCTCTGAAATATTCCTGGGGTATTTCTGATGACGTCACATGATGCTGTAATTCTATTCCTCAATTCTTCAAGTGTATTCACGGGAGAGCTATAAACCAAAGTTTTCAGATGTCCCCAAAGAAAAAAATCCAAACTGTTTAAATCTGGCGACCTTGGAGGCCAAGCTTCTGGTCCACCACGCCCTATCCAGCGGTTATTGAATGTCATATTCAGATATTCTCTAGCTTCCATGCTGAAGTGCGGTGGTGCTTCGTCATGCATAAACCACATTCTATTTCTAGTTTGCAGCGGCACATCTTATAGCAACACAGGTAAAATCTCTTCTAGAAAGTGGCGATATAAGGCTCCATTCAGCCTGTCTGGCAACAAAAATGGCCCGATCAGGAAATTCCCAATTATTCCAACCCAGACATTAACCGAAAATTGTTCTTGATGGTGACATTCCTCAATCATATGGGGATTTTCTTCAGTCCAATAGTGATTATTATGAAAGTTCCTGATTGCATTTCTCGAGAAGGACGCCTCATCTGTGAAGATGATTTCGCTATCGAAAAGGGGATTATGAGCAATGTTTTGAAGGAACCATCGGCAGAAATTGAGTCGCAGAGGAAAATCGCGGGGTAGTAGAGCTTGGACGCGTTGAATATGGTATGGGTAAAGCAAGAAATCATGGAGAATTTTCCAGACCAATACAAATGAGATATTCAACTCTCTTCCAATTTTTCTTGTACTCAGCTGAGGATCCTCATCTATACAATTTAGGACTGCCTCTTCGATTTCCGGGGTCCTTATTGTCCGATTTGCCCTTTCAAGTCATGATTCGGTTTGAATGTACCCCGTTCTCTCAATCTTCTGTGGATGTCAGAAAACGTACGCCTATCAGGAATGATTCAATTAGGGAAGCGTTCTTGATACAAACGCCTTGCGTGCACTGCGTTTCCTTCAGCCACACCGTACATGAAATGTATATCGGCCATTTCCGCATTAGTGAAAACCATTTCAAAGATTATTGGTTACTACTTACAGCTTTGTTTCTTTCCTAAAAGAAACCTAAATTTATCAATTTTTAATTGAAATATTTCAAAAGTATCAATTCTAACAATCCTCCGAAATTTTCAAAATCCTTCAAGTAATATTCAAAATTTTGGGTGATTCCATATAAATTTGGTTATGTGTAGATAGGTATTCAAAGGTATATTCATTATTATCTCAATATTGGGGAATAATATAGGTCTGTGTCATTATTAAGAAGGGTAAGATTGTTTCTTGTGTGTTTAGCTTTGAAAATTTTAAGAGATTATTGCATTATTTTCAGGGCACGATTAAAAATGTTAAGATTATCTATACTAGGCAAGCGATGGTTGTTATCTAAGCATTGTTGTGCGATGGTGAAGTCACCTTTGTTTATGCAAAAGGACGAGTGATATTATTTGTATCTAGAGATTTTTGATAATAACATATGTACCTAATTGTATCTATGAATTGAAACTGATATCATAATTGACAATGCTGTGAGTTGGTGGGGACAATTTTGTTTTTACAAAATGAAGAGTGATGTTCTTTATACCTTATGCGAAAAGCTCTTCCTGTCTGGCCTATGTATACACCGTTACAATCAGGGCAACACAGTCTGTATACTGCTGAATTGTCTAATTTGTTAATTTTGTTTTTGATACAAAAAAATAATTGTGATTATTTACATGTAGGTTTCAAGACAATTTTTATGTTGTGACTTTACAACTTGCTGTGAAATTGGACAAAAATTATTTGGTTTAACATGCTAGTATATACTATTGTAAGCTAACTCTGTTTGTGTTTTAAGAACTATTTTGACTACTATGGTAGGGGCGTAACCGTTATTACTGGCGATAGTTTTTACGACGTAAATTTCTTTGTTGAGATTTCCAATAGAAGGTGGTAATGAAAATGGTCTATGAAACATTGAGTAGAAAATGGCTAGTTGCAAGGGGTGAGAAGACTCATGATGAATGCAAATACCTGTGAAAGTAGGTTCACGAAATATTTCAAATGCAAAAGAGCTACGTTTTCGGGAAATGGTTTAATTTAAGTATTTCATTCCGTTGTCTGTTTTCATTTCTAATTTGAAATTGATTTTTAGATTTTTGTTAATGGAATTCAGGAAAAGATCAAGTTGTCTTGATGTACCAGTGAAGCACATGATGTAGTACATCATCAACACAATGATACCAAGAATTTATTTGTGGAGCTCTGGGATTTTGAAAAATTTTTTCGTCCTTATATTTCAGCAATAAGTGAACTTAAGGAAGAGCCATATATAGGCACGCAGACTGTCCAAAAAATTTGTTATTACATTGGAATTTGTTTTGTTGAAGATGTGAATAATAGAATTGATATGTGAACGAACGAAAATGATGGAAATTAACAGTAGACATTGATTTCCAGGGTTATTATCGTCGACGTCTAGGGAAAGTAGAAAAGCATTTGTAGGAGCTGTAACATTTTGTAGTTTTATGGAAAGTTCTAGGGAGTTTTTTATGGAATATTCGGGGATAAATATCGTGAATTCTTTGAAAATGTAATTCAGTTGTTTTGAAACTTTGTACGTTGGAGAACTAGTGTAAGAGACAACTGGACAGATGGGGCCATTTTCTTTGTGAGTTTTAAGAAAGTCCTAAATTTTGGATGCGCAAGGTTTCATATTAATGAGGGACTATTTTGAATTATTGAAGGAAGTGGGTGAAATTTCAGTAAGAGAGCGTTTAAGGGTTTAAAATTTTAGAGTTGGGCCACAATTTATTTAGGAAATCGATATATTTTCAGGAAAAGTGTTCATTTTTGCATGGTATTGGATGATGATGGTGGCATTGGATTTATTCGCTTCTGTGAGGATCAATTCATAAGCTTCATCATCTCCCGTAATGAATACAACTCAAAAATGAACACTTTTCTTCAAAATACATCGATTTGCCAAATGAATTGTGACCCAACTCTAAAATTTCAAACATCCCTTCAACGCTTTCTCGCCAAAATTTCACACACTTTCTTCAATAAAACAACATGGTCTCTCATCAATATGAAAACTTGTTTTTGAATTGTGGAGGCCGTTACTTGATGTAGATCCATGATATAAATGAGATAAAAAACACAAGGTTTAACTTTGATCTACACTTTATCTGAAAAAATTCGACGACGTTTCGCTGACACAGCAGCTTTATCAAGAATGAAAAATAGAATGAAGAGTATGGTATTATAAACAAATCGTAGAACAAGTTGGATGAATAACAGGAAAATCCACACCGAGCCATTGTACAGTTAGTATGAAAGGTAATAAAAACTAATTAAACAAGTTAAGTAGGGGTGAGTAATTCAAATCTACCTGTTCATTCAAAAGCTTGTCCGAATGTTTGTATCTATTTATTTCTAATGCTTCTAGGAGATCTAATTTTGAACTTTTTGATTTTATATGTAATATGTCAAAGTTTTTATTGAATGAATGGTTTTCTTTTATTAGGTGGTTTGAATAATTTGAATCAGATTTATTTTTATCGAAGCTACGTTTATGTTCAGATGTTCTTATGCCAAAACTCCTATAGGTCCTACCGATATAAATTTTATCACAAGAACCGCAATTGAGTTTATAGATTCCTGATTTACTTGATTTTTCAACACGAGATTTATTATTTTTAATATGTTTACCTAAGTTATTAGAAGTTTTGAAAGCTATATTAAGATTTTGTTTGACGAGAAAGGATTTAATATTTGTACTTGCAGAACCGCAGAATGTTAAACTGTTGAATATTTTATAGTCTTTATGAATAGGATATACTTCATTTATTGCTTTCTGATAGAGTTTTTACGAATGATTAGATCTATCATATCCGGATTATATGAATTATTAATGGCTATCTGTTTGATGATGTTTAACTCTTTATTATAATCTTCTACTGATAAAGGTAAATTGAGTAACCGATGTACCATGCTGTTTAAAGCTGCAACTTTGTGTTGAATTGGATGTAATGAGTAGTTATGTATAATTGTATCAGTATGTGTTGGTTTACGAAAGACCGAAAAACATGATTATTATTTTGTTTAGTGATTTTAAGTCCAAAAATTTATGGAATCGTTCTGTTCAATTTCTATCGTAAATTTAATGTTCAAATGGATGGAATTAATGAAATTAACAAATGAGTCTAATTGACGAGTAGTTCAATGAAACATACTAAGATGTCGTCAACATATCTATACCAATAAAGAAATTTGGAAATGAATGGATGTGAATGAATTTTCTGTTCAATATTATTCATAAAATCTCTGCTAAAAGTGGACTCAAAGGATTTCCCATGATCAAACCATTTTCACTACTGTAATAGATGTTGTTGAAAGAAAAATAATTTTGTTCAATGCAAACGTCCAACAGATTCAATATTTCTGATTTGATTATGTGGTGAACATGATTCGAATTCAACATGTTTTCGATTAATATTTTGACATCACCTGGAGGAACACTTGGGTATAAATTCTCAACATCAAACGAAATAAGTTTCGCGTTAGGTGGTAGGTTAACGTTTTTATGTTATTTATCAATTCGAAAGAATTTTTATAGAAAATTTTGATTTGAATGAACAATAATTTTTAATGATATCTATAAGGTAGTGCGACAATTTCACGGCTGGGGCTGTAACGTAAGATACGACTGGTCTAACGGGGTTATTTACTTTATGCAATTTAATGAGCGAATACAGTTGAGGTGGTTGAGGGTTTGGTAAAATTAATTTGTATTTATCTATTGCTTTAATTAAAGATTTTGCGTCATTTATTGCAATTTTAATATTTTTCTGGAATTTAATAGTTGGATCTTTGTTTAAAATTGTATAGTTTCGGACGAAATGAAATTTAGAGTTTTAAATAGGTAGTCATTTTTATTTAACGCAATAACAGTATTACCCTTATCTGCTTTTGTAAAAATAACTTCATTTAGTTGAGATTTTTGTTTGATGGCCTTTAAAATATTTTGTTCTTTACTCGGTTTAAAGTCAGCTAATGATTCATTTTTATAATGTTAGATGCTAAATATTTAAGGTGAGTGTTATTAGTAATATTTTTCAGAGAAATTTCAGTATCTATGCCAAGTTCCTCTAAATCAGATTTTATCTTGTTTGATTTAATATTGTGTTTGAAACCTTTCTCCAAGAGATTTGTTTCATCAGTTGTGAAATTAGTATCAGAAAGGTTAACGAATCTATCAAAAATTGATGGTCAGAAAATTTAGTTTTACGTGGAGTAGGATTCGGTTTCTGTGACACGAGAAAATTTAATTTGCGGTATTGGATGGTATATTTGTTATGTATTATTGATCTAATTTTGAATCTATTATTATAACAGGATGTTATTCATCCAACTTGTTCTACGATTTGTTTATAATACCATACTCTTCATTCTATTTTTCATTCTTGATAAAGCTGCTGTGTCAGCGAAACGTCGTCGAATTTTTTCAAATAAAGTGTAGATTAAAGTTGAACCTTGTGTTTTTTATCTCATTTATATCATGGATCTACATCAAGTAACGGCCTCCACAATTCAAATGTTGAAGAAAGCGAATACAAGCTTTTTGGCCCTTTGGTATTTTAAGTTGTTACTTAAAAATGCTATAACATCCCAAAACCTGTGGTTTTTAACCACGTGTTTGAAGAGTGAAGTGTGTCCTAAATACATCAAACTCAAGACCAACAACAACAGTTATGCAGCTTGAAGAGCAGTTATCTCTGGACAGAAGATATGGATCAAATCAGAATGCAAGATTTTGTTCCACAAACGAGACATCTACAACATTTATCTCAAGGTAATTCATACCGAGTTATTGTACAGACTTCATCCACTTGAATTCGATTCATTAGATTACAATAATAGATTCAAAATTAGATCAATAATACATAACAAATATACCATCCAATACCGCAAATTAAATTTTCTCGTGTCACAGAAACCGAATCCTACTCCACGTAAAACTAAATTTTCTGACCATCAATTTTTGATAGATTCGTTAACCTTTCTGATACTAATTTCACAACTGATGAAACAAATCTCTTGGAGAAAGGTTTCAAACACAATATTAAATCAAACAAGATAAAATCTGATTTAGAGGAACTTGGCATAGATACTGAAATTTCTCTGAAAAATATTCCTAATAACACTCACCTTAAGTATTTAGCATCTAACATTATAAAAATGAATCATTAGCTGACTTTAAACCGAGTAAAGAACAAAATATTTTAAAGGCCATCAAACAAAAATCTCAACTAAATGAAGTTATTTTTACAAAAGCAGATAAGGGTAATACTGTTATTGCGTTAAATAAAAATGACTACCTATTTAAAACTCTAAATTTCATTTCGTCCGGAAACTATGCAATTTTAAACAAAGATCCAACTATTAAATTCCAGAAAAATATTAAAATTGCAATAAATGACGCAAAATCTTTAATTAAAGCAATAGATAAATACAAATTAATTTTACCAAACCCTCAACCACCTCAACTGTATTCACTCATTAAATTGCATAAAGTAAATAACCCCGTTAGACCAGTCGTATCTTACGTTACAGCCCCAGCCGTGAAATTGTCGCACTACCTTATAGATATCATTAAAAATTATTGTTCATTCAAATCAAAATTTTCTATAAAAAATTCTTTCGAATTGATAAATAACATAAAAAACGTTAACCTACCACCTAACGCGAAACTTATTTCGTTTGATGTTGAGTATTTATACCCAAGTGTTCCTCCAGGTGATGTCAAAATATTAATCGAAAACATGTTGAATTCGAATCATGTTAACCACATAATCAAATCAGAAATATTGAATCTGTTGGACGTTTGCATTGAACAGAATTATTTTTCTTTCAACAACATCTATTACAGTAGTGAAAATGGTTTGATCATGGGAAATCCTTCGAGTCCACTTTTAGCAGAGATTTTTATGAATAATATTGAACAGAAAATTCATTCACATCCATTCATTTCCAAATTTCTTTATTGGTATAGATATGTTGACGACATCTTAGTATGTTTCATTGGAACTACTCGTCAATTAGACTTATTTGTTAATTTCATTAATTCCATCCATTTGAACATTAAATTCACGATAGAAATTGAACAGAACGATTCCATAAATTTTTGTACTTAAAAATCACTAAACAAAGTAATAATCATGTTTTTCGGTCTTTCGTAAACCAACACATACTGATACAATTATACATAACTACTCATTACATCCAATTCAACACAAAGTTGCAGTTTTAAACAGCATGGTACATCTGTTACTCAATTTACCTTTATCAGTAGAAGATTATAATAAAGAGTTAAACATCATCAAACAGATAGCCATTAATAATTCATATAATCCGGATATGATAGATCTAATCATTCGTAAAAAACTCTATCAGAAAGCAATAAATGAAGTATATCCTATTCATAAAGACTATAAAATATTCAACAGTTTAACATTCTGCGGTTCTGCAAGTACAAATATTAAATCCTTTCTCGTCAAACAAAATCTTAATATAGCTTTCAAAACTTCTAATAACTTAGGTAAACATATTAAAAATAATAAATCTCGTGTTGAAAAATCAAGTAAATCAGGAATCTATAAACTCAATTGCGGTTCTTGTGATAAAATTTATATCGGTAGGACCTATAGGAGTTTTGGCATAAGAACATCTGAACATAAACGTAGCTTCGATAAAAATAAATCTGATTCAAATTATTCAAACCACCTAATAAAAGAAAACCATTCATTCAATAAAAACTTTGACATATTACATATAAAATCAAAAAGTTCAAAATTAGATCTCCTAGAAGCATTAGAAATAAATAGATACAAACATTCGGACAAGCTTTTGAATGAACAGGTAGATTTGAATTACTCACCCCTACTTAACTTGTTTAATTAGTTTTTATTACCTTTCATACTAACTGTACAATGGCTCGGTGTGGATTTTCCTGTTATTCATCCAACTTGTTCTACGATTTGTTTATAATACCATACTCTTCATTCTATTTTTCATTCTTGATAAAGCTGCTGTGTCAGCGAAACGTCGTCGAATTTTTTTCAAATAAAGTGTAGATTAAAGTTGAACCTTGTGTTTTTTATCTCATTTATGAAAACTTGTGCATCCAAACTCACAGAGAAAATGCCCCCAGTTGTTCAGTTGTCTTTTACACTAGTTCTCCAACGTACAAACTTTCAAAAGAACTAAATTACATTTTCAAAATACTTACAAATTTTATCCTCAAATATTCCACAAAACTCCCTAGAACTTTCTGAAAAACTACAAAATGTTAAAGTACCTACATATGCTCCTTTACTTTTCCTAGATTATTACAGTTTAAAATAGGTAGTTTTGAATGAGACAAAAACTGTAATGATGTGGTAAATCTTTCTCTGAATGTGCGCAGTTTTATAACTAGGAAGCCCATCAATGGAAAGAGGGGTGGGTTGAGAAAAATTATCTTTGAGCGACAAGTAATTTTACCTAGCTATAAACAGATATGACCTGTCAGAAAATAAATTAATAAATTTCGGAAATGTAACAGAAAGAAGGACGCTAATTCTCAATCAAGAAATATATACTCAATTGAATCAGATAATAAATGAACAGTATGGATTTTGTCACAATAATAGGGAATACTATTTAAATTCATATAAAAAGTTATTCAGAGCCCGCGTATAATGTTATATGCGTTTACATCGGTTGAACAGTTATGATGTTACAATACGTTGCAGTTATTTTTAGAAAAAAAAAAGTTAAATAATCCTTATACAAAAACGTATTTCTAATTTGAAGGTATATGAGAGAACTGATGAATTTATGAAATTTCAACCAAAGAAAATATGACAACTATAGTTGAGGCTGGGTGGCGTAGGTTCCGTTAACGAACAAAATCGATGGTGTAATATGTGGGGTTCGCCTCTCGGAGAAAGAAAAGACAAATGATTTTTGTCTGAGCTTATGTGAAGATATTATGGTGGTCTCCTGTTTTCCCAATCCAATCGGTCTCCAATAAATTCCAGCAATTCCGCTTTGTTAAATTTTCCTTTCCTTTGAATTCACTCGCACAGATGAATTGCGTAATCAAAAAGGAATGTGAATATAAGAAGAGTAAGGTGTAGAGAGTTCAATAGAGTCGAATGAAGGCCATCTGTAAACGATAAGAACACGTGCATTAGGGAAAAGTTTTCTTTGTTGGCGGAGTTGACTTACATGATGTTTTGCGGACCAATCGAAGGCTTTTCTTTTGTACAAAATCCGAAGTATCACAGTCGAATTTCAAAAGGCGGCGAACAAACGAAATAGGTATTAACGCACTATTCTCATAAGGTACACGTACTTCTTCAACTTAGCGAAAAATATGATATTATCACGTCGAAGAAGTCAACCAACAAGTGATTTCCGCGATCAACTTCCCTGTAGCAGGTTGTTCGTATCAGAGGAGGTAGGCGCAAAAGATGGTACTCATAAATAAAACGTTTACAACGTACGTCATTCGTGCGAGTTTCAATTTTAATTCTAACGAAAGGAATGAAAGCATTGACCAGTGGCGGAACATTACATCGGGTTTATTCCATTCATAGTTACTTAAAGATCAGTTTATTAATTATAGTAAAAAAACTGAAACGGACATACTTCAAAGACAATTTCTGGAAGCATCAGCGTATCAGTCGAAACGATAAGTCAAAGACTTCGTTCAAAGGGTTTATACAGCAGAAATCCCTTAAGAGTTCCAGAGCTAACCAGACAACAAAAAATTAACAGACTTAATTGGTGTATCGAGCACCAAAATTGAAATATTGAGAATGGGCAAAGTGTAACGGCTAGAAATTACGTGGACCTAGTGCTGGAGTCCATAGTGAGACACTGGCGAGGTGCCCACAGTGAGAATTTCTTTGTTATGCAAGACAATGCTCCTCCGCATACAGGCAACCTTGCGTGACATTATCTTGAAACAGATAGAAAAGATTGGAAAAGGCATTCGACAGAATTCGAATGAACGATGTGATCACTATCCTTAGAAATAAAAACTTAAGCAATAAATACATAAACATAATCAAAGAACTAAATAACTCTAATAAGACGAAAGTAAAAACTACACAGGGACTTACAAGCGAGATCAAAATTAACGCAGGCATTAGACAAGGTGACAGCCTCAGCCCATGTCTATTTAATTTAATCATGGATGAAATAATAGCAGGTGTTAACCAAATGAACCAAGGCTATAGGATGGGTAACAAAACTATGAGAATACTGTGCTACGCAGATGATGCTTTACTAATAGCCGAGAATGAGGACGACCTACAACGCCTACTACAAAAGTTCAAAGTAACAGCAGAAAAATATAACATGGTAATATCAACACAGAAAACCCAATCGATGGTAATAGCGAAAGATCCAATTAGATGCAAACTAGTAGTGAACGAACATATAATAGAGCAAGTTTCACACTTCAAATACCTAGGAGTAGAAGCATCGAGCGATAGGCAACTATTACAAGAAGCAAAACAGCAGACAATGAAAGCATCGAGAATATCTGGCTTCCTGAGAGATGTAATCTGGCGGAATAAGTACATAAGCACAGAAAGCAATGTCCGAATCTATAAAACCTGTGTGAGACCCGTGATGACATATGCGGTTGAAACAAGATCTGAGACAACAAAAACAAAACAACTAATGAGGACAACAGAGATGAGAACACTAAGAGCTATAAGAGGTATTACACGCAGAGATAGAATAAGGAATGAGGATACGATAAGGGAGCTAGGTGTCCAGGATGGGGTGAGGTGGACAAGAGCACGTCGACGCCTATGGAGAGATCACGTAGACAGAATGGGCCCCGAACGTATGGCGAAGTGGGCAAAAACACAAAAACCCAACACTAGAAGACCCATAAGAAGGCCGAAAAAGCGATGACATGAGTGCTGGAGCTCTGGTTCGCAGCAGGGGCTGTAACAGAAAAACAGGACATCGTCCTATTTGAAGAAGAAGATGGAATCGTTATTTTGGACTGGCCAGCTTACTCCCCTGGCCTAAATCCTATTGAATATTTATGGGATAATCTTAATAAGAAAATTAGATCGCGCCAGTATAATCCAAGAACCCCACAACAGGTCATCCAAGCCGCCACAGAAGAGTGGTAGAATATCACCCCAGAGAGGTCGAAAACCTAATCCAAAGCATGCCTAGACGTATTCAGACTTGTATCAGGACAAGAGGAGGTAATACAAACTACTGAGGTCGGGAAAAAATCACCTGCTCCGTGAGAAAAACAATTTCCAATTTTTTACTACATGCGGAAAGAGTCAAAAAGTATCAATTGTTATAATGCTTGGAAATTTTCAAAACTCCTGAGGTAATATTCAAAATATCGGGTGATTCCATATAAATTCGGTTGTGTGTAGAGGGGTATTCAAAGGTACATTCCTTAATATCGCAATATTGAGGATTAACATAGGTCTGTGTCGTCTTCAAGAAGATTAAGATTGTTTCTAGTGTATTTAGCTTTGAAAACTTCTAGAGATTCTAAGTATTTGAGATTATTGCTTGTTAAGATTATCTATACTAGGTGGTTGTTATCTATGTAATGCTGTGCTATGGTGCAGTCACTTTTGTTTTTGTAAAAAGGTGATTTTATTTGTATCTAATTCAAAACGATCTTCCTGTCTGGCCTATGTATACACCGTTATAATCAGGGCAATCCAGTTCGTATACTCCTGAATAGTCTAATTTGTAAGTTTCCTTTTTGACATTAAAAAATGATTGTGATATTTTACATGAAGGTTTGAACGCAATTTTTATGTTGTGACTTCACATTTAATTTGCAACTTCCTGTGAGCTAACTGTGTTTTTTTCAATAACTATTTTGTCTACTATGGTAGGGGCGTAACAGTTATTACTGGCAATAGTTTTTACGACGTAAATTTCTTTGTTAACCTGGGCTTGAAGCAACCATTCTCGCGGAGGTGCCTCTCCAGATTTCCAAACGTTTGATGGTTCAGCACTATGCCATCTAGAAATCTTTCAGCATATACTCTCTCGCTTTCACGTCCATTGCCTTGACATAGACCGTACACCATAACCATATCAACCATTTCAGAGTTACTGTACATCTCCGTGCCTAATACCTAGATGAAAACTTAAGGAACACTGTTGTGTCAACAATATTGTCACAATGATTGTCAAGCCTAATAAAATGACAATCGGCCAGACCACAGAAATAAATCCCAACCAACATGGTCAAATGTGATATTTTTGACGTACTAGGTGGTTGAAAAAATTAAATCATGAAATTCAAAAACTGTTTTTTGAGATTAAACCGAGATATAAAATTCTCTCAAGAGACGAAAAAGTTTGATAATTAGTCTAACTACTCAATGTCCCAAACAGTTTTGCTCAAACGCAGACATTTGAAAAATTATGGTTGATTAAAAACACGTTCGAGTTTTTTGGGACACTTGTAAAACGTCAAGGTCATTGAGTGGATCACTAAAAAATGAATGGCACACCCGATTACGCATACCAAATATGGTTTCTATCGATCTAGTCGTTCTCGAATTATTTGAAAAATAATAAAAAAAGCATTTGGATTTGGCGACCTCTAGTGACCAAACGAAGAAACTTTTCATATAGGTAAGATGGCGTAAATCGACTCATTCCGAGCTGAAGAATCTGTGGTATAACATTGTACACGCAATTCACGGACACCCTATATATTCATGGGAACATTTCGTCATAAAACGGCTTGAGGAATCACTTTGTGATATCTTTCGCACTTATTCATTCACACCGTGTATAATTCTATGTTGTTTATTCCATTATTTCAACAAATTCTTTAAAGGCAATGTAGAACATCCAATCATTCATGCAAATTGTATGAAACGTTGAAAAGATACGAGCTAATCTAATCAAAATTGAGACCCCTTTCAGAATGTCGAAGTTTTAGATCCACTGGTTTAATCAGGCTTAATGTTTCTTTGATATCTTACAAGATTGATTTTAGTAATTGAATTTGTAGGATCATTACTGTAATTAGTAGTATAGAGGGCTTGGGAATCTATATATATTTAAATTAGATGTATCGGAGTCAGCAGAGCCAACAAAGCAGAAAATTATTTACTGAACGTCCTTTGTTTCTTGGCTAGTTAGACCAGTAGGAATAGCTGTATTTGATTTTGTTTTTACACACCTTAATTTCGGAAATTCTCTTCGAATGATAAGATGAGAGAAAATCGAATACACTAGTTCGGAATCAATCATTGGATAATACGATATTGTTTTTACAAGGAGCGAATCCTCAAAATATAAAACAAAATGGAAAAGATTTAATCAGGGAAGAAGCAATCTCCTTAATAGACCCATAACCTGTTAGAATAGATGCATCAATTTGATAAATCACCATTCGATTTAGATTCATAGCGTAAAAAATTTATTTTCTTGTTGTCGATCTGATCCGAATCTAATACAAAAGCCGGACTATTCTAGATTTCATCTAAATTCGTTTTATACTGGGAATATAAAAGATGAGTTCGCTCAAGCAATTTTCATTGAATCAGTTGAATTTAATTTGTCCTACAATCTGAAAAATTACAACTTTCGAAATTATCGCTATATGTCTATTCAACATTCTACGGAAGGTTGAATAATGTTCCTTGAATAAAAATTTTTCAATGTGTTCACACATTGCGATAATTTCGCTAGTTGTAATTTTTGAGATTGTACTATATGCCTGAATGACAACCAGATATGAATAAGGAGCGTTGGTCCTTCGACAGATCGCTTTCTTGCAGACACTGTGTGTAGCGTTGCGGAGAATAGTCGAACTAGTGTGACTTCTTGAGGTTTTCTGTTTATCTACCCTTCATGTTCATGGTTTCCTGGCGGCGATGGTGAGTGGTCTCTGTCTCTGTTCGCTGGAGGGCGAGTTTTGTTACGCTCCAACGAATTTAGATGAGTAAGTAACAGTCTGGCCGGATGTTGTTAATGAGTATACAATACTGACGAGGTCAGTAGATCGAAACTCCAGTCTTTTGCTCCTATTCAAGACATCCGACAGCGCTGTACCACTGCTGTGTGGACCTGGTTGACGGTTATTATGAGAGATAGATCGGAAAACCAGCTCCTCCAGGGAGGGACATTAACATTGTTGAATTCAAGTTGAATATTGTTCATTGAATGAAAATTCTTCAATTTGTCATTTCTAATCGAAATATTTTTCATAATCAATCTTCTTTTTTTTACTATACTCAGTATTGTTTCAAATATAGCTATGATTCAATTACAGCTTATATTTTAGAGTCACATCTCTATATTTTGCCAAAAAAGTACCGGAAATTGATTATTAAAAAAACTGCTCAAAACGATTGTCAAAATTTTTGTTATTGCCGAGTTAGTACAACTGTTTTTTATACTAGCGCAGAAATTAAACGCAATCTGTCGTTCAATTTGGTTCCACTGCTCGATTTTGTCAGTTCTCACAATGGTCTTTAGCGGTTTTTACAATGAACTAAAATATCGAACAAAGAATTCTTCCCAAATTTTGTATTGTAAATGGAATTTCGTGTTTTGAATCGCCAAAAAAAACTTACGGTGAATCGACTTCATTAAAAACACGTGCATATGGGTGGAACATTGCATTCAACAGTGGCCGAGATAATAATAATAATAATAATGATAATAACACTTCACAACTTCACAAACAACAAATCTCCACAAATCTGATTCGAGGCGAGCCAAAAAGTGTCAGAAAACCACCATGGCAAAAACGACTGGAGAAGTATATTTATAATATTAGAGCAGAAATCGGTTGCCTCACAGAATTCCTGAGAAACAGAAAACCCTCAAGGCGCTTGAAATCACATATACGCAAAATTTATAGGAAAATTGGTACGAACACAAAACACCCCGATCACCAACAACACATCGACGTGTATATGGACACTTTGAAACAGAAATTCCAAGCAAAAGCAAAGAGGCTTTCAAGATACGTTAAGTGTACGGAAAGGAAACACCGAAACCAAAGGTTCATCCAAAACGCAGCCAATTTTCATAAGGGAAATAACAAAACTGCGACCAACAATAACGGAGAAGTACCTAACGCACAGTGCTTGACCGATTATTGGTCATCACTATGGTCGAACCCCGAAGAATACAACAGAGATGCGGAATAGATTACGAATGAAAAAGAACGCCTCGATATCAGACATATGGACTTCGATGGAATAACGGAGGAAGAAATCACAACAGTAGTTCGAGCGACCAACAATTGGAAGGCCACAGGTATAGATAATATCCACAACTACTGGTACAAGAAGTTTGATAAGCTCCATGGAGCCCTAGCGAAACAGCTCACGTATGTTCTTCAACATCCCAAGAAAGCACCCACTTTCCTAACGCAAGGCTTAACATATATGCTACCTAAGAGCGATAGAACACAGGATCCGTCTCAATATAGGCCAATCACTTGCCTGCCAACACTCTACAAAATACTCACCTCATGCGTATCCAATCGAATATACCAACACCTTGACGACAACAATATATTAGCAGAGGAGCAGAAAGGATGCAGAAAGAAACACCACGGGTGCAAGGAACAACTCATCATCGATTCTGTGATAATGAAAGAGGCACACGTAGGGCATCGGAATGTTCATGCAGCTTTTCTCGATTATCTGAAGGCATTCGATAGTACCGCCCATTCTTGGCTTGTTGAAGTATTGCAGATATAAAAAATTCACCCAGCCCTGGTACAGTTCTTGAAGACAACAATGACACACTGGCGCACGTCTCTGCAGGTCAACATGAACAATAAATCAATTAAAACCGACGAGATACCCATACGTCGTGGAATTTTTCAAGGAGACTCTTTGAGTCCACTATGGTTCTGTTTGGCAATGAACTCATTGTCCTCAAAGCTCAATAGAACAGGATACGGATTTAGGATAATAGCAGAAAGGAATTATCATACAATCTCCCACCTGCTGTATATGGATGACATCAAATTATATGCTTCGAACAAGAAGCAATTGGATGATTTGCTGAAAACTGTCAGTGAGTTCTCGGCAGATGTTCATATGAAATTCGGGATTGAAAAATGTAAGACCCTGAACATTCAAAGAGGGAAAGTCATAGATGGTGAAACACAACTTCCAAACGGTGATATTATACAGTGCATGAGAGATGGCGAAACATACAAATATCTGGGATACCAACAAGCCAGATTGTTAGACCAAAAACAATCAAAGGAGAAGATTCGTTCAGAATACAGTCAGCGTCTGAAGTCTGTGCTGAAATCGATGTTGAACTCGGGGAATTTAGTCAAGGCAATTAACACCTACGCCATTCCAGTGTTACTTTACTCATTTGGAATAATCAGATGGACTAAGACAGAACTGGATGATATTCAAAGGCAGACCCGAACGATGCTAACAAAGTACAACAACCATCATTCAAAATCATCTGTGATACGAACAACTTTGAGCGGAAAGAGGAGGACGCGGGTTAATAGACGTTGTCAATTTACACACAGAACAGATAAAAAATCTCAGAGAATTCTTCTCTGCAAATGCTCTCACTTATGATCTCCATAAAGTTATATCCTTGGCTGATAAGGGATATACACCTCTAAATCTTGCTATCAGAGATGACCTGCTGATTCTACCGTTCCTATCGGTACCATGAGATTAATCAACCACACATCGACAAAGAAGCCTCCAAAAATGGTTGATGAAAGGAGAATTATTCGCGGAAACAGAAGGATTCCTTATGGCCATCCAGGACCAAGTGATCGCTGCAAACAACTACAAAAAATTTGTTATGAAGGACGGAACATTACAAACAGATAAGTGTAGAAAATTCCATATAATATCGGAGACTATACAGCATATTACGCCCGGATGCGAACAACTGGTCAATACGGACTATCTTCACAGGCACAAGTACGGACTTCTGAATACTTTCCAGCCATAATACAAGTATCAACCGGCGCCCGTATTGAAAAATGACTCTATCAGATTATACTACGATAGGCCTGTTATCACTGACAGAATGGTGACGAATAATAGGCCGGACATAGTGGTGTATGATAAGAGAGCCAAAACAGCAATGCTGGTGGATGTCGCCATACCGAATAATAACAACGTGCTGATCAAGTTCCAGAAGAAAAAGTCCAAATACACAGACCTTGCTATTGAGATCAAGAAGATGTGGCACCTAGATAAAATAGATATTGTTCCTGTCATCGTATCCTCGACTGGGTTAATACCCAAAACTTTGCATGATATCCTTAAGAAATTAGAATTACATAAGAATACCTATATAGAAATGCAAAAGCTGTAATTCTCAATACATGTAGGACAATTAGGAAATTTATGTCAAGTATATTGTAATCGAGCCTATTCCCTTCGATTGCTGAATCTGGGAAAGGTAAATTATATCCAGCTAACAGCTGAGATAGTGCATAAGTCCACGATAATAAATAATCATAGAACCTTTACTATGCTCTGAAAATACAAATTCATAAATAAAAAAATTAACTAAAAGTATCCGAAGACAGGGCAAACAACGGAGGCAGTTTTTTTTCTCTCTGAAGTACCTAGTACTTTTATGAGAGAGTGGATGTCCAATTTGGAAAGTTAGTTATTATATGTCTATCCACAGCATTGACCTGAGAACATGGAACTTCCAGCAGCCAACCCGAAATTAGTTTTTGAATACGGGAAAATTTTTAATTGACTTAAATCTCCTTGGCAACAGGTCATAAAGCCTTAAATATATATACTCATGGGTTCTTTGGCCAACAGCTCTAGTTTTTTTTTCTTCTTTGTAGTCAACATTTTATACCTTGTGTTCATGAAACAGAATTACTGTTTCATTTCGAAAATGATGCGTTAGAATTGAATAAAAATATAACTTTCTCACATTTAACACCCCAGCCTTTCTCATCGTCTCAACACTAGAAAAAGTATTTTTTTTGTGTAGAATAACTCTCAACCCCCACTTCTGAATAATCACGAGAAGTGTACATCTATGACTCCACCCCCATCTATATGAGATATGTGACTGAACCAATGCAAAATACAAAGTGCGCAACTGTGAAAATCTTAAAAAACATGACAAATACCTAAATTTAGAAAGCAATCCCCTAACCTTCCTCACGATATGTGAAACATGAATGTCCCAGCGTAGGTGTTTATCCACAGTAATCCCAAGGTAAGTTACCTAATTGAATCAACAGAATGTATATTAATATCTTCTTCGATGTTGAGAGTTGCGAAGGCTGGTCGGTTCACTTCGTAACTGGAAAAACAGATGAATTTGGTCTTTTTTGCATTCATAGTGAGTAGGTTGTAATCGAACCACTGCTTAACTTTTCTTAATATCCCTTCCGATTTTATCTTTAATTCCGCCCAGCTTTCTGCCCTGTAAAATATCGCCGTATCATCTGTGTAGCTCAAGATATCATAAGTATCGCCCTGTCCCTCCAATAATTCATTAACATAAATAACAAACAAAACAGGACCCAGCACGGTTCCGTGTTGTACACCGAACTCTACAACGCAAAACTCGCTTAAGGAATCTCCAATTTGTATCCCTTGTTTACGTCCCGTCAAATAACTCTGCATTAAGTTGTATGCATTTCCTCTAAACCCGTACCTAGAAAGTTTATCAAGCAGCAACTTATGACTCACAGTATTGAATGCCTTGGCCAGATCGACAAAGACACATAGGCGTGGATTTGATTCATCCAAGGCTTTATACAACTTTTCTGACAAACAACTCAAGGCATCCTGAGCTGACTTGTTTTTCCTAAAACTGAATTGTTTTTTCGATGAAAGGTTCAAGTGATCAAAAGATGTCAATATTCTACTTTTGATGGCTTTCTCCAGGATTTTTGTCAGATTTGTTATCAATGTTATCGGCCTATAACTTATAATTTTCGTGGTGGAATATTTTCCTCATTCTGGATGGCAATTCAACATCTTCAACTGAAGTTAACATCGATATGGTAAAGGAAATGATAATTGAAAATGAGTAATTTGAGTTTGAGAGTGATGGGCTTAGGCCTTTTTGTGTCTTGAATCACTTTGTACTATTTTAAACTATTGTTTGGGCATGAAACTCGTTGTGCTAGATTATTTCCAAGAGATCTGTAACTGGTCGTTGGTTGACTGGAGGGGAAAATTTTTGGTTATATGTTTCGTTCTCCCCCTATCCACCACCTACCCCTGGAGGCTTCCACCTCAAATTTTTGAGAGAAGCAGTTGTGAAATCGCATTTTTAAAAGGTGATTCCATTATGTATACGACGATGTAATTACTTTTTATCATCATCATTAAGAATAAGATGTGACGAATAGTCAAGTCAAGAACTAAATTACCTTATATTTTGCACACACTATGTGTGCGAAATATATGGTTTAACCAAGAATGAATCAAAGGAAAAGTAACCCCAAAATATATCAACATCAGAACAAAATCCACATCAATATCTTCGAAGAAAGCTATCAAAATAGCAGAAAACACCTGGATAAAAAAGAAACAAATTTTCTATTTACCAAACAGTTATTCAACATTATATTAAAGCAATTCCTTTAGAATTAACATTCCATACAATACAATACGATTTGTATGACAACAAGATGCGAAATGACATTAGCGAACTTATTCACGAAAAATTTAAAAATCAATCCAAGAAGAAATCAAGAAAATAAAAGCCATAGAAGCACAAACGTTTTTCGAAAAATTCAGCTAACATTCAGAATACCCCGTTAGATCATTCAGTAGTAGAATTACAAACTATTCAGATGTTGATTCATCAATTTTTGAACGTAATTTGTTAGAGAAAGAAAAAATGGAAGAAAACTCGGCCATGGAATTCGCAATTGCACTAAAACAACTCTATGAACCTCGTTCGATAAGTTGACGAGATTTTAACAAAAAATCACCAAAAAACAAATTTGATTTATTAATTTTATGCAAATAATCATTTAAAAGGTGCAACTCAAACTATGAGAACTCCAGATATTGAGGAAGCAGTTTTGAATTGTATTGATCTGATTCCTCATATGAGTACATAAAAAATTGGAAATCAGTTGAATATTTGACATATTCTTTTTTGGAGGATTCTCCACGACTACTTTTTATACCCGTTTCATATTCAGCGCGTCCAAACTCTACTTCCTCGAGATTTTCCTTCAAGACTGAAATTCTACCGATGGCTCCTAGATAAAATTAGAGAAAATGCTCATTTTGATAGTGAAATAATGTTCACAGACGAAGCTAACTTTTCGAGTACTGCTATCACAAATAATCACAATTATCATTATCGGGCTGAAGAAAACCAACATTTGATTGAAAAATCTCATCATCAAGAACAATTCTCACAGAAAAAAACAAATGTCTGGGTCGGAATAATTGAAAATTATTTGATAAGGCCTTTTTTGCGCCTAACAGAGTAAATGGTCCCGCTTATCGTCAATTTCTCGAGGAGGAGTTAACTTTATTGCTCTAAGATGTGCCACTTTTGGTGAGAAACATAATGTTGCTCATGCATGACAGGGCACCAGCACATTTCAGTGGAGAAGCTAGGGAATTCTTGAATAATACATTCAACGACCGATGGATAGGTCCGGGTGGGCCAGAACTATGGCCTCCTGAGTCCCCAGACTTAAATAGTTTAGACTTTTTGTCATGGGGATATCTCAGAATTTTAGTTCATACCACTTCAGTGAACACTGTAGAAGAATTGGGTAATCGAATAATAATCTCTTGTGACATAATAAGAAATACCCCAAGAATATTTAAAAAGTGCGTAATAGTACGCGAAGAAGGATAGATTTCTGTTTTCCTGTATTCCTTCAGGTAGAGGACACTCACAGCAATTTATCTAGTTTTTAATTTTTTTTTTCTTAGTTTGATATTGAATAAGTATAAGTTGAGTCTCAGAAGACGAGCTATCAAAATAAAAGCAAATTTTGGGCATACCTATCGAATATCTTTATTATTTTTTTATTTAGCGAATAACATACAATTCAAATAATTCAAATTCAATAATTTTTCATTCGAAAACGGTTAGAGATACGAAAAAATTACAAATACAAAAAAGGTTCTAAATCAAACGAAGATGACGAAAATTGATTGTACGCTGATCAGTGGCGTACTGCAAAAAAGTTTGAAAGGGCAAAAGGAGACATGGCCTCGGAAAAGAAAACACCTTGTGAATTTCAGTTGAAATCTAGGACGTGTAATGATTGAGGCTGTAAAAAATAATTTGCATTCCAAATTTGGGCTGAATATCTCAAAAACTGCAGGAGTTTTGAAGAAAAAACCAACTTTTTCCGGAAATTTCAACACCCTTTAGCTCCGTAACGAAGCTTTTACAGACCTATATTTATATAAACTTGTTTTCTTCAAATTGCACCCTGTAGATAAAACTGATAGGTTTGACAATACTGGAGTTTACAATTGTCTTGTACGGATTGTGAAGGTGATCATATAGGCCAGTCTGGTCATTCCTTCAAAACTAGATACAAAGAGCATCAATCGGATTACAGTAACCAGAGAACCGACTTATCTACTCTGTCTTCACATTGTATCGAAAATGGCAATCATTTTCCACCCATAGAACAACTTCAAATTATCACCAGTCTATGCGTTCTAGAGTTATTGTGATTAGAAAATTCGATCTAAATCCATAAGACAGCCTACATTAGGAAACGAATAGCGTTACCTTGTTAGACAGGACCGACTGCTTTACATCTCCTCCGAAAGATGGACGCTCAAGCGATTACCAGAATCCGAAAAATCTCGCCGACTTTGTGGGGATTGAACCCAGACAACTCAGCGCAAAGGTCGTGCGACCTAACCTTCACGCCACCGAGCAAGTTTTGCTATGAAATACTTAATATTCCCACATTTTCACATGTGTATATCCTTAGTTTTCGATCATTAATATAAAAATTCATAACCTTAAATTTTTTTTTCGTAATTCATTATTTTGTCGAAACTACTTCACGAATATTTAAATCACACTCTGTAAATACAGTTTTAATATGAATTTTGAATCAGAATTGCGTAAATAACGTTTTATGCTCCGCTTTCGCCACATTAAACACTCCTGGCTACAAATGATTAAAGTCATAACTCGTGATGGGGTCTAACAAGGGCTCTTCCTTTTTTTGGAAAAAAACGTTCACTTCAAGCGGAATTGGTATGAAAATTTACTGTTCCCGGACCCTCTTTGAACGTGCTATGAATATATGAATTTTACATTACTTAAGGCACACAATACGTATGCAATTACCGTCCACTAATGGTTTTTGGTGTGAATATATTCTCTTTATCTTCTCCGCTGTCATCGCTAAAAATTCGAATCATAGAAGTTGAACGCTTAATGGTATTCGGATATTTTTAATAAATTCAATACACACTGCACCAAGAAATTAACGCACAAAGTCGACAATTCAAATTTCTCAGAAAAGATTTAGATATGACGAAGAACTATTTCTCCAATAATCGACCATCACTAAGGAATGTTAGAGAACAATCGAAATTAAAATGGTACTCAAAGAAATTGAAATGGAAAATGTAAGACCTTGGGAAAAATATAAGTACCCGGATCTAACCTCCTGCATGTATACTCTAAATCAATGATCCATTTCGTTTCAAATTTTGATCAGTCTGTTCCCTACCTCATCCACGAATGCTGGCTAGTTTTGTAGGCTTCTCAATACTCTCCTAAAAATGTTCCAAAAATGTAAGATGGGGTTGAAGATTGGAATTCGTGGTTGCGATCTTCAAGATAGTTTGCAGTATACGTCTCGGAAGCCCCTCAAACAAATTTTGGATGTACTCTTGAGTCACTGAGTTTCAAATTTCAGGAAGCAGATTTTCTAGTTGTTGGAGTGTTCTACAAGGCACTTGCCACCCCATGTGGTCCCAAAAATGTTTTATGGGATTCAAGTCGGGACTTCTGGCTGGCCATCTTATAATATCAATTTCGGCATTTTACAGAAATTCTGTAACTACTCTAACTGAGTGAGGCCGAGCATTA
The DNA here is from genome assembly GCA_013387265.2 of Cryptolaemus montrouzieri. Classification (NCBI taxonomy): domain Eukaryota; kingdom Metazoa; phylum Arthropoda; class Insecta; order Coleoptera; family Coccinellidae; genus Cryptolaemus; species Cryptolaemus montrouzieri. The sequence continues at coordinate 120,847,589 of JABFTP020000144.1, read as the reverse complement.
TCATGCATATAAATGAAGTTTTCGCCAATCAATGAGCCAATGGGTACAACATGTGGTTCAAGGATATCTGCGATGTATCTGGCCGCTGTCATTCTTCCATTATTCACTAGGACTAATTCAGTTCGACCATGGAAAGAAATGCCTCAGGTCGTCTGTATACCGGCATGCGTCTATCATTTGATACTAGACAGAACCTGGACTCGTCAGAAAAGAGAACATTCGACCATTCTGGAATACCCCAATTTGCATGTACCCTCGCAAACTGAAGTCTTGCAACTCGATGCTCTCTGGTGAGACGCGGGCCGGTAGAAGCCACCCTTGGCCTGATATCGTCTTCTCTGTGTGTTCCTAATAGTTTGCAATGAAATATACACATTTCTGGAAAGTGCAAGTTCATTTTGTAGTAGTGCCGAACTATTAGTGCAGTTAAACGAAGCCAACGATCATCAACTGACTTCCATAGAGTGGTATCGTTGGCTGATAGGGGATATACACTTCTGAATCTTGCTACCAGAGATGACCTTCTGAATCTACCATTCCTATCAGATACTGAAAAACAAGAGCAATGGTCAAGAAAAGAATTGCATGGACGCATGAGATTAATCAACCACACATCGACAAAGAAACCCCAAATGGTTAATGAAAGGAGAATTATTCGCGGAAACAGAGGGATTCCTTATGGCCATCTAAGACCAAGTGATCGCTACAAATAACTACAAAAAATTTATTATGAAGGACAGAACATTTCAAACAGATAAGTGCAGAAAATGCCATATAAGATCGGAGACCATACAGCATATTACGTCCGTCTATGAACAACTGGCCAATACAGACTATATTCACAGGCCTAATCAAGTGTGCGACAGAAACTCACCGTTTGAAAGTTGTGTTTCACCATCTATGACTTTCCCTCTTTGAATGTTCAGAGTCTTACATTTTTCAATCCCGAATTTCATATGAATATCTGCCGAGAACTCACTGACAGTTTTCAGCAAATCATCCAATTGCTTCTTGTTCGAAGCATATAATTTGATGTCATCCATATACAGCAGGTGGGACATTGTATAATAGTTCCTATCTGTATCCTGTTCTATGGACAATGAGTTTATAGCTGAACAGAACCATAGTGGACTCGAAGAGTCTCCTTGAAAAATGCCACGACGTATGGGTATCTCGTCGGTTTTAATTGACTTATTGTTCATGTTGACCTGCAGAGACGTGCGCCAGTGTGTCATTGTTGTCTTCAAGAATTCTACCAGGGTTGGATGAATTTTGTATATCTGTAATACTTCGACAAGCCAAGAATGGGCGGTACTATCGAATGCCTTCAGATAATCGAGAAAAGCTGAATGAACATTCCGATGCCCTCCGTGTGCCTGTTTCATTATCACAGAATCGATGATTAGTTGTCCCTTGCAGCCTTGGTGTTTCTTTCTGCATCCTTTCTGCTCCTCAGCTAATAAATTGTTGTCGTCAAGGTGTTTGTATATTCGATTGGGTATGCATGAGGTAAGTATTTTGTAAAGTGTTGGCAGGCAAGTGATTGGCCTATATTGAGACAGATCCTGTGTTATATCGCTCTTAGGTAGTATATATGTTAAGCCTTGTGTTAGGAACTTGGGTGTTTTCCTGGGATGTTGAAGAACATACGTGAGCTGTTTCGCTAGAGCTCCATGGAGCTTATCAAACTTCTTGTACCAGAAGTTATAGATATTATCTATACCTGTGGCCTTCCAATTGTTGGTCGCTCTAACTACTGTTGCGATTTCTTCCTCCGTTATTTCTTCTGAGTCCAAATGATTGATATCAAGGCGTTGATCATTCGTGATCCATTCAGCATCTTTATTGTGTTCTTTGGGGTTCGACCATAACGATGACCAATAATCGGTCAAGCACTATGCGTCAGCTATTTCTCTGTTCTTGTTGTTCGCAGTTTTGTTATTTCCCTCATGAAAATTGGCCGCGCTTTGGAGGAACCTTTGGTTTTGATGTTTCCTTTCAGTACACTTGGTGTATCTTGAGTTTCTGTTAACTCATTTCTCTGCCTCTTTGCTTTTGCTAGCCTTTCATTATTATTATTATAGAACCCAATGCTAATCTTTATGCTTTTGCTAGGAGTTTCTGCTTCAAAGTATTATTATTATTATAGAACCCAATGCTAATCTCTTATATGAATTTTACCTGTTCTGTTAACCCATTTCTCCGTACCTATATATAAGAAAATTGCTCACTTTTATTCTTGTTTAAAACTCATATTTGTCTGATGAATGAACTTTTCAACTGAAACAGTGATATGTTCGCAATCCTGATAATGTCAATTACATATCACATAGCTGAATCTATTTCATTTTTAACAAAATGAATATTCAACTAATTATTTGCAATTGATAGTTGCATGAATATGTCATTCATGAAAATCAGTGAAAATATATCTTTTAGAATAACTCTGCAGAAAAATTCCACACAACCATGCAAATTCATTTTAATCTTTTCATTCAAGCCCTCCTCAAATTTTATACCCAACGAAATTTGTGCAAGCCAATGCGAACTCAAACTAGCTTTCGACTGAGCTAGATGAAGACATCTCTTAATGCTTTAGACGTTTTTTTTTGTTTAAGAAATTCCCAGGACTATTAATTACTCAAAACGAGGAGAATTGGAGAATTATATTCTGGAAACAAAAATGGTTCACCATTGTATCAAAAGAGTTAAGGGCTACTTCCAGCAGAACTGGAAGTGGTAGAATGTTAACTGTATTTCAGTTCGCGAAGAACATCCCTGAAAACTTTCATAGATGAATTTTCACAACGCTCATTTAATCCATTCCTGAAATATTTCAACTGAAAACTCCCAGCAGGTCGCTGTATAAATAAATGCATATTACCATTCCCTTACCGCATTGAAAACCTAATTTTATTTTATTAAGCTCTTGTACATGCATTGAATAAACGCTTTTTTCAACACGATTTATAAATTATTTTTTCCTTTTACGGTATCCTAAAAATACCCTGATATTCAAATCAAATTCCCAGAGTTTCTTCTAAATCCTATTTGTAAATTATCAATGTTATCCCATTCCTTCGACCCTATGTGAAATACCAAAACTGTTTTTTTGATCATATTATTCAGACCCTCTTAGGGTTTATATTCGTTGAGGGCTTTTGATCAAAGAAATTACGTTGTGAAAGAAATGAACCTACAACTTATGTATCTCTTTCAATCAAAAACTGAAGTGTGTTTCCGAGGAAATTGAGTTCAAAAAAGCATTGTGCATGTACGAAGATGGATTGCTACATTTCCCCCATACTTGATAGATTATGTGTTTTGTGGGATTGAATTGAGTTTTTATCGATTGCAGGGTACACTGATTTGGCCTTGTTTGTTCATCCAGTCCATTGTAATTGGCTGGTTCTATAGGGATTTATAGCACTGGCTAATGTATTTCCTGAATTTGTGTGTAATCAATTAAGACATTTATTTTTTTATTGTCTGAACTCACTTCTCCCTTCAATCGAATACTAAATAATCGTGCAATCTGATTGTTCCTTACAACTTTACTATTTCATTTATTTCCAACATATATATATATATATATATATATATATATATATATATATATATATATATATATATATATATATATATATATATATATATATATATATATATATACAGTGTGTTCCAACGAAAATTTGACCCCCCCTATAACTCCGAAATGAGTAACATTAGCGAAAAACACCAAGACACGTCGATTTTTGTTTCGAGGGGGAGCATTTTTCGAAATAATTCGAAACTTGTCAGATCAATCCCCTACCCCCAGCAACCCTAATTTCGAAATTCATCATAGGGAATAAGGGTCGAGTGGCACCTTACTGTAAAGGTCTGTCAATTCTGATTTGTCATTTTTAGAATTTTAAATTAACATACAGGGTGTCCCAAATGAGGGTAAAGTTGAATTCCTGCAAATCCCAAATACTAAATGAAATCGATTTATTTTGGCATAATGCAAGCGCAGGTTTATGCTCGGTCTAGAAAAACGACCTACACTTGTGAATTTGGAGTTGGTGCAATCAACCCCCTATTTCCAGCATCCCCAACTCAAAAATCATTCGATCGAAAATAGGTCAAGTGGCACCTCGTTGGGAAGGTATTTCAATTTTCTCTTCGAATTTGGTATTTTCGAAATTCAGAATCAGCATACAGGGTGTCCCGGAGCAGGAACACTGAAAACCCAAATAACTTCTTAAAACTGGTTCATTTCGGTATAATACGAGAACATGTTTATGTTTGATTCGAGAATAAGACTCTCTTGCGTGAATATGGAATTTTTGCAATCAATCTCTTCCATTCAGCATCCCCAACTCAAAAAATCATACAAGTGATTACAGGTTGAGTGGCAAAGTTCCAGAAAGATTTTTCTATTTTCTGAATCACTGAGGCATTGGTTTCAGTTTGGCAATCGAGGTTTTCTGGCGTGAGGATCAGGATGAGGGGATGATGGAGAAACTGATTGGATGCTCATCTAAACAGGAAAACGAGATTTATTGAACTTGTATTCAATTGAAAACAAAAAACTAACTTGATTATTACAACAATTGTTCAAAATGACCTCCGCCCACCTCCATACAGTTATACAGACGATTTTCGAACTCTCTTCTCACATTAGCGAAAACTTCAGGAGTCAAAAGTCGGCATTCTGTGATAATCCTCATCCGCAGCACCTCCAGGTTTTCTGGTCTTGTGGCATAAACTTTAGATTTTAGATGGCCCCACAAAAAAAAATCTAGGGGATTTAAATCTGGTGACCTGGCTGGCCACTCAACAGGTCCTCTTCTACCAATCCACCTTCCTGGGAAATTTTCGTCTAAATATTGGCGCACCCGAGCATCATAATGCGGAGGAGCACCGTCTTGTTGAAAACGCATTTCGTCCTCAGAAAGAGTTGGATCGTTCTGTAAAATTTCTGTCAATCTAGGATGTATGTGTTCCTCTAACAACTGTAGGTAGCCATTTCCATTCAGATTACCCTCAATAAAGAAAGGCCCAACTAGATGATTGCCAAAAATTCCTGCCCAAACGTTCAACTTCTGAGGCCTTTGCGTGTGGGCCTCTCTAAACCAATGAGGATTCTGTGTGTCCCAATATCGACAATTATGTCTATTCACTTCACCACTGAGCATAAAGGTGCTTTCATCAGAAAAACAGATGTTATTCAGAAAATTTGGATTAGCGTTTAGGTTTTCACTTAGATTTTCACAAAACTGTAAACGACGATCTGGATCATCTTCGTTTATTTCATGCACTAATTTTACCTTGTAGGGGTGAAATTTGTGATGTTTCACGATTCTATGGACAGTTGTAGCTGATACACCAGTCAGACGAGATAGTTTTCTGATCGAAGTAGTATTCTCCATTTGTAGATGACCCACTACTGCCACTTCCGTTGCCTCATTTCTGACAGGACATGCCACTTCATGTTTTTGTTTGCCACCGAACCCGTAGCTAGGAATTTGTCAACCAAATATTTAACGTACTGGTGACTGACTCCCTTTCTCTTTCAGGATGGTTCCTATCGAATATCCTTGCCGTTTCTTTGGCACAACTGTTATTTCGAAAATACGTCGATACAATTTCGACCCTTTCCTCAGTGGAATAAACCATTTTCAGATTAATTTCAACTGACGAACAACAACAATAATGAGGAACTGATCTGAATAATAATAATATTTCATTGCAAAATGAGAAATAACAGATGACTGCACGCCAGATGGAAATGAAAAAATGTGAACATTTTCAATGCAGAAATCAGCTTTATTTCTTCGTAATTGATGCTCAACACATCGTACCCCAATACTTTTAACAGTTTCGAATTAATTTTAGTTGATAATTTCAAATGACGATATTGAATTTTTCGAAAGCGACATCCTGTATGGAGAGCCGAACTGAATGAAATGCTTTAATCATTCTGGAATTCAAAAACCTTTCTGAAGATATGCCACTTGAATTATTTGTATGATTTTCAAGTTGGGGATGCTGAATGGAAGGGGTTGATTGCAAAAATTCTATAACCACACAAGAAAGTCCTATTCTCGGATCAAACATGTTCTCGTATACCGAAATGAACCAGTTTCAAAAAGTTATTTGGATTTTCAATGTTCCTGCTTCAGGACACCCTGTATGATGATTCTGAATTTCGAAAATACCAAATTCGAAGAGAAAATTGCAGTACCTTTCCAACGAGGTGCCACTTGACCTATTATCGATCGAATGATTTTTGAGTTGGGGATGCTGGAAATAGGGGTTGATTGCACCAACTCCAAATTCACAAGTGTAGGTCGTTTTCTAGACCGAGCATAAACCTGCGCTTGCATTATGCCAAAATAAATCTATTTCATTTAGTATTTGGGATTTCCAGGAATTCAACTTCACCCTTGGTTGGGACACCCTGTATGTTAATTTAAAATTCTAAAAATGACAAATCAAGGTGGAGAATTGACAGACCTTTTCAGTAAGGTGCCACTCGACCATTATTCCCTATGATGAATTTCAAAGTTAGGGTTGCTGGGGGTAGGGGGTTGATCTGAGAAGTTTCGAATTATTTCGAAAAATGCTCCCCCTCGAAACAAAAATCGACGTATCTTGGTGTTTTTCGCTAATGTTACTCATTTCGGAGTTATAGGGGGGGTCAAATTTTCGTTGGAACACACTGTATATATATATATATATATAGAACGAGAACTTAACACCTCGTTTTAAAATAAAAATATGGAGAATCGCTCGGACCTGTGGATTTCTGATTCGAGGATTTTCCGATTTTTTCATCTCCGTAACTTCAATTCCTCAACGGGGGTGGGCACAACCCTCTTATTTTGAATAGGAATGATGGGTGTTGCGATACCTCATTTTCAAGATCTTATCGAGTACTATATGACCCTAAATTTTCGCTTTAAAATTTTCATCGTTAACGAAAAGGCCGCTAAAAAAGTGGTAGACTACTTAGTTTTGTGATTAGTTTCTTGAGTGCTGAAAATGTGCACCATTCACTTCCATGCAGTAAAATAAATTTTGCTCCAATCGTTCACGTACATTACCGATCATTTCTGATTCAATTTGACGGCATTTATTAATGATCCTAATTCGCAAATCATCCAGTGACTCAGGTTGGGTAGCGTAAATCTAAGATTTCAGGTGACCCTATAGAAAAGTCCTGTGGCTCCAGATCTGATGATCTGGGTGGCCACTCAACACCTGATAACTTTCATACATCATAACACGGTCGAGAGTGCATATATATATGGCGTTTTTGCATTTTTTAACCTTTTATATTTCATTTCGATGTTGAATTTACTTTTTTGGGGTTCAAGATTTGTTAGAACATTTGAACGTGGACGTTCCGGGAGTTTTTTCTTCCCTTCCTCAGTATTTAATCTACAACATTCCAAAAATATATATTACGATTCATATTGAATTGTTCTCAAAATCTTAGCCACTAAGTTTTGGATGATGTTTGCTTTGTAGAATCTAGATTTAACTTTGTGTTGGAGATGCCAGTTTTTTGGAGATTATGTATGTCGAAGTTTTCTATGGCGCTGTTTGGGTTATGGATTTTTCAGGTATTTCTGGAATCTGTTTGTATTATACGGTGTTCTTTGTGTCTACTGTGATTGTTAAACTTTTTGAAACGCGTTTTCTTTTTTTGTTTTGTTTTGTAGAAGATCTATGTATACCTTAGTGTCTTTATGTCTTTACGCTCATTTACAGAATTATTTGTGTTTTTTGTATGTGAATTATCTCAAGTATTTCTCTTTTTTTCATTCATACATTATGTGAGTTTCCTCCATGTGCAGTATTTTGCATTTTAGTTTTGTATGTACCTATCCTACTTGATTTATGGCTGAGTAGGCTATCTTGGAGTTATTAGGTTTGAGAACGTTCTCGATGGTTTCCGTTAGTTGGTGTATGTATGGGATGGTAATGTATCGTGTGGTGTCGGTAATATGGTTTTTCTTTTTTCTTTGTTCTGTGTTGTACAGTACATGTGTTCGTTCCTTGATGATTTTGGTTGTTACGTTTTCTAGGTAGTCGTTCATTCGCAGTAGGTCTTTTATGTCTTTTAGTACGTTTTATCCTAACTGTGGTGATGTGAGTTTCAGTCCTCTGTCAATATATCGTTTTATAATGCACTTTTTTTGGTTTGAATTGTAGTTTGAGATGTTATTTTCGTTTATTTCCTTCCAGTACCATCTTGCTAGTCATTTATTCTCTTTTCGTGTTATTGTTATATCAGGAAGTTCATTGTTTGATTCTATTCGGTTTCTAAGGTAAATTGAAATTTTTCTGGAATTCATAGAAGGTTTTGAGAATTTGGTCTACTTCATTTTCATTAATTATTAGTAAACAGTCGTTTAATAATTGTATTTAGAAAGTGTTGTGGTATATTGTCATTTGGTGCGATTCTTCTGATGATGTTAAATTCAATTTGAAAATTTTCTGTCGAAAAGGAAACAGAGTAAGCTCTATGAATCATGGAGTTATATGCAGCTAGTTTGTGGCTCTAATGATTCATAGAGCTTACCTTGTTCCCCTTTCGACAGAAAATTTCCAAACTGAAGTTAACATCATCAGAAAAATTGCCTCTAATAACAATATACCGCAAAATTTTCTAAATGCAATTATCAAAAGAAAAGAACAACGTATTACCTCCCAATTACTATAAAGCATCTTAGAAACCCCGGAAAAAAAACACTAATCTCAGATACACTGGCGAACTCTCTAACAAAATCAGTAATTACTTTTACAAATTCAACATAACTACTTCATTCTCCAGCGTCCCCAACTTAGGCAGATTGTTGTTCAATGCCAAGCAAAAGAACGTCAATTCAAACAATCAGGAATTTATCAAATCAAAGGCTACGAATGTCAGGTAGCCTATGTCGGACAAACAGGGAGAAGTTTTGAAGCTAGATTCAAGGAACATATTTCCTCAGATAAAAATTCGCCAATATTTGAACACATAAAATCAACTAACCACTCGATATCATTGAACAATCTTAAAGTCCTTCATAAATGTAACAAAGGAATAGAAATGAATTTGTTGGAAAGTTTGGAGATTTACAAACTATGTAAAAACCCACAATTTATTACCCTCAACAGCCAACTAGAGCATCCCCACTACTCAATATTTAGGAAAAATTTCATTCTGTACTTGTACTTACCTACTGATCTGTTATATTGTTATTCACTTGAAAATGACCATAAGGTCGAAACCGGTGGTGATTATTAAATAATTGTGGAAAAGTGACAAAAGTATCGTATTTCATTGTACTTCTTAGTATACTCCGCCTTCCACCCTACCACTGCGAATTGAATCCGATTGAACTAATATGAGCACAGGTAAAGGGTGAAGTAGGTAGAAAGAACAAAATTTTTCATGATGAAAAACGTCCAACTTCATTTCAACAGTGCAATAAAAAATGTTACATCCCAGAACTGGAAAAATTGTATAGACAACGTCATCAAAAATGAAAATGAAATATGGGAACTGGATCATATTATGGAAGCCATGATAGATCCTTTTATAGTGAATTTAGGTAATGAAGATACATCATCAGAAGATGAACTGCTTAAAATATATATGAGCATTTTGACGAGAATTATTTTGATTATCATAATTTTGAAGTATAAAGAGAAATTGACGTTTTATAAAGTCATGAAATTATTTATAAACACTGTTTCACATTATGTTGAAGTTGTGTGGTAATTTCCATAATTACCTAAAATAAACGTTCTTTAATTATTATATATTTTACGTATAGAATAGCGTAAGTTGATTATGCATGAAATTCATGAAATAAGTATTTTTGGTAAATGTAACTATTGAACAATTATTATTTTAAGATTAGAGTGTTCAATTGATTCAATATTATTTTCGAAGAGAACCTTAAAACACATTCGTCTACTTTACTGACTGCAAATGTTAGAGGTAAAAATAAACATTTTATTTCAAATGAAGACAACAATGTTCGCAAGGAATAAAAGAGACATGAAGATCGTAGTCAGGTAGTTGGGTTCTTTCTGGAGAGTTGTACGAGGGTTTCTATCAAAAATCCGACAATAAATTGGTGCGAAAACACTGGTCTACTATGGTTTTGTTGCCCTAGATATGAAAATGATTTTGGGTCTATTTATGCACACAATTCGTGAAACTATCAATGATTTTGTAGGATTTGCTCTGATTTCTTTTTAAATCTTTATTTTCATTTTACATAACAAAATCGTAAAACAAGAAACAAAATAACCGATATATTTATAATGTCAGTTATGTTTTGAGAAATTCGGATACATCGAAGTAAATAAAGAGGAAAATGTCGAAAATATATTTCATATTTCCATAAAACGCCTTTTATGAGCTTTTCTTCTATAATTTTTCAGGGGACAATCTCTTTTCAAAGACCTGCAGTAATCTGCCATCATGTGACAATCCCATCGACCTTGATACCTTTCTTCCATCACTTTTAGATCTTGATGAAACCGCTCTCCCTGTTCCTCACTATAATTTCCTGAATTATCCGGAAATTTATCTAGATGATTGCGGAGATAGTGTAACTTAATACTCATATTTGCTCCTAAAGTCTGAAAGTTTGTCAGCATATTTTGCACAATTTCTTCATAATTTGCTGCTTTATGGTTACCTAGGAAATTTTCGACAACCAACACAAAACTTTTCCAAGCTTTACTTTCCGGAACAGTCATAACTTTGATAAAATCTGAGTCTTTCATCAATTGCCGTATTTGAGGACCATCAAATATTCCACCTTTCAATTTTTCCATACTAAGCTTCGGAAATTTTCTGCAAATGTAATTAAAACAATTTCCGTCTTTGTTCAACGCTCTTACAAATTGCTTAATCATACCTAACTTAATATATAATGGTGGAAGTATGATTTTGTCTCTGCTCACCAGCGGCTCCCTTATTACGTTGGCTTTACCGACAGTTAAAGAATTTCTTACAGGCCAAACATCTTGTACCCAATGAAGTTGCTTTGCTCTACTATCTCACATACAAATAAAGCAAGGGTATTTTGTATATCCACTTTGTTGGCCAAGTAAAAATTAACCATTTTAAATCCACACAGATCGGCCATTGATGCTCAGAGTATTTAATTTTCTCTAAAACTAATTTTACATTTTCATATTCTTCTTTGAGTTTCGTTGAATGGGCAATTGGAATTGATGCAAATTTATTTCCATTGTGCAATAAGACGCATTTTAAACTTCTTTTGCAACTATCAATAAAAAGGCGCCATTCAGTAGATTTGTACTCTTTTAAACCCATGTCTATAAGCAGGTTCGCGATATCATTACAATACACTAATCCTTCATTTTCACTAAAAAATTGTAATAACTCTTTTTCTCGCGTTCTGTATGTTGTAATTGTTACTGTTGGTGCCAATAATTTTTTTTCTTGCAATCTTGAGGCTAACAGTTCTGATCCTTGTTTTGATAAATTGAGATCACGTATTAAATCACTGAGTTCATTTTGAGAAAATAACTTTGGCGTAGATGTTTCACTTTCCCATTCACTTCCACTAGAAGATGGTCCCGATTTCTGTGAATTTGGTAACATCATTGTTTCTGAGGGCATGCGAATTACTTTTGAAAAGTATATGGGCCGAGGGAGATTTTCACTGTGTAGAACCGGACATTTCGTATACTGTAAGTCTGGGTATCTCCACGTTTGATTTCGATTGAAACCTTTAACATCTACTACGCAAAAGTAACAATCATCTAAATGATTCGTAGGCTCCATCCAGATCATAGGAATACCAAGGTCTAATCCAGAACGTTCACCTTTTTTCCACAACCGTAAAGACTCAACACAGGACTTACAAACTTTATTAGGAACCCATGGTTTACCTAATTTGTCCATTTTGAAACCAAAATATTCAACATAAGTCTCCTTGACAAAGTCTGTGATATTTCTTTTTGTTTTTTGGTATATAAACACCGCAAATATAACAAAATAAATCACTACAATATTTACACTTTCTTCGTGACGAACTCATATTTTAGACTAGAAGACAAATATATAAGAATGGACATTCAGTAATTGAAACAAAATATTAATCCATGACACTTTATCCAGATTTACGTGTATATGTACTTCAATATTGTCAAATAACTGAGATCTCAGCTGTTCTGTGGAGCAAGGGGTCTGAGAGTGGGGATCAGGTGATGTTTGTATGCGCGAAAAAGTTGCGCAGAAGCCTAATCATGACTGGAAAATTAAATTTTATTTCTAACAAGCTTATAATTGTTCAAACTATAAGAAATGCAAAAATCATGAAAATACGAGCACATTGAGATCTTTCATGAATATATTCGTAATCTGGGCACTTGAAAACATAAAAATTTACGATGATATCCAGGGCAACAATAAGAACAATTTTTTCTGTAGAGCTGTGAAATCATAGAAAATACATTTATTTCTGAATTTGGCCACTTACTACATTTTTAAGGGATTTGCATACTTAATGAGCTTTTATTAGTCTACGTTTTCTGCGAATAGACAAAAGAAGCTTTTTTTGTTCAAACTTGAAAACGCCAGAAACCAAGTAACTTCTACTAAAGCCGACGTCATTCTGTCGATTGAATTCTACTATACCTATGTGAACAATCTTCCTGAAAGCTATCCTATTTCAAATTGTGTTCGAAATACTTACAGGTCCACTGAAGTGGATCCTTTTTACAATTCCCCTAACATTTCCAACACTTTCCAAGTAGAAAATCGATTTTAATCGAGTAAACGTTTAACATTTCCTCCATTACCGGCAGGTATTTGAGGTAGAAATTCGCAGGTGGCCAACGACCTGCAGCGAGTCAATTCGCCATCGAAGTCAATTGAATTTCGCCGGGAATCACACTGAAGGGTGAATTCCTGTCATTTTGTTAATCAACATTTTAATTGGTATGTCTAGACGTTCTATGATAACCGTCCATCGATTACGGTTCATTTTGCGAATGTGCATTTTGCTCTTTCTGAAACACAGCCGGCTAATATTTTTAATTATTTTTCTTTAATTACGTTATTCAATCTACTGGATAAGCAATTCTCGCTGTTTTGGTACGGCAACTAGGTATCATATTATAGTAAAGAGAAGATGAGCAACACTCTCCCGATCTGTTTTTCATGGACCAATTTAGAAAGTTTGGGAGAATTGCATTCACGGAAATCTTGATTATTATCAAAGTTCCATCAAACTTTATTAGATATTCAGCAGGCAATTCATTGAGAAAAGTTAAGTGGTACAGTAAACAAATTATCAGCTCAGCGGTTTTCGAGTTAAATTATTAATTGTTTTACACAAATCTTAGGCACTTTGTTTGTTTACTTAGGCGAGTTTGTATCGCCTACCCCAATACGATATAATCTACAACGATGGCCTAGTTAATCAAAATGACGGAGTTGTGGTCCATCTTTGTTATAATTACAAAGTAGTTAATTAAAATGAGATAAAAAACACAAGGTTTAACTTTAATCTACACTTTATTTGAAAAAATTCGACGACGTTTCGCTGACACAGCAGCTCTATCAAGAATGAAAAACAGAATGAAGAGTATGGTATTATAAACAAATCCACACCGAGCCATTGTACAGTTAGTATGAAAGGTAATAAAAACTAATTAAACAAGTTAAGTAGGGTAGAGTAATTCACATCTACCTGTTCATTCAAAAGCTTGTCCGAATGTTTGTATCTATTTATTTCTAATGCTTCTAGGAGATCTAATTTTGAACTTTTGATTTTATATGTAATATGTCAAAGTTTTTATTGAATGAATGGTTTTCTTTTATTAGGTGGTTTGAATAATTTGAATCAGATTTATTTTTATCGAAGCTACGTTTATGTTCAGATGTTCTTATGCCAAAACTCCTATAGGTCCTACCGATATAAATTTTATCACAAGAACCGCAATTGAGTTTATAGATTCCTGATTTACTTGATTTTTCAACACGAGATTTATCATTTTTAATATGTTTACCTAAGTTATTAGAAGTTTTGAAAGTTATATTAAGATTTTGTTTGACGAGAAAGGATTTAATATTTGTACTTGCAGAACCGCAGAATGTTAAACTGTTGAATATTTTATAGTCTTTATGAATAGGATATACTTCATTTATTGCTTTCTGATACAGTTTTTACGAATGATTAGATCTATCCTATCCGGATTATATGAATTATTAATGGCTATCTGTTTGATGATGTTTAACTCTTTATTATAATCTTCTACTGATAAAGGTAAATTGTGTAACCGATGTACCATGCTGTTTAAAGCTGCAACTTTGTGTTGAATTGGATGTAATGAGTAGTTATGTATAATTGTATCAGTATGTGTTGGTTTACGAAAGACCGAAAAACATGATTATTATTTTGTTTAGTGATTTTTAACTGTTAAATCGTAAATTCGCAAACCAACACATACTCATACAATTATTCATAACTACTCATTACATCCAATTCAACACAAAGTTGCAGCTTTAAACAGCATGGTACATCGGTTACTCAATTTACCTTTATCAGTAGAAGATTAAATAAAGAGTTAAACATCATCAAACAGATAGCCATTAATAATTAATATAATCCGGATATGATAGATCTAATCATTCGTAAAAAATGTATCAAAAGCAATAAATGCAGTATATCCTATTCATAAAGACTATAAAATATTCAACAGTTTAACATTCTGTGGTTCTGCAAGTACAAATATTAAATCCTTTCTCGTCAAACAAAATCTTAATATAACTTTCAAAACTTCTAATAACTTAGGTAAACATATTAAAATAATAAATCTCGTGTAGAAAAATCAAGTAAATCAGAAATCTATAAACTCAATTGCGGTTCTTGTGATAAAATTTATATCGATAGGACCTATAGGAGTTTTGCATAAGAACATCTGAACATAAACGTAGCTTCGATAAAATAAATCTGATTCAAATTATTCAAACCACCTAATTAAAGAAAACCATTCATTCAATAAAAACTTTGACATATTACATATAAAATCAAAAGTTCAAAATTAGATCTCCTAGAAGCATTAGAAATAAACAGATACAAACATTCGGACAAGCTTTTGAATGAGCCGGTAGATGTGAATTTTTCACCCCTACTTAACTTGTTTAATTAGTTTTTATTACCTTTCATACTAAGTGTACAATGGCTCGGTGTGGATTTTCCTGTTATTCATCTAACTTGTTCTACGATTTGTTTATAATACCATACTCTTCATTCTGTTTTTCATTCTTGATAAAGCTGCTGTGTCAGCGAAACGTCGTCGAATTTTTTCAAATAAAGCGTAGATTAAAGTTAAACCTTGTGTTTTTTATCACATTTATATCATGGATCTACATCAAGTAACGGCCTCCACAATTCAAACAAAAAAAGTAGTTAATTGTCTGAAAGAACTCAGATTACTGATGGTTCGAACATCTCTAAATAATAAATCAATAAAGATTGTAGCAGCTTATCGCCCCCACGCTGTTACTAAAGAGGAATTTAACAGAATCTTGATGGATTTCTTCCATAAAATAAGCAGCTACATGATTTGGACATATTCATGAGGGACACACACATATGGATCTTCTCTCGGACTCTCTATACGATGAAGAATATAAAAATATTATGAGCGAGAAAGGTTTTACTTCAGCAATAAATACGGTGCGGTGACAAGACCGGAAAGTGGAACATGTGTAGATCACATATTATTCAAAACGAAAATTCACCAGGAAAACCGAAAATCAACGTTTTACATATCGATATAACAGACCATTACCCTGTGACCCTTGCAGTTGGAATTCATGGCCCCGGCCCTGATGAAAGAAAAGTAGATGAGCGAACAAATCACAAGTATGTGGACTATAAAGCATTGAATAGTGTTCTGTCTTCTCTGTCTTGGGAAAGAGTTTGTGGAGCTGCAGTCGGCGACGGGGGAGTTTATAGGAGTATTGTCAACCTGTATCAGTGATAGTACAAAGTCATTGAAGCAAGGAAGAAATGATCTGAATCGAATTGATTGGTTAACGAATGGAATCATAAATGCTGTAAATGTAAAAAATCACTGTACAGAAGGTTGAAAAAACAACATAAAAACACTGAGCTACTCGAAAGATATAAAGTGTACAAAAATCATTTAGAGAAAATCATCAATAAAGCAAAGGATAATTATTATAAGAATCAAATTACCCGAAATTACAAGAGATTGTGGAAGATTATATCCAACACAGGTAATAAAAAAAGTCAAATAAACTTGAACAACATTCCAGAGATCAGTGAGACAGAGGACATACGTGAAATAGCCAAAGCTTTCAACTCGTTCTTTTCTAGAAAAGGATCTGATCTAGCAAATATTATTAAAATGAAAAACAAAACAGAAAAAGTGAAAAATCCAAAGAATCCGCTCAGTATAATACTGAATCCAACTAGCGAACGAGAAATCTGTGAGATTATCAAAGTCTTGAAACGAAATAAAGCACCAGGACTAGATGGTATCGCAACTACTAATTTGAAGAATATAGCACGTCATATTGTCGCCCCACTTACTTCGCTAGTGAATCTGTCAATAGAAACTGGGACATTTCCATCAATTCTGAAAATTAATTAATTAAACCAATATATATGACAGCAAATCCCTCAATAACTATCATCCCATTTCACTCACGTCTAGTATCTCCAGAATATTCGAAAAAGTGATAGAAAAGAGAACAAGATCTTTTTCAGAGAAGTGTAGTATCCCTAGTGATAGACAATTCGGTTTTAGGCCATTTCTTATCTTACAATTCAGATATACAAGTCCCTAGACACTTCAAAAACTGCGACTGCGTTGACCATAAAGAGCTTCTTAGAACTTTAGAGGACTAAGAAATCAGGGGACTGCCACTTCAATGGTTTGAACAGCAGCAGTGCGTACAGGTTGGGGACTCATTCAGTGATTTTTGACAAGTCGAATACGGTGTTCCGCAGGGAACAATCTTGAGCGCCATTTTATTCATCATATTAATGAATACTTTATTTTCAATTCCCATCAGGGGCAATCTCATATCGTTCGCTGAAGATCCTGCTTTTGTTATGAAGTTTTGACTTGGGCATCTTTGAAGGAGACTGTAGAGAACGATTTCAGACTCATTTTGGATTTCTTTGATTCAAAGTTGCTGACACTGAACAGAGATAAAACCAAATTCATTCCGTTTTTCTATTACTTCTGCAGCTCAGCCAACCTTTGATGATTTAACATGTCAAGACAATGGTACCTATAATATTCAAGCTAGCACATCAATTATGTATTTGGGAGTATTAATGAATCGTCATTTGAGATGGGGAGAGCATATAAAGAAGTTGATTGAGAAACTTCGGGTGCTGGTTCCCAGATTCAGGTTCCTTAAGAAAGCAGAGGTATCTGCTGACTTCTTCAGAGCATACAGTGGCATACTGAGAAAGGTTGTTAGGCTGACCAAAAGAATGCATAATAATGAATGCATTTTATAATCTAAAAATAAAAACACAGCAATAAGATTATAAAGACAGGCTCTATTTTGCAAGAAGTGAAAGGGGGAACGCAGGATTATCGAGAAGTACTGAATAATATTAATGAATTTTTTTATGAGTCATGGTTCAGAATTATCCCAAAGTGATAGTTATCTTAAGGAGCGGAGTTCCAGTCGGGAAGAATCTCGAACTTACCCTTGTGCTCTTCTCTGTGGACTCTGATGAGATCATTGGTATAATCAAGTCCTTTAGACACGCGAAGTCTGTGGGACCAGATGGAATTCCTGTTCAACTGATCAAGTCTGTTGTGGATGATATCTCCCATGTTTTGAACCATCTAATAAAGTCATATTTGAAAGTGGTATATATCCTCAGAAACTTAAAATAGCAAAGTTTAGAGCGGTGTACAAGAAGGGGAACAAATAGCAAATAGAAAATTACAAACCCATATCTATACTCAGCAACATAAGAAAGATATTTGAAAGAGCCATTTACAATAGAATTGTAGACTTCTTGGAAACTTACAAGGTACTTTCAGAATACCAGAATGGCTTTCGAAAAGGTAAAACTGCGGCAAGAGCTATATATCAAGCCACTACCAAGATGCTGTCTTACATGAACGCTGGTAAAATAACAGCGATTATGTGTATAGATCTCAAAAAGGCCTTTGACAGCGTAGACCATGACAGACTGGCTAAGAAACTGTATGCAGTTGGGATTAGAGGTATAGGCCACTGGATTTGCTCCGGTCTCATCTCTCAGGAAGGTCGCAAAATGTGGTTGAACAAGAGCGATCAACTAAAAAGTCGGTGGAGTCAGCAACATTGAGTGCCGCAGGGATCGGTTTTGGGTCCGATGCTCTACCTGATTTATGCCAATGATTTAACTGAGTGTTAGTTTGCCGACGACACTTCCCTGGTGCTGGGTTATCAGATTTCGTTAGATGTGATGGTGAATGCAGTGTTTGCTGATCTCGGTGCTTGGATTTACCGGAATGGACTCGCGACGAATTATCAAAAGACCAAAATTATCAAGTTTGGATATTCAAGAGAATATATGCTGACCCTTCTTCGATGTTAGAATGCCATGTTGTCGTCTAGTGTCCTCAAATTTTTTGAGTGTTTCAGTTGACTATCGAATGGATTGGAGCGATCATGTGGAGCAATTTTCAAGTGACATAGTCAGATATGTTTATGTGCTAAGAACAGTCGGTGAGCTGGTTAATGTATCCACAGCATTAATGGCATACAATGGATATGTTGATAGTAGGCTGAGGTACGGGATCGCTATATGGGGGAATTCCACTGATATATTGAGGCTACTTTGTTGCAGAAAAGATGCATTCGCGGAGTCCTCAGACTAAGTAGAACTAAATCTTGCAGGACTCACTTTGCAGAAAGATCCTACTAACGGTTGTGAGCCTATATGTTTATGAGGCAGTTATAACTGTAATAAACAATAGAGATTTATTTGAGGATGCCGCGGGTGAACATTGTTATAACACAAGAGCAAAATATGATCTGAAGATATCGAAATTCAAATACACTTACCTGCAAAACAATGCTACCTACACCCTTATGAAAATTTGGGATCATATTCCACGGGAGGCGCGAAAGTTGTCACGAAATAAACTGAGTAAAAAGTTGAATACCTACCCTTAAGCACAAACCATATTAAACACTCCAAGAGTATTTTGCAGAAAGCATTAGTTTGAGTTGATTCCTGTTTTTATGCTATATGTCCTACTTTTACACTACCTGTCATATTTTTGTAGTTGTATCATTTTTATGCTGCCTGTTTTATTTTTACACTGACTGACTGTCTCATTTTGTCTTACCTGTCGTGTTTTATACTGTCTGTCCTATTTTTGTGGTCCCAGCGACTTGTTTATACTGCCTTGTTTTATACTTTATCTTAAACGATTTTGTTCATATACTTGTTTATAGTGACATGTTCTACGACAATTTATTGTTTATATGGAACAAATAAATGGATTGATTGATTGAAATTAACACTTTGTATCCGTTTTGACAAAATGTATTAATTTGACGTGATGCGAATATCACAAGGTATTGAATCTTCTGAAGTAATACTTCTTCTTCTAGCCGGCTCGGTGACGTATGGGATATGATGCTCGTCTCCAATGCAGAGTTACCTGGGTTCAATCCCCACAAAGTCGGTGCGATTTTTCGTATTCTGGGAATCACTTGAGTATCCATCTTTCGGAGGAGATGTAAAGCCGTCGGTTCTGTCTAACAGAGATGTGTTGGACATTAAAGATCCCTTCCCTCGACACGAAAGGGGTTCGGCAAAATTCCCGGGTTAGTGAGGTAACAGAATTCCCCGACGTGTCATTGGCCGAAAGGCGGAAATAGAGCACGTTGAAGGAATAACAAACAAACAAACTTCTTCTTCTCCAACAATTTTAAAGTGCTCAAATGACCATATTAATTGCAGTATGATTCTTTATGTACTATTTGAAATCATTCTGTTTCCTACAATTTTCCGTGTACCATTTTCAGAATAAAATCGACGGAGTCACTGATTGCTAATCATATAAAAAAAGACTATGGCGATATGAGCAAATGTGATTGTAACAAACACGTCCAAGGATTACTGACCTACCGGGCGTTAAACAAGAAAAGCAGTGAAAGCCTAATCCCAATTAATCTCGTATGTTCCCATAGATTCAACTTTGTTTAATTAGTTTCAGACTTCAAGACATCTGAACACATGATTAGAGTCTAACAAATCGTCCGCATAATAGGGGCAGCTTTTTTGTTACTAGAAACTATGTTTATGCATATACTACTTATACTGAGCATAATAAGAAATTTGATACTTTTTCTTGACTACTTGAACGCTCTTTGGGTTTGAAAACGGGGACGAGACAGTAAACAACGCTGGAAGTTTATTGCATATTTTTATATATACTGGGTGGATTCACCGGTGCTCTGTAGCTCGACACTCTTGAAGATTTCATTTTTGTTCGAACGGTATTGTATTTAGAAAGTAAAAATCTACTTCAGCAATTTATTTTGAAGTGAACAGGGTGTCCCAATTTTCTACAAAAAAATCTTGCTTGGTTTTTTCAGATTGGAAGACCACTTCCAAGTTCAAGATTCAGGAGCGGCCTGAACTCTGCTTAATATCTTTAAGTAAAAATTTTTTTTTGTTGAGTAGTTTAGTCACAATTTTTTTTTTGTAAAAATTAATGAAAATAGGCTCTCACATCATCGCATGCTCCTTCGGCCAGAGAGGATGATTACTTTTTCCTTTTGTTTTCTTATTGCCCAAGGATAGCTTTATTGATGAATTGAAATATATTATCCTCATTTTATACAGGAGTGACTCGAAAAAAATTATTGAATATTGTGATTTTAAAAATATCATATCTAGATTTTTTCGAATGGAACACCCTGTATTTTGTTATTCATGTCAACGCATAAAATATTGTGCTATATTTTTGCATGAGAAACCTTATCTTTATCTTCGATAATTTTCTAAATATTCGATTATTTGTAAAATTTTTGATGAAAATTCTACAAACCGTATCAAACTCATCAACATGCATCATTATTCGCACAGAAGTTTTTTTTCTGTGATGATTCAAGTAGTAAAAAATGAAACCCAAACAAGATAATTCTTTAACCGAATGATAAAATCAAGATGATTAAAACGTAAATCGAGGTATGTGTTGACATTTTTTTTATTTGTGCCTTCTGTCAGGTGTCCGGACATATCATATTCTGTATTTTACATAGTGAACTTATCAATGTTTCGTTATTAAACATTGTTGAAGTGAGGTTTGAACCCAATTTTCTCAATTGACTGTCATGAAGTTCCCTCAAAGAGGAAACGGTTGATGTGATTTTTATACTGGGTGAGTGTGATAAAAATTATTTGTTGGCAAGTAGAGTTTATGCACAGGTTTCCTGTTAAGAGGCAACCTGATGCAAGATGCTTCGAAAAACTTCTGATTAGATTCATCGAAACGGGTAATATCGCTTACAAAAAAACATGAAAAACCAGAAACTGCTACAGCTGAATACAACCAGCTATCAGTTTTGTTGACATTGACAGACGGGCCATAGAAAAGCCAAAGAGAGATTTCTCAGTTAACAGATATAAGTCAAGTTTCCGTCCAGAGAATCTTGAAGATGAATTAATTTCATGCATATCATATACAGCTGCACCAGGAACTGAACAATCAAGACTATGAAAATCAAATCAATTTTTGCAATTGAACAAGTGACAAAGTAGCGGAAAATCAGAATATGTTTAGCAGAGTTCTTTTCTCGGACGAGGCAACTTTCCACAAGAATGGACTTGTTAACAGGCACAACTTCCATTATTAAGCCACGAAAAATCCACACATCATGAGACAAATAGATCACCAGCATCGTTGGTCCTTGAATGTATGGGCTGCTATAGCAGATGGATATCTAATTGGTGCGCACTTCTTCGACGGGCACCTCAATAGTGAAATGTATTCAGATTTTCTCCAAAATCATCTACCAATGTTACTTGCCGATGTACCAGAGCATATAAGACAAGATTTGTGGTTTCAACAGGATGAAGCACCGGCACATTACTCACAACAGGTTAGGGAGCATTTGAATCATGTATTTCCAAACAAATGGATAGGATGTGGTGGTCCTGTTAGATGGCCAGCTAGATCTCCGCACCTTACAAGTCTAGATTTTTTCTTGTGGGGTTATATTAAGGGCATCGTTTACAGATTCCTTCTACAACACAGTTGGATATGGAACAGAGAATAGAGCACTTATTGAAATAGTTCAACACCTAGTAGATCATCTCACCAAAAATCAATCTATTACGTATTTCATACACGACTACCTTAAAATATCCCCATTTCTCTGATCAAGTATTATGATATATACTAATAAACTCTTCTTTCGCAACCTCTGATTTTATTTTTTCATTTCGAAAATGGTCGTAGATAAAGATAAGGTTACTTTTACAAAAATATGGCACAATATTTTATGCTTTGACATAAATAATAAAATGCAGGATGTTCTTTTGAAAAAATCAAGATGTGCTATTTTTAAAATTACAATACTCAATAATTTTTTGAGTCACTCCTGTATAAAATGAGGATAATCTACTTCAATCCATCAATAATAATAATAACTTTATTTCATTTCCATTTACAAATTTAAATTTTCTAACTATTAGAGATATCTTATCTCATAGTATAAGTGCTATCATGAACTAAAGTAGGTAATAACATTAATATATTAAAAATAATTATTAAATACAACTAATAGAATTGTCTGCTACTAATGAACTGTGAATCAGAAAAGGATAATCCTTGTGCCTGATTCTAACAACAACAACAATACTTGATGAGCCTATATCCATAATATAAAAAGAGGAAAATAGATTTCGACAAAAAATCAAAATACATAGTCCCACTGAAAAGCGAAGCAACAACAATGAAGCTATCCTTGGCAATAAGAAAACGAAAGGAAAAAAGTTTTCATCCTCTCTGACCGAAGGAGCATGCGATGATGTATGAGCCTATTTTCATGAATTTTTACGAAAAAAAAAATATTGTGCCGAAACTACTCATCAAAAAAACTTATTACTTAAAGACATTACAGCAGAGTTTAGGACGCTCTTGAATCTTCAACAAAAAAGTGGTCTTTCAATCTGAAAAAAAACTCCCAAGATTTTTTATAGAAAATAGGGACACTCTATTTCTTTCAAATTAAATTGCTGAAGTGGATCTTTACTTTCTAAATACAATATCTTCAAGAGTGTACGAGTTACAGTACACATATACACACACATATATATATATATATATATATATATATATATATATATATATATATATATATATATATATATATATATATATCTTGAGTGGTAACAATCGGTTTCGATAAAAATTGTAATGAAAAATTGTAATATTTCTTGACATTCGATAAAATTGGCTATAATTTTGAATATCTCCAAAACCGTTGAAAATAGGTATAGTGAAACTAGGTACGATTTGAAAGGTATTAAAATGTACCACCTACTCGATGCTTTCGATATAGGCTATTAATGATTTGAAAAAACAGTGAAATGAGATTTTAATGCACCCAAACTTCAAAAATAGTGTAACATAGATCAACAAAAGTCCCAAATGTTCGAGCAACAACAATAACTTTTGCAATAGTTCTATATCTGAACTTTGATTTCAATATTGAGGACACATTAGTCCTCAAATTTCAGAAAATGTCAAATATTTCGGTAAGTATTTAATATAGGCAATTTCGAACAAACTCACCCTCATTTTTCCTCACAAAATCGAAAATAAAACAAAATATAGGGTATCCCATATAAAAATAAACATAACTTTGGAAGGTAACTTTATTATGGAATACCTTGTATAGTCTAAAATATTTTTAGTTTATAGTCACTGCAGCACTAGATACTTCTGCGCAAAAAATATGTCTAATAATAATAATAATAAAATAATAAACTTCATTTCCTCAAGAACGCCGAAATGACATGGAAAAGATCAAAAAATTGATTTTCCCAAGCACATATACAACAAAATCAGGAAAATCGCATACAAAAAACATCGAAAGAAATATCATTCACAATAAAAATTCCTGCACACCATAATAACTCTTACTCACCAAAAATTCGGACAGCCTTCTTCTAAAAGTAACACACGATTTGGACTTCTTGATGTCATCATTCAATCTGTTGTAAAACTTTACACCCAGGTACATAGAGGATCGTCTGCTCATTCGAAGTTCTTAAGTTGGGAGGGACGAGGTTGTGCTGACTTCTAGTATTGTAATGATGGTAGTCACCATTACGTATTATTTCATTTTGGTTTTTAAATACTACTGTCGTCATTTCAAGTATGCCTATGGATGGTAATGTAATTAAGCCCAAAGATCGAAAAGCCTCTCGACAGGAGATAAGTTGCAAAATACCCAACATACAATTATTCATTTTTGACAAAGAAAAACCTTGTCAGCTCCAACTGATGCCCCCCAAAACAAAACCCCATATATCAATCTGGAGTCCACCAGAGCATGATAAACAGCCCTCAACTGTGTGACAGTCAAAACTCTTCTCAAATTTCGCATAAGATAACAGACCGTACTAAGTTTGGATTACAGGTAAGTACAATGATTTTTCCAGTTTAGACTCTCATCTATCCGAAGACTTAGGAACCCCGTCGAGCCAACCCTTTCCAGTTGAGTTTTATTGAGAGACACGTTAACATTTATTATCTTATTTTGGTTGTAAAAACCAAATATGTTGACTTGAGAGCGTTGATGTACAATCTGTTTCTGCTAAACCATTGATACAGCAAGTTTGTATTTTGAAGAATCCTTGACTCCAGCATAGCCTCGCTATCAGTAATCAAGGCGGTAGCATCGTCTGCATAAAAAAAAACATCGCAACTCAGACCGCTTCCTATATCATTTATGTACAAGAGAAACAACAATGGACCCAATATCAAGCCTTGAGGCACGCCCATATCTGTGCCAAGTAAACCCGAATTTGTTGTCCCTCTAATATAACCACAAGTATGTCTGATGGAACCAAGTTGTTGCCGGCCAGTCAAGTAACTAACCAACCACCTTGCAGCAATACCGCGAATACCACATTTCTCCGCTTTACTAGTTAAAATATTATGAATTACGAGATCAAAGGACCGATTCAAATCCCAGAAGATACCAACGGACATTGTCCCGACTTCAAACCTTTCACCACACCTTCAACGAAACCGTATATCGCATCATGTGTCCCAAGTCCAGGTCTGAAACCAAACTGACTCCTTGCGGGAATTCTTTGTTTATCAAGAAAGCTCAAGAGCCTGTCAAGGTAACAATATTCAAATATTTTTGACAGGACCAAAGACAGCGATATAGGACCATAGTTACACATCGATTCAGAATCTCCCTTCTTTAAAAGGGGTACCACCCTGGATATTTTCAATCTATCAGTAAACTGACCTTCGGAGAAAGAAAAATTTACCAGGTATGTCAAATCTTGAGCCATCCGGTATATTGAAATACTGAACCAGATTACAGCAAGACGAATTTGTTCGAAATTCGATTTATAACCTTTTTCTTCATTATTAATTATTCCATTGAAGGATGTACCCCCAACTTTTTCAAGACAAAACTATTTCATTCAATTTACGAACTCAAAATATGATTACCCATAAAATGCGTCAAATTGTTATGAAATAAGCGAGAGTTCGGGAACTGAAACGACTCCAGTAGAACGTGCTCTGGAAAACAATTCTATCGTTGCTTTTGACCCATGAAAGAAAATGGGTTACGGTCCTCTTATAGTCAGAATATGCTGCGTAATAATATATCATAAAATTCTCAGAGGATTGAACATCGGCGTATATAAGAATATGTAATATAATAAAGATTTGGGTTAGCTTTTTGACATGAAGAGTTATCTACTTTTAGTGCGAATGAAGACTCAGAAAATAAAGCCTTTTCTCTAGATTCTAGAAGATACAGCTTAAAAATATAGGATGTATTAAAATAAACACATATAGATCATATAGTTAGATGATAGGCCTTGCTTCAAAATACTGCTTCGGGACCCATTTTCTCTATATCAACATGAATGATACGTTTGTTAGTACGAATTGTTAGTACGAAGCGTATTTTTAGTAAATACTTTTCTAGTGTTTCTCGCAGAACGCATAATCTGTCGGGAAAGCTCAACTTTGAATGTACACATAATAAGCGTAATAATAAACCTTTTTATGTTTTCGATGTTTCAGAAAAAGAAGTTATCAATACTGTATTTTCATTCACCAATAATAATGCACGTGGATATGATGAAATTCCTATGTCAGTCATAAAATGATCTATTCATTTAATTTCACGTCCTTATACAGCTTATATTATAGACCGATCATTTAAGGAGGGTGTTTTTCCCGATAATCTGTAAGTTGAAATTGTCAAACCATCATTTAAAAAGGGTAAACTTGATGAAATGGTAACTACAGGCCTGTTAGTAATAAAATATCTTTTTTTGAATTGTGGAGGCCGTTACTTGATGTAGATCCATGATATAAATGAGATAAAAAACACAAGGTTTAACTTTAATCTACACTTTATTTGAAGAAATTCGACGACGATTCGCTGACACAGCAGCTTTATCAAGAATGACAAACAGAATGAAGTGTATGGTATTATAAGCAAATCGTAGAACAAGTTGGATGAATAACAGGAAAATCCACACCGAGCCATTGTACAGTTAGTATGAAAGGTAATAAAAACTAATAATAATAAAGTTAAGTAGGGGTGAATAATTCACATCTACCTGCTCATTCAAAAGCTTGTCCGAATGTTTGTTTCTATTTATTTCTAATGCTTCTAGGAGATCTAATTTAATTATTATTTATTATTTTTATTTAAATGAAATGACCACCTATTTAAAACTCTAAATTTCATTTCGTCCGGAAACTACACAAATTTAAACAAAGATCCAACTATTAAATTCCAGAAAAATATTGAAATTGCAATAAATGACGCAAAATCTTTAATTAAAGCAATAGATAAATACAAATTAATTTTACCAAACCCTCAACCACCTCAACTGTATTCACTCATTAAATTGCATAAAGTAAATAACCCCGTTAGACCAGTCGTATCTTACGTTACAGCCCCAGCCGTGAAATTGTCGCACTACCTTATAGATATCATTAAAATTATTGTTTATTCAAATCAAAATTTTCTATAAAAATTCTTTCGAATTGATAAATAACATAAAAACGTTAACCTACCACCTAACGCAAAACTTATTTCGTTTGATGTTGAGAATTTATACCCAAGTGTTCCTCCAGGTGTTGTCAAAATATTAATCGAAAACATGTTGAATTCGAATCATGTTAACCACATAATTGAATCAGAAATATAGAATCTGTTGGACGTTTGCATTGAACAAAATTATTTTTCTTTCAACAACATCTATTACAGTAGTGAAAATGGTTTGATCATGGGAAATCCTTTGAGTCCACTTTTAGCAGAGATTTTTATGAATAATATTGAACAGAAAATTCATACACATCCACTCATTTCCAAATTTCTTTATTGGTATAGATATGTTGACGACATATTAGTATGTTTCATTGAACTACTCGTCAATTAGACTTATTTCTTAATTTCATTAATTCCATACATTTGAACATTAAATTCACGATAGAGATTGAACAGAACGATTCCATTAATTTTTGGACTTGAAAATCACTAAACGAAATAATAATCATGTTTTTCGGTCTTTCGTTAACCAACACATACTGATACAATTATACATAACTACTCATTACATCCAATTCAACACAATGTTGCAGCTTTAAACAGCATGGTACATCGGTTACTCAATTTACCTTTATCAGTAGAAGATTATAATAAAGAGTTAAACATCATCAAACAGATAGCCTTTAATAATTCATATAATCCGGATATGATAGATCTAATCATTCGTAAAAACTGTATCAGAAAGCAATAAATGAAGTATATCCTATTCATAAAGACTATAAAATATTCAACAGTTTAACATTCTGCGGTTCTGCAAGTACAAATATTAAATCCTTTCTCGTCAAACAAAATCTTAATATAACTTTCAAAACTTCTAATAACTTAGGTAAACATATTAAAAATAATAAATCTCGTGTTGAAAAATCAAGTAAATCAGGAATCTATAAACTCAATTGCGGTTCTTGTGATAAAATTTATATCGGTAGGACCTATAGGAGTTTTGGCATAAGAACATCTGAACATAAACGTAGCTTCGATAAAAATAAATCTGATTCAAATTATTCAAACCACTTAATAAAAGAAAACAATTCATTCAATAAAAACTTTGACATATTACATATAAAATCAAAAAGTTTAAAATTAGATCTCCTAGAAGCATTAGAAATAAATAGATACAAACATTCGGACAAGCTTTTGAATGAGCAGGTAGATGTGAATTATTCACCCCTACTCAACCTGTTTAATCAGTTTTTATTACCTTTCATACTAACTGTACAATGGCTAGGTGTGGATTTTCCTGTTATTCATCCAACTTGTTCTACGATTTGTTCATAATACCATACTCTTCATTCTGTTTTTCATTCTTGATAAAGCTGCTGTGTCAGCGAAACGTCGTCGAATTTTTTCAAATAAAGTGTAGATTAAAGTTAAACCTTGTGTTTTTTATCTCATTTATAACATCTTTTTCAAAAATCTTCGAAAAAATTCTTTCCTCTAGATTAACAACTCTCTTTAAAAAGTTCAATGTTATATGCCGGTTTCAGCATGGTTTTGTCAAGGAGAAAAACATTAATACTGCCCTGATTGAATTGACGAATGCTATAATTATTGCTTTGGATGAGGGTGGAGGAGGCTCTTTTTTTGGATTTATCCAAAGCTTTTGACTGCGTTGATCATGCTTCTCTCTTGAATAAGATGGAAGCGTGTGGGGTACGTGATAATCAGTTAAAGGTAATGAGGAGTTATCTGAGTGGTCGGAAGCAGAGGGTTGTAATTGAGCGTGAGGGTTTTTCACATGTTTCTGATGAAGCAGACCTAACATTGCGGGCTCCACAAGGCAGTATTCTGGGACCGTTGTTGTTCATCAATATATCAACTCTTTGCCTGAGATTTCTTTTAATGGTATCTGTCGTCCAGTTTTGTATGCAGATGATACGAATTTTTTAATTAGAGCACTGAACATAATTTTGGCTCTTACTGCTTCGGTTGAAGTTTTTGATAATTCAATTGGGTAGTGCCAGAGTAATAAACTGGTAGTTAATATGCAAATGACTGATTGTATTTTTTTCAATTCTAAAAGATCTAAATTGATATATCCAAACGCTTTAATCTTTGAACACTGCAACTTGAAAGTTAGTGAATCTGTAAACTTTCTGTGTTTCATTATTGACAGTCACTTGGAATGGAGTCAACATATTGATAAGTTGAGAAAGAGGTTGAATACTGTCATCTATACATTACATGCCTTGCGTAATCAAGTTTATGGAACATCCTTA
This sequence comes from Cryptolaemus montrouzieri, assembly GCA_013387265.2. Classification (NCBI taxonomy): domain Eukaryota; kingdom Metazoa; phylum Arthropoda; class Insecta; order Coleoptera; family Coccinellidae; genus Cryptolaemus; species Cryptolaemus montrouzieri. The sequence continues at coordinate 120,818,006 of JABFTP020000144.1, read as the reverse complement.
AGATAATTTATTATGCAAACTTCCAATCTCTTTTATCTTACGGTATTATTTTCTGGGACAGTTCTAATCATGTTGACCAAATTTTTGTAGCCCAGAAAAGAGCGTTGAGAATAATATTCAAGCTCGAATTGAGATATTTAAGGAGCATAATATCTTCACAGTTTATGGTTTGTATGTTAACAGAGTGCTCTTGTTTTTCCACAAACCACGCAATTATTTTGAGGAATACACAAACAAGAGTATTAAAACGATAAAGGTGACACATTACTTCTATCCGGTTCACTCAACAAGGCTGCGTGAAAGGGGTGTAGAGTATGAGGCCATTAAAATCTATAATTCTCTTCACGCATTTTTACGAATTTCCAATTTTGAGCTTTTTAAGAGAAGAATTCATAATTTCATTATGGCTTCTGATCCCCATTCATTGGAGGAGTTTTGCGGTCAGCGTTTGGCGCATGTACACTGGATACCTTCATCTCTTGCCTACGCACTGACGTCATAGCAGTTTGTATACTGAGTGTTTAAGATACCTCCGATAATCGTCCCGCTGACTGGGAAGTACGGTCTATCATACGATTTCTTAGTGCTAAGGGCCTAAAATCGATCGATATTTATCGTGAAATCTGTGCAGTTTATAGATGGAACATTATGAGTGATGGAATGGTTAGAAAGTGGGAGAGCATTTAAAGACGGCCGCACAAATGTGCTTGATGAACAACGAAGTGGGTGGGCTTCGGTCGTTAAGTTTGATGCGAGAAGTGGACAATAAGGTGAGGTTAGATATTTTAAAATAAAAAAAAACGAGGTGGGAAAAAACAGACGCTTTACTATTCCGTCCTTGTGTTTTTACTTTCCTTATGTTTCTCGTAGTGTTTTGTATAGCATTGTGACCGAGCACTTGAATTACCGAAAATGTTGACGAATTGGCACAAAACCAAACGTTTAGACAATACCTTGGCTTGATAGTATTGATGATTTAATTGTTTGATGGAAATTCATTTTTAGAGTAAAACGAAATGAGACACTTTTGTCACTTTTCCACAATTTATTCAATAATCACGACCGGTTTCGACCCTACGGTCATTTTCAAGTGAATAACAATATAATTCATGAGTAGGCAAGTTACAAGTACACAACGAAATTTATCCTAAATATTGAGTAGTGAGGATCCATTATGCTCTAGTTTGCTGTTGAAGGTAATAAATTGTAGGTTTTTACATAGTTCCTAATCGCCAAACTTCCAACAAATTAATCTCTCTCCCTTTGTTACATTTATAAAGGATTTTAAGATTGTCCAATGTTTCGAGTGGTTGGTTAATTTTATGTGTTCAAATATTGCCGAATTTTTATGTGAGGAAATATGTTCCTTGAATCAAGCTTCAAAACTTCTTCCTGTTTGTCCGACATACGCTACTTGACATTCATTGCATTTGATTTGATAAATTCCTGATTTCTTGAATTTATCGTTCTTTTGTTTGGCACTGAATAATAATAATAAGTTGGGGTCCGCTTGAGAATGAAGTAGTTATGTTCAATTTAGAAAAGTAGTTACTGATTTTGTAAGAGAGTTCGCTGGTGTATCTGAGACTAGTGTTTTTTTTCGGGGTTTCTACGATGCTATATTGTAATTGAGATGTAATACATTGTTCTTTGCGTTTAATGATTGTATTTAGAAAATGATGTGGTATGTTGTCATTTGAGGCAATTTTTCTGATGATATTAAGTTCAGTTTGAAAATTTTCTGTCGAAAGACGAACAGAGTAAGCTCTATGAATCATGGAATTATTTGTAGCTAGTTTGTGGCTTAAATTACTGAACGAGTCCATTGGAATCGGTGCGTCTGTGAATGTTTCCTTTCTGTAAATTTTATAAGTGAGGTGGTTATTCGAATTTAAAACGGTTAAGTCAAGGAAATTAATTGAGTTACTATTTTCTAATTCAGAAGTGAAGCTGATGCGGCAGTATATTTTATTCAGGAAATTTGAAAATTGCTGAATTTGTCTGTTCGAACCACGAAAACCAACTAAAATGTCATCTACATATCTGTACCGGAAAGTATTGTGTTTTTTAGCGAAATCTGTATTTAATATTGAATTTTTTTCTAAATTATTCATGAAAATGTCAGCCAGTAGAGAGCTGACAACGTGATGTTCTCAGTATGCGCCAAAGTGCTGAATGGAGAGCGTTGGATCAAGAAAAACCCAAAAAATGAAGTCTAAGCAAAGGTTATGACGATTTGTTTTTACGATTTTAAAGGAACTATCAGAACAATGAAGAAGGCGAATACATTAATTAATAAAAATAATCTATATCATAATTAATACTGGTTATGTCTATTTTCAAAAAGTTCGGTTATTTTTGGAATTGAGTGTATAGAGAGTATTCAAAATCTGATACAAAGTTTTTTTATTTATTTTATTTATATTCTTAACTACTTCATACATTTCTTTGGAAAGAATATTTGTAGAGTAGATAGTTTGAAAAATAACACCTTGCAATATTAAAATAATCATAGTACAATAGATTCCGAAAACAGAAAAGACACAACAAATGAGGACATAATATTTTAAAACAGAAAATTGAGAAATACAACTTCCTAACATTCTCCAAGCAACAGATGTCCTAAAATTAGCCAATGAGTTGGAAAAAAATTGACGCTATAACAGACTGAATTTGCGACTGACAATAAGCGATGCAAGAGTGATCCACAAGCATAATTTGTTTTACTAGTAGTGACTCTGAATAAGGGAGTTTTTCTTGTTAGTCTACCAGGCAGGTTAGTTAAAGGTTAAAGGGAACGGACTGATGAAGATCAGAGCAGTCAAAAAGGTAGTTTATCAGTTTAAAAAGGAAATATAAATCCGCAATCATCCCACGCGACTGCAATGATCCAATACAAAGCTCTGCACCCATCGCACCTATTAACTCTTAAATCGTCTTGGGATAAATATCACCCATTTCCAGAAGTTTTTCCGATAATACACGATCTTCAAAATCCACCTAATCTTAGATTGAAATCTAGAAAACCTATTTGATCGATAGACTTTTTGCGTACACGGGTGAAGGATGTTGGTCTTTGGAAAACTGAATGGCAGGAAGTTGATGTTTTCAATAAAGTTCTCATAGAGGATCCTTCCAAGAGTTGCAGGTTTCGATATAAATAGGAAAAATTGGTGTCGATTAAATCGTCTCAGGACAGGACATGGTTGTAATAATAGTATGCTGTTCAAATGGAATACTGTAGAAAGTTCGGCATGTGAATGTGGCGCAGCTGAAGAAACAATAAGACATTTACTCCTCGATTGTCCTATCTACTACCATTTTACGAGTGTTTTTCAAGCAATTCATTCCGTTTCAGATAATTTCATTAACTGGGTAGAGAACAACTCTATTTAGTTTTTTAAGATTAGTTTTTGCTCCCCCTTAGTGTTTTTTTCCCATGGTGTATGCTGATAAGGCAAAGGCTACACCCATATAGGGCTTCATTCTCAAAAGGTGTATGAGATGTTTCCTGTTGAAAGACAGAGGAGCATTAGTCAAGTTCTCAGATTCAAGTGAGTTTAGACATATAAGAGTTAGGTACGTTTTGATAAAATATTTTTCTGCTGTTTTTTCTTCATTGTTACAGATTTTTCCTGTCCCAATCTCCCTTCCTTTTCGCCTTTGTCTTCGTGAAGAAGACCTGGAAATCATGGAGTGCAAGATGACAATGAGAGAATGAAGCTGCTAAACAGAAAAATTTTTGGTACTCTTTTTGTACACACAACACTAACACACCATAAACAGACAAGCTATTGCTAGTGCAATAGCGACAGGGAAACGAATTTTTTCCACAGGTTTCTTCAATTGTTTACTGAATCATACGCAAAATAGTATGGTTTCCCTGTTACATTTCCTGTGCTCACACTTGAGGGGCAATCGAAGGAGGCATGATGCGAGTTTAGATGCCTGATTGAGGAACGGGCATGGTCTGTTTTTTCTGCTGGTATTCTATTTCTTCGCTTGTTTTTTACGATTGTGTTTTTCTGACACATGCCAAAATTATAGCTATAAGCATTTGTTGACAATATAATTATTCGAATTTTTGTAAATCCTCACTTCGGTGAACTTCGCCTATATAACAAGTATTTGAGAAACTTGCGTTGTATCTTCTCTAATATATTGGAGTAGACATTGTGAAAGGGTGACCAGAGCGGGGAGGCATATTCCATGACAGAACCAACTGAAAAAGATGCGCAGTTTCTAATCAAAAATCCAAGGCTTTTGTAAGCTTTTCGGGATATATCCACAACATGCTCCTTAAAAGTTAGTTTTTTCTCCAAGAGAACACCAAGGTCTCTAATATTCTCTACCCTACCAAGCAATTCAGTGCCCATACGATAGTATAGTCGAATAAAATAAAATTTTTTTTCTAGAATATGTGATTACACTGCATTTCCGGAGGTTTAGATACAAAAAATTTATTTCGGCCCAAGCCTGAAACTGTGAAATCTGCTGTAGTAACCGTTCACAATCGTCCAATGATTCAATTGGTGAAAAATCTTTACATCATCAGCAAATAATAAATAATTTGACGAAATAACTGTAGCTATGTCGTTAACGAAAATATTGAATAGAATGGGACCCAAGAATGACCCTTGAGGAAGACCAGATGTTACCGGTATAGGACTCTAGAAATAGTTCTTGTATTTTGCAATATGTATTCGACCACAAAGAAAACTGCGCAACCACGCCCGCAGTGGACCAGATACTCCCAAAGCCGAGAGCTTAGCCAACAGTAAGTTATGATTCACGCGATCAAACGCCTTACTTAAGTCTTTATACACAGCATTCATCTGGTGTCCCGACTCAAAACATTTAATCACTGCATGAACATATAAAAGTAAATTAGAAACAGTGGACTTGCCCTTCATAATACCGTTCTGTGAGGAAAAATCACAGATATAAACTGACACGATGAGTATTTTCAAACTAAGGAATCCAACAACTTAGGAATAGTTGATTGTATGGCTATTCCTCTATAATTTGAAACCACAGATCTGTCACCAGATTTAAAGATAGGTATCATAAAGCTTTGTTTCCAGTAGTCTGGAAAGAAACCTGCTTTCAAAGAGTTATTTAACATTTCAGTTAAAGATTTCGCCAAAGTTGTAGCACATTTTTTTAAAACGTACGAGAGAACCCCGTCCGGGCCCGCAGAACTATTCACCTTCAATCCCTACAACCGTTCACAAACCTCAGAAGTAGCAAATTGACAAGATGATGCATTAGAGGTACTATTGAAATTATACAGAGGTGGAACCACCACACCACTACTATAGACATCAGAAAAAAACTGAACATACTGACAATATCACTCCCTTCGGAGCTAGATGCTCCATCATACTCCATTCTTGCAGGAAAACCTAGTTTTGCGTTTCGAACTCAAATATTTCCAAAAAAATGTGGATCAGATGAAATTTTATTTTTGATATCTTTTATGTAAGTAAAATACAATTTCTCATTTAATTTATTGCACTCGGAGCGTAATGAGCAAAACTTCCCATAATCTGTTCTCGATACGTACTGCTTATAGCGTTTACGTATTCTCTTCTTCCTCTGCACGAGTGTGATCAGCCTTCTGGAATACCATACGGGAAACTTACCAGGAGTAATTCTTTCAAGGGGGTGAATCGATACAGCCCTTCATATAGGTTATTATATAATTTGGAGATACATGCATTCACTTTTTGATCTTGAAAAGACCAGTCACAAGACGCCAGATATGAATTAAGTCCGATATAATCTCCTTTCCTGAATTCAAACTGTTGAAGATCATAATTCAAGTCCGCTCCACTCAGAACAAATGGTACGACTATTCTTAATTTTATTCACCTGACTCAAATTGAGAAAACTTGATCAGTCAGACTAAGAATTCGCGGCACCACTCTCTGCACAAAGAACGAACTCATTTCCTCTCCAGGATGCTTCAGGAACATTGAAATCACCACACAAGCAAAACTTAGTATCTGGATAGGCACTAGAAATCTCTTCTATTATCTGACTGTGCAAAGTAGGTAGCTTCACTTGATCTAGGAGGAATATAAGTCCCGCCCACGATGAATCTGAACTTTTCCGAACTTAACAGTACAAATAAGTGCTCCACAGTGTCTACCGATTGCTTCCATGCACGAACGAGCCAGAATAAGAACTCCGCCGACGCTCGCTTTTGAATTTGTAGCCGCACTTCTGTTACATCGAAAGAGTGAATAGGACGAGGGAACGATCTCTGCATCCAATATCGGGTAACTGAGCCAACTCTCATTTATTACGATAATGTCTGAAGTGTGTTATGAAATGGTGTTGAAGAGATGCTTTAGTTTGGACTTCATACCACCAACATTCTGGTAGTAGATTGAGAGAGCATGTAATGGGGTTAAATCTAGTTTTTATCTTTACTTCAGTTAATGAAGGCACCCCATTGACATATCTGAGGGTTAAATCTCTTTCACCATTAGATCTTCTGTCTTCATTCGGCTGACGCAGCCCTCTGAGTATCTTCCTTTGAAGAGGAGTTTGATCAGGACCAATAGAAATTTTTTATTAGTTGACGATTCAACTATTTTCTTTTTAGTTTTCAGTATTACAGCAACCTTATCCGACCCACTGAAAACAGCCTTGGCTAGTCGAGACTTGCCATCTCTTCCATTCTTCTTTCCTATCCTAACAATCTTTACCAACTCGTCAGGTTTAATCTCTGTTAACAATTTCTGTACCTCTCGCCTATCATCATCGATTCTATCCACCTCCGCTTTAGAAGATCTCTAGAGTTATGATCAGTGCCTCAATGTTCAAAAAAATTATGTAGAAATAAGGAACATTCTTTCACTTAAAAATAAAATTATTCAGATATCTTTGCACGTCTCTTTTAATTTCAAAACGATACTTGAATAAGAGTTAAGAACACAATAAATGAAATGAAGAATATAAGAGACAATGGTCTGAACCTATTACCGTATTGAATAAAATCAGTTAAATTATGTTTCTTAACAATTTAAAAAAATACAATTATCCATTTCACTGGACTCGCATTATACGTAAAGGCAAGAAATATCAAAAATGTATGTAAAAGATGAAGTGACATGGAAATATAAATATGAAACATTATAAGCAACGTTTTAGAACTCCTGATAATATGAGTGGATGTAGGTACTCAACTCGACTTTGAAGCATGAAAGATGCATGGATACACAAAAACAATGCTATGGGTGTGTAAAAATCCAGCAACCTTGCATGATGTATCGTTTCAGAACAAAAGGAACCACTTAACCGCACGTTTTGATGATTATGTTATTAGTCTAGACAAATTCCTGAAGCTGCGTTTAATCTTCATTATATCCGTTCGAATGATTCTGCTTCTGTTCCTGACAAATTTTCAGGATGAAATTTTGAGTATAAATATAAATAGACACATGACGAAAATGTAGAGATATTCTGTATCTCTTGAATTAAATACTAGCATTGTGTGATGAAGAAATGTACGAGGGCGGTTTGATATGTCAGTGACTTTTGAATAAAACAATTTTTTTCGCCAAATAAACATTTTATTTTTCTACTTAATCAACTTTAAGCTCGATACATTTAGACTAGCGTTTTTCTAATTATTTTATTCCCTTCAAATAATAGGTTTTCTCAAGGTTCTCAACATTCGCGTTTGTTTTCGCAATGACTTCTTCAGTCTATTCAAATCTCTTACCGCCCAACCATTCCTTTTGGTTTGGAAACAATAATAGTCACAGGGGGTTAAATCTGGAGAATATGCTGAATGGGGTAAAACAGTTCGTATCCCAATTCGTGGATTTTGGCCATCGTGACTAGACCTGTATTGATACCTTTGGTAAAGGTATTTCTGGATACTGACCAGTTATAAAGACTTATTCACAATTACAGTCAGAGCGCTCACACAAAAAGAAAAACAAGTTACAGCATTTTCAAATTGATATCGTCAACACCACAGGCATTCGATTTTGTAGTTCTAAGCACATCTAAACTGGTTCTTTCATTAACAATATGAAATTCTAAGAGTTGATCATTCAATCAACTGTGCTCCAAAAACTCAAATAATCATAATTGGGAGAGGGATCTCCGTTAAGATTCTGTAAATCGGGTGGTAGGTTCAGTAAGTTATTACCACGTAATTTGTGGACACCCCAAGATTTTAAGTTACTCCACAGTTTTTAACTATCACCTTCAGAGAGCCTCATATGATATTGCATGAGAGCAATTTTTTTTTGGCGTATTGCAAAGGTCACATAATTCTTGAGGTCAATATAATATTCCTTATGTTCAAATTTTTTAGTTTTGATATAACGTTTATGGGCCTCATTTTTCAATGCAATCATTTCGCGAATGTTGTGAGTTATACAGGACGTTACATAATAGTATGTCACAACTTGAGGGGGTAAGTCTACGTGCAATTTTAAGAAAAAATTGTTTTTTTTACAGCCATCATTACACGTCCTAGATTTCAACTGAAATTCACAAGGTGTTTTCTTTTCCGAGGGCATGTCTCCTTTCGCCCTTCCAAACTTTTTTGCAGTTCGCCATTGTTCAGCGTACAATCAATTTTCGTCATCTTCGTTCAATTTAGAATCTTCTTTGACACCTGTAATTTTTTCGTATCTCCATCCGTTTTCGAGTGGAAAATTATTGAATTTGAATAATTCGAATTGTATGTTATTCGCTAAATAAAAAAACAATAGAAATACTCGATAGGTGTGCCTAAAATTTGCTTTCATTTTGATAGCTCGTCTTCTGAGACTCAACTTATACTTATTTAATATCAAACTAAAAAAAGGGAAATTTAAAAACTAAATAACACAAGGGGTTATTACACGATTTCTCATTTCTTCTACAGTGTTCACTGGAGTGTTATGAACTAAGCTTTTGAGATATCTCCATAAAAAAAAGTATAAACTATTTAAGTCTGAAGACCTAGGAGGCCATGGTTCTGGCCAACCCCGACCTATCCATCGGTTTTTGATTGTATTATTCAAGAATTCCCTAGCTTCTCCTCTAAAATGTGCTGGTATCCCGTCATGCATGAACCACATTATGTTTCTCACCAAAAGTGGCACACCTTCGAGCAACAACGGTAACTCCTCCCCAAGAAATTGCCCATAAGCGGGACCATTTAGTAGGTTAGGCAAAAAAATGGCCCAATCAAATAATTTCCAATTATTCCGACCCAGTCCTTCAGTGAGAATTATTCTTGATGATAAGATTCTTCAATCAATTGGGGATTTCCTCAGCCCAATAATGATTATTATGAATAGCAGTTCTCGAAAAGTTAGCTTCGTCTGTGAACATTATTTCACTATCAGAACTAGCATTTTCTCTAATTTTATGTAAGAACCATCGGCAAAAATTCAGTTTTGAAGAAAAATCTCGAGGAGTAGAGTTTGGACGCGTTGAGTTTGAAACGGGTCGTGAGGAATCTTCAAACTAGAACATGCGAAATATTCAACTGATTTCCAATTTTTCTTGTACTCACATGAGGATTCAAATCAATACAATTCAAAACTGCTTCCTCAATATCTGGAGTTCTTATAGTTTGAGTTGCACCTTTCGAATGATTACTTACAGTTAAAGTACCAGTTTCCCTCAACCTTCTGTGGATATTTGAAAAAGTTCTCCTGTCTGATGTTACTCGATTTGGAAAGCGCAGCTTCTGTTGTGTTTTTTCTTACAGCAATAACTTCAAAAGTTTTGAAACTAATCGCTAATTTGATAAACAAGTCGAACAGACGCTGGTTCAACTTTAGCAATTGTCAAAATAAATAAATAAATGAAAATAATCAAAGCCTACTAGTCATTTTTTTAATTAGAAGTGCTTTCAATTCAGCGAATGCATACAATCGTTCAATAATTTTTTGCTCGAGAACGGTTGGAGATACGTAGAAATTACAGGTGTCAAAAAAGTTTTTAAATTGAACGAAGATGACGAAAATTGGTTTTACGCTGATCAGTGGCGTACTGCAAAAATTTTGAAAGGGCAAAAGATGACATGGAAGAAAACAGCTTGTAGATTCTAGTTAAAATCTAGGAAGTGTAATGATGGAGGCTGTAAAAAAAGGCTTGCATTCCAAATTTGGGTTGAATATCTCAAAAACTGAAGGAGTTTTGAAGAAGAAACCTATTTTTTCCGGAAATTTCAACACCCTGTAGCTCCGTAACGAATCTTTTGCGGATCTATGTTTATATGAACAGCACGCAGATTTACCTCCTCAAGTTGTGACATACTATTATGTAGCACCCTGTATGAAGTTTGCAGCTTTTTCGAATTTCTGACTGGAGAGCGTTCATCAAACAAGTACAGAATGATTTCGTTCAACATTTTGACTTGTTAATCTTAATCCATAATGTCATTCCAATCAAAATCATTCGCATCGATATTGAACTGGAAAATGTCAATTGCTCTTAAGTCTCTATAACGAAAATTATTTGGCTCTATTGGCTCGTCAAACATGTTTTCAGTAAAACATTCAAAGAGCAAAGTATCAGGAATATTTTCCAAGTCGGTAGTTGACAAATCAGAAACAATAAGGTCCACACTTACACAAAACGTCAATGAGTGATTCTCGTCGGTTCTTCTATTTTCTAATGCAAATCTTATGCATGATATAAGAACTCAAAAGAATATTGAACTTTTTTCGTGTCACTGTGGTTAACATTTGATAAATTAATATTTATATCATCATATGATAATTCACATTCAATAAAAACATTTATCTAAATTTCTCTGCGTGTGCAGTCTAAGATAAATATAATTTTAAATTTTTTCTATTGTCATAAATCCCTCTATGCATTAAGTAAAAACTTCCCTGGTCAAATAAAATCATCCTGCAGAGTGCAGAGCAAGATTTATGTCCCCAAAGCTACAGCGGTCTCAATTTTATAACTTTATGAGAATTGTTTGTAACACTTGTTGAAGAAAACGTTGGTAAAATTCCAAGTTTTTGAGGCAATTATCGACTTCAGCTGATAGTACCGCAATATATTATGTTTTCTTAATTTCCACATCGAATAGAAATCATGAATTCTTAAACATGTGTTAAAGATTCTTGTTTATATGGATTTGAACTTTTTTTAATGAGACTTAACGTCTATTATACTTTCACGAATGTTACGCCTTGACGGCTGAAACGCTGAACGGATTTTGATGCAGAATCGAAAAATTTACTAAAATTACGTAATGCAGGTTAAAAAGTATTAGAAACTCTTTCGGTTTGAATAGGGCAGAAAAAATAAGGAATATGAGTATCAGCTAATTTGTGGAAAAACCACTCCAAATGGTGGGAACAATTTCTATGGAATTTTTCCACAAATTTAAAGTTCCAGATATAAAATTTGTATTCACGATGTGAAAATCACTGTCCCTCATATTTTCGTTGAAACACTGCTGAAGATGTGAAATAGGGGAATCAGTTTGTATTAAACAAGATTAAAGGTGTTCTTATTACGCGCGTAAATGTTACCTTCCGTCAAAAAAGTACCGGGATTGATCATTTGTAAAATCAGCTTAAAAGGATTGTGAAAATTGTTGTTGTTGCTAAGTTGTCACAACTGTTTTCTATAATGACGCGGAGTTTGAAAGAGTTTACAGTTAATAAAAAACAGGTACTGTGTTTTAAGGAATTTTACTTAATAATTGCGATTCGTAACGCGTTTCACTACACCGTAGCTTCTTCAGACGAATGAATATACAGAAAAATATAAATGAGAATATAACTATAAATGTTCTTGAGTAATCAAAAGCTTATTGGGTTGCTTCTTCTTAAGTGGTTATTTATGACAGATATATCTGATAAAATTAAGGAATTGATTGCTCCCGAAGAGATTCAATTCCGATTATAAGATAATAAAAACAATTCGTAAAAATAGTACCAAGAACGATTTAGTATTCACTAAAGCAGATAAAGGTAACACCGTCATCGCGATTAGTAAAACCGATTATATTTCTAAAACTGAAGAATTCTTAACAGCCGGAAACTATATAACATCAACTAAGGATCCTACCGCAAAATTTCAGAGAATGGTTAAAAACATAATTTCGACAGCAAATCATTAATTGAAGACCACGTAAAATATAAATTCATTAACTCCAATCCACAATCCCCCGAATTATATTCGTTGATAAAACTTCATTAACCTAATTACCCTATTAGACCTGTTCTTTCTTATGTAACGGCACCTTCGTTCAAACTTTCAAAATTCCTCAACGACTTGCTAATGAAACATTGCAATTTTAAATCTAAATTTTCGGTCAAAAATTCATACGAACTTATTGCCAATATCAAAGATACCATTATACCACCTAATTCCAAACTCATTTCTTTCGATGTTATGAATCTATTTCCCAACATTCCTCCGAAAGATACGTATTACTTAGTTGAAGAATTATTAGAAAAGAATCATGTCAATACTATCATTAAATCAGATATTCTTGCATTATTACAAATTTGTTTAGATCAAAATTATTTCCATTTCAATAACAAATATTATACTATCGAAGACGGCTTGATTATGGGCAATCCGTTAAGTCCTTTGTTAGCAGAAATATTCATGTATAACTTAGAGAAATTAATTCATAATCATCCACTCAGTAAATATTGTTTATACTGGTATCGCTATGTAGACGATATCATTATTTGCTTCACAGGAACAGATAGACAGTTGAAAATTTTCGAAAATCATATAAATTCATTACATCCAAAAATTGCATTCACAACCGAAATAGAAAGCAATAATTCGATAAATTTCTTAGACGTAATAATTTCGAATGAAAATGGAGAACATGTTTTCGCAATTTACCATAAGCCGTCACATACAGATATTATAATACATAACTCGTCGTGTCATCCATATCAACATAAAATGTCAGCATTCAATAGTTTTATTCATAGATTGATTAACATCCCGTTATCACCAGAAAAATTCAACAAAGAACTAAATTTGATTAAACAAATAGCCAAAAATAATGGTTACAATCCCAAACTAATAAATAATATTTTAAATAAAAACAAAGTAGAATCGCATTGAATTAAGTTTACCCTGTCGATAAATTGAAACAAAAATTCAACACCTTAACCTACGTTGGCATTACAAGTGAGAAACTGAAATCATTCTTAAGTAGCAATAATTTCAACATAGCTTTCCAAACTAATAATAATTTAGGCAAATATATAAAAAATAATAAAACCAAACCAGGTAAAAACAATAAATCAGGTGTTTATAGATTGAATTGCAATGACTGTGATAATTTCTACATTGGTAGAACACATAGAAATTTTAATATTAGAATATCGGAACATAAACGCAGTTTTTCAAATAAAAATTCAGATTCAAATTACGCGAATCATCTCTTAGAAAATAATCATTCTTTCGACCCACAGTTTGAAATTTTGCATACAGATAATACATATTGGAAGGTAGATCTTTTGGAAACTTTAGAAATCAATAAATACAAACACTCAGGTAGACTCATCAATGAACAAGTCGATTTAAGCCCTTCACCTCTACTGAATCTCTTCGGGGAGCAATCTATTCCTTAATTTTATTGGATATACCTGTCATAAATAACCACTTAAGAAGAAGCAACCCAATAAGCTTTTAATTACTCAAGAACATTTATAGTTATATTCTCATTTATATTTTTTTCTGTATATTCATTCGTCTGAAGAAGCTACGGTGTAGTGAAACGCGTTACGAATCGCAATTATTAAGTAAAATTCCTTGAAACACAGTACCTGTTTTTTATTATTGATAATGAAATTTTACCAAGTGAAAGCCTCCCAAATTCAAATGTTCAAGAGTTTACAGTTCTCGATTCCGTCAGTTCCCACAAGTGCGTTTTGCGATTTTTACCATGAATAAAAATATCGAACTAAGAGTTTGTCTCAAATTTTGTAATGCAAAATATTACAGAACACAAGCATATAAGTGGTACAATGCATTGTGGCAGAGATATGGTGGACAACATCTTTAATTGAAGTTAACACCGATGTGAAGTGAAAAAGTGTTAATTGAAAATCGTCATTTAAGTTGGAGAGAGATAAGTAATGAACTTTCTGTGTCTAACGAATCAATTCGTATAATTTCAAATGATTGTTTGGGCATATAATGTAAAGTAATTTATTGGCTTTCAAAAGTTTACAAAGCAAATCATATATAAAAACATAGGTAACAAACAATGGAACTTTTCAATCATGGAATCAAAATATTCTTCTATCAAGCAAAGGGTTTTTTCTATGAAAAACGACTTTACTTTAGTTTTGAAAGATTGAATGCTCAGATGTTTGAATTTTTGCTGCAGTAGATTGTACAGTTTCCTTCGTAACCACTCGTAAGAGTCCTGCATTTTTGACAGTCAGACTATTAGTTGAGCCAGGTTTTCTTGCTGTCTTGTTTGATACTGGTGGATATGGGAGTGCCTCAGGATTTCATCCCTAGTTTTATGGATATTGCATAAACAGGCAAGTATATATGAAGCCGGAATGGTAAGTATTTTCATATCCTTGTGGAAGTGAGCATAATAGCTGAGTATTGCAGCCACTTTATTTACAACGTAAGTTATTCTTCTGATAGAATAAACTGCAGATGACAAATTTTCACATAGTACTTCTATATGCTCATACCAGCAGAGTCTACCATCAAGCTGAAAGCCCAATAAACTGACTGTACCTGTCTCAGCAGATTTTCTTAGAGTGAATATAAGTTTTTGGGTCTTATTGATGTTTTGTTTGAGGCCATTAGCTTCCAGCCACGCAGCAGCTTGGTTGAGTTTATCTCTATCAATGCGCTGCAGATCGCTCCTTTCCTTTTCGCGACTAATTATAGTTGTAGCATTGCCGTAGATACACGCATTCTCTTGTCCTAAATGAAGCGTCATGTCGTTTGCATACACGCAAAACAACAACGGACCGAGAATTGAGCCCTGAAGCACCCCTCATTTGATATTACATTGCAAAACGTATTAATCATCCTACTCCCTCCGCTTGCTATCTCTTTTGTACTTCTTGCATCTTAATCGCCAATCTCAACCGCACAGACAATCTTGTCGACTTGTATATTATTTTATTTCTTGTTTTATTCCGTTTGCAATTTCATCTTGTGACAGAGGAAGCGTTGTCTTTCAACTTGTATCAAATTTTTTCTTCATCTGTTTTGATTGTATATTTAGAATTTTCAATGAGTAAAGTTTATTATAGCACAAAAGTATTGAAATTTTAGGATGGAAAAACATATATGAACTTTATCAGATGATAGAAATCATAAAATCGAAAATCGTCAATATGTATCATTCGATCTTACACAAATCCAATAATTATAACTTCCAAAATCTTTCTTTTCAACTGAATAAATTCAGCATGATCGCAGCTAGCGAATCTTTCATTTCAGATAAATAATTTTTGAAATGTCGTATTACTTCTTCCTCGTTCAGAAATGTCGGAAATAAGAAAAGATAAGTTATCTGGAAATAACTTCAACCTTTGATTAATAACCAAGACATTTTCCGCAGAGAATAATGAAAAGATGGAATGGCGTAATCAAGCCAGAAACGTTGTTCTGACAGAAAGTTGGTCGATCAGGCATGTGTGAATGTCGTATCTATTCCCGGCTTCAAAAGGAAACCGCATTCATCTGGTTCAGCGTGAAAGAGTTTATGAGAAACAGAAGTCCTTTGTTTGCATTGAAAACTTTCATTTACCGATGCTGAAAATCATTTCTGTTGACTCCGAATGGAGTATGTTCGGATCAGATGGAACCGAAACGAATCGTTGTTTCCAGGGTCGAACTGGTCGAAAGAGCTAGCAACGTCATGAAAGAAGAAATTTTCAAAAAGCTTATTTTTTATGTGTTCTCTGAGTGTCCAGTAAGCCACCTGCTTACCAGTAGACGTCGCTGTCATTCGTATAACACAAATTTTCTAATAGGTTGCGCAGTGGCGAGAGCCTTTCAATGGTTAGTTCATCAAAGCTCTCGCGGAGTGACCATCGTTAAATATACTTTGTGTAACAATTATTTGGTATTAGGTATTCAAAAATGGAATTCAAAACGAAAGTGGCCAATAAAGTGTTTTCGGATCAATCGAAGTGATGGCAAATGTGATTCATTTCATACACCAAGAGGCAAGAAATGATATGATATGATATTTTATTTTTCCTCCGAAAATACAAGGATTTCTATGAAATTCCAACAAATATTCGAACATAAAAACATTGTGAACATATGTGAACGTATAGGCACATGCATAAATTCATTCTACAAAAAGATACAATTACGAGACATCACTCAACAAATTTAAAAATTCCTCAGTACTAGTACTGTAGAAATGTTTTTCAGCAAAAATTGTTTTGTAGCAGTTTTGCATTGTTGTGCATTCGAGCTTTTATAGCTGTCGGAGAGCTTGTTGTACAATTTTGTACCGATAAAATTGAGGGACCTCTGTGTTTTGCCGAGACAATATCTTGGCAATATGTACCTTTCTCTACCACGAGTGAGGTAGTTGTGGGTGTCACCGTGTCTATCGCGATCATCCCTATTGGCATGAAAGTAACAAAGAGTGGCAAGTATGAAGCACGATAGAACGGTAGTATTTGATATGTTTCAAAGATGTTTCTACAGCTCGTCGTTGATAGTGCTTTGGCAGTATTCTCATTGCCTTCTTCTGGTGCAGAAAAACTCTTTCTGCCTCCACTGCTGAAACCCACAGAACAATTCCATACGTACAGTGTGTGAGAAGTGAGCATGGTAGGTTAATAAGGCAGCGTTTTCATCGACAATATATCTAATCCTTCTTATAGTGAAACACCAACTTTCGACATAATGAATCAATATGAGGTATCCAACTAGATGAGTTGTCCAGGACCAATTCCAGAAGATTCAGTGAGGTAACCTCCCTGGCATTAATGGTAAGTATTAGTTTTTGTATTTTACTCAAATTAAGTGATAATTCATTCGATTCAAACCACTCTCTTGCCTTCACTATTGAATTTTCAGCCTTTTCTTAGAGAATTTCTATGTTGTTTACTCTGTTTATAAGAGTTGTGTCGTCGGCAAAAATTGTTGCATGGTCACATTGCACATTTTCGCAAATCGTTGATGTAGATGCTGAAAAGAACTGGTCCTAGGATCGAACCTTACGGCACCCTTTAGTGACTTTTCTGCTAACTGACCTTTGCCCTTTTCATTCTACGATTTGACACCTCTCCTGTAGATATGACCTGAAAGTTCTAGTACAGATCCCCTTTCATCACAATATTCCAGTTTCTTCAGCATTTTATCGTGATTTACGCTGAGATCTAAACATGCGAGAATGACATCTTCCATCTCATCAAAAGCCTCCAGGATAAACTCGACTATCTCTATTAATGCAGTTGTGGTTGATTTTTCGCGAAATCCGTGTTGATTGTTGTTGAAGAATTTACAGGAGTTCATGTAGCTAACTGGCAGTGTCTTAATGGCAGCTTCAAACACTTTTTAGATGGCAGGGAGCACAGAGATTGGCCTATAATCTCCACATTCGTTGATATTTCCCTTTTTGAGTATGGGTTTTGCCATCTTCAGTTGTTGAGGAAAGACACCTTGTTCAAAAGAAAAAATTATTAGATGACTCAGTGGTTAAGCAAGGTTGTTCACTATTTTTTTAAGTAGATCAACTTATAAACCGAAAATAAGTTTTGGTCTTCATTTGCGAAACGATCATAACAATCTCACCAAGAGTGGTGGAAGCAACAAACATAGAACTTGCTTGTCTTATGATTTTGATTCGAGCTCTTCGCTCGAATGTGTTTTGCTTCTTGTTTCATTTGACAATTTTTTCCTTATTTCAACCAAGAACTTATTTAGCTCGTCTGGTGTAAACTTTCACTAGTGACATCACACTTAGAATTGGTTCTAGACTAGATTATCTACCAAATGGCTCTGCTTTTATTATCCGACCTAGCCAGTTTTTTTGCATCATTAGCTCTAATCTGTTTCTCTATTTGTTCTTTCAGTTGTTTAAGGAATCTGAAAAGTCCTAAAGTTGCTTCATCTTTCATCACAGATGCTATTGTCCTTGCTTCTATTTGATTTCGTAAAGTAAGTATTTCTTGTGTCTCTTTTTCAGGCTTATTTTTTGACTGATCAGATTTGTAGATACCATTCAACATATCTTTGAAATTTGTTGCCTTCTTATGCGTAGTACCATTTATACTCATAACAGAAAAACTGGATTACTCCAGAAATTGTTTTGGCCAAATGTGACCTACAAAATCTTCATTGGTTACATTCTAATATAAAACTCAATCCTCTAATGATTTATATAAGAAAGCAAAATCCTATTATAAATCCTTAATCCTAAGAACCAAATACAATTTTCACAGTGAACTTATTGATAAATCTGTAAATAAAAATAGAACTGTGTGGAATCTAGTAAATACTATGACTGGTCGAAAACGTATGGAAGAAAATTCTATTGCACTGGTTATTGATAATGTTACTCATAACGATCCAAGGATTTGGCTGAGATTTTCGCTAATCATTTCACTACAGTTGCCGAATCTTCCCTCAACAGTTATTATAAAGACTCAATGTCATCCTCATGTACGACGTCACGTATGTTAGACAGAACCTATTTCTTCCACACAGTCCTGGAGCATGAAACCCATGATGTTATAAGATCACTCAAAAACAACAAAGGTTCTAGTGTTGATTTCATCTCAGCACGAATTCTGAAGATGATAGGTACCGACATCAGCCGACATTTCGCTCATGTTATTAACCTGTCAATTAATACAGGCGTATTTCCTCGTATTCTGAAAAAGCAATCGTCATTCCTATTCATAAAAGGATTATGTACACGATATCATGAACTATAGACCTATATCTATCTTAAGTGTCTTTTCCAAGGTTTTTGAAAGAATAGTGTTTGATAGAATGATGAAGTACCTAGATAAATTTCAAATACTTGATACTGCACAACATGGTTTCAGAACCGGCCGCTCGACTGAAACTGGAGCATTGCAGTTCGTGGAGTTCGTCTATCGTTGCCTTGATAATGGTCAATATGTTGCTGGATTGTTCTTTGACTTGTCTAAAGCGTTTGATAGTCTTACTATCCAGTTTATATTGGATAAATGTTATAATTTTGGATTCACAGGCGTGTTCTTGAACTGGATTCGTAGTTATCTGGAGGACAGAACTGCCTCAATCAGGGTTCACGACTCGTTCTCAAATGAACAGTACTGTAAATTAGAGTACCCCAGGTTCTGTCTTGGGGCCACTTCTATTTCTGTTATTCATCAACGATCTGCCACCAAATTTGAAAAAATATTCTACAGAAAATCTAATATTTGCAATTTATTATCAAAAATAATCTGGTTGATACTGTTCGCTGATGACTCTTCCATAGCTATTACTGCTGAGACTCTTGAGGAGCTTCAAAAGTTATGCGAGCTGCTGGTGTAGAGTTTCGTAGAATGGTGCCATTTTAATGCTATTATGTTCAATGTCAACAAGACGGAATGCATTCACTTCACTCTGTCGTCTTGTGATCAGGGTAGCATAACAATAAGGTATTTAGATACAGTCATCTCTTCGAAGGACACCACTAAATTCCTCGGCGTTCACATCGATAGGAATCTGAAGTGGGGTGCACATATCGATGCGATTTGTAAGAGGCTGAATAGTTCCTATTACGCCCTAAATAAGTCAAGAGTTCACTACCTCTAAGTTCCTTGTGAACGTTTATTATATTACAGTTTGGTATATAGTCACCTGTCCTATAATATCTTACTGTGGGAAATTCCTCAGACGTAGGTAGAGTTTTCATCATTCAGAAAAGAATTCTGCGAATGATGTTCGATACAGCTCCACAATCTTCATGTAGACCGTTGTTCCTGAAGAATGGTATCCTCACATTGGCGTCTATTTTCATTTTGAGATGCCTCGTTTATATTAAAGAGAATGAAAGTAACATGACTAAACTTTCTAACTTTCATTCCCACAATACTAGAAATAAGGAAACATTATGTATCCCTAAACACAGAACTTCTAGATTTGAAATGTCGCCCTGTACCAGAGTATCAGATTGTTCAATCATCTTCCACGGCATATACAGGGTCTAAGTGTAAATAGATTTAAGGTAGCAGTTAAGAATTTACTTTTAGCAAAATGTTTTTATACTGTGAATGAGTTTCTATGTGTTGATTTAGATAATGTCTAAATGTCTTTTCTATTGACCTGTCCTATACATACTTGTGATGTCTTAAGGGATCAATAAATTATTATTATTATTATTCTTATTAATTTTTCAGTAAAGCAGTCGTTGAAGATGACGAACAAATCTTTTTGAAAACTATCATCTGCAACTTTGGCGTCAGTCTGAAATAGACATTTTCACCTGTTTGCATTAAGTTGATCTATAAAATGATTGGCAACGCTTACGTTTATTTTCCTCACCTTGATATACTGTGACTTTGTGGGTCTACTTTGTTCTTGAAATGTCATAAATTGTCCTAAATGGTCAGAAATGTGTAAATCAACAGTTTCATGAGAATAATATTCTTGTTTTAAATTTGTAAAGACATTGTCAATGCAAGAACCAGAAATCTGCGTTACACAGGAGGGCTGCTGAAAGACTTTGTATAAGCCATACGATTCTAAGAGCTCCTCAAACTAATTGTTCACTGCTCCTTTTAATGAAGTCGACATTAAATTCTCCGATTAGAAAAATATTGCCATGATGAGAAACTCTTCATTATAACGTTTTCGAATCATTTTCGACAGAGGAATGAAAGAGTCGTGAACACGCCAAAAAATTTTTCGAAGGCAAGGAGCCAGCAATGAACATTGATGTTGATACATACCATGTTTAAATCGCTGTCCACGTTATTCTTGTTTATAATCTTACCTTCATACATCTATTTATTTTGTACCGGTGAATTGAGATTTTTCTGTTGATTGTAAGTCTAAACTATCTATAACGTGATTGTACTTTTTTATTTGAAATATTCTACACCTCTGGCATATATTGTTGTTTACTTTTGTATTCTCAAGGTTGAATGAATAAACTATCTATCTATCTATATATCTATTTTCATCAAAGTAAAACCTTTAATGAAGAATTTTATTCAAGGAACAATATTCAACATTCCGTGGAAAGTTAAACATCCTTCCCTGAAAGAGCTGGTTTTCTGATCCACCAACCATGATCATCATCAATGAGGGCCACAATGGAGTGGTACAGTTCGGTCAGATGTTATAAATAGGAGCAATAGATTGCAGTTTCGTTCTCATTTGACCTCGTCAGTATTGCCTACCCATTCTAATCTGACCTAACCTACTCATCTCAATCCGTAGGTACCGAAGGGTAGATAAACAGAAAACCTCAAGTCACTCTAGTTCGACTATTCACCGCAACGCTACACACAGTGTCTGCAAGAGAGCGATCTGTCAAAAGACAAACGCTCCTTATATATCAAGTTGTTGAGAATTGAACAACATTGATTTTATTGAAAAATATATAAATTAGAATAGGTTATTCATATGAATATGCTAGTGCATATTTTAGTTCTAAGAACAACCCTGTAAGCAACGCTACGTCGCTTGTGAATCATAGGATTTTTCTGTTGCTTTCAATCAGCTCATATTCCTTTGTAAATAGGTATTATAGAGATATAGCCTGTTACGAGAAAGGTACCACCATGCGTAAAACAGTAAATGGGATATAACCTTCTTACAAATTCAATTTTCCCTTCATTGATGTATTTGTCACGTTTTTGTACTATGTTCTGACCCTTCTTGACAGATATTGAATTAAGAGTTTTTACATCTGCCATGATCAGTTTGGGTACTTGTCTTTACGAGGTCAACCCATGGCATTAAGTTACTTCAACTGACCAGTTGTATGGTATTTTTCAACGAGTAACATTTTGTCTCTTGAACCATCAAGAGCTATCTTTCAATATTGATCATACAGATCAATAAATATAACCTAAGTATTGTGTCATACCAAGCAGTGAGCACAAATATTCTTGGAGTAATTATAGCATAAACATTCAGTTATTCAAGAACACGAGCAACATTTTGTCTCTTGAACCATCAAGAGCTATCTTTTAATGTTGATCTTACAGATCAATAATTATAACCTAAGTATTGTGTCATACCAAGCAGTGGACACAAATACTCTTGGAGTAACTGCAGTTTTATAGTACTGTTAATAAACAATTAAAAAACTATACTGGTCCTTTGTTCTCATGAAACCTACTTTTGTGTTGGGATTCACTCAACACTGGTTGTCAACCAGATATACTCCAATCATCAATCATAACCCACGAAATTATCACTGTATGTGTGAACACATGGAATAATTTTACTCAAGGAACAATATTCAAACTTCCGTGGAAAGTTAAACATCCTTCCCTGATAGAGCTGGTTTTCGGATCCACCCTCCATAATCATCGTCAACCAAGGCCGCACAGTGATGGTACAGCTCGGTCAGATGTCATGAATAGGAGCACCCACTCACAACATCAGGCCAGACCGTCACCTACTCATCTCAATCCGTTGGAGTGCTACAAAACATGTATACGTTATTTCGCCCTGCATAGACCGACACAGAGGCTAACCACCATCGCCACAGGGAAACCATGAAAACGAAGAGTAGATAAACAGGAAACCTCAAGAAGACACACTAGTTCGACTCTTCACCGCAACGCTACACACAGTGTCTGCAAGAAAAGGATCTGTCGAAAGACTAACGCTCCTTATTCATATCTGGTTGTCAACCAGATATACTCCAAATCTCATCAATCATAACCTGCGAAAATATCACTGTATGTGTAGACATAATTCAGACCGTCACCAACTCATCTCAATCCGTTTATTGCGCCCTCCAACGGACCGACACAGAGGCTTCATACCTTTGTCACCACGATGATTATGGAGGGTGGATCAGAAAACCAGCTCTTTCAGGGAAGGATGTTTAACTTTCCACGGAGATTGAATATTGTTCCTTAAATAAAATTCTTCATTATGTCTACACATAAAGCGATATTTTCGTGGGTTATGATTGATGAGATTTAAAACCTTTAAACTTTTCAACTGTTATTACGAAAGCCAGAATTGTTTACAAAATACATACATTGCAATGTCATAAAGTGTCTCCCTCACAATTATTCGTCACTCTATCTTTAGACCAAAGGGTTCTAATGTGTATTTGAGAATCCTAACAAAAGCTGCTGAAATAGCGGCACGTTAGAACAAATGTTATATTGTGAATGTAATGTCCTGATAAAACGTCATGATAACGTATAGCAATCCAACAATACTGTCATTCATTGTCTGAATGAACAATTTATCTCAAAATGTGATAAATTGCGTCATAAACTGAATATCTCCATAACTTATTTATCTCTATGACATAAATCCGAATTATGTCACCTAAAATGTTTAATTTAGGATAATTTCAGAGCAATGATTAAAGCGAGGACGATATTTATGTTCTGATGAAGTTCTAATACTCGTAGTTGATTTTTGTCGACTGTCACTCTTTTGTTTTATTCAATAAGAAAACCTCTTTTGGCAGAGCCTAATACTTCAATCTTCATTCGAGTGAGTATTAAATTTTTATTTAAGAATTTTTTTTTTTTTAATTTGTAAAAGTGATAGTTATTGACCAAGTTCGTCTACTTATGACGGTTATAGGCATAGGTGCTTGAGAAAGCTGCTTTAGTAACATCTTGATCAACAGAGGGTTTTAGGACCAGATAGGTTCGAAAAAATAGTATTCAATAACTTACATTCAAAGAAGCATAATTTCGCTATAATTGGAAGTTAATAATTTTATTTTTTAATAATGATCTTTGATAACTTTGACAAGGGATTCCCTTCAATTCTGCATTTATATTATTCACGCAACTATACCACAGTACATTAGGAACAAATGAATTCTTGAATGATGGATTGAATTGCACCGATTCTTCAACTTCTTTATCGTCATCGAATAGTCTTCTGACATGAGCTTCTTGCGGAACTATTTTAACGCAAGGCAAAATATTTAATTTTTTTTGTGCTACTAGGATCACTTGTGTCTAATTCGTGATCATTTTTGGATAAAGGGTCAGAACTAACTTCTGGTTCTGTTTTTTTTTTCGGATTATTTCGGGATTTCTCGAGGATTGTTCTTCTAGTTTTCATCAACATTTTTTTTTGTAAAGCCTTTGGTGTTTCAGATTTCTTCAATATCTTCGTCATTTTTCGAATTCTTTTCTTTTCTTCTTCATCTTTCTCCAGATGAGCTTTTTCACTTTGCATTTTCTTCCATGTCGAGCCTTCTACTTTTCTTTTCAGGAGTTTTAGGTAAAAATAATGAAATCTCGAAGACTCGAATTTGAGATATCATTATTAGCACTATCATATAATCCGTTTCCTTCTGTAGATCATTCGATCTCACATTGTTTGTATCCGGTTCATTTTTAGTGTCAATTATCTCTTCAGGTTCCTTCTTTTGTGCACACAAATTTTCACCATTATCCATTTTATAATTATCATATGTATGAGGCAGATTCGGAACTGTGATAGAAATTACATCAGAAATCTTCACATTATCCTCTTAATTCCATAAATCATCTATCGTTTCTGAATCTCGGTTTTCTATTATTGCTTCTTTGTTATTAAGCAATTGCATAGCTTTTACCGCGCGCTTCGAGCGCGGCACCCGAATCAATAAATTCCGTAACGAAAATAAAACCTAACGCCCCCCACTCCGCCTACCTTGGTCGAGCGTTCGCTTAACATGTAATGTAAGCTTACGTATATGGTAAGTGTAGGAAGCTCACACGGATCGAGACGAGATGCTCTGAAATCTGACGAATACGTAAGCAGATGTTTGTGAAAAAGTATATAGGTGTATAGGTTTCTATCATAGAATTATAATGCCACACTCACCGCATAGCGATTTCAATATCAACTTCGCTGATAAAAAAGAAAACGTGTGGCACTTGGGGACTACCGCGGTAAAGCTATTGCATAGCATTTTTTATCAGCTAGCAATTATAATTTTTTATTTATGCAGTATTTTTTTCTTTTATATTAATTCAAGCTATATTTCTTAACTGCGGTGACCGATAAGGAAACAAATTTTTTCTTTTATTGAATAAAAGAGAAGTTAATATCGTTTAAAATATTTTCATTATCTTACAATACATGTATTCAGGAATTTTTATCATTGACTCGAAAGATTTATGGTAACTGAAATAAGAAACATAAGTTTGAGACTTGATATCCTCTAAATATTTGAAAAATACCGCGTCAATGGTGGTCCCATATTTTGTTGTGGGCTCTTGTGGATCATTCAAATTAAATTTTTCCGAAATTTTCTCTGATTGGATCCAACAGTATTTCGAAAAGTCCTTTGCCTTGCATATATTCTCCAACAGAATTGAATCATTTACGAATGTCTACCTCCGAAACATTAGAACTAGCTGCTGTTACTACTTCGGAAGTACGATGTGTAATGGCTGGTTTAAGACAAGATCTATACCAACCATCTCCTGTAAGGTTATCAGGAAAATGCTTATCTCTACCCTTGGAATCCATAAATTCTTTGACTGTATCCTGTATGTCGACTTTTCTCACCGGAAACCCTTCTTCGAGAGTGCTTCTTCATCAGAAGTAAGGTGAGGGTTAGGCCCGAAGATAGTTTTCGAACTGAATTTATTGCCCCTTCGAAATTGCAAAGTTTGCCTCGGTAACCCAAAAGTGTTGGCCACCCTTCTCTGAGACATGCCTTTTTTATTGTATTTAGAGCTGAAATCACATTTGCTTATGTCTTTTTTTCGTATATTTGGCACTTTTCTGAACCTTGGACATCTATAACTCACGAAGAAATACAATTATTGGCCACCCAGGTCTGACCATAATTGCCATATGACCAACTACACACAACCAAACTTATATGGAATCACTAGGTATTTCTCATTTTTGATTGTTTTTAACCATGGATCTTTGACTACTTGTGAAGGATGAAGTTTTTTGTTGTAAACAAACTGGATATTATGACAAGAAATGTTGAATTATCACCACACGTTCGGGATATTTTACTCAGTAGTCGCTGAGATTTGAAACGGTGAACTTCATAATTTAAAAAAGCCTATAATCATAATTGAAAATGCCTTAGGTTGGATTTTCCGATGTGCAGAGGGGTCGAATAATTGCTCTCGTTGAAGGAGGGGTGACACAGAGGGATATAGTGGTCACAATGGAGGTATCACAGGGGGTGATTTCAAAAAACTACGCCCGATACATGGAGCTACAATCACTGCAAAATAGGCCTAGAAGAAGTCGTAGCAAGATCACTTCTGAAGAACTAGACCGCTTTTTGTGCCGAATTGCAAGAAGAGAACCTAGTGCGTCGCACCCCATACTCCAAAGGCAATTTCTGGAAGCAACAGGCAACACTGTATCAGTCGAAACGATGCGTCAAAGACTTGGTTCAAGGGATTTATACAGCAGAAGGCCCTTGAGAGTTCCAGAGCTAACCAGACAACAAAAAATTAACAGACTAAATTGATGTATCCAGCACCAAAATTAGAATATAGAGAATAGGCGAAATGTTCTTTTTTTCGGATGAGACCAGAATTGGTGTTCGATCAGATGACTGCCAGATTCGGGGTTAAAAGGGTCGTAGAAGACAAGCTAGACTCTGAGCAGCAAGATAAATTTCGAAATACCTAGGTGCAGTGTGATATTTTGGAGTGCCATTATGCTGGAAGGCAAAACAGATTTGATTTCGTTTCCTACGAGAGTAACGGCTACAAATTACGTGGACCTAGTGCCAGAGCCCATAGTGGAGAGATGCCCACGGTGAGAATTTCACTTTTATGCAAGATAATGCTCCTCCGCATACAAGCAGCCTCGCGCGACATTATCTTGAAACGCTATTTTGCACTGGCCAGCTTGCTCTCCAGACCTGAATCCTATTGAGCATTTATGGGATAATTAATTAATTATATCACGACAGGATAATCCAAGAACCCCACAACAGCTCATCCACGCATACACAGAAGAGCGGCAGAATATCACCGCAGAGGAGGTCGAAAACCTAATCCAAAGCATGCCTAGATGGATTCAGGCTGGTATCAGGGTAAAAGGAGGTAATACAAGCTACTGAGGTCGAAAAAAAACACCTACTCAGTGAGAAAATAATTTTCAATTTTTTACTACATGCGGAAAGAGTCCCTTATTTTCTTTTATTTATTTCTTTCTTGAAATAAACCTTAATTCATTTCTTTTTTCAATTGAAATGTCTCAAAAATGATCAATTCTAACAACCCTTCAAAATTTTCAAAATCTCTGAGGTAATATTCAAAATATCCGGTGATTTCATACAAATTTGGTTGTGTGTACTATATAGGACAACATACAGCGTATCCCAAGTTGAGTGGTCTATTAGATTTTATGGAGAACTAATAATGATATTGTTCTAAAATTTTGTTAGGTCATTCAGCTGGTCTGAAACTCCATTTTTAACATATATTCATCTAAATGGCACTTCCGGTTATACCGGAAGTGCATACCAACTTTGATATTTAATAAGGAACACCCCATATATTGATGTCTGGTTCGATAGCACTTGTTATTCCAATTACAAAAATACCTAACACATAAAACTAGCTTGCTTTGTTCATGAAATATCCTAGTTTGACTTGAGAATTATCGATCTTTTCCTTTTTGAAAAAATTGATATATCTCGAAACGGCGTGAGAAAGGTGTTTTGCAAACAAGAAACTATGCGAGACATCACTCATATCCGACTGAATCTCAGTCAATATACAGAGTGCCCTTTTTTCCACCTCACATATCCAAACGAACAAACATCGAGATCTACGTTTTTTTCAAATTGTAACCCATATTTTTCTTCAGTTCATTAGATTTGCATTACATACCCTGGGCCTGAGATTTCAAGTTTTCAATTGGTACCAACAACGTCTTGATTCAGCTCCTGATGAAGTGTCAACAATGTCACTTACTACCGTCCTCAAAGTCTCCATATAAAGTTCACCATCTAAGTTTTCATCATACACAAAATATGAAAATCTGTTGTCCTTCAAAAGTGCAAACACATTGAAACTAACTCGACTTTGCAGGTCAACGCGTCTTGTACAAATTATTAGTGAAACCTCTTTCATTTAGACACGTAGCCAAATCCTGTAACTTCTGATGCTGATTCGGAATCATGAATAAAAAAAGATTTAATAGATGCTGCTAAAACAACAAGACATCCCCAACCTGTCAACAGCGACCGGCTATTATTGAAAAGTCATTCACTTTTACAATAGATTTTTCTTCGACAGATAAATTGAGAATTCAAGGAAGAAATATTGATGTTAAGAAATTATTTCAGAGAGCCATAACAAATATTTTATGAGAGTTAAAGCAAGTGAAAATCTCGAACGCCTGTTACCTTTTATTTACACTATCTTCATTTATTCTATTCATCTGAATTATATATTTATTTATTTATATCACTTTTTGGACAAACTGACGTCTTTACGTGCCATGAACCAAATCATTTCAGCAGATAACGACAAATATTATATTATTTTCGTTGAGCTTTTCAATTGGAGAAATTACTATTTTCTTCAGAACAAATACAGATTATTCAATTATGCAGAAGCATCCGGATGGAAAATCTAAATTAAGAATTATGGAGCAGAAAAGCGGAAAATGGTAATTAATTAAGTCAATCATTAAATCAGTTATTTCAGTCTGGCATGCCTTGTTTATTGATTTTAGATAATTGAGTTTCAGTGATTCATTCCAGAGTTTCAGAATTCTGAATTTGGAATTCTTCTGAATAGATGACAGTTCGCTTGACAATGATGAATACAGTTAACGATCGTTTTTAATTTGTTTACGATATTTGATGTAATCTTCTTCGAAGTATAGGAACTTATACTGGTGTAATACAAATAATGCTGATACAAATTTAAGATCGTAATTGCTTTAAGTGAAGCTGCAAAAGAACAAAAAGCGCAAATTGGATGTTCGTAATCGAATAATTATGAGAAATCTCCACTGGGCGCAAAAATTCTGCAATCGTTTATTGGGCAACCGCAACTCACCAAAGCCTTAATATATTCTGTCAAAAAAGTACCAGCAATCGGTCAATGAACACAAAATATTTATGTTACGAAATAATTCATTTACGCCAACGAATAATACAATCATCGAAATATTTTCATTTATTCAAATATAGGACTACAAATCAGCCAAGGCTGTTAACATAGAATTTTATATTTAAGATATATGTATTCTGATACGACAAATTAGCCAAAAGAAAGAGTACTTATAGTTTAACATTAGGAAAAATGACTTTTGAGTTTCTTTAAAAGTAATCGAGCATTTTAATATCACTAATGTTCTTTGGTAACTAGATTGTAAGGGTGATCTTCTTCCCAGTTCGGTCCTAACTTTTTTGACGTGACAACGTCTCATAATTCGATGGAGCTGGCTGCACGCGCGAAAAATCATTACTCATGCGGCGTTACCTCGCTCTGAGGCGTTCCATTTAAGACTTGAAGTGCAAGCGAGAGCGCCGAACAAGCGACACACAATCGGCCTCCACGTTTGGCAGCGTTCGACATCTGTCTCTCTCCTACTTGAGTGAAGGATGCGTTCGCGTGGACAGCTGATTTACAATGATACATTTACAAGTTTTTGTCGAGTATTAAGTGTAGTGAAAAGTGAATGTGGTGTCAATTGTTTGTAGCGACGATAATTGCAGAAATAAAAGTATTGGTTCTTTCGATATTAAATATATCTTCAATGATATATTGTCGAATATTCTAGCTTTCATCATTAAAATAAATAGCATAGGTCCACTAGTGCAGCGATTGTAGGTTATGCTATAATTGAGAAAACTATAACAATAATTTGATTGAGGAGGTCGTTATTTGATGAAAA
The DNA here is from genome assembly GCA_013387265.2 of Cryptolaemus montrouzieri. Lineage (NCBI taxonomy): Eukaryota > Metazoa > Arthropoda > Insecta > Coleoptera > Coccinellidae > Cryptolaemus > Cryptolaemus montrouzieri. The sequence continues at coordinate 120,788,015 of JABFTP020000144.1, read as the reverse complement.
TCGATATACATATTTTCGATGAAATGAAACAATGGTATTTAGATTTCCACTATATTAGCAAAACTATGACCGGTTTCACCACACTGTGGCTTCATCAGATAGATACAAACAAATGAACAAAGTTATTCCTTATATATTATTCTTATTTCCTACTTAATATTACAAAAGATATTGCGATATTTTCGATTTTTAATATGGATAAAAATATCGAACAATAAATTTGTCTCAAATTTTGAATTGCTGAAAATGAAGAAGGCTTGCGGTGAATTGACTATCAAAAACACGTGCGACAGAGATTAGGTGCAAGATTTACCTCGCTCTGATCGGCTATCAACATCTTGAACTATAGTTAACATATATACATAATCGATAAAGTGAAAGAAATGGTAATTGAAAAAGTCATTCTAGTTTTAGAGAGATAGGCAATGAATTTTCTGTGTCTCACAAATCAATTCGTACCATTTTAAACGATTGTTTGGGCATGCACCGTGTTGGTGCTCAACTAGTTCCAAAAACCTGCGTATTCTTCAGAAATTGAATCGTGTAAAAGTCGATGAAAACATTCCAGAAAAGTTTCAATTCGATCCCACATTCATAAAACGCATTGTAACTGGTGATGAGACAAGTTTAGGAATGGCACCTTCCAACTGAACTGAAACCGAAAAAACCACGTCAAAGTCGATCAAGATTCAAGATAATGTTGACTGGTTTATTTTATTATCGTGGAACACTTGGAATTCTAGTCAGAAGGTCGGAGGGTAAATAAAAATATTACAAGTCGACAAGAATACCTGTGCGGTTGAGATTCTTATGAGATGCGCGAAGAACAAAAGAGATAGCAAGCGGAAGAAGTGAAATGAATGATAAGTTCTGCAATGTAATGTCAAATAGTTATCAGGGTCGGCGTGAGAGCCTTTTGGGAAAATTATCCCTCTTAGGCATATGGCATTTCAAGGTACTCGCGCATTTTAATTTCTATTACAAAGAAATGAGTGACAGACTCATCACCAGTTAGACTACAGGAAATTTTCGAGGCAGGGGTTTTAACTAAACCTTCATTATAAATACTATTGTTTTCTCGTTATAATTTGAATTCATGAATACCTAGAATCTGTACAATAGAATGAAATATAGTAATTTCATTAAAACTGGTTAGGTTTGATTGAAGCAAATGTTCCCGGATCCAATTATCTTTCATTTTCTTCATTTCATTCGAAATTTTTTGTTCAGTTCGCAAACGTACTCCTATTGCGACAGCAACACGTTGCAATTATTTCCCACTCAATGTTTTCCCTTTCTAATTGGAAACGAACTCCATCTTCACTCAAACATAGAAATATTGAAATGAAATTTGCAAGATTCGGTCTTATTCGCTTGGCTCTTTTTGAAAGCTTCAAAGGTTCATTGAAAACTGAGCTCTCGGCCACGTAACCGCAAGAAGGGGAGGGGCTAGTTCACTCTCACAGATGTTCTTGTCGACCCGTACCTGAGTGTTATGCGGCGTTGGGGAGAGCAAATTCCTCGAAAAACGTAAGATATGTGGAAAGAAAACCCAATGATTTCGCACAACGACAATGCTCCATCTCACAAGGCTATCATTGTGAATGAATTTCTGACCAAAAACTCAACAAATAGCATCGAACAACCACCGTATTCACCTGATATGGCTCCGGCCGACTTTTTTCTTTTTGCAAAACTCAAATTACCTTTTCGAGGTACCCGTTTTGAATCGATAGAAGACATAAAAGAGAATTCACTGTGAGAACTGAAGTCAATTCTTTGAAGGCGATACAATAAATTTGGATGAAAAACAAATATTTTGTGTTTCATCTTTTTGCCCCCCTAGAATTTCAATTCGAATAAAAACAATTTTACGATCTATTTCTATTTTCCCCAGAATTTTCTCCTCCAATTGAGTTTTGGACTATTATCATCTAACATTAAGGCGTAAATCATGTCCCCCTAGCTTTTACATTTATTCGAATAAGTAAATACATAAATTCATTACAACTTTATTTTTATTGGCATTTTTTGGGAGGTCTATTGATTGAACTATAAACCCAGCATTACTCGAGAGAGAAATCACTCCACACACATAAGCATACAATCTCTGTTTATTATTATTATTCATTTCATTCATTCTAGAACAGGGGTTCCCAAACTGGGCGGCGTGGAGAAAGTACAGGGGGGGCGTGACACCCAAATGAAATAAATAAAAAAATTACAAAAATAATTTCCTAAATCTTCGAAATTTTGCTGGGTTTGTCTTCACGCCTTTTTTGTATATGGGTATTGTTCGGCTCTCTCTGCATTCTTCTGGTATCTCCTTGTTGTTTTCAATTTTTTGGAATAGTTTTGTTATTTCTTTTGTTATTTCTGCTCCCCCATATTTAATTAGTTCGTTATTTATGTCGTCCGGACCGGGTGATTTTCTATTTTTTAATTTATGGATTACTTGTTGTACTTCTTCTAGGCTGATAATGTCATTTTCTGTTTCTTCGTAGAGTGTGTTTTGTTGTTCGATTTCTCGTTCCTCATTGTTACCGTTATCATTATCTCCCAGGTATAAGTTCTGGAAATATTTCACCCACTCTTCTGGTTTTATAACATTGATCTGCAGTTCTTCGGTGATTAGTTTTTTCCTGTTTCTCAACATGTTCCATACCTTTTTCTGTGCTCCTCGTAAGTCGTGTTCCATGTCATTTGTAAATCTTTCCCAATATATTTTTTTTAATTCTTTAATTTTGTTCGTTGTTCTATTTCTTTCTGTTTTATATCTTTGGTACTCTTCTGGTGTTCTGTGATTGACATATCTGATATATGCGTTCTTCTTTTCTTTTGCTAAATCTTTGATCCTTAACTCCTTAACTCTGCATCGAAACTACTCACTAAAATTCTATCGCAAAAGATATATGACAAAGTAGGTGTGTCCGAAGAACAATAGGGATTCCGACCAAATAGATCAACAACGGATGCAATTTTTATATTGCGGCAACTGGTGGAGAAGTCCATAGAGTTTGACAAACCGATGTTTATATGTTTGATAGATTTGGAAAAGGCATTCGACAGAATTCGAATGAACGATATGATCACTATCCTTAGAAATGAAAACTTAAGCAATAAATACATAAACATAATCAAGGAACTAAATAACTCTAATAAGACGAGAGTAAAATTTACACAGGGACTTACAAGCGAGATCAAAATTAACGCAGGCATTAGACAAGGTGACAGCCTCAGCCCATGTCTATTTAATTTAATCATGGATGAAATAATAGCAGGTGTTAACCAAATGAACCAAGGCTATAGGATGGGTAACAAAACTATGAGAATACTGTGCTACGCAGATGATGCTTTACTAATAGCCGAGAATGAGGACGACCTACAACGCCTACTACAAAAGTTCAAAATAACAGCAGAAAAATATAACATGGTAATATCAACACAGAAAACCCAATCGATGGTAATAGCGAAAGATCCAATTAGATGCAAACTAGTAGTGAACGACCATATAATAGAGCAAGTTTCACACTTTAAATACCTAGGAGTAGAAGTATCGAGCGATAGGCAACTATTACAAGAAGCAAAACAGCAGACAATGAAAGCATCGAGAAGATCTGGCTTCCTGAGAGATGTAATCTGGCGGAATAAGTACATAAGCACAGAAAGCAAAGTTCGAATCTATAAAACCTGTGTGAGACCCGTGATGACATATGCGATTGAGACAAGAGCTGAGACAACAAAAACAAAACAACTAATGAGGACAACAGAGATGAGAACACTAAGAGGTATTACACGCAGAGATAGAATAAGGAATGAGGATACGCTAAGGGAGCTAGGTGTCCAGGATGTGGTGAGGTGGACAAGAGCACGTCGACGCCTATGGAGAGATCACGTAGACAGAATGGGCCCCGAACGTATGGCGAAGTGAGCAAAAACACAAAAACCCAACACTAGAAGACCCATAAGAAGGCCGAAAAAGCGATGGCATGAGTTCTGGAGCTCCGGTTCGCAGCAGGGGCTGTAACAGAAAAACAGGACATCGTCCTATTTAAAGAAGAAGAAGAAGAAGAAATCTTCGAAATAAAGTCTTTCTATGTTTTATAAACTCCATCAAAGAAGGCTACAGTTTTAAAACTACAAAGCACACAAGAGTTCAAGGTTCTCAAAACCGTCCACCTCGACGGCAACGGCCGTGTGTACCGATACCTCCGTTTGGCATTGGTGTGAGTGCAAGTATCCCCGCACCCCTTCGACCCCCACTCCCGCATCATCACTCCAATGTCAATAACCTTGCAGTTTGTTCAGTGCTTGAGTTGTAACTAGTCCGTTCTGGCACAGTGCTATCCGTGAAATATCAGTCAGTTAGTTTGCTGTATTGTGGGTGTTCTATAATTGTTGCGACGTTTGAATTGGAGTTATGGTTTTTGTGTTATGTGAGTTCTGTGTGAAGCTGAATCAGAGCAGATGTCAAAGAAACGCAAGTATATTGACGATTATATTCATATTTATTTCCATGCTTAAAGATAATGTTGATCACCCTCAGTGCGTTATTTGCTATGAAGTATTAAGCAATGACGCGATGAGACCTAATCGTCTTCTGAGACACGTTAAACAACATAAACTTGAGACTGCAAATTGCAGACTCAAATATAGTAACACATCGGGATGCCTTCAAGATATACGTTGAGAAACTACAACTTTAGATACGTACAGTGTCAATGAACCCCATCAACTGTTCAAGTTTAAACAAAGTAGTGTTAGTCTTAGAAGAAGCATGTTTTGAGGACTTTTTTGAAGGACCGCTTTTGAAAAACTTGATAATTGACCATTTGAACCTCAAGGAGGAGGTAGCAGGTACTTTCCTAACTTGTCAGAGGAGTTTTACAACCGACCTGTTCAACAAGGGCATACAGTAGCTGCCAGAAGAGTGGCAAGAGGAGGGGAATAGAAATAAAAAATGATTCTGCTGCAAGATACGATTTTGAAAAAATGGACAAGCCTTCATTTTGATTAAAGTACTTAAAAGTTTACCCCAGTGTTTCAGAGAAAGCTATTCAGATCTACTTGCCTTTTTTAAAAACATACATGTGTGAAAAAGCGTTTTCAACTCTTGTGGCGATCAAAACCAAATACCGCAACAAACTTAATGTCGAAAGTGACCTACGCTGTGCTTTGTCTGAAACTCAACCCAGGATCTGTCAACTTATCCAGAACATGCCAGCGCACCCATCTCACTAAATTACATTTTATGTTTTGTTTTTGTAAGTAGGTAGGCCTTTTGCTTGTATCTGTGTGACAATGTTGAAATTTATATCAGTAAGTATAATCGTTTTTCATGTAATACTTGTTTTAATTTTCATCATACGTACAAAGGGAGCGTGGGGGTCTCCAAATAATCAGAGAAGGACGTGGTGCAAAAAAATTTTGGAACCCCTGATCTAGAATAAGTACAGATGTTTTAGTGTACAAAACCTGTCTGATCCATCTCTGTACTTCCTATCCGTTCTCATTTCGAATCGGTTTAGTTACGGTGACATAACGTAGACGACAGCAGCTATATCGATTCACACGAGGCTTTTGAACACTCTAAGTGAAAAATTGGAAAACTCCCGAGAAACTGCAGTTTCCAAAGTTTCCTTCGATTTCGTCTCGTTATAGTCAGCTGCAAAATGTACTTCGTATCGGTGCACTTCGTCGATTATCATTCACAACCAATTTCTATGGCAGCCAAAAGAGACAGATAGTAAATTTTCTTTTCTGGATATTCTCTCACCTCACTGAAGTATTATTCAACTTATTCGAATCATTCAAATTATGCAAATCATTCATCCAAGGCTCAGAATTCTAGGAAGTATTTATAACCTTTCATTTTACCTTTACAATCGTTTTATTCGCAAATAAATCCAGCTAACTTATATCGACCTCGTCACTGCGAGTTTATTACATCACTTTTCATAATAATCGTGTAAAACCACCATTCGACTCATCTTCGATGGCATCATAGATGTCTCGAAGTCTCATTTAAGGACTTCGAAGTAATTTCAAAAGAAAAAAGTCCACCATCATCTTTTTTCCATACAGTGTCCAACAAAGTGTGGACTTACACTTATAGTAAGGTAGTCTCGAAGTATTATGAGGAGCAAGTCGATTTTATTTCTCATTTTCGACACTTGTCAAAATATGAGGTCAAGGGCAATTATTTCGAAGAGCAATATAGTTCAGGACTTTAGGACAAATTGACCCATGGCTTGATTACATATTCCTCTGCATTCTCTTTTAGTCCTTCTCTCATGTCCTCTGAATCCAACCAGCTTGTTTGTGACCCACTTCTTTCTCTTCTACCAGTAGTACCTCCCTTCAACTTATTTTGTTTGCCTACTTCCTGGCAACCTAGCTACATCCCCCAACTATCTCCTCCTGTGGGCTCTTGGCACACTGATAATTGTGGATTGATCAGTTCATTGTTTGTTCTTCAGATTTACATATTTCCTTCCCTTTTTCCGCCACATATTTTCGCAAGAGCTTCCTTTTCCATTTCTCTAGGGCTTTCTCAGCAACTTTCATTTTCCACAGCTGCATACAATACTGTCGATTGTATTACTGAACGGTACATCCACAATTTAGCTTTTCTCGATATTTTCCTTAATATTAATATATATTCCATTGCTCCTATATGTTTTGTCCCTTTAACGATTCTTTCATACATTTCAGTTGTGTCCTTTCCGTTGTTCGCTATTTTGACTTCAAGATAAGTAAAATGTTTCACTTTCTCAAATACATAGTGTGTTTCGTCTGTAGCTGTTACTTTCAAATAACTCATTTGCTTCTCTTTTATTTGCATCAAATTCAATATACACTCCCCACAAAAGTTGTCGCAGCACCCTACTTTTACGACAATACTATATAAACTTTTAGGTTGGTCATTCAAGAGTCGCTTGGTAACTTTCAGATGTGTGAAATAAGAAGATATCATTCAAAAGAGATGAGTTTATGATGGAAATTATCAACAATTTTCGAGTTAATGAAAAGTTAAAAAATTCTACCATCTTCAAACTTTCGCGGAGAAACCAATCAAGTAGTATCGAATGGTTACTAATCATTTTCAAAATCGAGTATTTCCTTCACGGGCCCTAATTACTACCAGTATAATCGGAAGCCCCTCATACAAATTTTGGATGTACTCTTGATTCACCGAGTTTTCCAAATTCCAGGAAGCAGATTTTCTAGTTGTTGGAGTGTTCTACAAGGCATTCTACGCTGCTAAAATAGCCACTTCATGTTTTCCCAAACATGTTCTATGGGATTCAAGTCGGGACTTCTGGTTGGCCATCTTGAAATATCAATTTCGGCATTTTGCAGAAATTCTGTAACTACTCTAGCTGCATGAGACCGAGCATTATCATGCATATAAATGAAGTTTTCGCCAAACAATGGGCCAAAGGGTACACCATGGGGTTCAAAAATATCTGCGATGTATCTGTCCGCTGTCATTCTTCTATTATTCACTAGGACTAACTCAGTTCGACCATGGAAAGAAATGGCTCCCCACACCATTACTGAGCCCCCTCCGAAGTTTTCGGTTTGCCGGATATTGCAATGCTGAAACCGTTCCCCAGGTCGTCTGTATACAGGCATGAGTCTATCATTTGATACTAGACAGAAAATGGACTCGTCGAAAAAGAGAACATTCGACCATTCTGGAATACCCCAATTTACATGTTCTCTCGCAAACTGAAGTCTTGCAACTCGATGCTCTCTGGTGAGGCGCGGGCCGGTAGAAGCCACCCTTGGTCTGATATCGTCTTCTCTGAGCCTGTTCCTAACAGTTTGCAATGAAATCTGCACATTTCTGGAAAGTGCAAGTTCATTTTGTAGCATTCTAGCCGTACTGTGCCGAACTCTTAGTGCAGTTAAACGAAGCCAACGATCATCAACTGGTGTTGTTATCCGATTTCTTCCCTGTCCGGCCCTTCTTCCATATTCCCCTGTTTCGTGGTACCGATTAATTGCTCTTGAAATAGTGCTTTACATTCAACAAGTTAGCCACGTAACGTTGGCTTCGCCCCTCCTCTAGAAGTGTTACAATTCTTACCACTTCATGATCTCCCAAATAGCGTCCAGGACGTTCAGCAGCCATTACAATAAATTTAAAGATTCCAAAATCAACAAGAAACACAGAAAACTTGCATTAATTTAGCGTGAAAAGAAATTGAATGAATACTGATAAACTCATTCTTGTTTCAGACGTGTTTGAGATTATATGGAAACAAATGTTACTACATAGATAAGATTTTTTTCCCCTCATAGGTCCAAAAACATATATTGACAAAGAAACCGCGTTCGAGCTGCTAAATCGATTGTAGAATTCAGAATACCAGGTGATGCGACAATTTTTGTGGTGTGTGTGTTTCATCTTCTTCTCATTAATTGTTGCAGCTTTCTTAACCTTCTTTATTCCTTCTGTTAAATGATCTCTAATTCTTGCCAACATTACTATATTGTAACCATATCCAATCGCCCCTGAAGCCGACCCTGTCACAGCCCGGTGAAGTGAAGAGTTGCGGGGCACTTTCGCGAGAATTTGAGAAAGATTTAAAGGTTTCAGCGCGCCGTATTACGAAGGAGTCTGTGTTGCCGTTTCCGGAAGATCCTCGATCAAAGATCTGGAACAGAGCCGAAGTTACGCAAATGTTCTAGAACAATTCGTAGTTGTATATAAGAAGAGAACGCGAAGCGCCGAGAATGGAGTTTGAATACAGAGCGCGAGTAAGAGAACAAAATGTTAGAGATAAATTAAACAGTATCGATTGTGTTGTGTGAATTAGTCAGTTAGTTAGTGTTATGATTGTTCAGTCTACGTGTAAATAAATTAGTGTTTTTGTAACGTTGAAGTGTTTGATTTGAACCCACAAATAATTTCAAGAACTAAGAAACGTCACAATTCTTTCAGGTTGTTCAAATTTTCGTCTAGTTTAGTTGAATTTTCTTCAAGATTAGTTGAGTTTTCAACTAATTTCATCAGGGCTTGCTGAAAGAGTTTCAACTCTTCTGTCTCTATAGTTCTCTGTTGCAAACGTGTAACAGGCATAAACTTGCTAGTGTTTCCTTTCTATTCACAAAAATCCCACTTCTGACACCAATTAGAACATTTCTCAGTCCTTGAAATTATTTTTGGGTTCAAATCAAACACGTCAACGTTACAAAAACCCTAACTAATTTATTTGCACGTAGACTGAACATTTATAACATTAACTAAATGACTCATTTATATAACACAATCGATTTATCTGTGGATACTTTGTCCACTTATTCGCGCTATGTATTCAAACTCCATTCTCTGCGCTTCGCGCTCTCTTCTTATATACAAGTGCGAATTGTTCTAGAAAATTTGCGTAACTTCGTTTCAGTTCCAGATCTTCGTTCGTGAACCTTTCGGAAATGGTAACACTGATTTCTTTGTAATGCGACGCGCTCATACCTTCAAATCTTTCTCGTATTCTCCCGAAAGTGCCCAGCAACTCTTCACTCCGCCAGGCCGTGACAGGGTCGGCTTCAGGGGCGATTGGATATCTTTACAATATCATCAGCATATGTGAGATACATATCAACGCTTCTCTGTATCTGCTTGACATTTTCTCCTGCGTTCACATTTCATCTACGATTTTACATGACTCTATATCTGTTCAATTTTCGCATACCTTCTATATCTCAGCCATTACCCCAATTCTTCCTGGTGCCTTATTGTTTTTGAATTTCATTATGATGTTTTTAATATATAGATAGAGACTATATCTAGGGATAGTTGCTCTTGTTTTTTAATATCTGATAGGAACGGTAGATTCAGCAGGTCATCCATGGTAGCAGGATTCAGAGGTCTATACTCCTTATCAACCAACGATACAACTCTATGGAGGTCAGAAGTGCGAGCTTTTACAGAGAAGAATTCTCTGAGATTTTCAATCTGTTCGGTATGTAAGTTGACAACATCCATCAATCCTCGTCTTCCTTCATTCCGCTTCAAAGTTGTTCTTATCACTAACGATTTTGGATAGTGATTGTTTTACTTTGTCAGCATCGTTCGGGTCTGCCTTTGAATATCATCCAGTACTTTCTTAGTTCATCTGATTATTCCCAATGAATAAAGCAATATTGGAATGGCGTAGGTTAGGTTAGGTTAGGTTAGGTTAACTGCTTTGACTAGATTTCCCGAGTTCAATATTGACTTCAGCACAGTCTTCAAACGCTGACTATTCTGAACTAATCTCCTCCTTTGACTGTTTTTGGTGTAGCAACCTGGCTTGTTGGTATCCCAGGTATTTGTACGTTTCGCCATCCCTCATACACTATACAGTGTGTTCCAACGAAAATTTGACCCCCCCTATAACTCCGAAATGAGTAACATTAGCGAAAAACACCAAGACACGTCGATTTTTGTTTCGAGGGGAGCATTTTTCGAAATAATTCGAAACTTGTCAGATCAACCCCTACCCTAGCAACCCTAATTTCGAAATTCATCATAGGGAATAAGGGTCGAGTGGCACCTTACTGTAAAGGTCTGTCAATTCTCCATTCTGATTTGTCATTTTAGAATTTTAAATTAACATACAGGGTGTCCCAACCGAGGTAAAGTTGAATTCCTGCAAATCCCAAATACTAAATGAAATCGATTCATTTTGGCATAATGCAAGCGCAGGTTTATGCTCGGTCTAGAAAAACGACCTACACTTGTGAATTTGGAGTTGGTGCAATCAACCCCTATTTCCAGCATCCCCAACTCAAAAATCATTCGATCGAAAATAGGTCAAGTGGCACCTCGTTGGAAAGGTATTTCAATTTTCTCTTCGAATTTGGTATTTTCGAAATTCAGAATCAGCATACAGGGTGTCCCGGAGCAGGAACACTGAAAACCCAAATAACTTTTTGAAACTGGTTCATTTCGGTATAATACGAGAACATGTTTATGTTTGATTCGAGAATAAGACTCTCTTGCGTGAATATGGAATTTTTGCAATCAATCTCTTCCATTCAGCATCCCCAACTCAAAAAATCATACAAGTGATTACAGGTTGAGTGGCAAAGTTCCAGAAAGATTTTTCTATTTTCTGAATCACTGAGGCATTGGTTTCAGTTTGGCAATCGAGGTTTTCTGGCGTGAGGATCAGGATGAGGGGATGATGGAGAAACTGATTGGATGCTCATCTAAACAGGAAAACGAGATTTATTGAACTTGTATTCAATTGAAAACAAAAAACTAACTTGATTATTACAACAATTGTTCAAAATGACCTCCGCCCACCTCCATACAGTTATACAGACGATTTTCGAACTCTCTTCTCACATTAGCGAAAACTTCAGGAGTCAAAAGTCGGCATTCTGTGATAATCCTCATCCGCAGCTCCTCCAGGTTTTCTGGTCTTGTGGCATAAACTTTGGATTTTAGATGGCCCCACAAAAAAAAATCTAGGGGATTTAAATCTGGTGACCTGGCTGGCCACTCAACAGGTCCTCTTCTACCAATCCACCTTCCTGGGAAATTTTCGTCTAAATATTGGCGCACCCGAGCATCATAATGCGGAGGAGCACCGTCTTGTTGAAAACGCATTTCGTCCTCAGAAAGAGTTGGATCGTTCTGTAAAATTTCTGTCAATCTAGGATGTATGTGTTCCTCTAACAACTGTAGGTAGCCATTTCCATTCAGATTACCCTCAATAAAGAAAGGCCCAACTAGATGATTGCCAAAAATTCCTGCCCAAACGTTCAACTTCTGAGGCCTTTGCGTGTGGGCCTCTCTAAACCAATGAGGATTCTGTGTGTCCCAATATCGACAATTATGTCTATTCACTTCACCACTGAGCATGAAGGTGCTTTCATCAGAAAAACAGATGTTATTCAGAAAATTTGGATTAGCGTTTAGGTTTTCACTTAGATTTTCACAAAACTGTAAACGACGATCTGGATCATCTTCGTTTATTTCATGCACTAATTTTACCTTGTAGGGTGAAATTTGTGATGTTTCACGATTCTATGGACAGTTGTAGCTGATACACCAGTCAGACGAGATAGTTTTCTGATCGAAGTAGTATTCTCCATTTGTAGATGACCCACTACTGCCACTTCCGTTGCCTCATTTCTGACAGGACATGCCACTTCATGTTTTTGTTTGCCACCGAACCCGTAGCTAGGAATTTGTCAACCAAATATTTAACGTACTGGTGACTGACTCCCTTTCTCTTTCAGGATGGTTCCTATCGAATATCCTTGCCGTTTCTTTGGCACAACTGTTATTTCGAAAATACGTCGATACAATTTCGACCCTTTCCTCAGTGGAATAAACCATTTTCAGATTAATTTCAACTGACGAACAACAACAATAATGAGGAACTGATCTGAATAATAATAATATTTCATTGCAAAATGAGAAATAACAGATGACTGCACGCCAGATGGAAATGAAAAAATGTGAACATTTTCAATGCAGAAATCAGCTTTATTTCTTCGTAATTGATGCTCAACACATCGTACCCCAATACTTTTAACAGTTTCGAATTAATTTTAGTTGATAATTTCAAATGACGATATTGAATTTTTCGAAAGCGACATCCTGTATGGAGAGCCGAACTGAATGAAATGCTTTAATCATTCTGGAATTCAAAAACCTTTCTGAAGATATGCCACTTGAATTATTTGTATGATTTTCAAGTTGGGGATGCTGAATGGAAGGGTTGATTGCAAAAATTCTATAACCACACAAGAAAGTCCTATTCTCGGATCAAACATGTTCTCGTATACCGAAATGAACCAGTTTCAAAAGTTATTTGGATTTTCAATGTTCCTGCTTCGGGACACCCTGTATGATGATTCTGAATTTCGAAAATACCAAATTCGAAGAGAAAATTGCAGTACCTTTCCAACGAGGTGCCACTTGACCTATTATCGATCGAATGATTTTTGAGTTGGGGATGCTGGAAATAGGGGTTGATTGCACCAACTCCAAATTCACAAGTGTAGGTCGTTTTTCTAGACCGAGCATAAACCTGCGCTTGCATTATGCCAAAATAAATCTATTTCATTCAGTATTTGGGATTTCCAGGAATTCAACTTCACCCTTGGTTGGGACACCCTGTATGTTAATTTAAAATTCTAAAATGACAAATCAAGGTGGAGAATTGACAGACCTTTTCAGTAAGGTGCAACTCGACCCTTATTCCCTATGATGAATTTCAAAGTTAGGGTTGCTGGGGTAGGGGTTGATCTGAGAAGTTTCGAATTATTTCGAAAATGCTCCCCTCGAAACAAAAATCGACGTGTCTTGGTGTTTTTCGCTAATGTTACTCATTTCGGAGTTATAGGGGGGTCAAATTTTCGTTGGAACACACTGTATAATATCACCATTCGGAAGTTGTCTTTCACCATCTATGACTTTCCCTCTCTGAATGTTCAAGGTCTTACATTTTTCAATCCCTAATTTCATATAATTTAATATCATCCATATACAGCAAGTGGCAGATCGTGTGATAGTTCCTATCTGTTTTTATCCTAAATCCGTATCCTGTTCTATTGAGCATTGAAGAGAATGGGTTCATAGTCAAACAAAACCATAGTGGACTCAAAGAGCCTCCTTGAAAAGTTCCACGACGTATGGGTATCTCGTCAGTTTTAATTGACTTATTTTTCATGTTAACCTAAAGAGCCGTGCGCCAGTACGTCATTGTTGTCTTCAAGAATTCTACCAGGACTGGATGAATTCTGTATAACTGTAATACTTCGAGAAGCCAAGAACGGGCGGTACTATCGAATGCCTTCAGATAATCGAGAAAAGCAGAATGAACATTCCGATGCCCTCCGTGTGCATTATTATTGTTATTATTAATCTTATCTCAAATTAGGTCTAGAGGTTATGATCCACTGAAGATGCAGTAGGTTTTTTGAGTAAGGATCAAAAGAAGCACAGAGCTTATTGTTGTAAATCACGAGGCTGATTTACAACAATAAGTTCTGTTCTTCTTCTGATCCTTACTCCAAAAAAGCGTACTACTTATCTCAAATGTTTACATTCACTTGCCTTCAGATTACTTTGAATTCACTGCTTAAATTAGTTCATTTTATGAAGTCCCAAGGGGTTAACAGTATTGAACGTCGCCTCATATCCAATTGTAAATTAGACGAAGAGTATAAAAATTACATTTCAGAGCAGCACACAAAATGTCTTCCTTAATAACTTCTTATCACCACTGTCCTTTACTCTGCTATCAAATAATACGGGAATAATGTTTCATTCGAAAATGAGGTTAGAAGAACCCAATTTTACAACTTTATTATTTTTATGAGCCGATAAGTTCGTACCTGTTTTACATGTTTTTGATAGCAGGTAGTTACTGCCCAATTTATTCCCGCCAATTCGCTCAATCTTAAAGATCATAAACCGACTTTCAGTGCCCTCGTGATAAAGATTAAATTTTACTTTTATTGCTTTGTTTGCAATCAAATTAAGGAAACTACTTTTTAACAACCTCGTATATTTCTCACACTCGCCCAGAAAATACAATAAGAGAAATAATTTCGAACCAAAATGAACATAAAATATTTGCAAGCGTGGGTAGCAATATATCGCTCTCAGCATTGAAACAACTTTCGTAACCAAGGCGCCAATTGCAGTTTTCCTATTTCGTAACTTACTGGAATTGGATCCACGTCGGTGTAACAAGATTCGCAAAGAAAAGCAATGAAATTAAATTTAGAACGACAAACTGGAGAAACTTCACTGAAATTTTGATTCTATTTCCTTTGCTTATAATTTAATCTTTACAGATTATACAAGGTGTCCGCGCTAAAGGAACCGGTAGAAGTATCTGAAGTTTAACGATCAATTTCGAATTTAGGGATTAGAGTAAATGGATACGTAGGTTGCCTTTTAAATTTTGCCCTTTGGACACATACTATGAATATTTTGAGGACTCCGAAGTTCTTTTGAAACTTTTCCAGAATTACGCCCCTTTGAAAATTACTTGAAAAATAATTTATTCTAACACACAACTATCGACCACTCAGTGCAACTACCAAAAGGATACTGGCAACGAACAAATAATTTTCAACATTAATTATACCTGAAAATTGTAAATACCCTTTGCCTGCAGAGGTGAAATTGTGCCCCTGTGTTTTTTCAAGGTTATTTGAATATAGCGCTTCTCATGAATTTTCGCCACACCAACTACATATCTTCATGATGAGCATACTTGTTGAGCTATCTGGTGGCGCTGATTCGAACTACGCAAATACATGAATAAACCTCAAATTACATTTACTTACCTTTCAAACATTATTGTAAGCCTCCTTAACTCCTTTTTGTTATAACAATCCGTTTGAATCACATTTTAAGGTTAGAATAACCACAAAATGTTAAATTTATGAATTTTGAAAGTATGTGTTTCTTTCCTTAAACAAAATATACACTAACATGGATAAAATAAACATCAAACTACGATCACTTACCTCTGAAACTTCATTTCAAGTTTCGTCAAACTTTTCATTCGAATAAAATTCGGAATCACTTATTTTGACAGATCGAATATAAGACTCATTGAAATAAGGTTAGATTCGATTGTCACTCACAAGAGAGAGAGAGCACTACATGTTGTTACTAACTATTTCCATCTCACTATTTTCGTGCAGAAGAGAGAGAGCATTGAATTTTAGACGTTGGTAACGCTCACTTCTGACATTGAATAGCGATATAAGGGCCAGAAGGAGCGGTGACTGGCTCCGCCTCCGTGCTTCCGGTCTTTCTCTTGAGAATATAGGTCTCAAAAATCGTCCCAGATTCGAAAATTAAGTGCTACAGTAACGATTTCTCTTTGCGGACCCGATCTCGAGAAATGTATTAATCGTTCAAAGGTCGAATCCTTTCTCCCGGTGACCACGTTTAAGTAGGATGCTTAAAACAAAAACCCGTATTTTGACAGCTCGAGGTTTGTTTATTTCGCGAATTTCTGGAAAGTAAAACGAAAATGCGAAAGTTGGCCGATAGCCCTCTAACCTAACCTAACCACAGAATGTTAAATTTATGAACTTTGAAAGTCTATAGTTTCTTTCCTCAAACAAATTATACATTAACATGGATAAAATAAACATCAAACTACGATCACTTACCTCTAAAAGTTTATTTCAAGTTTCGTCAAACTTTTCATACAAATAAAATTCGGAATCACTTGTTTTGACAGACCGAATATTAGACTAATTGAAATAAGGTTAGGTTCGATTGTCACTCAGAAGAGAGAGAGCACTATATTCTAGATGTTGTGAGTACCGAAATTATGTTAGTGAAAATCAAAGTTACTAATTATTTCCATCTCACTGTTTTCGTTCAGAAGAGAGAGAGAGCATTTAATTTTACACGTTGGTAACGCTCACTTCCGACATTGAATAGCGATATAAGAGGCAGAAGGAGCGGTGACTGGCTCCACCCCCGTGTTTCCGTTCTATTCTTCGAAAATATAGGTCTCAAAAACCATCCCAAATTCGAAAATTGAGTCGTAACATGACGATTTCTCTTCGCGGACCCGATTTCGAGATATGTAGGAATCGTTCGAAGGTCGAATCCTTTCTCCCGGTAACCCCGTTTAAGTAGGATGGTTAAAACAAAAACCCGTATTTTGACAGCTGGAGGTTTGTTAATTTCGTGAATTTCTGGCCGTCGGAGATTTTCGGAATAAGGAAAGTAGAGCGAAAATGCGAAAGTTGGCCGATAGCCCTCTAACCTAACCTAACCACAGAATGTTAAATTTATGAACTTTGAAAATCTATAGTTTCTTTCCTCAAACAAATTATACATTAACATTGATAAAATAAACATCAAACTACGATCACTTACCTCTAAAAGTTTATTTCAAGTTTCGTCAAACTTTTCATACAAATAAAATTCGGAATCACTTGTTTTGACAGACCGAATATAAGACTAATTGAAATAAGGTTAGGTTCGATTGTCACTCAGAAGAGAGAGAGCACTATATTCTAGATGTTGTGAGTACCGAAATTATGTTGGTGAGAATCAAAGTTACTAACTATTTCCATCTCACTATTTTCGTTCAGAAGAGAGAGAGAGCATTAAATTTTACACGTTGGTAACGCTCACTTCCGACATTGAATAGCGATATAAGGGGCAGAAGGAGCGGTGACTGGCTCCACCCCCGTGGTTCCGTTCTATTCTCCGAAAATGTAGGTCTCAAAAACCGTCCCAAATTCGAGAATTGAGTCGTGACATGACGATTTCTCTTCGCGGACCCGATCTCGAGATATGTAGGAATCGTTCGAAGGTCGAATCCTTTCTCCCGGTAACCCCGTTTAAGTAGGATGGTTAAAACAAAAACCCGTATTTTGACAGCTCGAGATTTGTAAATTTCGCGAATTTCTGGCCGTCGGAGATTTTCGGAATAAGGAAAGTAGAGCGAAAATGCGAAAGTTGGCCGATAGCCCTCTAACCTAACCTAACCACAGAATGTTAAATTTATGAACTTTGAAAATCTATAGTTTCTTTCCTCAAACAAATTATACATTAACATTGATAAAATAAACATCAAACTACGATCACTTACCCCTAAAAGTTTATTTCAAGTTTCGTCAAACTTTTCATACAAATAAAATTCGGAATCACTTGTTTTGACAGACCGAATATAAGACTAATTGAAATAAGGTTAGGTTCGATTGTCACTCAGAAGAGAGAGAGCACTATATTCTAGATGTTGTGAGTACCGAAATTATGTTGGTGAAAATCAAAGTTACTAATTATTTCCATCTCACTGTTTTCGTTCAGAAGAGAGAGAGATTATTAAATTTTACAAGTTGGTAACGCTGACTTCCGACATTGAATAGCGATATAAGGGGCAGAAGGAGCGGTGACTGGCTCCACCCCCGTGTTTCCGTTCTATTCTTCGAAAATGTAGGTCTCAAAAACCGTCCCAAATTCGAAAATTGCGTCGTGACCTGACGATTTCTCTTCGCGGACCCGATCTCGAGATATGTAGGAATCGTTCGAAGGTCGAATCCTTTCTCCCGGTAACCCCGTTTAAGTAGGATGGTTAAAACAAAAACCCGTATTTTGACAGCTCGAGGTTTGTTTATTTCGCGAATTTCTGGCCGTCGGAGATTTTCGGAATATGGAAAGTAGAGCGAAAATTCGCGAAAGTCGGCCGATACCCCTCCGTTCGATGGAAGATTTTTCCGTTTTCCCGTGGTTTTATGAGAATCTAACTATTGCGGCGCGAAATGCGAAACTCGAGACTTTTTCGTTGTCCAGGTTTCGTAGCGATTGAAGGCGATAGAAATATTTTGTATAGCTACAAAAGTCCATAGAAATTATCCCCTCCATCCCCGAGATTTCGGAGAAGTGTTTTATTTTCACTTTTCGGAACTTTTTCCCGGAATTTCCGCTCGATCGACCTCTCCGATCGCCCTCCGAAAGATCCGATTGACGATTCCGAAGAAATCTCGCCGTTTCGACGTTCCGTTCGCCCGGGGCGGCGTTTCGGCGAAATTTTTCGAAAAATCGTCGCGTCTCCATCGTTCGAGCTAGGGACGCCGAATTTCGCGCGGATCTTCCTCCGACGTTTCTCTACCGGAAAAAAATTATTCGCGGGGGCTTACGGCCTCCGCTTTTCCGCGCCGTCCCTTTCTTCCCGCCCGGTTCAAACTCCAACCTTTCCGTCAACTTTCCTCGACATAATCCTTACTGCTTTAGTATTATATGGATGATAAATTGAATCTGCAGTTGCTCTTGAACACAGAACAGACCCTATTAAGAAGGTCGACTTACCAACCAGAACATTCAACACCCCTCACGGACCAAATTTATGGCCTCCGCGTTCTCCGGACCTGGCGCCTCTTGATTTTTATTCATGGGGCAAAATCAAGAGTGAAGTGTATCTTATTTCTGTAAGAAGTAAAGAAGAGTTACTAGAGCGCATTCATAATGCTTTTCGTGATATTGATCCTGAGGAAACTAGGAGGACAATTCATCATGTTCGTATACGAGCTGTCAAGTGTATCGAGCAAAATGGAGCCCGTATTGAACATTTATTCAGATCGTAAATTAGTTTTCTCCTATGATGTTTGCTATCATTTATTCGTATTAATGAAATTATCTTCGATGATTGGTTTTCGCTTAGTTCCTACAATTTTTATTCATCCGAATTGTAGATAATTGCTTCTAATGCTTCGAAATTTTATTTTACACAGAGACGTTAAATTTGGAAATTGGTTATTGAATTGCCTGCAATTTCTACCCACTACTTTTTGACATTCGAAAATGAATTAAAAAAAGATTAAATATATTTTCCTTTGAATAACTAATGGTTTTATTACAAATGTGTTGTATTATTTGGATATTTTCAATCTGAAATAACGACCATTCTTGTTGAAATATCAAATTCGAATGAACGATGTAACAAGTACATTAATTTCAGGCTTCTGTCAGGTGAGCGTAGCCAGTTCAGCTACTTAATTCAAATATTTCAAAGCATTCTCTGTTAGTTCTACCAAAATCATCAAAATTCAATATATTCCCAAATTATTTCGGAACTATAAGAGATGGGTATAGTACATGCTAATACAATTCCATCGGAAATTTGACGCTTCATCTGATGGGATATAAAAATTGGCACGTGCAATTTGAAACAATTGAGTTATTGCTGTTTGAAAAAGGCCAAATTGAAAAAATCATACAAAACAACGCAATAAACATTTGACATGTGTAGACTGCTTGAAAAATTCCTTGATACTTCTTCTATCCACCCAAGCAAAAATTGTGTCTGTAGTGCAAAAGATCTACGAGCTACAATTTTTGTAAATGTTCCTTCCGGTAATGGTATCACTTCGAAAATATTTCACTTCAATTGGTAATCGCTAGTTATGACCGCGTATAAAATTTCAGTATGATATTGTAATTGGAACTCAAAAATAATTTAACGGACGGTCCCGGTGGATATCCCTGTATATACATCAAAGTTGTGAGTCAATCGCGACAATAGAACCCGAAAACCGGTCGCTTTCAGCTGCTGCTAGCTACCTGCTCTCGTACGTTTCGGGGCGGCCGAGAACTCTCGGCTAATTATCGAATAACTCGAAATGTATTTGTCGGATTCACTTCAAATTTTCAGAGAATATTTCTAAGATATTGTACTTTGATAAAATGGAAATCGATTTTTTGAGAATTCTGACTACACCTAACCCCTTAGATCCACAATAATTGTTTTTTGTCGGCCACTGTTATCATTCGTTGAGCATCCAGTTAACATCCGCCTCTTTTCGCTCTTGCATTACAAACCACCTGCAGCATCATTTCAGATCACTTTGGAAATAGCCTGTATATATTTCAATTATCTCGGAATAAATAGCTTAAACCATCAGTGAAATTCATTTTTATATCATACGTGAAACTTTCTCATGTGATGATAACTCCAGAGTTTCAGTGTCATTCGAAGCTCGATGTAGCAAATAATCGCACCATTAAAAGAGACTGACCGAGTTGCTTGCTTAGAACCCTTATCACGTCTTGCAGTCCTACCAGGAGTCCGTTTAATCCAAACAGACGAAGTTGTGCTGGGAATAGCCTCAGTATACTACGGAAAGTTTTATGAGTTTTCAGTTTGGTAAACAATAACGACAGAGATAATTAAAAGTATGAGGGGTTGAATCTTGAACTTGGTTGTGAAAAACTTGAAGATTTATCAGCAAAACCTGCTCTAAATTATAATGAGAAATTAAAACTGCTCGCTTAGAATTTCTATTTTACTATGATAACTTGATTTCTCCAATATAAATCTTTCACATTAAGCTATTTTCTTCTACTACATCATTATTTACAGGGTGTAAATGAATAAGTGTGAATGATTCTACAAGGTTATTCCTCAAACCATTTTATGACATAAAGTTGCTATGAACATATGTCATCAAACGTTTCCTTACCGAAATACAGGGTGTTGAAATCATCAAACTTTTTCTTATGATCCCAACAATTTTTCAGATACTCAGTTCAAATACGGCACATATGTACCTTTTTGAAATCTACATCTGCAGGTCAAACTTCCAAAGCCTACTTCGTTTTTCATAGTTAAAGAAACGAATAAGCCGAGGGATTATTCATTCTCATCACCACAAGACAAAGTACCTCTGAATATCACCAGGAAAAAGAGGTTACTTGTGACGAAAATGACAAACACGCATTAGATGCTGAACCATCGACTTCAAGCTACTGTGAATTAATAACTGCAATCTTAGAGCCTATACCTGTATCTCTTGACCTGGTACTTACTCTGACGACATTTTGATTTGATTTATTTACGGTACAAACCCTTAATACAAACAACATCTTACAACCACATGAAAATATAAAATCATAACAGTGTGAATGATATTCTACTACTGGACAAGAAATCAGAATAATATAGGTACATACTACATTCAGCTAGAAAAACTAAGCGAATTAAGTCTTCCCTTCAATTCCCCAAGGAAATATTAAAGCACCAGGCAGCGTTCATATATTTGTTGCCGAACCTCAATATTCGACATGCTGGAGCATTGCCGTAATAATTAGTTCGGTATGAAGGTTCATCAAACTGATTTTCAAACCTTGTGGCTCTACCAGGTATATGAAAACCTATTTGATATAAAATGTCAGGACAGACAATTTCATTATTCAAGCATCTGTACAAAAAAAGAAGGTCAGATAATACTCTTCGGTCCGCCAAAGTTCTAAAATTAGCTTTAGATGTCATAGCTGAGACAGAGAATTATTTTCTAGGGATAGACATTTTATATGAGGCATAAAGAAGGATATTATCTTGAACTCCTTCAATTTCCTGAGATTGTTCTGCGTAATGAGGTGACCATACCGTTGAAGCATATTCCAAGATAGGCCTGCAGTAACTATTAAATAATACGAATAAAACTTTAACACCCGTGAAGGCACTTGTGTTGCGTCTTATATAACCCAATACTTTAAAGGCATGACCGACCACTTTTTCTATATGTGCCCTGAAGCTCAACTTTGAGTCAATGAGAACTCCAAGATCCTTCATAACACAAACCCTATTTACCATAGTATTATGCACGCTATAGTCGAATTTAATAGTTTCCTCAATTCTAGTAAAATAAATACATTGGCATTTATTGATATGTATTTCCAAGCCATTTTTCGAAAACCATTCAACAACTCTATCTAAAAAAAATTTCAGAAAGAGGTTAAAAACATAATTTCGACAGCAAAATCATTAATTACAGACCACGAAAAATATAAATTCATTAACTCCAATCCACAATCCCCCGAATTATATTCGTTGATAAATCTTCATAAACCTAATTACCCTATTAGACCTGTTGTTTCCTATGTAACGGCACCTTCTTTCAAACTTTCAAAATTCCTTAACGACTTGCTAATAAAACATTGCAATTTTAAATCTAAATTTTCGGTCAAAAATTCATACGAACTAATTGTCAATATCAAAGATACCATTATACCACCTAATTCCAAACTCATTTCTTTCGATGTTGAGAATCTATTTCCCAACATTCCTCCGAAAGATACGTACTACTTAGTTGAAGAATTATTAGAAAAGAATCATGTCAATACTATCATTAAATCAGATATGCTTTCATTATTACAAATTTGTTTAGATCAAAATTATTTCCATTTCAATAACAAATATTATACTATTGAAGACGGCTTGATTGTGGGCAATCCGTTAAGTCCTTTGTTAGCAGAAATTTTCATGAATAATGTAGAGAAATTAATTCATAATCATCCACTCAGTAAATATTGTTTATACTGGTATCGCTATATAGACGATATCATTATTTGCTTCACAGGAACAGATAGACAGTTAAAAATTTTCGAAAATCATATAAATTCATTACATCCAAAAATTGGATTCACAACCGAAATAAAAAGCAATAATTCGATAAATTTCCTAGACGTAACAATTTCGAATGAAAATGGAAAACGTTTTCGCAATTTACCATAAGCCGTCACATACAGATATTATAATACATAACTCGTCGTGTCATCCGTATCAACATAAAATGTCACCATTCAATAGTTTTATTCATAGATTAATTAACATCCCGTTATCACCAGAAAATTTCAACAAAGAATTAAATTTTATTAAACAAATTGCCAAAAATAATGGTTACAATCCCAAACTAATAAATAATATTTTAAATAAAAAACAAAGTAGAATCGCATTGAATGAAGTTTACCCTGTCGATAAATTGAAACAAAAATTCACCTTAACCTACGTTGGCATTACAAGTGAGAAACTGAAACCATTCTTGAGTAGCAATAATTTCAACATAGCTTTCCAAAGTAAGAATAATTTAGGCAAATATATAAGAAATAATAAAACCAAATCAGGTAAAAACAATAAATCAGGTGTTTATAGATTGAATTGCAATGACTAATAATTTCTACATTGGTAGAACACATAGAAATTTTAATATTAGAATATCGGAACATGAACGCAGTTTTTCAAATAAAAATCAGATTCAAATTACGAGAATCATCTCTTAGAAAATAATCACTCTTTCGACCCACAGTTTGAAGTTTTCCATACAGATAATAAATATTGGAAGGTAGATCTTTGGGAAACTTTAGAAATCAACAAATACAAACTCTCAGGTAGACTCATCGATGAACAAGTCGATTTAAGCCCTTCGCCTCTATTGAATCTCTTCAGGGAGCAATCTATTCCTTAATTTTATTGGATATACCTGTCATAAATAACCACTCAAGAAGAGAATCAACCCAATAAGCTTTCAATTGCTCAAAAACATTTATATTTATATTCTCATTCTTATTTTCTGTATATTCATTCTTCTGAAGAAGCTACGGTGTAGTGAAACGCGTTACGAATCGCAATTACTAAGTAAAATTCCTTAAAACACAGTACTTGTTTTTTATTATTGAAGTGTCACTTTAAAAGAACTGTAGATATCGGGTTGTTTCGAATTGAGCTTTTCACAAGAGAGTATAGGCACCTGTCCCTCCGAAAACTTGACTATAACCTCAGTGGATGTTGTTGGTGCAAGACGAAAGATGTGAACTTCAGTAGATTTTGTTACACAAGAGAGTAGATTCGATTTAGATATACCAGCAACCAGTTTACGTTGAAAGGAAGTTTGCTTGGAAGCAACAACACACGTTCTATTTTGTGAACTGATAGTCTCTGCATTGCAAGATTGATGTCACTAGAAACTTGAGAGAAGGAGAAAGTCTCATTAGCAATTTTTGCGTAGGTTGTTGGTTAACCTCCTTTATAGTTTTGGTTTTGGTTTCCTTGAGGGACCCAGACAATACATTCCTAAAGCTATAAGGCATACTTGGGTGGTCGTTACTGTTCTTCAAGTTGGAATCCGAAAAAGAACTAGACCTTCCCTGCTTTATATGGTCAATTAATGGAGATAAAAAATGAATTAGCTGGATATTTGACTCTTTCAAAGTATTCACATCTTGAGAAACTTCATTTATCTTACTACACACTCTCGTAGACAAAAATTCAGCACTGCATTATCCACCATTTTTCAGTTTATCCTCAATTGTGTTCAGCTTATTGTTGAATTCCGAGGCCACAGATTCGAAATACTGCTTCATTCTATCATTATACTTCTCCTCAATATGCTCACTTAGCGACTCTCTGAGCCACTTTATTACTGAAGAAACAAAACTCACAGATTCATCAGAAGTGTTCTGGAGATATGTAGGACAGTGGAAAATAATTGTTCCTTTCTTCAAAATAATTGCTCTCCATTCAGTTGCAGTGACTCTAGTGGAATCACCACGAAAATCTTCTGTTTATCATAAATGATTTTCCTAGTTTCTTGGATTCCGCGGAATCTATTTGCTGATGATAGCACTATGACTGTCTGGGGTGCTGAACTGGCTGATCTGGTTGCGTTGGGTAATTCGGCACGATTGTCTACAATGCGATGGTTCTCCTCGAATAAATTATACATGAATGATGAAAAGACTCAATCAGTGCTTTTCTCCCTCCTTAAAGGAAACGATGGAATCGGCTTCGCCGAATCTGTCAAATTCTTGGGTCTCTATCTGAATCCCGAGCTTCGATTGGGCGTTCATGCGGACCAGCTGGCTCAAAAATTGAGCAGGAACATGTTTTTATTACGATGCCTTTCGAATAACCTCTCTCCTAGAGTGTTGATCTCTGTTTATCATGCTCTTTCTCACCGTCACCTTAAATATGGTATTATTTTGTGGGGTAACAGTGCGGTACGCGAAACTGAAAGGATATTTCGATTCGAAGAAAAGCAATTAGAATTATCACTGGTTCATCATATAGAGCAGATTGTAGAGATTTGTTCCAAGAACTCAACATTCTTACTTTTCCAGATCCCTATATCTTTGAATGTTTATTATATGCACAAAAAGAACAACATAACTGCCCTTCAGGCGAGGATTTTCACATGTATCATACAAGGTGTAGAAAAGACATCCGTCCTGACTTTTGTATATTATCGAAGACCCTCAATAGTCCTTTCAATATGGCATTTCAATTTTTTGATAAACTACCTCTAGATTGTCGTGCTTTGACACACAAATCATTCAAAACACAGGTATTTAAGTTTCTGGAGGAGAAATCCTTTTACTCTATAAGTGATTTTTTGTCAACTAATCTTAGTTTGCGATATCTGTTAAATTGTTTGTTTTATATTCATATATTTTTTGGGAGTACTGTGTAATCTTGATTCGTGGCGTTTGATTCTCTTTGCCATTATAATTTGTTTGACGAATGCAAAATACCTTGGAGTAAGCATGAATAAGTAAATAATTCTAATTCTAAGAAAATAATTCTAATTAAAAATAAATAATTCTAATTAAGCGTCGAGAAGATAGGTTACTTTTTGAAAACTCAAATTACCATTTCGAGGTACCCATTCTGAATCGATAGAAAACATAAAAGAAAAGTGGCGACGAGAACTGTAGTCGTTTCCGTAAGGAGCGTTTGAAAAATGTTTTCATGATTGAATTATTCATTGGTGTAAATGTATTATTTGGATAACTTCAATCTGCTGCATTCACGCTTATTCATAATTGGTCTAACGATCGAGAAAATATTCAATATCGTTTTGCAGATAATCTAATTTCGAAAAGTAAAATCTCATGAGTTAAGTGAAATATTGCAATATACTTTGGCTTCATATTACCTCACCACAATTGCCTATTCTCATATACGACTTCGTTGGATTTTGGCACGAAACCTCACACAAGACTTTTATTTTTTTATCTGCCTTCTACTTCAATTTGCGGCGGTCTGCTCCTTTGTTCGACTGACTTCGTTTATGGGGTACTTATAACAATTTTGAGGTTGTTGATGTGACATCGTCATCTATCATCTGAATATAGAGGAATACACACAACCAAATTTATATGGAATCACCCGATATTTTGAATATTACCTCAGGGATTTTTGAAATTTCGAAGGAATGTTAAAATTGATCCTTTTTGAGATATTTCAATTGCAAAAAGAAATAAATTAAGGTTTATTTCAGGAAAGAAACAAATAAAAAAAATGAGAGACCCTTTTCGCATGTAGTAAAAAAATTGAAAATTGTTTTCTCACGGAGTAGGTGTTTTTTCCTCAACCTCAGTAACCTGCGTTACCTATTCTTGTCCTGATAAAAGCCTGAATCCGTATAGGCATGCGTTAGATCAGCTTTTTAACCTCCTGTTGTCCTGATACAAGCCTGAATTCGTCTAGGCATGCCACTCCTCTGTGGCAGCTTGAATGAGCTGTTGTAGGGTTCTTGGATTATCCTGGCGAGATCAAATTTTTTTTTGAGATTATCACATAAATGTTCAACAGGTTTTAGGTCTGGAAAGCAAGCTGGCCAGTCTAAAATAGCGAATCCTCTGTTTCAAGATAATGGCGCGTGAGGTTGCTGATATGCGGAAAAGCTTTATCTAGCACCTAAGTGAAATTCTCACCGTGGGCACCTCACCATAGTCTCATTTTGGGCTCCAGCACTAGGTCCACGTAATTTCTAGTCGTTACACTAGCAGGAAACGAAATCAAATCTGTTTTGCCTCAATGCATAATGCCACCCAAAAACATCACACTGCACTCTTGGTATTTCGTAATTTGTCTTGCTGCTCGGAGTCTAGCTTGTCTTTCACGACCCCTTGAAACCTGAATCCGGCGGTCATCTTATCGAACACTAATTCTGGTTTCATCCGAAAAAAGAACATTTCGCCAATTCTCAATATTCCAATTTTGGTGCTCGATACACCAATTAAGTCTGTTAATTTTCTGTTGTCTGGTTAGCTCTGGAACTCTTAAGGGCCTTCTGCTGTAAAAACCCCTTGGACGAAGTCTTTGACGTATCGTTTCGACGCAATAGGGTCTTTTCTTGCAATTTGGCACAAATAGTGTTTTTGTTCTCAATAAGTGATCTTCCTACGACTTCATCTAGGCCTATTCTGCAGAAGTTGTAGCTCCACGTATCGGGGGTGGGTTTTTGAAATCACCCCCTGTGATACCCCCATTGTGATCGCTATATCCCTCTGTGTCACCCCTTCTTCAACGGGAGAAATAATTCGACCCCTCTGCACATCGGACAATCCAACGTAAGACATTTTCAATTATGATTATAGGCTTTTTTTTAATTTTAAAATTCACTTCCCGAACATGTGGTGATAATTCAACATTTCTTATTATACTTTCCAGTTTCTTTACAACAAAAGACTTCATTCTTCACAAGTATTCAAAGATCTATGAGCCGACTCGGTGGCGTAGAGTATATGATGCTCAATCCCCACAAAGTCGGTGCGATATTTCGGATTCTGGGAATCGCTTGAGTATCCATCTTTCGGAGTAGATGTAACGCCGTCGGTCCTGTCTAACAGATGTATTGGACATTAAAGATCCCTTCCCTCGACACGAGAGGGGTTCGGCAAAATTCCCGGGTTAGTGAGGTGACAGAATTTCCCGGCGTGTCTTTGCCCGAAAGGCGGAAATAGAGCACGTTAAGGGAATAACAAACAAACAAAAATCTATGGTTAAAAATAATCAATAATGTGAAATACCGAGTGATTCCATATAAATTTGATCGTGTGTATAACTAGATCCTGTATAAGATTTGAACCTCACTCTTTGAAAGCCCCGTTTTCGGAACTTTGTTTTCTTATACAGGGTGTCCCCCAAGCTCTATAATAAGCTTTGAGTGGTGGTCCTTAAAGAAATTTTAGGACTAACAAGTGAGAACAGCATGGTCCTAATCTTTACAAATTCGGAGATATTCTGAAGGTAACATTCGTTACCATAGTGAAATCATTATCGAAATTATTCTTTCACTTTTGATAGATAAATGTCAAAATATCTTTTCGAAAAATAATAATTGTATTGAAACCTTAAATTTTCGAATTGAAAATGCATTCCTTTGTTATTTGAAAATATGCACATTTGGTCTACTCTGTGACAAAAGAGTATCCAGAAATTCTCATTTAAATTGCCTTCGTTAAGTGTTTTTAAGTATTTTAAGTTTGTGTATGTTGGTAGGACTGTCCTTAATTACTATGCGAAACGTTATCGCGATCTGTCAATTAGTTTGGTTGCGTAAGCAATTAAAACCAGTCGACCTCAGTGGTACTCTGCGAAATTTACAATGGAAAAAAATATTGAACGAAGAGTTTGTCTCAAATTTTGTGTTTTGATGTTTGTTTTTTTTTTCGATGTTAACTTCACTTCAAGATGTTGATGGTCGACCAGAGCCTGACAAATCTTCCACCACATCCCTGCCGCTGTTGAATGCACTGTTCCACCCATATGATTTTGATAAAGTCGATTCACCGTAAGCCCTCTTAGCGATTCGGCAGATGAAATTGCTTTTGCAATACAAAATTTGTGACAAATTCTTTGTTTGATATTTTTATCCATTGTAAAACTCGCAAAACACACTAGTGAGAATTGACAAATCGAGCACTGTAAACAAACTGAATGACAGAAAGTGTTTTTAATATTTTAAGTTTGTGTATGTTGGTAGGAATGTTCTTAATTACCATGCGAAACCTTATCGCGATCTGTCAATTAGTTTGGTTGCGAAAGCAATTGAAAGCAGTCGTCCTCAGTGGTACTCTGCGAATTTTACAATGAAAAAAAATATTGATCGAAGAGTTTGTCTCAAATTTTGTGTTTTTATGTTTCTTTTTTTCGATGTTAACTTCAGTTTAAGATGTTGATGGTCGACCAGAGCCTGACAAATTTTCCACCACATCCCTGCCGCTGTTAAATGCACTGTTCCACCCATATGATTTTGATAAAGTCGATTCATCGTAAGCCCTTTTAGCGATTCGGTAGATGAAATTGCATTTGCAATACAAAATTTGTGACAAATTCTTTGTTTGATATTTTTATCCAATGTAAAACCCGCAAAACACACTTGTGAGAATTGAAAAATCGAGCACTGTAAACAAACTGAATGACAGAAAGTGTTTTTAATATTTTAAGTTTGTGTATGTTGGTAGGAATGTTCTTAATTACCATGCGAAACCTTATCGCGATCTGTCAATTAGTTTGGTTGCGAAAGCAATTGAAAGCAGTCGTCCTCAGTGGTACTCTGCGAATTTTACAATGAAAAAAAATATTGATCGAAGAGTTTGTCTCAAATTTTGTGTTTTAATGTTTCTTTTTTTCGATGTTAACTTCAGTTTAAGATGTTGATGGTCGACCAGAGCCTGACAAATTTTCCACCACATCCCTGCCGCTGTTAAATGCACTGTTCCACCCATATGATTTTGATAAAGTCGATTCATCGTAAGCCCTTTTAGCGATTCGGTAGATGAAATTGCATTTGCAATACAAAATTTGTGACAAATTCTTTGTTTGATATTTTTATCCAATGTAAAACCCGCAAAACACACTTGTGAGAATTGACAAATCGAGCACTGTAAACAAACTGAATGACAGAAAGTGTTTTTAATATTTTAAGTTTGTGTATGTTGGTAGGAATGTCCTTAATTACTATGCGAAACGTTATCGCGATCTGTCAATTAGTTTGGTTGCGAAAGCAATTGAAACCAGTCGACCTCAGTGGTACTCTGCGAATTTTACAATGAAAAAAATATTGATCGAAGAGTTTGTCTCAAATTCTGTGTTTTGATGTTTGTTTTTTTTTCGATGTTGACTTCAGTTTAAGATGTTGATGGTCGACCAGAGCCTGACAAATCTTTCACCACATCCCTGCCGCTGTTGAATGCACTGTTCCACCCATATGATGTTGATGAGGTCGATTCACCGTATGCCCTTTGAGCGATTCGGTAGATGAGATTGCATTTGCAATACAAAATTTGTGACAAATTCTTTGTTTGATATTTTTATCCATTGTAAAACTCGCAAAACACACTTGTGAGAATTGACAAATCGAGCACTGTAAACAAACTGAATGACAGAAAGTGTTTTTAATATTTTAAGTTTGTGTATGTTGGTAGGAATGTTCTTAATTACTATGCGAAACGTTATCGCGATCTGTCAATTAGTTTGGTTGCGAAAGCAATTGAAAGAAGTCGACCTCAGTGGTACTCTGCGAATTTTACAATGCAAAAAAATATTGATCGAAGAGTTTGTCTCAAATTTTGTGTTTTGGTGTTTGTTTTTTTTCAATATTAACTTCAGTTTAAGATGTTGTTGGTCGACCAGAGCCTGACAAATCTTCCACCACATCCCTGCCGCTGTTGAATGCACTGTTCCACCCATATGATGTTGATGAGGTCGATTCACCGTAAGCCCTTTGAGCGATTCGGTAGATGAGATTGCATTTGCAATACAAAATTTGTGACAAATTCTTTGTTTGATATTTTTATCCATTGTAAAACTCGCAAAACACACTTGTGAGAATTGACAAATCGAGCACTGTAAACAAACTGAATGACAGAAAGTGTTTTTAATCTTTTAAGTTTGTGTATGTTGGTAGGAATGTTCTTAATTACTATGCGAAACGTTATCGCGATCTGTCAATTAGTTTGGTTGCGAAAGCAATTGAAAGAAGTCGACCTCAGTGGTACTCTGCGAATTTTACAATGAAAAAAAATATTGATCGAAGAGTTTGTCTCAAATTTTGTGTTTTGGTGTTTGTTTTTTTTCAATATCAACTTCAGTTTAAGATGTTGTTGGTCGACCAGAGCCTGACAAATCTTCCACCACATCCCTGCCGCTGTTGAATGCACTGTTCCACCCATATGATGTTGATGAAGTCGATTCACCGTAAGCCCTTTGAGCGATTCGGTAGATGAGATTGCATTTGCAATACAAAATTTGTGACAAATTCTTTGTTTGATATTTTTATCCATTGTAAAACTCGCAAAACACACTTGTGAGAATTGACAAATCGAGCACTGTAAACAAACTGAATGACAGAAAGTGTTTTTAATATTTTAAGTTTGTGTATGTTGGTAGGAATGTTCTTAATTACTATGCGAAACGTTATCGCGATCTGTCAATTAGTTTGGTTGCGAATGCAATTGAAAGCAGTCGACCTCAGTGGTACTCTGCGAATTTTACAATGAAAAAAAATATTGATCGAAGAATTTGTCTCAAATTTTGTGTTTTGATGTTTGTTTTTTTTTCGATGTTAACTTCAGTTTAAGATGTTGATGGTCGACCAGAGCCTGACAAATCTTCCACCACATCCCTGCCGCTGTTGAATGCACTGTTCCACCCATATGATTTTGATAAAGTCGATTCACCGTAAGCCCTTTGAGCGATTCGGTAGATGAGATTGCATTTGCAATACAAAATTTGTGACAAATTCTTTGTTTGATATTTTTATCCATTGTAAAACTCGCAAAACACACTTGTGAGAATTGACAAATCGAGCACTGTAAACAAACTGAATGACAGAAAGTGTTTTTAATATTTTAAGTTTGTGTATGTTGGTAGGAATGTTCTTAATTACTATGCGAAACGTTATCGCGATCTGTCAATTAGTTTGGTTGCGAAAGCAATTGAAACCAGTCGACCTCAGTGGTACTCTGCGAATTTTACAATGAAAAAAATATTGATGAAAGAGTTTGTCTCAAATTTTGTGTTTTGGTGTTTGTTTTTTTTCAATATTAACTTCAGTTTAAGATGTTGTTGGTCGACCAGAGCCTGAAAAATCTTCCACCACATCCCTGCCGCTGTTGAATGCACTGTTCCACCCATATGATGTTGATGAAGTCGATTCACCGTAAGCCCTTTGAGCGATTCGGTAGATGAGATTGCATTTGCAATACAAAATTTGTGACAAATTCTTTGTTTGATATTTTTATCCATTGTAAAACTCGCAAAACACACTTGTGAGAATTGACAAATCGAGCACTGTAAACAAACTGAATGACAGAAAGTGTTTTTAATATTTTAAGTTTGTGTATGTTGGTAGGAATGTTCTTAATTACTATGCGAAACGTTATCGCGATCTGTCAATTAGTTTGGTTGCGAAAGCAATTGAAACCAGTCGACCTCAGTGGTACTCTGCGAATTTTACAATGAAAAAAAATATTGATGGAAGAGTTTGTCTCAAATTTTGTGTTTTAATGTTTGATTTTTTTCAATATTAACTTCAGTTCAAGATGTTGTTGGTCGACCAGAGCCTGACAAATCTTCCACCACATCCCTGCCGCTGTTGAATGCACTGTTCCACCCATATGATTTTGATAAAGTCGATTCACCGTAGGCCCTTTGAGCGATTCGGTAGATGAGATTGCATTTGCAATACAAAATTTGTGACAAATTCTTTGTTTGATATTTTTATCCATTGTAAAACTCGCAAAACACACTTGTGAGAATTGACAAATCGAGCACTGTAAACAAACTGAATGACAGAAAGTGTTTTTAATATTTTAAGTTTGTGTATGTTGGTAGGAATGTCCTTAATTACTATGCGAAACGTTATCGCGATATGTCAATTAGTTTGGTTGCGAAAGCAATTGAAAGCAGTCGTCCTCAGTGGTACCTGCGAATTTTACAATGAAAAAAAATATTGATCGAAGAGTTTGTCTCAAATTTTGTGTTTTAATGTTTATTTTTTTTTTCGATGTTAACTTCAGTTTAAGATGTTGATGGTCGACCAGAGCCTAACGAATCTTCCACCGCTGTTGAATGCACTGTTCCACCCATATGATTTTGATAAAGTCGATTCACCGTAAGCCCTTTGAGCGATTCGGTAGATAAAATTGCATTTGCAATACAAAATTTGTGACAAATTCTTTGTTTGATATTTTTATCCATTGTAAAACTCGCAAAACACACTTGTGAGAATTGACAAGTCGAACACTGTAAACAAACTGACAGATTGTCTTCAAACTCCGCGTCAGTTGTGCCAACTTAGCCAGAACAAAATTGTTGACAATCGTTTTAATCAGATTTTTTTAATAATCAATTCCCGGTACTTCTTTGACGGAATGTATTCTCGTTTGGAATGAGCATCATCTCAATTTATTTCTTCCTTCTTGTCTGAAAGGACGTTTCTGTATTCTTGACTAATTGAAAATTGCAAATGCTTTCAGACGCCATAATTACGCCCGTATAGCTGAAATTCAAATTAAGTCTCAGTAATGGTAGTCGGGGACCAAATTATTAGCGTCTTAAGCTTCTTGAACCCTTTGAACATTTCCCAGGACGTGAGTATTATACCGAAACAAAAAGATAGTCTATTCAAGCCGGCAGGAAACGACGATTAAGGTCAAGTCTGTGATTAAGGCAGGTCGCTCTATTCGTAAATAGCGAAATATTTTGTAATCAGAGATGTATTCACGTCGAACTCGTTGAAATTCTAATGACCATATTAACAGACGGCATTAACATATTCAATATACGAGGATGGTTTGGAAAGTTTCTAACCTGACTCAAAGATCCAGTTTGGACTTATATCTACTATATTGTTAATGAATACTAATATGATCGATTCATTCATCAGTAAATTTTTTTTCGATCCCTTAAGCAGATGAAAATGGAAAGATTTGAATTCGATTTTTTCTGTTGAAACATTCGAAAAAACTGACTGAAGGAAATCATCATAGCCGCCAATGAGGTACTTTGAAGACTTTAAGCGAATCTCCATTATCTATACAATGTTATCAACAAATTTGAAACTCCTTGGATCAAATGAGTCACCATTTATTGACGCTCTTTTGAGAAGTGGAGGCGATTTTCCAAGAAAACCATATATTACTCACTTCTTTACCAACCTTCGTACTGTATTATTTAATTATTCCAAAAGTCATATCATCAGATTAACTATGCCTCTTTCAGTCATTCTGGAAATGGGCACAAATTTAATTTGAATTGTGGAGGCCGTTACTTGATGTAGATCCATGATATAAATGAGATAAAAACACAAGGTCTAACTTTAATCTACACTTTATTTGAAAAACTTCGGCGACATTTCGCTGACACAGCAACTTTATCAAGAATGACAAACAGAATGAAGAGTATGGTATTATAAACAAATCGTAGAACAAGTTGGATGAATAACAGGAAAATCCATACAGAAATATTGTATCAGTTAATATGAAAGGTAATAAAAACTATTAAACAAGTTAAGTATTTTAAATAATTCACATCAACATCTATTACAGTAGTGAAAATGGTTTGATCATGGGAAACCTTTGAGTCCACTTTTAGCAGAGATTTTATGAATAATATTGAACAGAAAATTCATACACATCCACTCATTTCCAAATTTCTTTATTGGTATAGATATGTTGACGACATCTTAGTATGTTTCATTGAACTAGTCGTCAATTAGACTTATTTCTTAATTTCATTAATTCCATCCATTTTAAGATTAAATTCACGATAGAAATTGAACAGAACGATTCCATTAATTTCTTGGACTTGAAAATCACTAAACGAAATAATAATCATGTTTTTTCGGTCTTTCGTAAACCAACACATACTGATACAATTATACATAACTACCCATTACATCCAATTCAACACAAAGTTGCAGCTTTAAACAGCATGGTACATCGGTTACTCAATTTACCTTTATCAGTAAAAGATTATAACAAAGAGTTGAACATCATCAAACAGATAGCCATTCATAATTCATATAATTCGGATATGATAGATCTAATCATTCGTAAAAAACTGTATCAGAAAGCAATAAATGAAGTATATCCTATTCATAAAGACTATAAAATATTCAACAGTTTAACATTCTGCGGTTCTGCAAGTACGAATATTAAATCCTTTCTCGTCAAACAAAATCTTAATATAACTTTCAAAACTTCCAATAACTTAGGTAAACATATTAAAAATAATAAATCTCGTGTTGAAAAATCAAGTAAATCTATAACTCAATTGCGGTTCTTGTGATAAAATTTATATCGGTAGGACCTATAGGAGTTTTGGCATAAGAACATCTGAACATAAACGTAGCTTCAATAAAAATAAATCTGATTCAAATTATTCAAACCACTTAATGAAAGAAAACCATTCATTCAATAAAACTTTGACATATTACATATAAAATCAAAAGTTCAAAATAAGACCTCGTAGAAGCATTAGAAATAAATAGATACAAACATTCGGACAAGCTTTTGAATGAGCAGGTAGACGTGAATTATTCACCCCTACTTAACTTGTTTAATTAGTTTTATTACCTTTCATACTAACTGTACAATGGCTCGGTGTGGATTTTCCTGTTATTCATCCAACTTTTTCTACGATTTGTCTATAATACCATACTCTTCATTCTGTTTGTCATTCTTGATAAAGCTGCTGTGTCAGCGAAACGTCGTCGAATTTTTTCAAATAAAGTGTAGATTAAAGTTAGACCTTGTGTTTTTATCTCATTTACAAATTTTATTGTTTTATATGGGACACCTGTATATGTTCGCATCTTTCAATTTCTTATGAATTCTTATATTCATGGTGAGTAGATGAGGTATTGTTTAACAAAGGCTAAGATAGGACGTTGTCGCGATGCCAGGAATTCCTTACACCATGGAAAATTTCAAGAAGTGGTAGGAATAAAATGATCATAGACCTGAAAATTTTATGGTATTGACTCTAACGGTCGACTCTGAGAGGCTGCAAGTATGTGTGATGCTGGGGTGTCGTACATACACGATACATCCTAGCTACTTACCTACCTAGGTAGAGTGTACCATAGCATAAACACCTCAAAAAAGTCTAGGGAACACTTCTGAATATCGATATATCGTATCCAGAACGATCAATATGGATGATTTTTTTTAAGAAATGAACACATGCATCAATTTCTCACCAAATTATGTGGAGTGCCGCACCAGATTTCAGTTTTTTTCATAAAAAACTAAATATGCAGCAAATGCGACGCTGCTTTATAATCAATTCATATATTCAGTGTTTGAAATCAGTTAGTTGGCACTTTGTTTCTGTTGTAAGCACAAATAAAAGATTCAAGTTTTGTGATTCGACCATGGAAAGACGACATTTGACTAGAGAAGAGATGTTACGAGCCGTTGGCATGCTCCAAGCTGGGAGCTCACAACGGGAAGTATCCAGGGTTCTGGGAAGTATCCCAAGTGTCATAAACCGTTTATGGTCGCGTTTCAATGAGACAGGTAGCGTAGAAGAACGCCATACAGGTCGTTTCAGGATTACTACAGTCGCCCAAGACCGATTTTTGGTTTTACAAGCCAGAAGAGATCGTACTACCACAGCATTTCAATTTGCTCAAGAGCTATCACCAGTTCATAATTTACAAATTTCCGACCAATCTTTGAGAAATCGACTTCACGAAAGTCAACTCCACTCCAGACGTCCTTTAAGAGTTCCACAACTGACCCATGGAACATGGAAATCGCGCTGCTCGTTTAGCTTGGTGTCAAGAACACGTAAACTGGGATCAAGAGAGGTGGGCCACAGTTCTCTTCAGTGATGAATCTAGATTTAGTTATTATCCCGATTCGGGAAGAATTCGAATATGGAGAGAACCTGGAAAGCAAAACCGTCTCCAGCATGCTCAAGAAGTTGTTAGACGGGGAGGCGGATTGAAGATGTTTTAGGGAAGTATACGCCTTGGTGGAAGAACTGACCTCGTTTTCATACAGAATAACCTCACGGAAAATTCTTACGCTAATGAGATAGCTTTATCTGTAGTGGTACCGTATCTCCAAACAATGGGTCAAAATTCACTCTTCGAACAAGATAATGCCCTCCTCTTCGTGGAAGAGTTGTCTTGAACGTTCTTGAAGAGAATGATATCGATCTTCTACCGTGGCCATCCTGCTCCCCAGATTTGAATCCCATCGAGCATGTGTGGGACACCCTAAAAAGAGATCTCCTGCTTCAAAACGTCTTCCATTATGAACAGGAGCTTCGATTAGCAGTTCAGGGGGCTTGGAATGACTTAGGCCAGAATGTAATAGACAATTTAATATTGAGCATGCCGCGACGATGCCAAGGTGTCATTAATAACAGAGGTGGACCTTTTGGGTGCTGAAAAATATAAGTGCTTCCATATCGTTTCGAAAATATTAGTTCAGGATTTTTTTTTTGTGTTTTACCAAATTTCGTCATTTTCAAATTTCAAATTTTTTTATGATAGGTGCTTTGGAGAAGTCAAATATTATTTTGTTTTCTTGAGAATACATTATATACAATACATCCTAATAAAACCGAAAGATTTCTATAAATTCGAATCATCAAATTCATATTTTAAATATATATTTTAAAAAAGTAATTTTTTGAGATGTTTATATAGATATTAGATTTCCGCACAATATACATTATTTTAGTCAAGGTTTGGGTTAGCTTTAGTTAGGTTCCTCTCTATAATATCAATGAAAAAACTCATAGTTGTTCAAAATTGCGAGTTTATTGGTTGTTACAAAACAAAAGAGTTACATATGGTGTTAAACTCAACTAAGGAGTGACTTTGGATGTTGAAGCGTGACACTGCATGTCCTCAGCATACTTTTCATAAGATGGTACGTAACCACTGTGCTAATCGCAAGCATGATGACATATGATCGTCAGTTAGTCGATTGCGATATTTTGACTTAATTACCTTCATTTCAGAAAATGCAGACTCGCACAAGTAAGTTTACCAAACATTGCCGTCAGTTGAAGAGCGATTTGCCTTAGATTCAGATATTTATCCTCAGATATAAAATACCAGAAATTCGTATCAGATGCTGTAGCTTTGATATGTATATCTGATATAATCTGCACCAACTCATTTTTAACAGAACATGATTGCATTTTAAACTGACTTGCTATATCAGTAGCTAATTCCCCAATGTTTTTACATGGAAAAGGATAACTCATAAATGATGCTATATTTGCCAATTTACTGCAATCATAAAAACGCATTTCGAATAGTCCCAAAATATTTGATAATTCAGCCTCATACGTATCATAATTCAACTGGGAAATCCTTGCTTTCAAAGACGGAAAATGTTTCAGATCCTCTCTAAGGCATACAAGGAAAAAAAGCCGCTGACGAACTGGCTAGATTAGCTGTTGGAATCCCACCCATCGGACCTGAACCGTCCTGCGGTCTAAGCAAGCCGCACATACGACAGGAACTGGAACGGTGCGAAGAATCTAGCACAAAAGAATACTGGAGGAAAACTCCAGGCCAAAGGCAAGCGAAAAAGTTCATTGACTATTCGCCAAAGAAGACAAAACAGCTTCTCGACCTCTCTAGGGACGAGCTGAAGACTATAACAGGACTCCTTACTGGACACTACCCACTGAGATACCATCTCATAGAATGCGAACATATTCTTCGCAATTGCCCGTCAAAGACATATACACTCCGGTAGCGACAAGCTAGAGCCGCACGAAGGGAAAGCGAAAGCTCCCAGGAAGATTCTTAATTTTGTGAGGGAACTAGATCTACTGGGAAATGAATAAAGAAGGGTTATGAACAAAAGACCAATTTGGTCACAGTTCGGAAAAGCAAGCAAAACCAAACGACCGCTTTCAATATAATTTAATGTAATCAAACTACAATTGAGTAAATTGTGAATAGTAAAATGTTCGAGTTTATAATATCACATTTATTCAAACTTCAAACCTAATACTGATAAAGAAACATTTGCAAAATGAAGATAGAAAGACTTTCCATGTCATTTTTTACATAGGATGTTCAAAATGACCTCCACTTTGAACGATACACAATGTTAACCTGTCTCATAATGATCTTTTAACGTTACTTAGCATGTCTGGTGTTACCGAACGAAATGCTTCTTTTATCCTCTATTTCTTATCGTCAGTCGTCGTTGGCGGAGTTCGAAATACAACTTCCTTCGCATACCCCCATAAGAAAAAGTCAAGGCAAGTTAGATCAGGCGATATTTCAGGTCAATTTCGGAATTCACCTCTGCCGAATCATTTATTAGGAATCGTGAGACACAGAAAGTTTATTTCCTTTCTCTCCAAACTTGAATGACTATTATCAATTACCATTCATTTCACTTTATCAATGTTAATTTCAGTTGAAGATGTTGATGGCAGACCAGAGCGAGGAAAACCTCGTGTTTTTGATGAAGTAGATTCACCGCAAGCCTATTGTAACATTTTCAGCGATTCGGCACACGAAATCCCATTTGCAATACAAAATTTGAGACAAATTCTTTGTTCGATATTTTATCTATTGTGAAAATCGCAAAACCCACTTGTGAGAACTGACAAAATCGAGTACTGTAAACAAACTGAATGACAGATCGCGTTCAAACTCCGCGTGAGTAAAGAAAACAGTTGTGCCAACCTAGCAAGAAAAAAAATGTTTAAAGCAGATCTTTTAAATAATCCATTTCGATACTTTTTTGACAGAATGTATCCCTAACTTTTTTGTAGCTGTTCATCTACGATTACAAGATAATTACAGAATAAAAGAAGATCTAAACGAATCGAATTAATTTAAACCATGAACTGATAATTGTCTCGTTTATCGGCGGTATGTTTGTTATACTGAGTTATCGTATGAAAAAGGTCCATTGAACTTGACTTTTTATGTGGCTGCAACAGGAGAAATAAGCAGGTATACCAGATTCGAATGTGGACCCTCGGGCTATGGGACATCGCACTGAGAACCGTTAGCTTACGACTTCTCTTAATATCGTGTCTACATTTTCGTCCATTCGAACAGCGTATAGTTTGGTGGATATTTAAAGCAGATTATTACGAGAATCTTGAACCCGATGAGTTTTATCCAATTTATTTAACTCATTGTGCTTCTATTAAAAAGCATTAATTTTACAGGCGTGCGAGTATGGAAATACAGAGTGTTTCCAAATATCATCCACTAATGGAATTGGCTGATTCTTTGGTGAATTTTGCAAGAAAAGTTAGTGTAATGTGCCTACCCAGTATTCATTTGCTCACCTCATACTCAAGTAGCGTCTATATATTACAATAAAACCCTGAAATATCGTAGTCCAAAATTTCCATTTTATTTTAATACTTAAAGACTGAACTCACAGTTCGTTTACCCATAAAAATTTCTCCGGCGCAGGCAGGCTTCGTAAAAGGACTTTCTTGTTTATATCCACTTTGTAGACTACTCCAAGGCCTTTGATAACGTCAAGTGGCATAAACTGTGGTAAATCCTGCGTTCTATGGCAGTTTCCTACTATCTAATTTTTCTCATTCAGAAACCGTATATGTCCAACT
Organism: Cryptolaemus montrouzieri; assembly: GCA_013387265.2. Lineage (NCBI taxonomy): Eukaryota > Metazoa > Arthropoda > Insecta > Coleoptera > Coccinellidae > Cryptolaemus > Cryptolaemus montrouzieri. The sequence goes on along the minus strand of JABFTP020000144.1, from coordinate 120,747,369 downwards.
CAGTTCAAGTAAGAATTGACGGTAATCTGTCTGATCAAATAGCAACCAGAAAAGGAGTACGTCAAGGATGCGTATTAACTCCGATGTTATTTAACACCTACTCCCAGTTTGTAATGAGACATGTACTTGACAACTGGTATGGGGCATAATTATTGGTGGTAGCAAGATTTCTAGTTTAAGGTTTGCTGACGATACTACCCTTATTGCTGCTTCTCAGGAAGAATTGTCAGCTTTGCTGAGTAACCTAGAACAGCATAGTGCAGCGTATGGTCTTAGTATTAACTACAATAAAACCAAGGTTATGATCGTAGACAGGGAACATAACAACTATCCTGAAATGAAGTCTGTTGGCCGTTGCCAAGTAGTTTAAAGTTTTGTGTATCTCGATTCTTTGATCGAAAATTCTGGTCGCTGTGGAAATGAGATAAAACGACGTATACAGCAAGCACGGGCGGCCATGACGAAGCTCACTAAAATATGGCGTGACACTAAAAGCACCAAAATGTCGTTAATTCAGACTCTTATCTTCTCTATATTCCTATATACTTCTGAAACTTGGACTATTAAAAAGGTAGAACGCGCTCACATTGATGCATTTAAAATGTGGACTTGGAGGAGAATGTTGAGAATTTCTTATACCGCCCATCGAACTCATGTTTCGATTTCAAATGAACTTGGTAATCCAAAGCACCTCTCCTCCATTGTATCCACGCGAATTCTGACGTTCTTCGGTCACATTCATAGAAGCGATAATATGGAGAAACTTGGTTCCAAGGTGATGCTCTGAACGGGCAACGTCGTGGCCATTACCCTACACGCTGGGTGGATGCAACGAAACAGTTGATGGATGTGAGTGTCACAAAAACCACCGAACTAACTCGAAATCGCGAAAGATGGCGTGCTACAATTTCGAAAACAATTGATAATCTTCGTATCGGCAGCGTTCCAGCTCCGTCTTAATGCATTTTACGAGTTCACAACATGTCTGTTGATACTTGATGATGATTTCCCATAAAAATCTCAAAATCTCTCCCAATTAGCTCCAGTAAATAATTCATTTTCAATAGAAATAATGACAGTTATCGAAAAACGGAGTATGTCGTTCCCATCGATAAATCTTACTATTTAACTGAAGTAAACTTACTGCTCAACAGGTTAAGAATTTGTTATGTCTTATGCATATGCTTGTGATTTATAACATGAGGCAAAGATATAAATGAGATAAAAAACACAAGGTTTAACTTTAATCTACACTTTATTTGAAAAAATTCGACGACGTTTCGCTGACACAGCAGCTTTATCAAGAATGACAAACAGAATTAAGAGTATGGTATTATAAACAAATCGTGGAACAAAATGGATGAATAACAGGTTTGAATAATTTGAATCAGATTTATTTTTATCGAAGCTACGTTTATGTTCAGATGTTCTTACGCCAAAACTCCTATAGGTCCTACCGATATAAATTTTATCACAAGAACCGCAATTGAGTTTATAATTCTGATTTACTTGTTTTTCAACACGAAATTTAATATTTTTTCAAAACTTTTACTTAGTTATTAACATATTAAAAGTTATATTAAATTTTGTTTGACGAAAATCATTTAATATTTGTATCTATAAACCGCAGATTGTTAAACTGTTGAAAAATTTATATCGGTAGGACCTATAGGAGTTTTGGCATAAGAACATCTGAACCTAAACGTAGCTTCGATAAAAATAAATCTGATTCAAATTATTCAAACCACTTAATAAAAGAAAACCATTCATTCAATAAAAACTTTGACATATTACATATAAAATCGAAAAGTTTAAAATTAGATCTCCTAGAAGCATTAGAAATAAATAGATACAAAGATTTCAATTATTCACCCTACTTAACTTGTTTAATTAGTTTTCATTACCTTTCATACTAACTGTACAATGGCTCGGTGTGGATTTTCCTGTTATTCATCCATTTTGTTCTACGATTTGTTTATAATACCATACTCTTCATTCTGTTTGTCATTCTTGATAAAGCTGCTGTGTCAGCGAAACGTCGTCGAATTTTTTCAAATAAAGTGTAGATTAAAGTTAAACCTTGTGTTTTTTATCTCATTTATATCTTTGCCTCATGTTATAAATCACAAGCATAAGCATAAGACATAACAAACACTTAACATGTTGAGCAGTGAGTTTACTTCAGTTAAATAGTAAGATTTATCGATGGGAACGACATACTCTGTTTCTCTCATTTATATCATGGATCTACATCAAGTAACGGCCTCCACAATTCAAATGGCAAAGATATAAATTTGCATTCACTCGAGAAGGGAAGCTCAGCTAAACTACCAGAATTCATCTAAAGAATTATTCAATCAGTTTCAGATCATATCTATCAAATTAGTTAATTACTAGAATGAAAGTAGTTATAAATATAAATATAAGTGATAAGTTAATATAAAAAATAAGAATGAGTTTTTTCCACATTCGATACCCGATCCGTTACATTTGTAATAAACTCCGCAAAACAAATACACAGCATTAACATCACAAAACAACATGAATAAAATGAATGAATGAAATGTTTAATTATCACCACATGTTCGGGATATTGTACTCAATCGTCATTGAGATTTGAAACTGTGTATTTCAAAATTTAAAAGCCTATAATCATAATTGAAAATGCCTTACGTTGATTGTCCGATGTGCAGAGTGGTCGAATAATTTCTCTCGTCGAAGAAGGGGTGACACAAAGGGATATAGCGGTCACAATGGGGGTATCACAGGGGGTGATTTCTAAAACCTACGCCTGATAATTGAAGCTACATCCTCTGCAAAATAGGCCTAGAGAAAGTAGTAGGAAGATCACTTCTGAAGAAGAAGACCACTTTTTGTGCCAAATTGCAAGAAGACACCCTAGTGCGTCGCACCCCATACTCCAAAGGCAATTCCTGGAAGCAACAGACATCACTGTATCAATCGAAACGATAAGTCAAAGACTTCGTTCAAGGGGTTTATTCAGCAGAAAGCCCTTAAGAGTTCCACAGCTAACAGATTTAATTGATGTATCGCGCAGTAAAATCCGAATATTGAGATTTGGCGAAATGTTCTCTTTTCGGATGAGACCAGAAATGGTGTTCGATCAGATGACTGCCGGATTTGGGGTTTGAGGGGTCGTGGAAGACAAGCTAGACTCCGATCAGCAAAACAAATTCCGAAACACCAAGGGGGCTGTGTGATGTTTTGAGGTGGCATTATGCTGTGAGGCAAACTAGATTTGATTTCGTTTCCTGCGAGTAAACGGCTAGAAATTACGTGGACCTAGTGCTGGAGCCCACAGTGAGACTCTAGCGAGGTTCCCACGGTGAGAATTTCACTTTTATGAAAGATAATGCTCCTCCGCATACCAGCCATCTCACGCGACCTTATCTTGAAACAGAGGGAATCGCTATTTTGGACTGGCCAGCTTGCTGTCCAGACCTAAATCCCATTGAACATTTATGGGATAATTTCAAAAGGAAGATTAGATCGCGCCAGGATAATCCAAGAATCCAACAATAGCTCATTTAAGCCGCCACAGAAGAGTGACTGAATATCACACCAGAGAAGGTCGACAACCTAATTCAAAACATGCCTAGACGGATTCAGGCTTGTATCAGGTTAAAAGGAGGTAATACAAGCTACTGAGGTCGAGAAAAAAACACCTACTCCGTGAGAAAACAATTTTCAATTTTTTTACTAGTTACAAGCGGAAAGAATCTCTTATTTTCTTTTATTTGTTTCTTTCTTAATATACATTTCACTTTCACTCTTGTTCTTGTTCCGTATTTATGTTTCCTTCAACAACTTTATCAGTTCTTTCAGATTCTTGCGTTTAAATATTTACCGATCAAATATTCAGTAATATTTGAATCTTTATTCTCGCTGAATGTTCAATGTTTTATTGCGTTTGTGTTCTGATTCAAGCTTTAAAGTTTTTGCGTGAATTTTCAAACTTTTGTGAAAAAAAAGCTCAATTTGACTTAAATCCTGAAAACAAAAGCTTGACTTGATTTCCAATCAAAGATGATAATGATGAGTAAATTGGAGAACTTACTCCTTCAGTTATAAATATTCAACATTCTACGGAAGGTTGAATATTGCTCCCTGAATATATCTACAATGTCGTAAAATTTGATTTTGTATATTCTTCACATTAACTGCCGCTTTCAAAGATCTCGAGCCGCCTCTGCGTGGATACTTTTAAGTCGAAAGTAGTGCATTCCAATAGTTGCTGCGATTAAAAAACAATCTCGAATAATCCGCAAAATATACACAGCTTCTTATTGTTGCCCTGGATATCATCGCAAATTTTTATGTTTTCAAGTGCCCAGATTACGAATATATTCATGAAAGTTCTCAATGTGCTCGTATTTTCATGTTTTTTGCATTTCTTATATTTTGAACAATTATAAGCTTGTCAGAAATAAAATTTAATTTTCCAGTCATGATTAGGCTTCTGCGCAACTTTTTCGCGCATACAAACATCACCTGATCTCCACTCTCAGACCCCTTGCTCCACAGAACAGCTGAGATCTCAGTTATTTGACAATATTGAAGTACATATACACGTAAATCTGGATAAAGTGTCATGGATTAATATTTTGTTTCAATTACTGAATGTCCATTCTTATATATTTGTCTTCTAGTCTAAAATATGAGTTCGTCACGAAGAAAGTGTAAATATTGTAGTGATTTATTTTGTTATATTTGCGGTGTTTATATACCAAAAAACCAAAAAAGAAATATCACAGACTTTGTCAAGGAGACTTATGTTGAATATTTTGGTTTCAAAATGGACAAATTAGGTAAACCATGGGTTCCTAATAAAGTTTGTAAGTCCTGTGTTGAGTCTTTACGGTTGTGGAAAAAAGGTGAACGTTCTGGAGTAGACTTTGGTATTCCTATGATCTGGATGGAGCCTACGAATCATTTAGATGATTGTTACTTTTGCGTAGTAGATGTTAAAGGTTTTAATCGAAATCAAATGTGGAGATACCCAGACTTACAGTCTACGAAATGTCCGGTTCTACACAGTGAAAATCTCCCTCGGCCCATATACATTTCAAAAGTAATTCGCATGCCCTCAGAAACAATGATGTTGCCAAATTCACAGAAATCGGGACCATCTACTAGTGGAAGTGAATGGGAAAGTGAAACATCTACGCCAAAGTTATTTTCTCAAAATGAACTCAGTGATTTAATACGTGATCTCAATTTATCAAAACAAGGATCAGAACTGTTAGCCTCAAGATTGAAAGAAAAAAATTTATTGGCACCAACAGTAACGATTACAACATACAGAACGCGAGAAAAGAGTTATTACAATTTTTAGAGAAATGAAGGATTAGTGTATTGTAATGATATAGCGAAGCTGCTTATAGACATGGGTTTAAAAGAGTACAAATCTACTGAATGGCGCCTTTTTATTGATAGTTGCAAAAGAAGCTTAAAATGCGTCTTATTGCACAATGGAAATAAATTTGCATCAATTCCAATTGCCCATTCAACGAAACTCAAAGAAGAATATGAAAATGTAAAATTAGTTTCAGAGAAAATTAAATACTCTGAGCATCAATGGCCGATCTGTGTGGATTTAAAAATGGTTAATTTTTTACTTGGCCAACAAAGTGGATATACAAAATACCCTTGCTTTATTTGTATGTGGGATAGTAGAGCAAAGCAACTTCATTGGGAACAAGATGTTTGGCCTGTAAGAAATTCTTTAACTGTCGGTAAAGCCAACGTAATAAGGGGCCGCTGGTGAGCAGAGACAAAATCATACTTCCACCATTACATATTAAGTTAGGTATGATTAAGCAATTTGTAAAAGCGTTGAACAAAGACGGAAATTGTTTTAATTACATTTGCAGAAAATTTCCGAAGCTTAGTATGGAAAAATTGAAAGGTGGAATATTTGATGATCCTCAAATACGGCAATTGATGAAAGACTCAGATTTTATCAAAGTTATGACTGTTCCGGAAAGTAAAGCTTGGAAAAGTTTTGTGTTGGTTGTCGAAAATTTCCTAGGTAACCATAAAGCAGCAAATTATGAAGAAATTGTGCAAAATATGCTGACAAACTTTCAGACTTTAGGAGCAAATATGAGTATTAAGTTACACTATCTCCGCAATCATCTAGATAAATTTCCGGATAATTTAGGAAATTATAGTGAGGAACAGGGAGAGCGGTTTCATCAAGATCCAAAAGTGATGGAAGAAAGGTATCAAGGTCGATGGGATTGTCACATGATGGCAGATTACTGCTGGTCTTTGAAAAGAGATTGTCCCCTGAAAAATTATAGAAGAAAAGCTCATAAAAGGCGTTTTATGGAAATATGAAATATATTTTCGACATTTTCCTCTTTATTTACTTTGATGTATCCGAATTTCTCAAAACATAACTGACATTATAAATATATCTGTTATTTTGTTTCTTGTTTTACGATTTTTATTATGTAAAATGAAAATAAAGATTTAAAAAGAAATCAGAGCAAATCCTACAAAATCATTGATAGTTTCACGAATTGTGTGCATAAATAGACCCAAAATCATTTTCATACCTAGGGCAACAAAACCATTGTAGACCAGTGATAATAGATAATATACAGTAGAATGAAGTTAAGAACATAAACTCCTACACGACTAGCCACGATACATCCTATTCTCTTTGATGCAATAGAGTAGTTCCAGAATAACTCAAAGAAGAATAACAAGTAGCGCCAGCTTTATTCGAATTAAAAAACTTACTAGAAATTGTGAATTTGTGACACGTTCTGCAAGTAAACTTCTATTAAGACGAAACAAAAACTTCGTACATAAATCGCAGTTGGCTTTATAATGTTTTATGTTATTCCGCTACGAACAAACTTAACCTTACAAACTCTAGAAAACATAAATGTCAACTCTCCAAGTATCCATTGTTCGAACTTCTGTAATAAATTTTAAAGTTCTGATTTTGATTAGTTCGCGTCAGCTGCCGATATTCCAAATATACGACATGGGATCAGACTGTGATAATTGGAGGTGTGAATAATTAATTAGGCTTCAACTGGGAGGATAAGCTCATGATTACCGATAATTTACTTCACCCTATATGCATAGGGGGATAATTAATCGAGAAATAATGTGGTTAGTACAGACGAGAGAACATATATCTAACTAATTTATCAAGGAAGGCTTTACTTGTAATCAAATATACTGGGTGAATTTCGGATTGAACAAGACTTTCTCTGAATAACGCAAGAAAAAATTTGTCCGTTCGATACCTCAAAGATTTTTGATATACTGAGTATCGAAAGCGCCGCATGTCTGTCATCAAATATCTGTTGACATTCACAGGAACTGTGTATTTGTTTAATTGTTTCAACTCGTAATTTATTGCTTCACATTCGATCATTATATGATGTGCGGCTATTAAACAACAAGACTGGCCATAACAATAACTCTTGTTTCGCTGCTATTCATTGTGGAGCTCTTACGATTCTGTATTAGCCAACCCGACGCTATTGACGCTGGGTCATATAGACCCGAGACGTTTTTTAATAAACATGTTTCGTTTACCCGGGTTATGTGATCTAAGCTGAAGTGATACCACACTGCTACCCACAGAAAAGATCCATTAAGAAGGCCGAGTTACCGACCAAATCATTCAACACCCTCTCACGACCCCTCACCTGTCTATCTAGTCACCCATAATATACAGGGATATCCACCTGGACCGTCCGTTAAAAACTTTTTGAGTTCCAATTACAATATCAAGCTGAAATTTTATACGCGGCCATAACCAGTGATTTCCAATTGGAGTGAAATATTTTCGAAGTGATACCATTTCCGGTTATACCGGAAGTGGGTCATCACTTTGTTATTTCAAATGGCAATCTACCTTTTTTATTATACATCTAGAACCGACATTTGAGCAAGGCATAAAATACCCAAGTTGTTGGCACTTATCTGTCAAAACTGTTGACAGATTTAATTATTTTTGTTATAAACTCGATTTTTGAGGAACATTTAAAAAAATTGTAGCTCGTAGATCTTTTGAACTACAGACACAATTTTTGCTTGGGTGGATAGAAGAAGGATCAAGGAATTTTTTAAGCGATCTACACATGTCAAATGTTTATTGCGTTGTTTTGTATGATTTTTTCAATTTGGCCTTTTTCAAACAGCAATAACTCATTTTTTCAAATGGCACGTGCCAATTTTGATATAGCCATTAGATGAAGCGTCAAATTTCAGATGGAATTGTATCAGCATGTACTGTACCCATCTCTTATAGTTCCGAAATAATTTGGGAATATATTGAATTTTGATGATTTTGCAAGAACAAACAGAGAATGCTTTGAGATATTTGAATCAAGTAGCTGAACTCGCTACGGTCACCTGACAGGTGCCTATAATTAATGTATTTCAACAAGAATTGTTGTTGGTAATTTGAAGTGAAAATTTTCGAAAAACACCAGATTGATAATAAAATGGCTGATTATTCAAACGAGGATATGTTTAATCTCTTTATAATTCATGGCGAATGTCAAAAAATGGTGGATAGAACTTGCAGGTAATTCAATAACCAATTTCCAAATTTGGCGCCTATGAGTAAAACAAAATTTCGAAAGATTAGAAACAATTTCCTGCAATTTGGAGGAACAAAATACATAGAAACTAGAAGAAAACCAATTCTCGAGGATGACGACAATCAAATTAATACGCTAGCGTATTTTCGTGCCAATCCACATGCGTCCATTATGTCAGCATCAATGGAAATTGGATTGAGTTATACTTCCATTCGAAGGATCCTTAAGAAACATAACATGCACCCGTATTCTTTTATCAGACTACAAAAACTGAAACCAACTGACCTTCCCAAGCGGCTAAATTTCTGTGAAAATTTATTAATTCGGCTTCAAGAAGATGAGACAATTCTGCAAAAATTATATAGTCTGATGAAGCCAAGTTCAATGAAAGTGGAATAACCAACAGGAGAAATCAACATTTTTGGGCCACAGAAAATCCACATACCTGGAAATTTTGAGAGGAACATTAGCAAATTTTTCAGATGGATTACCCCTTAACATTCTGAGGGATTGCTATTACCAAATGGATGGTGCACCAGCACATAACACACGAGCTGTAGATCGGCAGCTAACAGAAACATTCGAGGATAGATGGTGGGGTAATCAAGGACCAAAAAATAAGGCCTCCGCGTTCTCCGGACCTGACGCCCCTTGATTTTTATTTATGGGGCAAAATCAAGAGTGAAGTGTATCTTATTCTTGTAAGAAGTAAAGAAGAGTTACTAGAGCGCATTCATAATGCTTTTCGTATTATTGATCCTGAGGAAACTAGGAGGGCAACTCATCATGTTCGTATACGAGCTGTCAAGCATATCGAGCAAAATGGGGCCCATATTGAATATTTATTCAGATCGTAAATTAGTTTTCTCCTATGATATTTGCTATCATTTATTCGTATTAATTTAATTATCTTCGATGATTGGTTTTCGCTTAGTTTCTACAATTATTATTCATCCGAATTGTAGAAAATTGCTTCTAATGCTTCGAAATTTTATTTTACTCATAGACGGTAAATTTGGAAATTAGTTATTGAATTGCCTGCAATTTCTACCCACTACTTTTTGACATTCTAAAATGAATTAAAAAAGATTAAATATATTTTCGTTTGGATAACCAGTGGTTTTATTCCAAATGTGTTGTACTTTTGGATATTTTCAATCTGAAATAAGGACAATTCTTGTTGAAATATCAAATTCGAATGAACGAAGTGACAAGTACATTAATTTTTCGCACCTATCAGGTGAGCGTAGCCGGTTCAGCTATTTGATTCAAATATTTCAAAGCATTCTCTGTTAGTTCTTGCAAAATCATCAAAATTCAATATATTCCCAAATTATTTCGGAACTATAAGAGATGGGTTTAGTACATGCTTATACAATTCCATCTGAAATTTGACGCTTCATCTGATAGCGATATAAAAATTGGCACGTGCCATTTGAAAAAACTGAGTTACCGCTGTTTGAAAAAGGTCAAATTGAGGAAATCATACAAAATAACGCAATAAACATTTGACATGTGTAGATTGCTTAAAAAATTCCTTGATCCTTCTTCTATCCACCCAAGCAAAAATTGTGTCGGTAGTGCAAAAGATCTAGGAGCTACAATTTTTTTAAATGTTCACACTTCCGGTATAACCGGAAATGGTATCACTTCGAAAATATTTCACTCTATACAGGATATCCCAGTATAGATGGCACTAATTTAACCACGTCAAGTCTCAAACTCTGTCAATCAAACTTCAATCGCCGATAAATGAATTGTCTAATTTTTGTCAATGTCAATGTTTTCAGTTTCTCGCTTCGTTTCAGGTGTTTCCGTTGCTGGTGTCTTCGAATCAAGTTCAGTAATTCTCTTGAAAATTTATGGTAAGTAAATTGAATTTATGAAGTTTTCTTTTTAATTTTGAGGTTCACCTCTTTGGCGTTCGACGGGAAAGGACTGTACCATAGAAGACGACCCCTATGATTGGCGAGGACAGAACATAAGGGAGGAAGCCTTTTTTCAAGATACGAAGGGTTCAAGTATTTTTCAGTACGATCCTTCCACCAGGATCCTTCAGAAAATTTATTTTGTATTATTAGAGAGCATGGTATAGGAAACGCAAACCCTACTTGCCATCAATTTATTGCTGCTTTAAAAACTTCTGTCATAAATGGCTTAACATCGCCCATAATTAATGTAAATTGTAAAAGAGACGATTGTGAGAATTTGAATGATTGGTTTTTTTTGCGGACTAACTCGCAGAACATATTCATTGATTCTGAAGATTCAGAATCTTCTGTTCATGAAGAATATAATGAGATCTTTGGAAATCCACCAACTCCTACAACTGACAATTACGCTACCTATTATGTGGCAGGATATCTTTTGCGAGAAATTACAGTCCCAGAATGTCAAGAATGTAATTAATAACTTTTTGCGAAGTGCCCCAACAACAACACACTTTTATTACATTCTAGGAATTTTGTGATAATAAGTGTAAGTTATTGTATCCTTCAGTAAAAGTTTCTCAATTCTTAGAAGACATTCACAATAAACTTTACTTTTTCCTGAATAGCCAGGGGCATCAGTAAAATCTTGCTTTGCGATTCAAAGTAATTAGAAGTTTCATTTTTCTCAATTCGATTTTTGTCAGTTACATTCGGTGAAAAATGAAATTTTTGAAAGGGATACTCGTCTTCTAATTTTTTAATTCATTAAGGATAAAACGTAGAAAACTGTGACTTCTGGGACTGAAAACAAATCCAAAAGGTTCAGAAATAAGTAGGACATCAATCTTTGATGGTTCATTTATAGGTGTTTATTGTGACTTTAAAGAGAGGGTTATCTACACTCTACTATGTGCGTGTTATTTATTCACCATCGATCTTATACAATCGGTGGTACTACACACGTTGTTTTGTCTGGGCTTTTACACACTTTTATAATTTACAAACATGTTTTCTAGTATGTGGTATTATTAATTTTCCTCCATGCACTATTTACAGTCATGGGGAAAGAAATTGATCTGTAACCAAATAATTCAATTTTTTGGGTCCTTTACACCCTGCAATCCTTTTGTTATCTATTATAATTCATGTTAATTTTGTGATATAAACACCTCAAAAAAGTCTAGGAACACTAGACTAGAACACCAAAATCTTTAAAATATTAATTTGATGATTCGAATTTATAGAAATCTTTCGGTTTTTGTTAGGATGTATTGTATATAATGTATTCTCAAGAAAACAAAATAATATTTGACTTCTCCAAAGCTCCTATTATAAAAAAAACTTTGGTAAAACACAAAAAAAAATCCTGAACTAATATTTTCGAAACGATATGGAAGCACTTATATTTTTCAGTACCCAGAAGGTCCACCTCTGTTATTAATGACACTGGCATCGTCGCGGCATGCTCAATATTAAATTGTCTATTACATTTTGGCCTAAGTCATTCCAAGCTCCCTGAACTGCTAATCGAAGCTCCTGTTCATGATGGAAGACGTTTTGAAGCAGGAGATTCCTTTTTAGGGTGTCCCACACATGCTCGATAGGATTCAGATCTGGGGAAAAGAATGGCCAAGGTAGAAGATCGATATCATTCTCTTCAAGAACGTTCAAGACAACTCTTGCACGATGATGAGGGGCATTATCTTGTTGGAAGAGTGGATTTTGACCCATTGTTTGGAGACACAGTACCACTACAGTTAAAACTATCTCATTTGCGTAAGAATTTCCCGTGAGGTTGTTCTGTATGAAAACGAGGTCAGTTCTTCCACCAAGGCGTATACCTCCCCAAAACATCACTGATCCGCCTCCCTGTCTAACAACTTCTCGAGCATGCTGGAGACGTTTTTGCTTTCCAGGTTCCCTCCATATTCGAATTCTTCCCGAATCGGAATAATAACTAAATCTAGATTAATCACTGAAGAGAACTGTGGCCCACCTCTCTTGATTCCAGTTTACGTGTTCTTGGCACCAAGCTAAACGAGCAGCGCGATTTCCATGGGTCAGATGTGGAACTCGTTAAAGGACATCTGGAGTGGAGTTGACCTTCGTGCAGTCGATTTCTCACAAATTGGTCAGAAATTTGTACATTATGAACTCGTGATAGTTCTTGAGCTAATTGAGATGCTGTGGTAGTAGGATCTCTTCTGGTTTGTAAAACCAAAAATCGGTCTTGGGCGACTGTAGTAATCCTGAAACGACCTGTATGGCGTTCTTCTACGCTACTTGTTTCATTGAAACGCGACCATAAACGGTTTATGACACTTGGGCTACTTCCCAGAACCCTGGATACTTCCCGTTGTGAGCTCCCAGCTTGGAGCATGCCAACGGCTCGTAACATCTCTTCTCTAGTCAAATGTCGTCTTTCCATGGTCGAATCACAAAACTTGAATCTTTTATTTGTGCTTACAACAGAAACAAAGTGCCAACTAACTGATTTCAAACACTGAATACATGAAATGATTATAAAGCAGCGTCGCATCTGCTGCATTTTTAGTTTTTTATAAAAAAACTGAAATCTGTTGCGGCAATCTACATAATTTGGTGAGAAATTGATGCAGGTGTTCATTTCTTGAAAAAAATCATCAATATTGATCGTTCTGGATACGATATATCGATATTCAGAAGTGTTCCCTAGACTTTTTTGAGGTGTTTATACATTGTTATTATTCCAAGATTTTCAAGATTAGTAATGAAATTGCCTATTTTTACCATATTCAATAATTTTGAGTGATTTCAAATTCATTTAAATAAAAACTTTTTGAGACAGTTAGTACTGAGTTTTTTTCTATTTTCAGAAGCAGTATAGAGTAACGGCCATGAAGATGGCAGTGAAGGCAGTTTTCCCCTAACGGGGGACCAATGGTAGCAATGGAGAGCCTATATAGTGGCTGACAATAATACTCCAGAATTCCTTTTTTATTTTGAATCTTAGAATGTTTCTATTTCTGTGTAATGTGATTTATATTTTTGATTTACATGTATTAAGAATTTATTTTACTTGGAACTGTTTTGCTACATTTTCTTTATATGTGGTTTAAGAGATTTTTTATATTAAAATGAAAGCGTTATTGTGAAGAAATACTAATTATAATAAATTAAGGTTTATTTTAAGAAAGAAATAAATAGAAGAAAAGAAATTTCGAAGAATTGTTAGAATTGATTCTTTATGAGATTTTTCAATTGCAAAAAGAAATAAATTAAGGTTTATTTTAAGAAAAAATGAATAAAAGAAAATAAGAGTAAGCATTTTATATGATACCATGGGAAACTGGTAGGATAGAATTTAAGCAGAAGGTACTATCGAGACGTCTTATAATAAATCGTAAATTATGACTGACGTGTTTCATTAGTTGGCTTGCCAACACATCAAGCTCCACCCTAAAACCCAGGACATTACACGTTATTAAGAAAGAAACAAATAAATGAAAATAAGAAACTCTTTCCGCATGTAGTAAAAAAATGAAAATTCTTTTTTCACGGTGTAGGTGTTCTTTTCGCGTCCTCAGTAGCTTGTATTACATCCTCTGGCCTGATACAAGCCTGAATCCGTCTAGGCATGCTTTGGATTATATTTTCGACCTCGTCTAGGGTTATATTCTGTTACTCATCTGTTGCGGCTTGAAAGAGCTGTTGTGGGGTTCTTGGATTATCCTGACGCGATCTAATTTTCCTCTTGAGATTATCCCATAAATATTCAATTGGATTTAGGTTTGGAGAGGAAGCTGGCCAGTCCAAAATAGCGATTCCCTCTGTTTGAAGATAATGTAGCGTGAGCTCGCTGGTATGCGGGGGAGCATAATCTTACATAAAAGTAAAATTCTCACCGTGGGCACCTCGCCAGAGTCTCACTTTGGGCTCCAGCACTAAGTCAACGTAATTTCTAGCCTTTACACTCGCAGGAAACGAAATCAAATCTGGTTTGCCTCCCAGCATAATGCCACCCCAAAACATCACACTGACCCCTTGGTATTTCTGAATTTGTCTTGCTGCTCGGAGTCTAGCTTGTCTTCCATGACCCCTTAAAACCCGAATCCGGCGGTCATCTGATCGAACACCAATTCTAGTCTCATCAGAAAAAAGAACATTTCACTAATTCTCAATATTCCAATTTTGGTGCTCCATACATCAATTCAGTTGTTGTTATTGTTATTTTTTTGTTGTGTGTTTAGCTCTGGAACTCTTAAGGGCCTCCTGCTGTATGAACCCCATGAACGAAGTCTTTGACGTATCGTATCGGCTGATACAGTTATGCCTGTTGCTTCCAGAAATTGCCTTTGGAGTATGGGGTGCGACGCACTAGGGTCTCTTCTTGCAATTTGCAACAAAAAGCGGTCTTTTTTTCAGAAATTATCTTTCTACGACTTCTTCTAGGCCTATTTTGCAGAGATTGTAGCTCCACGTATCGGGCGTAGGTTTTTGAAATCACCCCACTGTGGCCGCTATATCCCTCCGTGTCACAATCCAACGTTAGGCATTTTCAATTATGATTATAGGCTTTTAAATTTTGAAATACACAGTTTCCAATCTCAGTGACGACTAAGTACAATATCCCGAACATGTTGTGATAATTCAACATTTCTTATCATACTATCCAGTTTTCTCACAACAAAAAATTTCATTCTTCACAAATAGTCTAAGATCCATGGTTAAAAACAATCAATAATGTGAAATACCGAGCGATTCCATATAAATTTGGTTGTGTGTATTATTTCAGAAGGGCGATACAATAAATTTGGATGAAAAATAAATATTTTGTGTTTCAATGATCAATTTTCCGTACTTTTATGACAGAATGTAATTTAAGAACTTTCATCATCAATCAAGAGATTCTACTTTAGATATTAAATTAAATAGTTGCTGCTGGAATCGTACAAAAGTTTAATTATGAAACAAATTGAGCTTTTACTTCGAATTACTTTCGAATGAACAGGTTTATAATAAAGCAAAACAAAATTAATTTCGTTGAACATAATATTCCTACAAAAAGTATTTTAGAAATTCAGAACGTTCATTAGTTGTTGAGATAGAGTCTTCAAAAATTGAAGAATAATTTTTTCTTTTATATCCAAATTGAGAACAGAAAATCATGACCTGAATACAGAGTGTTACATAATAGTATGTCACAATTTCAGGGGGTAAATCTACGTGTAATTTTAAGAAAAAAAATTCATATAGAGATAGGTCTGCAGAAGCTTCGTTACGGAGCTACAGGGTGTTGACATTTCCAAAAGGAAATTGGTTTTTTCTTCAAAACTCCTGCAGTTTTTGAGATATTCAGCCCAAATTTAGAATGCAAGCTATTTTTTACAGCCTCCATCATTACACGTCCTAGATTTTAACTGAAATTCACAAAGTGTTTTCTTTTCCGAGGCCATGTCTCATTTTACCCTCTCAAATTTTTTTTCAGTATGCCACTGATCGGCGTACAATCAATTTTCGTCATCTTCGTTCCATTTAGAAACTTTTTTGACACTTGTAATTTTTTCGTATCTCCAACCGTTCTCGGGCAAAATTTATTAAACGATTCTATGCATTCGCTGAATTGAAAGCACTTCTAATTAACAAAATTACTAGTAGGCTTTGATTTTTTCATTTATTTTATTTTATTTTAGTTTCTGAAGTTGAACCAGTGTCTGCTCAAATTGTTAATTAAATTAACGATTAGTTTCAAGACTTTTGAAGTTATTGCTCTAAGAAAAAATGGCTAATTTTACGAGCGCCGAATTTGCTGATATCCATTACATGTACGGTCTGGCTGACGAAAACACAACAGAAGCTAGGCGATTATTTCAGGTGCGCTTTCCGAATCGAGTAACACCAGACAGGCGAACATTTTCAAGTATCCACAGAAGGTTGAAGGAAACTGGTACTTTTACTGCAAATAATCATTTGAAAGGTGCAACTTGAACCTCATGTGAGTACAAGAAAAATTAAAAATCAGTTGAATATTTCACATATTCTAGTTTGGAGGATTGTCCACGAATTTTTATTGTACCCGTTTCATATTCAACGCGCCCAAACTCTACTTCCTCGACATTTTCCTTCAAGCCTGAATTTCTGCCGATGGTTCTTAGATGAAATTAGAGAAATTGGCTTATTTTGATAGCAAAATAATGCTCACAGACGAAGCTAACTTTTCGAGAACCGCTATCACAAATTTTCACAATAATCATTATTGGGCTGAAAAAAAACCCATTTGATTAAAGAATCTCATCATCCAGAACAATTCTCACTAAATGTCTGGGTCGGAATAATTGGAAATTACTTGATTGGGTCCTTTTTTATGCCTAACAAACTAAACGGTCCCGTTTATCGGCCATTTTTTGAGGAGGAGTTACCTTCATTGCTCGAGGATGTGCCACTTTAGGTGAGAAACATAATGTGATTCATGCATGACGGGGCACCAGCATATTTTAGTGAAGAAGCTATGGAATTCTCGAATAATACATTCAACAACCGATGGATAGGTCGGGGTGGGCCAGAACCATGGCCTCCTAGGTCCCCAGACTTAAATAGTTTAGACTTTTTCTTATAGCGATATCTCAAAAGTTTAGTTTACCACTCCAGTGAACACTATAGAAGAATAGAGAAATCGAATAATAACCTCTTGTGACGCGATAAGAAATACCTCAAGAATATTTCAAAGAGTGCGTGATACTATGCGAGGAAGGACAGAGGCTGTATTCTTGCAGGTGGAGGACACTTCAAGCAATTTATTTAGTTTTCGAAGGTTCTTTTCTTTGTTTGATATTGAATGAGTATAAGTTGAGTCTCAGAAGACGAGCTATTAAAATGAAAGCAAATTTTGGGCATACCTATCGAGTATTTCTATTATTTTTGTTATTTAGCGAATAACATACAATTCAAATAATTCAAATTCAATAGTTTCTCAATCGAAAATGGTTGGAGGTGCGAAAAAATTACAAGTGTCAAAAAAGTTTATAAATTGAACGAAAATGACGAAAATTGATGGTACGCTTATCAGTGGCGTACTGCACAAAAATTTGAAAGAGCAAAAGGAGACATGGCCTCGAAAAAAAACACCTTGTGAATTTCAGTTAAAATCTAGGATGTGTAATGATGGAGGCTGTAAAAAATAGCTTGCATTCCAAATTTGGGCTGAAATATCTCAAAAACTGGAGGAGTTTTGAAGAGAAACCAATTTTTTTTACACCCTGTAGCTCCGTAACGAAGCTTTTGCGGACCTATGTTTATATGAACTTTTTTTCTTAAAATTTCACGTAGATTTACCCCCTCAAATTGTGATATACTGTTATGTAACACCCTGTATATTAAAGTTGAGAGTTGCTCTTGATAAATTCATAATATTCAATGGAAATCTTCATAACAATTGTAGTTTTTTCGAAATGATCCTGGTATAATCTCTGCATAATAAAAATCATACTCTCCTTGACTACATCATTATTAAGTGAAACTACTTAGCAATTGTTTTCATGAGAATATTGCATGTTCTTTTGTTCTTCGTATTATGTCAAAGGTTCAGTAAGACGTACACCATGTAATAAGGCTTCGCTTCATGATTAAACCTAGCGAGTTAATATGTCACCTCTTGGTTATCATTTGAGGCATGAAATTGCATTATAATGTTACCTAACATGTGCGTTGATATTCAGATTCAATACACCGTTTGATAACTTAATGATTATTGTTCAAGATATTTACAAACAGAACACCCCTGTTACTTTTTAACTCTTCATCTAAAAGAATTTTTGAATTGTATTTTTTACATTTCTACGTACATTCTGTCAGAAAAGTACTGGGAATGGATTATTTAAAAAATCTCCTTAAAGAGATTGTCAAAATTATTATTGTAGCTAAGATAGCACAACTGTTTTCTATACTAAGGTGGAGTTTGAACGCTATCTGTCATTTAGTTTGTTAACAGTGTTCGATTTTGTCAGTTCTCACAAGTGTGTTTTGCGATTTTCATAATGGAAAAAATTTAGATCGAAGAATTTATCTCAAATTTTGAATTGCAAATAAAATTTCGTGCGTTGAATCGCTGAAAATGTTACAGAAGGCTTACGGTGAATCAACTTTATCAAAAACACTTGCATATGAATGCTACAGTGCATTCAACAGCAGCCGAGATGTAGTGGAAGATTTGCCTTGCTCTGGTCGGCCATCAACATCCTGAACTGAAGTTATCATTGATAAAGTGAAGGTCTTGGTGATCGAAAATCGTCATTCAAGTTTGAGATTGACAATGAACTTTCTGTGTCGAATCAATACGTACCAAACGATTGTTTGGGCATGAAACGCGTTGCCGCTCGACTAGCTCGAAGTGTACGAACAATTTTCATAAACTAACTATTTTATGTTATTTTTTAAAGTTAACAGTTCATTATACAGATCTTATTCAACTGTACCTGAGTTTCTTTACATTTTCATCTTATGGTTTGGGTATTCTCACAAAAAAGGTTCATACGGATTTATTTTGCTGGGTAAATTAGCTAACTTTTGAATCCACGACTATCTTCTCCGACCTAAAATTGATCTCTGGTTAACTACCAGAAGATAATAATAATATTATTATTAAACACACTGACGCTGTACCGAAAAGTGGATACTAGAGGTTTTTGCAAGAATTGAAAAAGCGCTGGTATCTAAAAATGATAACATTGAACAGCCAAAGTTGATATTGAAAACGAAAAGTTTATTCGCCTTTTCAAGAAACTTCTTACTTTAGTTCAGCATTGATTTGCGAAGAAGAAATGAAATAACATTGAGACCACCCAGCACGTTTTCACCACTGACAAATGAGCTTTATTGTTATCAACTGGAATTGGAGTAGTGAAACACAGGTATTTTTCTTATCGGAAAGATTTATCTAGGGTCAATATACTAACGTTGCCATTTATAACTTTACTGATAACATTGTTGAACATTTAGATACGGGAAACAATAGCTCTATCCATAGGAATTCTGGTTAATTCATATCATCATCATAATTCAAAATATGAGTGTAGTAATTACTCTACCATAAAATACAGGAACCCACGGTAATGCTTTTCAGGTGCAATTATTGTCGTGTAGCTGCTTTCCCATGAAATCTTTCCTATATTTTTCAGTTAATGTGTCATTCAGCGATAAAACTAGAACACTATCACATACCGGAATTAAATAAAGAGTTATCACTTCAGTCTAAGTTTCAGATAGTTAATTGATTCCGCCATTACTATGTGATATTTAATCATAATGATAATGAAAAATTAAACTACACACAACCAAATTTATATGAATCACTCGGTATTTCACAATATTGTGACTTTTTCTTCTTTCCGAGAATTGAAAATCACCTCAACGGAAACATCCAAACAGCTGTAACCAAGCAGCTGGGCTATTCCAGTATACATTGTAATTATGTTTGTATAAAAATTGAAAAAATCAGTCTCATTACTTAATTCACACTCCTCGTATATTATTATCATAAAAGTATGGACGAGGGACGACAAACGAAGTAAAACAATTTCGAATTTACCTTACAATATTCGTATTACAAATGCCTGTTTCTTCTAGAGAAGAGAAAGTTATTTGAGACTCCTCCATTCCAAATTGACAGAATTAATCGAAAAAATAACGTTTATTTATGTTGGTATTGCGCAATTCATCATATTCGATAGCTATTTCGAAGATTAAATCTTCGTCGTCTGGAATTGACATGAATTTAATCTCAATAATGGCTATCAAATAATCTGATGTAGGTAAATACGAGTATACAACCCCAAGATATGAACGTTACGTGGGATGTTCATCAATGAATCCTTTCACTGAAAAGAACCTTTTCGAAATTGTTTTGAACGAGTATTTCTCATTTGATTAACCAGTATTCATCTTGTAAACTTGATTTCCCTGAAATAGAACGAATAAAAGAAGGAAAAAGAAATAAGACGCTTTTGTCACTTCTCCATAATTTATTGAATAATCACGACAGGTTTCGACCGGTTAATTTCAAGTGAATAACAATATAACAGATGAGTAGGTAAGTACAAGTACAGGGTGAAAGTTATTCTAGATATTGAGTAGTGGGGATGCATTAAGCTCTAGTTGGCTGTTGAGGGTAGTAAATTGTGGGTTTTTGCATAGTTTGTTGATCTCCAAACTTTCCAATGAATTCTCTGTCTCCCCTTGTTACATTTATGAAGGATTTTGATGTTGTTTAATGATATCGAGTGGTTGGTTGATTTTATGTGTTCAAATATTGGCGAATTTTCATCTGAGGAAATATGTTCCTCGAATCTAGCTTCAAAACTTCTCCCTGTTTGTCCGACATAGGCTACCTGACATTCATTGCACTTGATTTGATAAATTCCTGATTGCTTGAATTTATCGTTCTTTTGATTGGCATGGAATAATAATCTGCTTAAGTTGGGGCCGCTTGAGAATGAAGTAGTTATGTTGAATTTGGAAAAGTAATTATTGATTTTGTTAGAGAGTGCGCCCATGTATCTGAGACTAGTGTATCTTTTTTCCTGGGTGTTATGGTATATTGTTATTTGGAGCAATTTCTCTGATGATGTTAAGTTCAGTTTGGAAATTTTCTGTCGAAAGGGGAACAGAGTAATCATGAGTCATGGAGTTATATGCAGCTAGTTTGTGGCTCAAATTACCGAACGAGTCCGTTGGGTCGATGCGTCTGTGAATGTTTCCTTTCTGTAAATTTTATAAGTTAGATGGTTATTTGAATTTATGATGGTTAAGTCTAGCAAATTAATTGAGTTATTATTTTCTATATCAGCAGTGAAGCTGATGCGGAATGTATTATATTCAGAAAATTCAAAAATTGCTGAATTTGTCTGTTTGAACCACAAAAACTAACTAAACTGTTATCTACATATATGTACCAGAAAATAATGTGTTTTTTAGCGAAATCTCTGTGAGCACAGAGCAGATGTCCCGGGTGGCTATTGCAAACTATCAAGTAGCAAGTGGTTACACGCGTCAATATTTCATCTACAGTGATTCTCTCAAAGAATAACGTAAATTATAAATGTCTGGACCACATCAATTATCATTCTATAGATAGACATGAGTAAATATCAGCCATGCATGACTTGGATACCAATATTGTTTTTCTTTGGGTCCACAGGTCACCACTAGGTAACGTACAACAATTTATTGCACCGATTGATACCACCTTGCACACTCTACAGAGTACAACTTTGACCACTGTGGTGGTTGCGGGAGATTTTAATATCAATTTTTTGGAGTCCAGCCCAGAAAAAAGGCAACTTGAGGAAATGTTTGAATTATTTGGTTTATTCAGAGTATTCTTGGAACCATCCCGCTTAACATTTAGATCTAGTACTTGCATTGATAATACGTTCACAAATTTGGATTCGGTAGATTACAAAAAATGCACAATGGATCTTCCCTTGTCCGATCATCTCGCCCAGAAACTGGCTATCAGACGAAACCATGGTACTAGAGAAATAGTGTACAAATACATTCGAACAATTAATGAAGCTTAACACCGGAAGGCGAACGAGGAACAAATGGATGACCGAAAACATTCTAGATTTAATGGAGAAACGAAGGCAATGTAACGTCAACAGAAAATACATAGAATATAAAAGTCTCCAAAGAAAAATTCGAAATGAAATAAGAGCAGCAAAGGAAAGTTGGCTGACTGAAAGATGTCTGGAAGCAGAAAATCTGAGCAAGCTGGGAGACAGTTTCCATCTCCATAAAAAAGTCAAAGAAATCGCTGGAATATATAACAATAAGAGTGTAAGTTTCATCAGGGATGAAGACAATAAAATAATATTGGACACCGAAAAACTACTACTAACATGGAGGGAATACACCACTGGTCTTTTCCTAGATGACAGACCAGGAAACCCCGAAAACGAAATAACAACGCTATCAGGACGAAGTATACTAAAGAGTGAAATCAAACATGCTATAACTATGATGAAAAGCAACAAAAAGGGCCCTGATGATATGTACTCGGAAACATTTCATTTAGTTAGCGAACAAAACCTCGATATCATAGTCCGACTCTTTAACAATATTTACGACACTGGACAAATTCCCGAGGACTGGCTCCGTTCTACATTTGTCGCACTTCCGAAAACAAACAACGCAACAGCGTGTAATGAGTCATTTCCTCAAACTCTTCCTTCGAGTTCTACACACGAGACTATACAGGAGGTGCTAGGAAATGAGTGGTGCCAGTCAGTTTGGATTTAAGAACGGTTTTGGAACAAGAGAAACCATATTTAGTCTCCAAACATTAGTGCAGAATTGCCAAGACCAAAGAAAGAACGTTTTTCTGTGCTTTATCGACTACGAGAAGGCATTTGATAATGTAAAGCACGACCTCCTCATATCATATCTTAGAGACTTGGGGCTGGATGGAAAGGATATCAGACTTATAGGTAATCTATACTGGAACCAAAAAGCAGAAATCCGAATTCAAAATGCAGGAACAACTGAGGATTTTGAAATAAAAAAAGGCGTCCGCCAGGGGTGTATCTTATCTCCGATGTTGTTCAACTTATATGTGGAAAGAGCTTTCATCGAGTCAATCTCCGACAGTCCCATGGGTATTAAAGTAAACGGAATTCCCATCAACAATATTCGATACGCGGATGATACCGTGATACTGGCAGATAGTGAAAATGACCTGCAAGCTCTACTAGATAAGGTCAATCAAGAAAGCCAGAGATTGGGTTTGAAAATTAACATCCGTAAAACCAAATGAAAGGCCATTAGCAGAAACGATGCCCCAAATGCCATAATATCCATAAATGGAGAAAACATTGAACAAGTCACTCAATTTAAATACTTGGGATGCATGATCAACCAAAAATGGGACTCAGATCAAGAAATAAAATGCAGAATCGAGCATGCTCGAACAACGTTTATAAAACTTAAAAAATTCTTGACAGACAAAAACCTAAATCTCAATCTCAGATATAGAATGGTAAAATGTTACGTCTGGCCCGTTCTCTTGTACGGAGTCGAGGCATGGACGTTGAAAACAGCAGTTATAAATAAAATTGAGGCCTTCGAGATGTGGACCCTACGACGGATGCTGAGGGTAACGTGGGTTGAACGAATGAGGATATACTGAGAAGAACTGCTTTGATAGACCGTGAACTTTTCGAAAACATCAAAAGAAGAAAAATTGGCTACCTTGTACTGCGCGGAGACGCTATCACTTCCAGCGTCTTATCCTCCAGGGTAAAATAGAAGGAGGAAAAAAAGAAGTAGGTAGGAGAAAACTATCCTGGCTACGAAACATACGATAGTGGACAGGAATACAGGACTTCCAGACACTACAAAATGCTGCAATCAATAGAATCATATGATGAGTGAAAGGATGGACGCCTACGCAGGAATCTGCATGGCACTTGAAGAAGAAGAACACCATTATATTCATTGATAAGCTCGCTTGCATAAACTGGAATATCGTCTGCATATAAAATGCTACAGATTCATACACTCGTTTTCACGTCTTACTTATAAATACGTTTAATAAATGTTTCCCAGAAAGAATGGTCAAATTGAAAAATTGGAAGAAAGATCATTTAATGAACCCCAAATCTTGAAGTTGAAAAATTAGATGGAAGCAGCTCACACGATAGCTAAGGTAAAAGCGGACGAAAATTCTAAGTTATTGTATCAACATCTTAGAGATGTTTACCAAAAAGCCATCATAAGCCAAATCCAAAGCAAGAACAGAAAATAATAACGACTGCTGAGAATAAAATCAAGGCAATTTGGTCTATTATAAACTCTGAATCAAAATCCAAAAAGGCGAAGAATGTAAGTAGTAGCCTTACCTCTAAGGAGTTCAGCTCTTATTTTACTAACATTGGCGCAGCGGCTTCAATACATACTCAGTCGGATCAGAACACTAAAATAGTGGCCAAATCGGTTGCTGGCCCGAACTCGATATTCTTTTCGCCTGAGGTTCAGGAAGAAGCATCTGAGCTTAAGAATAGAGACTCCCGTGACATTTATGGCTTCTCGGTGAGACTTTTGAAGAGGACGATAAAGGTGTTGTCAGGGTCGCTTTACCATGTAATTAACAATTGTTGTTTCAAAGATGGATTTTTTTCCTGCCTGAAGAGCTCAAGATTGCTCGAGTCGTCCCAGTACAAAAGAATGGAGAGACAAGTGAACATGGAAACTATAGTCCAATCTGGATCTCTCGGGGTATTTCGAAAATTTCTGAGTCGTTGATAAAATCCAGACTGATTAGTTATCTGGAGTCGAATCATCTGATCAGTGTAAATCAGCATGGCTTAAGAAAGAATCGACCGACTATAACAGCCATGATTGAGGTTATTGACTTTGTGTTTGAAGTTCTGGATAATATGGAGGAAGCGATGCTTATCTGCTTAGATCTTAGTAAAGCTTTCGATTGTGTGGGCCACAAGCGCCTTCTGTCTAAGTTAGATCATTGCGGTATGAAAGGAACAACCCATTCGCTGTTGTCATCATACCTTTCGAATAGCTGCCAGGTGGTTGAATGGAATGGGACAAAGTCTGAGGCTAGGTTAGGTTAGACTAAAAAAGCTAATTCCTCAATGTTTTTACATGAAAAAGGATAACTCATAAATGATGCTATATTTGCCAATTTACTGCAATCATATAAACGCATTTCGAATTGTCGCAAAATTTTTGATGATTCAGCCTCATACGTATCATAATTCAACTGAAGAATCCTTGCTTCCAAAGACGGAAAATGTTTTATATCCTTTCTTTTCAGTTGATCTATCACAGTTACAATTTACAATTGAATGCGTTTACTGCGATAATCATCTCAATAATAGTTTTCCTTTACCTTGAAGCCCCAAGTTAATGGTGTTTAAGTGCATTGTGATGTCAGTCAAAAATGACAAATCAGTCAGCCATTTTTCGTTTTTCAACATCTGAGTGTCATCACCTCTTTCGTCTAGAAAAGCTATTATTTCGGGCAATAATTCTTGAAATCTTTCTAGGAATTTTCCGCGACTCAACCACCTGACGTCCGTGTGAAGCACTCAATCAGTGTCTTCCAACTGCAACTTATAGAGCCGCCGTTGCAAGCTACGTGCACGGATAGAATTCACAATTTTTGTTGCAATGCCCATAATTTCCTACGTGTTTTAAAACTTTCAACACAAAACTTGTTGATGTATAATGCAACGGAATGAAAAAATGTAGGGAAATCACAACACAATGCCACAAAACCGTTTTCTTTTCCGGTTGTAATGCACATTAACTTATATATTGGTAGCTTGTAGTTTTTACAAAATTGAAGAAACATCATATAAATATTCGCTTTTTCAGAGGAATGGTTGTTATAAACTGAAGTTCTCTGATAGCAGACATGATTTCTGTTTTATTTTTAAAATCTCCAAATAAAGTCCCACCCGCTTCAATAAATGCTTCCTTCACAACCGATCCACCTTCGAACGGTTTCTTGTGTTTCGCCAATATATGCGATATTTTAAATGACGCGATCGTAGCAACTTTTGATTGTTTGGCTGGCCTTTGTGAACATGGTTTGTTCTAAATAAGATAAAAAACACAAGGTTTAACTTTAATCTACACTTTATTTGAAAAAAATTCGACGACGTTTCGCTGACACAGCAGCTTTATCAAGAATGACAAACAGAATGAAGAGTATGGTAATATAAACAAATCGTAGAACAAGTTGGATGAATAACAGGAAAATCCACACCGAGCCATTGTACAGTTAGTATGAAAGGTAATAAAAACTAATTAAACAAGTTAAGTAGTGGTGAATAATTCACATCTACCTGCTCATTCAAAAGCTTGTCCGAATGTTTGTATCTATTTATTGCTTATGCTTCTAGGAGATCTAATTTTAAACTTTTTGATTTTATATGTAATATGTCAAAGTTTTTATTGAATGAATGGTTTTCTTTTATTAAGTGGTTTGAATAGTTTGAATCAGATTTATTTTTATCGAGGCTACGTTTATGTTCAGATGTTCTTATGCCAAAACTCCTATAGGTCCTACCGATATAAATTTTATCACAAGAACCGCAATTGAGTTTATAGATTCCTGATTTACTTGATTTTTCAACACGAGATTTATTATTCTTAATATGTTTACCTAAGTTATTAGAAGTTTTGAAAGTTATATTAAGATTTTGTTTGACGAGAAAGGATTTAATATTTGTACTTGCAGAACCGCAGAATGTTAAACTGTTGAATATTTTATAGTCTTTATAAATAGGATATACTTCATTTATTGTTTTCTGGTACAGTTTTTACGAATGATTAGATCTATCATATCCGGATTATATGAATTATTAATGGCTATCTGTTTGATGATGTTTAACTCTTTATTATAATCTTCTACTGATAAAGGTAAATTGAGTAACCGATGTACCATGCTGTTTAAAGCTGCAACTTTGTGTTGAATTGGATGTAATGAGTAGTTATGTATAATTGTATCAGTATGTGTTGGTTTACGAAAGACCGAAAAAACATGATTATTATTTCGTTTAGTGATTTTCAAGTCCAAAAATTAATGGAATCGTTCTGTTCAATTTCTATCGTGAATTTAATGTTCAAATGGATGAAATTAAGAAATAAGTCTAATTGACGAGTAATTCCAATGAAACATACTAAGATGTCAACATATCTATACCAATAAAGAAATTTGGAAATGAGTGGATGTGTATGAATTTTCTGTTCAATATTATTCATAAAAATCTCTGCTAAAAGTGGACTCAAAGGATTTCCCATGATCAAAACATTTTCACTACTGTAATAGATGTTGTTGAAAGAAAAATAATTCAATATTTCTGATTTATTTATGTGGTTAACATGATTCGAATTCAACATGTTTTCGATTAATATTTTGACATCACCTGGAGGAACACTTGGGTATAAATTCTCAACATCAAACGAAATAAGTTTTGCGTTAGGTGGTAGGTTAACTCTTTTTATGTTATTTATCAATTCCAAAGAATTTTTATAGAAAATTTTGATTTGAATGAACAATAATTTTGATGATATCTATAAGGTAGTGCGACAATTTCACGGCTGGGGCTGTAACGTAAGATACGACTGGTCTAACGGGGTTATTTACTTTATACAATTTAATGAGTGAATACAGTTGAGGTGGTTGAGGGTTTGGTAAAATTAATTTGTATTGATCTATTGCTTTAATTAAAGATTTTGGGTCATTTATTGCAATTTTAATATTTTTCTGGAATTTAATAGTTGGATCTTTGTTTAAAATTGTATAGTTTCCGGACGAAATGAAATTTAGAGTTTTAAATAGGTAGTCATTTTTATTTAACGCAATAACAGTATTACCCTTATCTGCTTTTGTAAAAATAACTTCATTTAGTTGAGATTTTTGTTTGATGGCCTTTCAAATATTTTGTTCTTTACTGGGTTTAAAGTCAGCTAATGATTCATTTTTATAATGTTAGATGCTAAATATTTAAGGTAAGTGTTATTAGGAATATTTTTCAGAGAAATTTCAGTATCTATGCCAAGTTCCTCTAAATCAGATTTTATCTTGTTTGATTTAATATTGTGCTTGAAACCTTTCTCCAAGAGATTTGTTTCATCAGTTGTGAAATTAGTATCAGAAAGGTTAACGAATCTATCAAAAAATTAATGGTCAGAAAATTTAGTTTTACGTGGAGTAGGTTCCGGTTTTCGTGACACGAGAAACTTTAATTTGCGGTATTGGATGGTATATTTATTATGTATTATTGATCTAATTTTGAATCTATTATTGTAATCTAATGAATCGAATTCAAGTGGAT
This sequence comes from Cryptolaemus montrouzieri, assembly GCA_013387265.2. Lineage (NCBI taxonomy): Eukaryota > Metazoa > Arthropoda > Insecta > Coleoptera > Coccinellidae > Cryptolaemus > Cryptolaemus montrouzieri. Next base: position 120,719,007 of record JABFTP020000144.1, on the reverse strand, counting down.
GAAGTATGTACAATAACTCGGTATGAATTACCTTGAGATAAATATTGTAGATGTCTCGTTTGTGGAACAAAATCTTGCATTCTGATTTGATCCATATCTTCTATCCAGAGATAACTGCTCTTCGAGCTGCATAACTGTTGTTGTTGGTCTTGAGTTTGATGTATTAAGGACACACTTCACTCTTCAAACACGTGGTTAAAAACCACAGGTTTTGGGATGTTATAGCATTTTTAAGTAACAACTTAAAATACCAAAGGGCCAAAAAGCTTGCATTCGCTTTCTTCAACATTTGCCTCCACAATTCAAATGGTTTGTTCTGTTTTTGAACTAGATATCAAATCACGTACTCTTCGTTTTCTTAATTCACTCTGTCGCGGAAAATCCTTTTCATAGCTTTTATGAACCGTTTTTTGATGCCTCTTTAAGTTACCACGCTTAAGTATTGCAACTGACGCATGATAAATAAGACAAATGCACTTATTCTTCACCATACAAAAGAAAAATTTCTCCTTCCAGTCGTTATTGAAATGATACGCTTTAGATTTCTTCGCTGCACTCATTTTATACTATTTGATAATAAACTTTATATGGACGTAGTATTGCTTACAAGTTATTCAGAATTTCTCCAATTCCTGCAGGTGCAACATTTATATCGGCGTGAACGAAAGTTTCCAAGGTTCCCGTCAAACGCGCCAGCTGAAATTTGTAGAAAAGCGGCAAGAATAAAAAACACGGCTTTTCTTTGACGTACCGCGCGTTCCTTTGCTAAAGCCGCCTTTTGCCGTTAACAGAGTGTTATTTAATTACGTAATAAATGTTTGTAGTTTATTTACCTACTTATTAAAAAAAAAATTCTTCTCGAGTTCTATTCAAAAAGTACTCGATCGACCGTTTGAGCACCCCTGTTTTAAACAATCAATTCTTGCTACTTTTTCGACAGAATTTATCAGACCTTTAATTTTCAAAACATTTAATCAATTAACAAACTTATTTATCGAATATGCTGAAATTATTGAAGAAAAATTGCATTTTCGAAATAGAATATGAGTAATATGCAGTAATTAAAGCAAATATACAGTGTGTTCCAACGAAAATTTGACCCCCCCTATAACTCCGAAATGAGTAACATTAGCGAAAAACACCAAGACACGTCGATTTTTGTTTCGAGGGGGAGCATTTTTCGAAATAATTCGAAACTTCTCAGATCAACCCCCTACCTTCAGCAACCCTAATTTCGAAATTCATCATAGGGAATAAGGGTCGAGTGGCACCTTACTGTAAAGGTCTGTCAATTCTCCATTCTGATTTGTCATTTTAGAATTTTAAATTAACATACAGGGTGTCCCAACCGAGGGTAAAGTTGAATTCCTGCAAATCCCAAATACTAAATGAAATCGATTTATTTTGGCATAATGCAAGCGCAGGTTTATGCTCGGTCTAGAAAAACGACCTACACTTGTGAATTTGGAGTTGGTGCAATCAACCCCTATTTCCAGCATCCCCAACTCAAAAATCATTCGATCGAAAATAGGTCAAGTGGCACCTCGTTGGAAAGGTATTTCAATTTTCTCTTCGAATTTGGTATTTTCGAAATTCAGAATCAGCATACAGGGTGTCCCGGAGCAGGAACGCTGAAAACCCAAATAACTTTTTGAAACTGGTTCATTTCGGTATAATACGAGAACATGTTTATGTTTGATTCGAGAATAAGACTCTCTTGCGTGAATATGGAATTTTGCAATCAATCTCTTCCATTCAGCATCCCCAACTCAAAAAATCATACAAGTGATTACAGGTTGAGTGGCAAAGTTCCAGAAAGATTTTTCTATTTTCTGAATCACTGAGGCATTGGTTTCAGTTTGGCAATCGAGGTTTTCTGGCGTGAGGATCAGGATGAGGGATGATGGAGAAACTGATTGGATGCTCATCTAAACAGGAAAACGAGATTTATTGAAGTTGTATTCAATTGAAAACAAAAACTAACTTGATTATTACAACAATTGTTCAAAATGACCTCCGCCCACCTCCATACAGTTATACAGACGATTTTCGAAGTCTCTTCTCACATTAGCGAAAACTTCAGGAGTCAAAAGTCGGCATTCTGTGATAATCCTCATCCGCAGCTCCTCCAGGTTTTCTGGTCTTGTGGCATAAACTTTAGATTTTAGATGGCCCCACAAAAAAAAATCTAGGGATTTAAATCTGGTGACCTGGCTGGCCACTCAACAGGTCCTCTTCTACCAATCCACCTTCCTGGGAAATTTTCGTCTAAATATTGGCGCACCCGAGCATCATAATGCGGAGGAGCACCGTCTTGTTGAAAACGCATTTCGTCCTCAGAAAGAGTTGGATCGTTCTGTAAAATTTCTGTCAATCTAGGATGTATGTGTTCCTCTAACAACTGTAGGTAGCCATTCCATTCAGATTACCCTCAATGAAGAAAGGCCCAACTAGATGATTGCCAAAAATTCCTGCCCAAACGTTCAACTTCTGAGGCCTTTGCGTGTGGGCCTCTCTAAACCAATGAGGATTCTGTGTGTCCCAATATCGACAATTATGTCTATTCACTTCAACACTGAGCATAAAGGTGCTTTCATCAGAAAAACAGATGTTATTCAGAAAATTTGGATTAGCGTTTAGGTTTTCACTTAGATTTTCACAAAACTGTAAACGACGATCTGGATCATCTTCGTTTATTTCATGCACTAATTTTACCTTGTAGGGGTGAAATTTGTGATGTTTCACGATTCTATGGACAGTTGTAGCTGATACACCAGTCAGACGAGATAGTTTTCTGATCGAAGTAGTATTCTCCATTTGTAGATGACCCACTACTGCCACTTCCGTTGCCTCATTTCTGACAGGACATACCACTTCATGTTTTTGTTTGCCACCGAACCCGTAGCTAGGAATTTGTCAACCAAATATTTAACGTACTGGTGACTGACTCCCTTTCTCTTTCAGGATGGTTCCTATCGAATATCCTTGCCGTTTCTTTGGCACAACTGTTATTTCGAAAATACGTCGATACAATTTCGACCCTTTCCTCAGTGGAATAAACCATTTTCAGATTAATCTCAACTGACGAACAACAACAATAATGAGGAACTGATCTGAATAATAATAATATTTCATTGCAAAATGAGAAATAACAGATGACTGCACGCCAGATGGAAATGAAAAAATGTGAACATTTTCAATGCAGAAATCAGCTTTATTTCTTCGTAATTGATGCTCAACACATCGTACCCCAATACTTTTAACAGTTTCGAATTAATTTTAGTTGATAATTTCAAATGACGATATTGAATTTTTCGAAAGCGACATCCTGTATGGAGAGCCGAACTGAATGAAATGCTTTAATCATTCTGGAATTAAAAAACCTTTCTGAAGATATGCCACTTGAATTATTTGTATGATTTTCAAGTTGGGGATGCTGAATGGAAGGGTTGATTGCAAAAATTCTATAACCACACAAGAAAGTCCTATTCTCGGATCAAACATGTTCTCGTATACCGAAATGAACCAGTTTCAAAAAGTTATTTGGATTTTCAATGTTCCTGCTTCAGGACACCCTGTATGATGATTCTGAATTTCGAAAATACCAAATTCGAAGAAAATTGCAGTACCTTTCCAACGAGGTGCCACTTGACCTATTATCGATCGAATGATTTTTGAGTTGGGGATGCTGGAAATAGGGGGTTGATTGCACCAACTCCAAATTCACAAGTGTAGGTCGTTTTTCTAGACCGAGCATAAACCTGCGCTTGCATTATGCCAAAATAAATCTATTTCATTTAGTATTTGGGATTTGCAGGAATTCAACTTCACCCTTGGTTGGGACACCCTGTATGTTAATTTAAAATTCTAAAAATGACAAATCAAGGTGGAGAATTGACAGACCTTTTCAGTAAGGTGCCACTCGACCCTTATTCCCTATGATGAATTTCAAAGTTAGGGTTGCTGGGGGTAGGGGGTTGATCTGACAAATTTCGAATTATTTCGAAAAATGCTCCCCCTCGAAACAAAAATCGACGTGTCTTGGTGTTTTTCGCTAATATTACTCATTTCGGAGTTAGAGGGGGGGTCAAATTTTCGTTGGAAAACACTGTAGACATACATACAGTATGATTAAGTTCCAAAAAACTCACCTGCATTCATCAACATGAATCCATGGATTGTACCAAACAGACGAAAAATTATCGTATATAAATCAAACACTAGAACCATAACACAAAACTTTAAACGGCATGAAATAAAAGTAAATATTGTCCGTCAAACGAATGAATTCACACTCTGCCAAAACAAACATCACTAATCCAGGTAACATCCTCGTTTCACTGCAACGTATCTGAAAAGGAAATATAAAATGTTACGTATTTTAATTCCTTCCCATGTTATATTTTCAAAGCAAAATACCATGAAATACGCGCAAAGCAAACTGGGAATACGACGTGTTTGCCCAATAAAAGGAATGCAGAATGGAATTTCGGTTTGATATACAATAAAAATATTTTACGATCCTTTGACTCGGAAAATCTCATTATACGTACGTAGGCGTCAATTAAGATGGACGCTACTGAAATTGTGGGTGATTTTTATTGAAAATGCTCGGGGATTTCAATTTTTTAATTTTCCTTTGCACTTTCCAGCGCAACAAGATAAATCTAATAATTTTCCATACGAGCATAGTTTCAAACTATTTCGTCCAACATTTCAAAGTAACGTTTGTTGAAAATATTGAGTAAAGTTATGAATACCGAAACGAAAATTGTTTTCAAAATATCATCACTTAATTCAATACGCAAATATACAGGGTATGAAAGAATAATATTTGAATTTGGGAGGCTTTTACTTGGTAAAATTCCATTATCAATAATAAAAAACAAGTACTGTGTTTTAAGAATTTTACTTAATAATTGCGATTCGTAACGCGTTTCACTACACCGTAGCTTCTTCAGACGAATGATTATGCAGAAAAAATTTTTTTCTGCATAATCATTCGTCTGAAGAAGCTAATGTAGTGAAACGCGTTACGAATCGCAATTTTAAGTAAAATTCCTTAAAACACAGTACTTGTTTTTTATTATGAAAGAATAATAATGAAAGTGAGGGCGAGCATTCGAACATAGATGAAGATTCGGAATAAAACGAAACGAATCGGAGATATTTGTATGGAAAGAATCGATATAAATGGTCATCAACTGAACCATCACGTAACACCAGAACACCTGCACATAATGTAATAAAAGTTATTTTCCAAGAGGAAATGCTCAAGATTTTGAACCATTAGAATCGTGGCAGAAATTTTTTTCTCAGGAGATTATGGAAATAGTTGTGCATTATACAAACCTAAAACTACGGGAGTATCGTGACAAAGAAGGTAACGATAATCGTACTGAAATCAAAAATACGGACAAAACGGAAATCAATGGATTTTTGGGTCCCCTTTTGTTGATGTCTGTGTTCAAATCAAATAATGAAGATATCCAAGCTACTTTTGCCACAGATGATACTGGCAGGAAAGTATTCAGATTGGTTTTTTCCGCTCGTTTTTTTCCGTACTTTTAATGTGTCTACGATTTGATACTCGGGAAGAAAGACAGGAATTAGTACAAGACAATCCAGCTGCAGCACATATTCTGAAAAAATTCAATCCGAATTCACAAAACTCGTTTTTACTTGGAACAAATTGCACAGTCGATGAAATGCTTGTGGGTTTCAGGGGGCAATGTAAGCTCAAGATGTATATTCCTTCAAAACCAGAAAAATACGGCATAAAAGTTCAATATCTGGCAGATGCAAGAACGCACTACGTTTACAATACGTATATTTACTGTGGAAAGGAAACGGATGCTCTGGAAGATGTAACACCTGAGGAAAAAAATTTTGCAATACCCACCCAAGCAGTTCTTCGCTTATGCAAGCCAATATTTGTAAGCAACAGAAATATTACTGGTGATAATTGGTATTCATTTCTACTTGTACATTAATAAAAAACAAGTACTGTGTTTTAAGGAATTTTACTTAATAATTGCGATTCGTAACGCGTTTTACTACACCGTAGCTTCTTCAGACGAATGAATGTACAGAAAATATAAATATAAATGTTCTTAAGTAATTAAAAGCTTATTGGGTTGCTTCTTCTTAAGTGGTTATTTATGACAGGTATATCCAATAAAATTAAGGAATAGATTGCTCCCCGAAAAGATTCAATAGAGGTGAAGGGCTTAAATCGACTTGTTCATTGATTAGTCTACCTGAGTGTTTGTATTTATTGATTTCTAAAGTTTCCCAAAGATTTACCTTCCAATATTTATTATCTGTATGCAAAATTTCAAACTGTGGGTCGAAAGAATGATTATTTTCTAAGAGATGATTCGCGTAATTTGAATCTGATTTTTATTTGAAAAACTGCGTTTATGTTCCGATATTCTAATATTAAAATTTCTATGTGTTCTACCAATGTAGAAATTATCACAGTCATTGCAATTCAATCGATAAACACCTGATTCATTGTTTTTACCTGGTTTGGTTTTATTATTTTTATATATTTGCCTAAATTATTATTAGTTTGGAAAACTATGTTGAAATTATTGCTACTTAAGAATGATTTCAGTTTCTCACTTGTAATGCCAACGTAGGTTAAGGTGTTGAATTTTTGTTTCAATTTATCGACAGGGTAAACTTCATTCAATGCGATTCTACTTTGTTTTTATTTAAAATATTATTTATTAGTTTGGGATTGTAACCATTATTTTGGCTATTTGTTTAATCAAATTTAGTTCTTTGTTGAATTTTTCTGGTGATAACGGGTTGTTAACCAATCTATGAATAAAACTATTGAATGCTGAAATTTTATGTTGCTATGGATGACACGACGAGTTATGTATTATAATATCTGTATGTGACGGCTTATGGTAAATTTCGAAAACATGTTTTCCATTTTCATTCGAAATTGTTACGTCTAAGAAATTTATCGAATTATTGCTTTCTATTTCGGTTGTGAATGCAATTTTTGGATGTAATGAATTTATATGATTTTCGAAAATTTTCAACTGTCTATCTGTTCCTGTGAAGCAAATAATGATATCGTCTACATAGCGATACCAGTATAAACAATATTTACTGAGTGGATGATTATGAATTAATTTCTCTAAGTTATTCATGAATATTTCTGCTAACAAAGGACTTAATGGATTGCCCATAATCAAGCCGTCTTCAATAGTATAATATTTGTTATTGAAATGGAAATAATTTTGATCTAAACAAATTTGTAATAATGAAAGAATATCTGATTTAATGATAGTATTGACATGATTCTTTTCTAATAATTCTTCAACTAAGTAATACGTATCTTTCGGAGGAATGTTGGGAAATAGATTCTTAACATCGAAAGAAATGAGTTTGGAATTAGGTGGTATAGTGGTATCTTTGATATTGGCAATAAGTTCGTATGATTTTTGACCGAAAATATAGATTTAAAATTGCAATGTTTTATTAGCAAGTCGTTGAGGAATTTTGAAAGTTTGAACAAAGGTGCCGTTACATAAAAACAACAGGTCTAATAGGGTAATTAGGTTTATGAAGTTTTATCAACGAATATAATTCGGGGATTGTGGATTGGAGTTAATGAATTTATATTTTCGTGGTCTGTGATTAATGATTTTGCTGTCGAAATTATGTTTTAACCACTTTCTGAAATTAATAACATCCCGTTATCACCAGAAAATTTCAACAAAGAACTAAATTTGATTAAACAAATAGCCAAAAATAATGGTTACAATCCCAAACTAATAAATAATATTTTAAATAAAAACAAAGTAGAATCGCATGGAATGAAGTTTACCATGTCGATAAATTGAAACAAAAATTCAACACCTTAACCTACGTTGGCATTACAAGTGAGAAACTGAAATCATTCTTAAGTAGCAATAATTTCAACATAGCTTTCCAAACTAATAATAATTTAGGCAAATATATAAAAATAATAAAACCAAACCAGGTAAAAACAATAAATCAGGTGTTTATCGATTGAATTGCAATGACTGTGATAATTTCTACATTGGTAGAACACATAGAAATTTTAATATTAGAATATCGGAACATAAACGCAGTTTTTCAAATAAAAATCAGATTCAAATTACGCGAATCATCTCTTAGAAAATAATCATTCTTTCGACCCACAGTTTGAAATTTTGCATACAGATAATAAATATTGGGAGGTAGATCTTTGGGAAACTTTAGAAATCAATAAATACAAACACTCAAGTAGATTCATCAATGAACAAGTCGATTTAAGCCCTTCACTTCTATTGAATCTTTTCGGGGAGCAATCTATTCCTTAATTTTATTGGATATACCTGTCATAAATAACCACTTAAGAAGAAGCAACTCAATAAGCTTTTAATTACTCAGGAACATTTATAGTTATATTCTCATTTATATTTTCTGTATATTCATTCGTCTGAAGAAGCTACGGTGTAGTGAAACGCGTTACGAGTCGCAATTATTAAGTAAAATTCCTTAAAACACAGCACTTGTTTTTTATTATTGATAATGGAATTTTACCAAGTAAAAGCCTTCCAAATAAATAAATAATAAATAAAAGAGAAATTCCTCGGGAGTTTCTGCTTTCTAAATCTAAAGCTGTTGGATCATATCTCGGATGCCAAAAAATTAGGCTGTTGTTTTGATTTCATTAATGCACCATAGCAAAGAAGAAGATGTTGGGAAAGGGTTGCCGGAAATCAATTCATATTACAATAGAACGAAGGGAGGTATGGACTCAGTTGACGAAAAATGCTCGAAATATTCTTGTAGCATGAGAACAAGACGTTGGTCGATGGCCTTATTTTTCCGTATTATCGACGTGAGTGGCCTGAACGCTTATATAATCCACCAAAGCGTTTCAAAAAGCAGTACACAAGATTACAATTTCTGAAACTTTTGGCGAAGCTACTCTATGACCCTCTTCTGAAAGAAATATAAAACATTCGATTCCCAAGAGAACTTAGACAGAGTATTAGGTACTAAAGTACCAGAAACTCCAAATGATTCCGATACGCTGACTAGAAATGCAAGAAGTGTGTTATCTATGTGATCCAAAACTGAAAAGAAAGACAAGTTACCTGTGTAAAATATGCAAAAGAGCCATTGGCTTACAGTGTAGTGCAAAAGTATGTGTAACTTGCGTAAACGAGCTACTGAATGTATTTCATGTTTAGGTATTACAGAAATTTCTGTGACAGTACCTGCACATTAAAAATTCATTCCATAGAATACGTTCTAGTTTAGAATTTCAGTTTATATCATTTTTCTGTTAATTTTTCTCTTCATTATTTTCAATATTCACACAATTTTGGGAGATATTTTTCTCATTTCGAATATTTATTTTTATTTTTTTGTTGTTGATTTGTTACAGTGGTTGCAAGTATTGAATGAATTTCTACTACCTTGTCATGTTTTCTTTGAATCGCAATAAAGAGAATCTCACAAAACTAAACAAAGACAAAAATGTTAGCATTGGAACAAGTTGGGGTCCTAGGGACCTACAACGTAGTTAACGCAAAATATTGACACCACATCGGTTAAGGGTTAAAAATTCAGCTGCTGTCGAAATTTGGACGAAGCCACAGCTTTCAGTATCAGAAACGAGCACAAAGAGTTAAGGAATCATCAGAATCAACCTTATATACGGTCCTCCTCGAATCAAAAATTGACCTTTCTCAGCATTTCTCACTTCTTTCCAAAGTTACGGGTGGAGTCTAGTTTTCGTTTTTTATATATAACACATATTAACAGAATTAAGTTTTCTCTTTTAAAAGTAATTTCAGTCCCTTTTTCCCTCATTTTCGCGTGCGAATGCAAAACATCAACATAATCGTTTCCTTTTCGGTAAATTCTAAAACAATAATTATCATCGCTAGTCTAAACATAAACAAACAGAGCATAATTCAAAATAATTCCCTCTACAACAAAATTTCCTCGTAGGAAATTACGCTGATAAAACATTCGGCTTGGAAAGCTCTTAAAGTAGAAAATGCCTACAGCTAGTCTCCTCGTGCCGTTGCAGAAATTAGTCATAAATTCAAACAGGAAATGCAAGTTGAACATGAAAGCAATGATAAAGTTTTTCCCGGAGCTTTGAGAAGGGCGCAACGACTCCCTGAACTTGGCACGACGCGGACTTCTCAAGAGGTTACATTATGTAAATGCAAAGTAGCGGAGGGCAAAAAATTACATGGTAGTGTAAATGAAGGATCTAATAGTCTGTGTGAAATGCTTCATGTTTACGAATCAGTTTTTTATTCATTATATATTTCCTGAATGCTTTCACTAGAAAGCGGATTATACAGGGTGTTTAAAAAAGACATGGCAATATTTATGGAGGTGATTGCTGAAGTCATTTCATGAAAAAACTTCATATTAACATAGATCCGCAAATACCTCATAACAGATTCACACATTAACATAGGTCCGCAAATACTTAAAAATAATAACGTACAAGAACACCAATATTATCCTAGCAAGCATAACTCAGTGTTTGAAGAATACACTGACCAGAACTCCTTGGAGAAAATTTACACTTTGATTTACTGTGGAGCGGTAACGGTTCTTCGACTACATTTGAATTTGGGAGGCTTTTACTTGGTAAAATTCCATTATCAATAATAAAAAACAAGTACTGTGTTTTAAGGAATTTTACTTAATAATTGCGATTCGTAACGCGTTTCACTACACCGTAGCTTCTTCAGACGAATGATTATGCAGAAAAATGTAAATGAGAATATAACTATAAATGTTCTTGAGTAATTAAAAGCTTATTGGTCACCTCCTCCTAAGTGGTTATTTATGACAGGTATATCCAATAAAATTAAGGAATAGATTGCTCCCCGAAAAGATTCAATAGAGGTGAAGGGCTTAAATCGACTTGTTCATTGATGAGTCTACCTGAGTGTTTGTATTTATTTATTTCTAAAGTTTCCCAAAGATCTACCTTCAATATTTATTATCTGTATGCAAAATTTCAAACTGTGGGTCGAAAGAATGATTATTTTCAAAGAAATGATTCGCGTAATTTGAATCTGATTTTTATTTGAAAAACTGCGTTTATGTTCCGATATTCTAATATTAAAATTTCTATGTGTTCTACCAATGTAGAAATTATCACAGTCATTACAATTCAATCGATAAACACCTGATTTATTGTTTTTACCTGGTTTGGTTTTATTATTTTTATATATTTGCCTAAATTATTATTAGTTTGAAAGCTATGTTGAAATTATTGCTACTTAAGAATGATTTCAGTTTCTCACTTATAATGCCAACGTAGGTTAAGGTGTTGAATTTTTGTTTCAATTTATCGACAGGGTAAACTTCATTCAATGCGATTCTACTTTGTTTTTATTTAAAATATTATTTATTAGTTTGGGATTGTAACCATTAAAAAATAGTTATATTCTCATTTACATTTTTCTGCATAATCATTCGTCTGAAGAAGCTACGGTGTAGTGAAACGCGTTACGAATCGCAATTATTAAGTAAAATTCCTTAAAACACAGTACTTGTTTTTTTGTTCTTCGACTACAAAAACAACAAGCTTCCACATCTCTGATCCGATCTGAGCCAAAAAGCGTCAGAAAACCACCATGGCAAATACGACTGGAGAAGGATATTGACAATATTAGAGCTGAGATCGGTCGCCTCACAGAATTCCTAAGAAACAAAAAGCCCTCAACTTGGGATACCCTGTATAGAGTTGCAATTTTAGATTGGAACATTACTATTTATAATAATTTCCCATTATTTTCTACTCAATACATCTTAAAACTGCGCAATTATTATGAAGATCTAGTCATTATTCGCAAACTAATGGTACTTGGTGAAAGATGAATTTAATCTTCAATCTTGAGAAAGCAATTCAAGTTTCCTCGAGTAATAAAGAGAATTCAATCAAACATCTTCTATAAAAATAAATTTCTAAAGCGATATCAATCAGCTTTCTTTTGTATATCCACTTCGCGTTAGATAAAAAGTTATTTTCAAATCATCTCGAATTATAATGAGTTTATTTTCATTAACGAGGAAACGTGTCTATTAAAAAGTAAAAAAGCTTAAATTCCTTCACAAACTAAAAATAGAGTAAACTCGGGAAATAGGTTATACGTAGACAGGTTATTTATTATTTACCTTTCACTAACACCACAGCCAGCGGTTCGGAAATGATTTAAAATTTCTCCATGAACACTTATTCCTTCTCACAACATAACATCACTGAAAACAATTTTTTTCACACACACAAACACGAAAAATTCAACGAAATAAAAGATTATTCCAGCGTAACAAGTTAGGTCGTATGCCATTCACTCTCGTAGGAGACTAGCTGTCTTTCTGGGACCGTAGCAAACAACAGTGAAATTATCATGAGACTTGTGGTAGGACGAACCTGATTGCGGGCCCTGGGGGCTCGAGGTGCTGGCGACAGATGCAGGAATAATATCATTAAACCCATTAATAGCCTGGAAATAGATACTGGTACTACTACCACACGTAGCTAAAGTTATTACTTATTGAAATCCATGTCTACTAAATTCATAGATTGCATAGATGGTATGACTGGATATAATTATGAAAACGCTATTATATCAACAAGTAGTACTACAGAACGTTTAACATAGAAGTCACATATCATTCCTATAAGTGGATAATGTTACAGAACGGTTCAGTAATAAAATATCTCAAAGAGAACACAGCTTCTTGTAAACGTCACGTGGATACGTTTATATTATTTATATACAGAGTGAATGACCTACATTTTGTTAGATAAAAAGTACAGGAAATTGATTATTTAAAAAATCTGCTAAAACGATTGTCAAAATTTTTGTTGTTGCTAAGTTGGCACAGTGGGCTTACAGTGGATCGACATTATCAAAAACACTTGCGTATAAATGGTACAGTGCGTTCAACAGCGGCCGAGATTTGCCTCGCTTTGATCTGCCATCAACATCTTCAACTGAAGTTAACATAGGTACAGTGAAGGAAATGGTAATTGAAAATCGTCATTTATGTTCAAGAGAGCAAGGCAATGAACTTTCTGTGACTCACGAATCAAATCGTACCATTTTGAACGATTGTTTCGGCATGAAACGCGTTGCCGCTCGACTAGTTCCAAAAGACTTGAATTTTCTGAGCTAGAAAGAGTCAGTTCCAACCCCATATTCATGAAACGAATTGCAACTGGTGATGACACATGGGTTCATGAGTTTGACATACAGTGTGTTCCAACGAAAATTTGACCCCCCCTCTAACTCCGAAATGAGTAACATTAGCGAAAAACACCAAGACACGTCGATTTTTGTTTCGAGGGGGAGCATTTTTCGAAATAATTCGAAACTTCTCAGATCAACCCCCTACCCCCAGCAACCCTAACTTTGAAATTCATCATAGGGAATAAGGGTCGAGTGGCACCTTACTGAAAAGGTCTGTCAATTCTCCACCTTGATTTGTCATTTTTAGAATTTTAAATTAACATACAGGGTGTCCCAACCAAGGGTGAAGTTGAATTCCTGGAAATCCCAAATACTAAATGAAATAGATTTATTTTGGCATAATGCAAGCGCAGGTTTATGCTCGGTCTAGAAAAACGACCTACACTTGTGAATTTGGAGTTGGTGCAATCAACCCCTATTTCCAGCATCCCCAACTCAAAAATCATTCGATCGATAATAGGTCAAGTGGCACCTCGTTGGAAAGGTACTGCAACTTCCTCTTCGAATTTGGTATTTTCGAAATTCAGAATCATCATACAGGGTGTCCCGAAGCAGGAACATTGAAAATCCAAATAACTTTTGAAACTGGTTCATTTCGGTATACGAGAACATGTTTGATCCGAGAATAGGACTTTCTTGTGTGGTTATAGAATTTTTGCAATCAACCCCTTCCATTCAGCATCCCCAACTTGAAAATCATACAAATAATTCAAGTGGCATATCTTCAGAAAGGTTTTTGAATTCCAGAATGATTAAAGCATTTCATTCAGTTCGGCTCTCCATACAGGATGTCGCTTTCGAAAAATTCAATATCGTCATTTGAAATTATCAACTAAAATTAATTCGAAACTGTTAAAAGTATTGGGGTACGATGTGTTGAGCATCAATTACGAAGAAATAAAGCTGATTTCTGCATTGAAAATGTTCACATTTTTTCATTTCCATCTGGCGTGCAGTCATCTGTTATTTCTCATTTTGCAATGAAATATTATTATTATTCAGATCAGTTCCTCATTATTGTTGTTGTTCGTCAGTTGAAATTAATCTGAAAATGGTTTATTCCACTGAGGAAAGGGTCGAAATTGTATCGACGTATTTTCGAAATAACAGTTGTGCCAAAGAAACGGCAAGGATATTCGATAGGAACCATCCTGAAAGAGAAAGGAGTCAGTCACCAGTACGTTAAATATTTGGTTGACAAATTCCTAGCTACGGGTTCGGTAGCAAACAAAAACATGAAGTGGCATGTCCTGTCAGAAATGAGGCAACGGAAGTGGCAGTAGTGGGTCATCTACAAATGGAGAATACTACTTCGATCAGAAAACTATCTCGTCTGACTGGTGTATCAGCTACAACTGTCCATAGAATCGTGAAACATCACAAATTTCACCCTACAAGGTAAAATTAGTGCATGAAATAAACGAAGATGATCCAGATCGTCGTTTACAGTTTTGTGAAAATCTAAGTGAAAACCTAAACGCTAATCCAAATTTTCTGAATAACATCTGTTTTTCTGATGAAAGCACCTTTATGCTCAGTGGTGAAGTGAATAGACATAATTGTCGATATTGGGACACACAGAATCCTCATTGGTTTAGAGAGGCCCACACGCAAAGGCCTCAGAAGTTGAACGTTTGGGCAGGAATTTTTGGCAATCATCTAGTTGGGCCTTTCTTTATTGAGGGTAATCTGAATGGAAATGGCTACCTACTGTTGTTAGAGGAACACATACATCCTAGATTGACAGAAATTTTACAGAACGATCCAACTCTTTCTGAGGACGAAATGCGTTTTCAACAAGACGGTGCTCCTCCGCATTATGATGCTCGGGTGCGCCAATATTTAGACGAAAATTTCCCAGGAAGGTGGATTGGTAGAAGAGGACCTGTTGAGTGGCCAGCCAGGTCACCAGATTTAAATCCCCTAGATTTTTTTTTGTGGGGCCATCTAAAATCTAAAGTTTATGCCACAAGACCAGAAAACCTGGAGGAGCTGCGGATGAGGATTATCACAGAATGACGACTTTTGACTCCTGAAGTTTTCGCTAATGTGAGAAGAGAGTTCGAAAATCGTCTGTATAACTGTATGGAGGTGGGCGGAGGTCATTTTGAACAATTGTTGTAATAATCAAGTTAGTTTTTGTTTTCAATTGAATACAAGTTCAATAAATCTGGTTTTCCTGTTTAGATGAGCATCCAATCAGTTTCTCCATCATCCCTCATCCTGATCCTCACGCCAGAAAACCTCGATTGCCAAACTGAAACCAATGCCTCAGTGACTCAGAAAATAGAAAAATCTTTCTGGAACTTTGCCACTCAACCTGTAATCACTTGTATGATTTTTGAGTTGGGGATGCTGAATGGAAGAGATTGATTGCAAAATTCCATATTCACGCAAGAGAGTCTTATTCTCGAATCAAACATAAACATGTTCTCGTATTATACCGAAATGAACCAGTTTCAAAAAGTTATTTGGGTTTTCAGTGTTCCTGCTCCGGGACACCCTGTATGCTGATTCTGAATTTCGAAAATACCAAATTCGAAGAGAAAATTGAAATACCTTTCCAACGAGGTGCCACTTGACCTATTTTCGATCGAATGATTTTTGAGTTGGGGATGCTGGAAATAGGGGTTGATTGCACCAACTCCAAATTCACAAGTGTAGGTCGTTTTTCTAGACCGAGCATAAACCTGCGCTTGCATTATGCCAAAATAAATCGATTTCATTTAGTATTTGGGATTTGCAGGAATTCAACTTTACCCTCGGTTGGGACACCCTGTATGTTAATTTGAAATTCTAAAATGACAAATCAGAATGGAGAATTGACAGACCTTTACAGTAAGGTGCCACTCGACCCTTATTCCTATGATGAATTTCGAAATTAGGGTTGCTGGGGGTAGGGGGTTGATCTGACAAGTTTCGAATTATTTCGAAAAATGCTCCCCCTCGAAACAAAAATCGACGTGTCTTGGTGTTTTTCGCTAATGTTACTCATTTCGGAGTTATAGGGGGGGTCAAATTTTCGTTGGAACATACTGTATAAACCAGTCTACAAGCTTCGGAATGGCCCCTTCCAACTTAACCGAAAACGAAAAAATCAATCGATCAAAAGTCAAGGTAATGTTGACTGTTTTCGTTGCGGAATCTCGCCAAGGTCAGACTGTAAATGAAGAAAATTACCTGATTGTTATGCTGCGTTTGAGAGAGCAAATTCGTCGAAAAGGGCCAGATTTGTGAAAAGAAAACTCATGCAGATGTCAGGCGGTCTCACCCCCGTCGCCTGGTGTGATACCATCCCATCCAGCTTTAGGTCCCGTGAATTGGTCATCTGTGTGATTAAGTTTCGTTATCTGGCGGATGGTCCGGTTTCTGGGGTGGAAAGGATTGGCAACGAAGCATGATGAGCTCTTCTGGGACAAAATCATTCGGAGTTAAAATAGTCTCCCATTCGGATCTCCGGGGGGACTGGCTCGAGGGGTTCATGATGCGGGTAAGTCAAGCACTCCTCCGTTGAATTCACTAATATTACGTTCTAGAAAAGAAAGCAAACTCTTAATAGAGTTCCGCAATATCAGAGGACTGGGGCACAACAACGTGAATGTCGATGTGCACAACCTGGTACGTTTTAATGGTTTGGTTATGTTATTAACCTTTTCTATTGAGCTACCGGGTAAATGAAATGCACTTAATCGGTGTTGAGATTGTGTATATTTAGTATACTTGATAAACGACAGAGTGAAAATTCTTAGCGAGATATCTATAGCTAGCTGTACCGAGAATGACTGACCTAACTTGAAACTATTATTTCTCAAACTGCCCTAATTTCCAGTTTGGGGGCCGAATTTCTTGACGAAATTGGATGTCCACCGACAGGGTCTAGGAGAGATTCACACTCTAATAAAAATATAAAGTCTCCTTGTCGGTGCTTATAAGTACATGTAATGAGGTCAAGAAATCCGTCACTCAGAGCACTACAGCCCCGGGACGTGATCTGTAGGCTCGAATGCGTATTAGGGCGGTTAACTCAAATCTTAAAATTACTATTTACAATATTTACACAGTTCAGTTTACACACTTCCGTAGCACCATAACGCCGCCACAATGTGTATGAGTTACATACGAGATTCAGGTTTAAAGGGGGCCTCTGTGTTTTCGCCAAATCGGATGTTGCATGCCAGAGAAATTACACGATGGAGGACGACGCTTTCGACCTTGAGTGGTTTAAAATTTGTTTGCATAATAAAACACTGTTCTTATGCTGTCTATATCGCTCACCAAACGATATTCACTTCCTTAGACTGTTTCAGTATCTAGGTGATAAGGTGGATTGGATTCAGATACATCATCCGGCAGCTGAAGTCATTGAACTCGGTGACATTCACAACACCAACTGGTTCTGTTCCAATGGAACAGATGAAGCGGAAGACAGACTGAAACATTCGCAATCAGCCGTAATCTAACGCAGCTAGTCTTCCCGAACACCTTGGATCTCTTTTTGATTTCAGATCCAGATGATTTTGGAGTGGAAGTCTCAGCACCGCTAGGCAACTCAGACCACAACCTTATATCTGCTACTGAAACCATTGTGCTGCCGCTAAACCAAGAACCTAAGCCACCCAGACGCATTTGGCACTATAACCGTGCCGATTGGGATGAGTTGCGTGGATTCTTTTCGTGCTTCCCATTCAGTGATGTTCGCCTTTCAGATCAGATATCAATGTGTGCACTGAATCTGTTACAGAGATCATTGATGCAAGAATGGATCATTACATCCCTCATTCTATGAAAATAACAACAGCACAAAAGCCATGGTTCAACAAAGACTGCGAAAGAGCCTCTGAAACCAAGAGCAGAGCTTACAAGTTATGGAAGATAAATCCAACAGAGGAAACAAGAACATCATTCATACGACTACGGAACGTATGCAACCTGACAACTACAAGAGCAAAGGCCAATTTCAACGAAAGGGTAACTAATTAACTCCTTGAACTAGACAATTCTGGTCTATGGCGAAGACTGTCAGTACCAATTTCTGCAAATCTTCGTTTCCGCCTCTTGTTAGAGAAGACGGAAATATAGCGTCATCTCCAAAAGAGAAAACCGATCTCTTTGCTCTCTTGGTCTCAAAGAATTATGTGCTAGATTCATCTAACACAATACCACCGAAGATTCCACCTACAAATTCTCTCATGACAGAAATCAAGTTCAGAGTCCGCACTATGAAACGGGCTCTCGAGCAGCTTCAAGAAGGAAGTTGATCTAGACGAAATACTGCCAATCGTCCTATGAAAGTGAGCTCCCGAACTAGCAGCCATTCTTAACCGTCTGTTTCAGACTTCTTATGAAAGTCAGACTTTTCCGAGCAGCTGAAAAAGAGTGAGAATTCAACCGATCCCAAAGAAAGGAAAGAAGTCCTTACTACCGCCCTGTTGCATTTCTTCCCATTATGTCCAAAGTGATGGACAGAGTCATAAATGACAAACTCATCAAATATCTCGAGTTGCAGGGAATTATTAACTACGGTCAGTATGGTTTTCGCAGGCACAGATCGACAGGAGATCTAACCTAACCTACGTACTCTTGTTTGTATATCAATGATGGAAAAGTATGGGGAACCTAGAGCAATGGCCCTCGACATCTCTGAAACCCTCGATATGGTTTAGCATACAGCCTTGTTGAATAAACTTGCTGCATATGGGCTTCCCGAAAAATTGCGGGGTTGGATAAGTAGCTTGCTTTCAAATAGATCAATGCAAGTTGTGGTCGTTGGTATAACATCTGATTGTTTCCGGTTGCAAGCAGGAGTACCTCAGTGATCCATTTTTTCGCCAACCTTGTTTCTGTTGTAGATAAACGATCTTCTGTCATCTACAGAGAACAAAATCTTCGGTTCTGCAGACGATTGTACCCTGGTTTCGTCTTTCAGTAGTCTGCGGCCGATTACAGCTGCGGAATCTCTGCGTCAGGGTGCCAACAAATTGATAACTTACACTCTGACTTACAGAGGATATCTGAGTGAGGTCAGCTGAACCTGGTAAGCTTCAACTCGAGCAAGACTCAAGCAACTACGTTTTCTAGAAAGGTCCCCGCTAGAGAACCTCCTCTAATGATGCAAGGAAAACAAATTGCATTCAAAGATTCGATGCACCTTCTCGAAAAGACAGTCAACTCCGGGTTTTTGAATATGTATCAGCAATAGCTAGGTCGGCATCAGCTAAACTCAGTTTTCCTTTCAAAGCCAAGCGATACTTCACGTCATCTCAGCTGTTGCTTCTATATAAGGCGCAGATTTGACCTGCTTCTGAATATTGTTCCCATGTATGGGGATCTGCGCTCAAATATTCGTTGCTGATGTTGGATAGTGTGCACAAACGGGCTGTGCGCCTCATCGACCACCCGTAGATCGCCCGCGATCTCCTACCGCTGGCTCTCAGAAGACAAGTCGCTGACTTTTCTCTGTTCTACAGATACTTCCACGGAAGATGCTCCGCGGAGCTGAAAGACCTTGTTCCGGGAAAACTCATGTTTTGCCGCAGCACTAGGCTGGTAAGGAGTTCCCATCATATGGCGGTACATTTAACGACCCCTCTAACCACTCTCTATGAGAATTCCTTCGCTTACAGTGCCGCTGAGCTGTGGAACTCGCTTCCGTCCAACATCTTCCCAACATCCTTCAATTTGGCCCACGTCAAGAAGCGAGTAAACAGACACCTCAATTCTTCCCAGGCGCCCACTCATGTGGTGTAACAGGTTCGCCTATTCGTTCGTTATGATGTTCACGGACTCCGAAAATGTTGATTGTGAGAAAATAGATTTAAAGTTTTTTATACAAAAAAATCCGAAATTAAGCATTAACAAAAACATATGATTTTTTATACTTAGAAACATCAAAGCAAGCTTCGTACACTGGAGTACTGTCACCCAGGGTGTCCAATGCATCTTTTTATCCTTATCTACATTGTACGTGCAACTTTTTCGTTGGCTCTGGCTATTCCAAATTCGTTAGATGTGCGCGTCCATTGGTGAGCACTGACCTGTAGAGATGCCCAGACACCTCAATTCTTCCCAGGCGCCCACTGATGTGGTGTAACAGGTCAGCCTATTCCTGAGAAGCGCGCATAAAAAATTTGCCTTGGACCACAATAATGCACCATCTCACAAGGCTTTCATTGTGAATGAATTTCAGACAAAAAACTCAAAAAATACCATCGAACAACCATCGTATTCACCTGATATGGCTCCGGCCGATTTTTTTCTTTTTCCAAATCCCAAATTACCACTTCGATGTACCCGTTTTGAATCGTTAGAAGATATAACAAAGATATTCGCGACAAGAACTGAAGTCGATTGAAAATAAATATTCTGTGTTTCATTGTATAATTCCCGGTGTTTTTTGACAGAATGGATAATAGGTTTTGAAACAAATTTTTGTATTTGAATGAAACTTCTTCATTGAACAATATCTGATTATAAACTGAGGAAGTTATGAAAACTAAAATCGACCATTTCATGACTTTGGACCCCTATCGCTTGATTACTTTAAAGAAGTCGTAAAATTTCTTTTGTTCCTCTATTTCACGTTTTTATGATCTACGACATCACGAATTATTTCACAAATGTATAGACTTTAACCAATATGTATCACATTTCCCTTTATCGATATACAGGGTGCTTCAACGAAAACTAAACAGAGTCTATATCTACCAAGATATTCATTTCTGATCAAAACGCAAAAACAGGTCAATTTTTGTTTCAAGGTACAATACTTGCCTGAAATATCAACCCCCTAAGCGGGGTTGCAATCCTTGAACATTTTGAATAGGGAAGATGGGTCGAGTGATGACTCAAAAGAAAGGTGGTATCTTTGTCTACATTACCTTGAACGAATTTCCATTTTTAATTGAAAACTGTAAGAGATACAGGGTGAGCAACTGAAAGATAGGGAAGACTATTTCCCTGAGACTATTCAAGTTTCAGTGCTGATCAATGGCAGTTATCATCAAGTACCATCCTCATCTCGAATTTCAACCCCTAGAGCAGGGGTAATATTTCGATCCAGTGATACCATTCAAGTAAAGGATTTCGATTGCCTTCATGACTGCTCGCAATAATTCTATTCTCATTGAGTTCCATAGGAGTTAGAGGATGCAAAACGGAAAAGTGACTGAAGATGCAATGCATGGTATACCATCTATCTTCGACCAGTATCAAACAGGGGTTGATTTTTCACTGAATAAACACCTTTTGAAAGACAGTTACTCGTTTGAGACATCCGGTTTCAAATGTAATAGATGAAAAAACTAATACAATGCCTGGAAATAAAGAGGGGAATAAACGAAAGGAGAAAATTAACGACTAGAAGTTGTTCTTTATTACCCGATAAAATGAATGGAACTGAAGTCACTAAAACTCAACGTAAATGTTCGAATTGTTGGCCACCAACCTCCATGCACATGAACAAATTTTGGGTGAAACGTTCACGGACATTCTGTAAAATTTCAGGTGTGATTTGGTTGCACTCATTGACGATGCGCTGTCTCAGGTCATTCAAATCAGCAGGTTCAGTTTTATAGATTATACTTTTGAGGTGGCCTCATAGGAGAAAGTCTAATGGACTGAGATCCGGAGATCGTGCGGGCCATTCCGTTAGGCCTCTCCTTCCAATCCAACGACCAGGAAAATGATCATCCAAAAATACTCGAACTTGTTGTGCAAAATGCGAGGGCGCTCCATCCTGCTGAAATACAACCTCGTTCTCCGAATAGCGGACTGATAGTTTTATCGTTTTCTTTCAAGATTCATAAACCTTCATAATCATTCCAATGTTTCAGCTGCTCACCCAGTAATTTTGATGGAGAACAAAAAACTTGCACATCATTGTGGAGACAAATAAAAATCCTTTCTCAGAAAGTTATAACTGGTCCTATCTTCTGCTTTAAAAATAACACAGGGTGGTGAACCATGCTCTAGGGGTTGAAATTTGAGATGTGAATGGTGTTTCGGAAGATGACAACCTTTGATCTGGAATGAATCTGTTCCATTTTTTGCACTAATACTTGAATAGCTCAGGGCGATAGATAGTCTCCTCTATTTTTCAGTAGCTTACTTTGTATTTTCTACAGTTTTCAATCAAAAATTAAAATTCATTCACGGGGATGCAGACAAAAATAATACCTTTCTTTCGAGGTATCGCTCGACCCATCTACCCTCTTCCAAATTCTCAAGGGTGGTCACCCCTTCTCTAGGGGTTGAAATTCGAGATGAGGCTGGTACTTGATGATGACTGCCATTGGTTAGCATGGATCTGTTCCATTTTACTTCACTAAAACTTGAATAGTCTCAGGGAAATAGTCTTCCCTGTCTTTCAGTTGCTCACCCTGTATCTTTTACAGTTTTCAATTAAAAAAGGAAATTCGTTCAAGGCGATGTAGACAAAGACACCACCTTTCTTTTGCGTTATCACTGGACCCATCTTCTCTATTCAAAATGTTCAAGGATTGCAACCCCCGCTTAGGGAGTTGATATTTCAGACAAGTTTCGTACCCTAAAAGATGTCCCCCTTGAAACAAAAATTGACCTGTTTTTGCGTTTTGAATAGAAATGAATATCTTGGTAGATATAGCCTCTATTTAGTTTTCGTTGAAGCACCATGTATAGTTTTGTGAAGAGTTACCACTGATTGAACCGAGTAAGGCTTAAGCTTGCTTATTGAAGTACACCATGTGAATCATTGAAAAGCTAAAATGGGCGATTTCTTTTTATCAGTTGGACCCTCGGGAATGCTTCCCGAATTGTCATCAAGAAACGCTTCTCAGAAAGTTCACGCGAATGTTTACCCTCAAAAGTAAAAGTTATGATCAAATTTACAAATATTGATTTTACGTATCTACAAACTACTATACATCGTGGAAACAAGTGTATAATTACCCTTATAAACAGATCGTCTTCAAGTTTTATGGAAAACGCTAGGGCAGGTCGATTTTCCACCTTTTAATAAAATTAAGCGGTGCTGGCCACCTCGGGCTCAAAGTGAATTTCAGATGTAAAACCTCTATGTCCATCTCGGTCCATATTCTTCCAGTCATTTTTTCATAAATATGAATCCCGGATCTCTAAAACCTTACGGCATAATAAAAAATTACAAAGACAATGCTCCAATACGTCCAGTAGTGTCATTCATAAACAGCCCAATATATTAATTGGCAAAAGAATTGAATCTTGTATTAAACATTTAACAAACTTCACACCTAAATCTATATAACGTACGTCACGAAAGTCTTGGAAAAAAGTTTTTTCATGCATAGTTCCCGCAATTCGTGGAAGATCTAGTTGCCGTGATCAACAGATGTCATTTATGATTTATATTGAGTATTCCTTCCATCAAAAGTCTGAATAAGTTCGCTAAAATGGCTTACAAATTAGAACTTCGAAGAATTATTTACAATTTAGTTGGGCGAGTTCCTAAGCGTGAAATCATCAACATTTTTCGTGGTCAGAATATTTCTAAGACAACTATTTATCGGCTAATAGGTGAATGTGAGCAAGGAATACCATGCTTGAATTTGCCAAAAAGTGGTCGACCGAAGGCTCTGAATGAAATCCGTAGAAACACGCTCGTAGAAAGAGCAAGAGACACAGTAGGAACATCATTACGAAAATTATCCAGAAGAGATTCCGTACTTCTCATGAGACAATAAGGCGAGAATTACTGAATGCGGGATGTAAATATCGTAAAAGGCGTAAGTGTCTAAAATACAACCAGAATCAATCGGAAAATATCCAGATATTTTACATTATTCCATTCTGAAATCAACTGTAATGCTGGTTTCTATAAAAATAACATAGAAGACTATCCAAACGAAGTAAAATTCAAAACAAAAAAAAATTTGAAGACAAGGTTTTGGTTTGGTGTGCTTTTTCTGGAACTGGGGTTTCAAGACCATATGTAGGGCATGTGAGAGGCGAAGCTGTTGATGCAAACCTATATACTGGAAGATGTCTCCCAAAATTCTTAGATTTCATCAATACCTATCACGCTGATGACGAAATAATGTTTTGGCCAGACTTGGCGTCTTCCCAT
The DNA here is from genome assembly GCA_013387265.2 of Cryptolaemus montrouzieri. NCBI lineage: Eukaryota > Metazoa > Arthropoda > Insecta > Coleoptera > Coccinellidae > Cryptolaemus > Cryptolaemus montrouzieri. The sequence goes on along the minus strand of JABFTP020000144.1, from coordinate 120,694,656 downwards.
TATGCGCTAGTTACGAGAGATTGGTTAGAGACTAATAACATCCCTTTGTACCCCCAAACGTTCCACAAGCAAGACCAATCGAAGATTTTTGGGGTTTACTGACAAGGAATGTCTATGACAATGGATGGGAAGCCCAAAACGAAGATGATTTGGGACAGAGAATCTTTCAGAAGATACGAGAAATCGATGTGGATGTCGTCCAAAGACTGATGGGAGGTGTTCGGAGAAAATTCCGGCCATTGAGCAGAACTGGCCCCTATCAATCCTTTAGATACGATTTTATCGAGTTTAGATATGAGGTGAATTCCTAATGATATAATGAATTCAATAAGGTTTTTTCAGTAGTAAATTTATCTACTCGAATTTTTTCCCAAGACTTTTGTGACATACGTTATATAAAAGAAAGTCGTGTTAGTTACACTATTTATAACTCAAGAACGGCTGTACAGATGTGGCTGAAAATTGGTGGGTAGGTAGCTTAGATCCAGAAGACGGACATAGGATACTGTTTATCCCGTTCGACAGCGTTCCCGTGTGACTTGGACGTATGGAATACAATTTGATTTTTGTAAGAAATCAATATTAAAAAACTGAAGTGAACTATAACTATATCCTAGATGCCCCTGGTTGAACTGGTAAGACATTCCTCATGTCAGTAGTTTTAACCACTGTACGTCCGAGATCCAACAGCGGTTGCAGTTGCTTCTTCTGGAATAGCAGCCACATTGTTAGAAGGATGCCGTACGGCTCATTCAGCATTAAAATTACCGTTAAATCTTCAAACTCTTGAAGAACCAACGTGTAATATTGCAAAACACTCAGCAATGGCCAAAGTTTTATCGGCATCGAAAATCATCATCTGGGACGAATGCACAATGGCGCATAAACATGCATTAGAAGCACTTAACCGAACATTGAAAGATTTACGCAACGACTCGAGATGTTTTGGAGGATATAAAATAAATGCTGCCAGTAATTCCAAGATCTACGGCGCCGACGTATCAAACGCTTGCCTCAAATCGTCGAATCTATGGCGCTATGTGAAGAAACTGCAGCTGACAACAAACATGAGAGTAACATTGCTTAATGATACATCTGCTGAAGATTTCTCGGAGCAATTGCTGACTATCGGTAATGGTCAAGTACCTGTCGATGAATCGAGCGGATTGATATCATTTCCAAATAATTTCTGTAATTTTGTCTCATCAAAAGACGAACTTATCAACAATGTATTTCCAAACATTATTTCTAACTACAGAAATAATGAAAGTTTGCGTGAGTGAACAATTTTAGCGGCTAAGTATGAAGATGTAGATGACCTGAACTACATAATTCAAAATAAGATCATTGGAACAATGCATTCATTCAAATCAATTGACTGCGTCACAAATGAAAATGAAACCACCAACTATCCAATAGAATTCGTAAACTCCTTGGCTGTGGCAGGCTTACCACCGCTCAATTTACGCCTAAAGGTTGGCTCCGTAGTAATCATGCTTCGAAACATAAACCAACCAAAACAGTGCAACGGTACGCGTTTGTTGGTTAGAAAATTGATGAACAATGTAATTTACGCGACGATATTGATATTAAAATTCAAAGGTGAGGAAGTTCTCATTCCGAGGATTTAGAAGACTTCAATTTCCGATCCGTCTTGCATTATCCATGACCATCAACAAATCACGAGGCCAATCGTTAATTGTTTGTGGTTTGAATCTAGAACATCCATGGTCAATATGTGGCATGTTCACGGGTCGGAAGACCTGCGTTGTTTTTGCGCCTGATAATAAAACCAAAAACGTTGTATATCACAAGGTACTTAAGTGAAGAGCAACCTATGTTTGAATTGTGGAGGCCTTTATATTGAACAGAAAATTGATACACATCCACTCATTTCCAAATTTCTTTATTGGTATAGATATGTTGACGACATCTTAGTATGTTTCATTGGAACTACTCGTCAATTAGACTTATTTCTTAATTTCATTAATTCAATCCATTTGAACATTAAATTCACGATATAAATTGAACAGAACGATTCCAATAATTTTTGGACTTGAAAATCACTAAACGAAATAATAATCATGTTTTTCGGTCTTTCGTAAACCAACACATACTGATACAATTATACATAACTACTCATTACATCCAATTCAACACAAAGTTGCAGCTTTAAACAGCACGGTACATCGGTTACTCAATTCACCTTTATCAGTAGAAGATTATAATGAAGAGTTAAACATCATCAAACAGATAGCCATTAATAATTCATATAATCTGGATATGATAGATCTAATCATTCGTAAAAACTGTATCAGAAAGCAATAAATGAAGTATATCCTATTCATAAAGACTATAAAATATTCAACAGTTTAACATTCTGCGGTTCTGCAAGTACAAATATTAAATCCTTTCTCGTCAAACAAAATCTTAATATAACTTTCAAAACTTCTAATAACTTAGGTAAACATATTAAAAATAATAAATCTCGTGTTGAAAAATCAAGTAAATCAGGAATCTATAAACTCAATTGTGGTTCTTGTGATAAAATTTATATCGGTAGGACCTATAGGAGTTTTGGCATAAGAACATCTGAACATAAACGTAGCTTCGATAAAAATAAATCTGATTCAAATTATTCAAACCACTTAATAAAAGAAAACCATTCATTCAATAAAAACTTTGACATATTACATATAAAATCAAAAAGTTCAAAACTAGATCTCCTAGAAGCATTAGAAATAAATAGATACAAACATTCGGACAAGCTTTTGAATGAGCAGGTAGATGTGAATTATTCACCCCTACTTAACTTGTTTAATTAGTTTTTATTACCTTTCATACTAACTGTACAATGGCTCGGTGTGGGTTTTCCTGTTATTCATCCAACTTGTTCTACGATTTGTTTATAATACCATACTCTTCATTCTGTTTGTCATTCTTGATAAAGCTGCTGTGTCAGCGAAACGTCGTCGAATTTTTTCAAATAAAGTGTAGATTAAAGTTAAACCTTGTGTTTTTTATCTCATTTAGCAACCTATGTACTAAAATACAGAAATAATAATGAATGATTAATGTAGGTACTTAATTTTTTTGTATTTTTCTGATTAAAAAAATAATAAATTTCAAAATCTGCTTATTTATTGCCTATAAGGCGGAACAGAATTCATCGGGTCAGCTAGTATTCAATAAAAAACTTGATACAATTAACACAAAAATTGAAACAGGTTCAAACCCATCAATTCATATTTAATTAGTTTGGATGTATATAACATCACATCTCATCAACAACAACTTGCGAAATTATCGCTATATGTGTAGACACATAGAAGAATAAATATCCTTCCCTGAAGGTGCTAGTTTTCCCGATCAACCCTGGATCGGAAAACCAGCTCCTTCAGGGAAGGACATTTAACATTCTACGGAAGGTTAAATATTGTTCCTTGAATAAAAATTCTTCAATATGTCTGCACATATAGCGATAATTCGGCATGTTGTCACTGATGAGATGTGATGTATATCTGGTTGACAACCAGATATGAATAAGGAGCGTAAATCTTTCGACAGATAGCTTTCTTGCTGACACGGTGTGTAGCGTTGCGATAAATAGTCGAACTAGTGTGACTTCTTGAGGTTTTCTGCTTATCTACCATTTGTTTTCATGGTTTCCCGGTAGCGATGGTAAGTGGCATAATAAAATTTACTAGTTTTGTTGCACTCCAACGGATTGAGATGAATGTGGCAGTCTGGTCTGATGTTTTCAATGGGTATGCAATACTGACGAGGTCAAATGAAACCGACACTGCAGTCTATTGCTCTTATTCATGATATCCGACCGAGCTGTAGGTACCGCTGCTATGTGGCCCTTATTGAAGATGATTATGAAGGGTGGATCGGAAAACTAGCTCCTTCAGGGAAGGATATTCAACAATCTACGGAAGGTTGAATATTCTTCCTTCAATAAAAGTTCTTCAATGTAGATAACATGTTTTCCAACATCCCAGGAGGCGAATGCCTTCCATTGGTCTCAGACATCTCAAACAAGCCAAGTTATGACTATGCCAGAATTAATTCAAATTCAATAACAAATTTTATGAACAACCTCACGTTCTTCCGATGGGATCCCCATTGAGCCCTTTTCTAGCTGACATTTTCATCACGTATATTGAAGATATCGTATTCAATTCCTCCAAATTAGAATTAGTATATATTTGGTGTAGATATGTAGACGATATACCAGCATGTTTTATAGAAACCGCTAGATAACTACATCAATTTTAACTTACACGTCGATAATCAAATTCAGTTTTCAGACCTAACACTCATAAAAACAACACACTAAGTTTTGATATACACACTAAGTTTTGATATACAACAACCAAATTTATATGGAATCACTCCTATTTCATATTATTGATTGTTTTAACCATGGATCTTCGACTACTTGTGAAGAATACAGTTTTTGTTGTAAAAAACTGGATATTATGATAAGAAATGTTGAATTATTACCACATGTTCGGGATATGGTACTCAGTCGTCACCAGAGAAAAGATCCATGTCTGTTCTGTGATCATCACCGAGATTTGTAACTGTGAATTTCAAAATTTAAAAAAGCCTATAATCATAATTTAAAATGCCTTGCGTTGGATTGTCCAATGTGCAGAGGGGTCGTATAATTGCTCTCGTTGAAGAAGGGGTGACACGGAGGGATATAGCGGCCACAATGGGGGTATCACAGGGGGTGATTTCAAAAACCTACACCCTATACGTGGAGCTACAATATCTGCAAAATAGGTCTAGAAGAAGTCGTAGGAAGATCACTTCTGAATAACGAGAGCGTTTTTTGTACCAAATGGCAAGAAGAGACCCTAGTTCTTCGCACCTTATACTCCAAAGGCAATTTCTAGAAGCAACAGGCATCAGTGTATCAGTCGAAACTATACGTCGAAGACTTCGTTAAAGGGGAAATTTTTAATTCTTACGATTCGTATCGGGAGCAAATAGTGCATTGGAAAGGTGAACAATCAGGTACAAGAACAATAGATTTGGGTGTCCCACAGGGATCCATTTTTCGATCAATATTGTTCTTAATATTTATAAGTGACCTTCCATCTAATATTCCATGCACAGTGGCGAGTCTCTATGCGGATGACAGTAGTTTCCTCAACGTGGCGAGTTCACAACAGGAGCTTGAACAAGTAACAGCTCGAAACCTAATCAGTGCTGAAGAATGGTTCACAGCAAACGGCCTAAAATTAAATGTAGATAAGACCCAAAGACTGATATTCAATACAAGAAACATACAGGGGAAGAACTTGCTAGGTATAACTTTTAGCTCGGATCTCACGTGGAGTGAGTATATCTCTGGACTGCTGTTGAAGTTAAGTACAGCCATTTTCATCATCAGAAGAATAAAAGCAGTTTCCTCGCAGGAGGTTTGCAAGCTGGCTTACTATTCGTGTTTCCATTCATTGGCTCATACGGCATCTTGGCATCGGGCTATAGTCCAGACATGCGCAGGAGCTTTCTGAAACAGATAGCTGCAATTAGGGTTTTGTGTGGTGTTCCACGTAGACTGCTGTCGAGAACTATTTAACACACAAAAAATACTTACAGTTATATCAGTCTTTATACTTACCTGCTTAAATTTTGTGCATGAGAATGAACATAAATTCAAAACGAAGTCAGACATGCATAAATACAATACAAGAAGACGAAATGACTTTTCTAAAGATTTCTTCGGATATCCAAAACGCAGACTGCAACAAATCATCTTGGGATTGTGCAACAAACTACCATCTGTCCTCTCAATAGGGCCCTTTGTGAGAAAAGCGAAGAAACGTTTACTAGAGCAATCATTATACTCAATCCAGGAGTTTATGGAGTTGGTTTGGTGAGAGAGTCGTTATAGTATTATGCCGTTACTGAATTGAACCCCTTCAGATGATAGTTATTTTTTAGATTTTGTATATGTTGTTGTTCTGTTTTTATTTCTTGTTTTTCGTAAGATGTTTTGAATAAGTATCTGTGTCTATACACTCTAGTACATGGTAATATTATGACATGCCATGTAATTTATTTTATGGCTAATGAATATGAATATGAAAGAAAAATAATATGAATATTTTGAGGTGGCATTATACTGGGAGGCAAAACAGATTTGATTTCGTTTCCTGTGAGTGCAACGGCTAGAAATTACGTGAACCTAGTGCTGGAACCCATAGTGAGACTCTGGCGAGGTGCCCACGGTGAGAATGTCACTTTCATGCAAGATAATACTCCCCCGCATACCAGCAACCTCGCGCGACATTATCTTGAAACAGAGGGAATCGCTATTTTGGACTGGCCAACTTACTCTCCAGACTTAAATCCTATTGAACATTTATGAGATAATCTCAAAGAGAAAATCAGACCGCGCCAGGATAATCCAAGAACCCCACAGCAGTTCATCCACGCCGCCACAGAATAGTGGCAGAATATCTATAGGCATTTATGTCTCGTTATTTAACTGGATCATTTCATATTTGATCTATAACATATAGTCAACGTGCCTGATACCATGTCCCATGAAATTTCAGTAACATCTGGCGTAGAAGTCATCTAGGTCCTCTCTTATTCGTTATTTTCATAAACGATATTTCATCTTGATTTTTAGATATTCCAACTATCTGCTTTATGCTGATGACTTGAAAATTATTCATCCTTTCAAGAGATAAATGATTTATTGAGACTAAAGTGTTGGTGTAGAACTAACAAACTACTCTCAAATATTGGAAAGATTCCTCTTATGCCAATTATTAGACATCAATCTGAGCTCAATTCTTTGTATTTTCTCAATGATATTCTTATTATTGAAGCTGTAGCGGTTATCAATGATCTAGGTATCACTTATGATATTAACTTAAGTTTCAAATTACTTATTAACCACATCTATACCAAGCATATAAAATTTTAAGCTTTATATTTCGACACTCGTACGAATTTGTCAATCTGAACTCATATAAATTTTGTATACATTATTTGTTAGACCTGTGTCCGAGTTTAAATCCCGAATTGAGACTCCTTATGAATTGATCCAAAGACTTGAAAGTGTACAAAAAAGATTTTTGTTATTTGTTTCTTTCTGATTTGAAATTTAGCGCTTGGCCATTTCTGCTACCCTAATACGTAATCTTCTTGAATAGCCTACTTTACCTAAGTATGAAGAAGTCGTTTTTCCTTTCGTCGTTTATTAAAAGATTTTTTATTGATTTTCATTCTTTAGTTGCCTCGCTCAGTTTACATGTACCTTCTAGAATGAGTGGAAATGGGAACTTCTTGTTGCATTTCGTAGATACAATTACGCAATATATTCACCATTGTACAGAATTATATCTAATACAAATCTTGCCTAATTTGCAAGGGTTGACTTCTTCAATCACTGGGATTCTAGAGTTAAAATAGGAACAAGTTTAGCAGAAATTTGATAAATATAATTATGTGCAACTTAAATATTACCTATTGAATGGTAGACTATTCTTTTTGTTTTTCCCGTTAAAAATATTAGTTGAAATTAAAAATATCATCAGTAAAAGTATATTGAATGATGAAATGAATTAGAGATTAGCGAGATACTTATACACCTAATGCCAATTTTATTAGTATAAAGAGAATTGACTTATGAACATAGATTTGATATCACAGAAAAAGAGTTAAGTTATTTTTTAGGTTAAACATCAATTTGAATAAAATAAACAAAATCGTTTCGAATATTACTGAATACAATTTGCAACAATTCTTGACTAATAATGGCAGGTGAAGTTATTGTCGATGCTCTTCCATATATCGATCAAGGATACGATGAACCAGGAGTTCGTGAAGCTGTAAGTAAATTATTTCGATTATAATAAGATTTATGATTATCTCCTACCTTTAAAGGCTTTGGCGATGGTTGAAGAGGAATGTCGCAGATATAGACCTACAAAGAATTACCTGGAACATCTTCCGCCATTGAATATATCTGCATTTGAAACCCAAATAATGCACAATGAATTTGAACGCTTACAAAATAGGCTACCGATGGACACACTTTCTATGAAGCGTTATGAACTTCCACCTCCACCTAGTGGTAAATTAAATGAAGTAAGTGCTTGGTTGGAATGTGTGGACAACTCACAAGCTCAGTTAGAACACCAAGCGGTTCGAATATTGAACCTTCAATTGATGTTGGAGTATTGCTGCCCTGCTTGGCAGCGTTATCTACAAACTTTAACTGACTTAGAAAAAATTGCTTCAAATAGATTAGCCTTATTGAGACAATCTCTGCAAGAAGTGAACTGGCAGAGGAAATCCTTACAAACAAAGGGTGGTGAACAACTCAAAGCTCTTGAAGCTAAGTGGGTAGCTTTAGTTTCTAGGAATTATGAAATTGAACAAGCTTGTTGCATGGCGGAAGAATATATAGCCAAATATAAAGAGAATCCGGAGTATATTAGAGAACAGCATCAAGATATGGAAAACCTATTGAAGCCTACTGAGTAAAAATGTGTTAACAGAATTATAAATGTTGAATATTCTTCTCACATTGTTACTATTCCTATATGTAATCTTGATTTGAACAAAAACTGAAAATTTTGAATCAATTAATTTTTATATTTATATTGATTAAATTCCAATTTGAATTTTATAACACAGTACCTTCACTAAGCATCGTTATTTTTTATCTAGTGTTATTGCAGTCATACAGCGGTTCTTCCAGATTTGCATTCTTCCATACCTTAGACACAATGTATTAAAAATAGAATTTCTCAGTTAACTGACTTTTTGTTATTTGACCAGCTTTTTTCAATATTCCATCCTTTAAGGGTGCAAAATAAGGCTTTGAAGTTTGTATAGGACTTCTTAAAGTCAGACATAATTGTGATTGTATTGAAGATCATATTTAATAAACATGAAGTGTCAGCCTTCTTGAAAAAACCATCCTCAAACGTACGAAACAAAGGATGAAAGTTTGTATGGGATTTCATTCAATTTTGAAATTTTAGCTTGGGTAAGAAAAAAATAGTCGGACTTTTGATCTTGCGTATAAAGGAAGTGTTTCAGAAGTTTTGCAAAAGCAACTAAGGGTACGAAATAGGGGTTTAAATGCTGCATCAAATTTGCTCAGTTTCAACATTTCTGTAGAAACCATTCCTGAAGGTTTGAAATAAGAATCCAAAGTGCTATTAAAAATACGGAAGCTTTGATCATAAAATATCATTGACCGCATGTTGTCGAACTCGGGGCTAGCCATACTATATATAGGCTACACAATCTACAGAAAAAGAATGGAATATCTATGTTCACGAAACGTCATGTAGATCTCTGCTACTATGCTTAGATAAGAGAGAGAAAAATGTAGTCTCTTTCTGATCTGCTATACGTGACATCTATATTAAGCATCTAACACCACACTTAAACCCTTTTAAGTTCCATAAGTTTTCAATAGATGGCGATGTGACTTATATAATATATATTATAGCACTTAAATTTGAGATGACTAAAATATAAAATTAAAAACCATATGTTGGTTTATGTTTGAATAGGAATTGGGGTAGCTGCGTTCTATAACAGCACAAGATCAGCCGGCTGTACAAGGAAGTAACTAATTCCTCAATCTGAGCAGAAGCAGGGGTGAAGAAAATTTATTGATTATGATCATCAAAACATATTCTATTATACAGGGTGCTTCAACGAAAACTAAACAGAGGCTATATCTACCAAGATATTCATTTCTGATCAAAACTCAAAAACAGGTCAATTTTTGTTTCAAGGGGAACATCTTTTGGGGTACAAAACTTCCCTGAAATATCAACCCCCTAAGCGGGAGTTGCAATCCTTGAACATTTTGAATAGGGAAGATGGGTCGAGTGATGACTCAAAAGAAAGGTGGTATCTTTGTCTACATCGCCTTGAACGAATTTCCATTTTTAATTGAAAACTGTAAAAGATACAGGGTGAGCAACTGAAAGATAGGGAAGACTTTTTCCCCGAGTCTATTCAAGTTTCAGTGTATTAAAATGGAACAGATCCATGCTGATCAATAGCAGTCATCATCAAGTACCATCCTCATCTCGAATTTCAACCCCTAGATCAGGGGTGACCACCCTTGAAAATTTGGAAGAGGGTAGATGGGTCGAGTGATAATTCGAAAGAAAGGTATTATCCATATTTTTATCCATTGTAAAAATCGCAAAACACACTTTTGAGAAATGTCAAAATCGAACACTTCAAACAAACTAAATGTCAGATCGCGTTCAAACTCCGCGTAAGTGTAGAAAACAGTTGTGCCAACTTAGCAACAACAAAAATGTTGATAATCGCTTCAAGCATAATCAATTTCCGGTAGTTTTTTGAAATAATGTATAATTGACAAGGGTGTGAGGTTTTAAAACTTTCTTCTCTGTATCTTCTTATTCTTTTCTGAACTTATACATCGAGAGTGCTGTGTCAAAAAAGTAAATCGGAGTAAAACCAACGAAGTACAGCGTTTCAAATGCCCGAGCGGTGAGGACTCTTGGTGTGAATGGCAAAAAGCGGCAGCTGGAAACACTCTGGATTTATTCAGGCACAGTTACAGTGCTCTTCATACGGATGTGGAAGATTCCATAAAGCCAATCTACGAAGATTTGTGCAAGGATGTTTTTTTTCAGCGATATTTTGGAGGTTTCACACAGAGTAATAACCAATCAATCAACTCATTTAAATGATCTCTCCAAAATCAGTGAGTGGTACTAAAATCTTATTGAAATTGCAGTAAATCTAGCAGCATGCACTTTCAATGAACAGTTTTTTGGCCATTAGGTCCGCAAGTAAGTTCTCGCTGTTTTTTTTTTTTGAAAATACAACTTCATTGTGAAAAATGATTACAAATTAATTAATCATTTTTCATCACCCGCTAGAGCAGTTTTTCACAGGCGAAAAAAAGAAGCTCGACGTCTCTTGGCTTCAAATCATAAGGAATCCACGTTCCTTGCTTTTGAATCATTCCTAACGCATGCAATCGCTTGGAAATGGCATGGCGGGTAACTCCTAAAGCTGAAGCAAACTCCAATTCAGTGTCTTCGAAGATTTTTAGCGTTTCTACACGGGGACGGTCGTCCACATCGAAATCACCGTTTTTGAAGCGACGGAACCAATCCCGGCACGTAGTTTCACTTGGAGCAGCATCTCCGTAAAGCTTTTGGAGCTCTCTATGAGCTTCAGCCGCCGTTTTCTTCGAATGAAAGAAGAAAATCAAGACTTCCCGCAAATGACGATTATTTGGCACAAAATCATACATTTTCTCAAAACTAAAAGTATATGACGCAAAAACAAGACGTTCTTGATACGTAAAAATCGACCAGCACTTACTGCTGGAGCCATCTTTTGACAAACCGCGAGAACTTAGTTGCGCACCTAATATAATCCCCTTTTTGAACGAAATGGGCATCTCTACAAGTCAAAGGGACCACCAATGGACGCGCGCATCTGACGAAATAGAAATAGCCAAAGCCAACGAAATATCGATACATATAATATAGAATATAGACAAGACTAAAAAGATGTATTGGACACCCTGGATTACAGTATTTCACTGTACAGAGCTTGCATTGATGTTTTTTTATACGTATATAAAATCATAGCTGTTTGTTACTGCCTAATTCTGGATTTTCTTGTATAAAAACGTTAAATCTATTTTCTCACAATCAACATTTTTGAAGTAAGTGAATATCATAACTCATAATCTTATGGACCGATCCTTTTGAAATGTTGTACACCATTTGTACACATAAACAGGTAAATTTTTTCCATTTTATAATAACAAATTCACCGAAATTTTTTGGCGAAAATCCTATTTTTCACTTTAAAACTCTGCCAAAAATTAAATAATCGTCTTAATAATTCTTCTCGATTACCTGGGCTAACATATCATCTTTCAAACGCTTTCGATTCTTTTGTGAAAATCCAGTAACGAGTTTGAAGTTTTCACGAGCCTCAATAGATGGATTTCTATTTTCGAATCGTAGAGCAAGTTTCTATTACATATGTATGGGTAAAATGGTTATTGAATCGTGATATATTGACAGTAGATTTTACATAACTGGTACAGTGAAATTAAACTTGTTGCGTTATATGTAATTTAAAATATACCTATTTATTTTCGATTTGACCACGCTGAAATTTCAACGTATCATACTATTATTTATAAGTCACTGTAATGATCGATTGAATATTTGGCATCATTTTTCTGCATTGCATTTAAAGATATGTCAGCTATTCATCTAATTGCGTCATGCGTTTTATTTTCATTTTCTTCCATCCAACTGAATCCACAATTTCTAGGATTAAAACAATTTTCGTGAATATTTCGGTATGAATATTTTCAAATCATTAAAATATTAATTCAATGATGAATCCTTATTGTTATATAATAATAATAATAAGTTTATCTCAAAATAGGAAATCACCTAATATACTAATGAAATCCGAAGGCAAACATAAAATCTAAACAATAATATATAATTAACGAATATAAATATATCAAAACCTTAGAAATAAATTAAAATAAAAAATGATATTAGATTGATTGATAGAATATGTAGTGATACAAAAATTATAACCTTCAAACAAAAATGAAATAATAATTGTTTAATAATACCTCATTCAAAACGACTAGCAATAAGTCAAGAAAAAACAGATCAGAACCACATATAAAAACCACAAAATGAGAAAATCATATTTCACACATCTCTTTTAATGAATGAGAGTAGTTTCCATTTGAAAACACTCAATGAGGAACTACATAGCCTTATATCCTTAGGAAGTCTATTGAATTCACAAAAGTCTCTAAATACTAAAGTGCTCATTGAACTCAAATATCCTTTTTTATCAATGTACAAATCATTCTTGTATCTAGTAGCATGGTCGTGATTATCCCCGTGCAAAATTTCAAACCTCCGAAAATACGATGGAGCCATATTGTTAAGAATCTTGTATATAAAAATCATAGTCACATTCATCCAGTTCAGTGCTGTGTGTTTATTCAAAGATGAGATGTAAACGTTATATGTTTAGTCTTATAATGTTTATATGAGATTGATATGTACACACAACCAAATTTATATGGAATCACCCGATATTTTGAATATTACCTCAGGGATTTTGGAAATTTCGAAGGATAGAACTGATCATTTTTGAGATATTTCAATTGAAAAAAAGAATTAAAGTAAGGTTGATTTTAAGAAAGAAACAAATACAATACAATAAAATAAGAGACTTCTTCCGCATGTAGTAAAAAAATTAAAATTGTTTCCTCACGAAGTAGGTGTTTTTTCTCGACCTCCGTGCTTATATTACCTTCTCTTACAAGCCTGAACCTGAAGGTTTTCGACCTTCTGTGGGGTGATATTCTGCCACTCTTCTGTGGCGGCTTGGATGAGCTGTTGCGGAGTTCTTGGATTATCCTGGAGATATCTAATTTTCCTTTCGAGATTATCCTATAAATGTTCAATAGAATTTAGGTCTGAAGACCAAGCTCTCCAGTTCAAAATAGCAATTCCTCTGTTTCAAGTGAAATTCTCACCGTGGGCACCTGGCCAGAGTCTCACTATGGGATCCAGCAGTAGGTCCACGTAATTTCTAGCCGTTACACTCACAGGAAACGAAATCAAATCTGTTTTGCCTCCCAGCATAATGTCACTCCAAAACATCACACTGCCCCTTTGGTATTTCGAAATTTATCTTGCTGCTCGGAGTCTAGCTTGTCTTCCACGACCCCTTAAACCCCGAATCCGGCAGTCATCTGATCGCACACCAATTCTGGTCTCATCCGAAAAAAGAACATTTCGCCTACTCTCAATATTCCAATGTTGGTGCTCGATAAACCAATTAAGTCTTAAGTCTGTTAATTTTTTGTTGTCTGGTTAGCTCTGGAACTCTTAAGGACCTTCTGCTGTATAAACCCCTTGAACCAAGTCTTTAACGTATCGTTTCGACTGAAAAACTGATGCCTGTTGCTTCCAGACATTGCCTTTGGAGTATGGGGTGCGACGCACTAGGGTCTCTTCTTGCAATTTGGCGGTCTTGTTCTTCAGAAGTGATCTTCCTACGACTTCTTCTAAGCCTATTTTGCAAAGATTGTAGATCCACGTATCGGGCGTAGGTTTTTGAAATCACCCTCTGTGATACCCCCATTGTGGCCGCTGTGTTACCCCTTCTTCAACGAGAGGAATTATTAGACCCCTCTTCACATCGGACAATCCAACGTAAGGCATTTTCAATGATGATTAAAGGCTTTTTTTAAATTTTGAAATTCACAGTTTCAGATCTCAGTGACGACTGAGTACAATATCCCGAACATGTGGTGATAATTCAACATTTCTTATCATAATATCCAGTTTTTTTACAACGAAAAACTTCATTCTTCACTAGTAGTCAAAGATCCATGGTTAAAAACTATCAATAATGTGAAATACCGAGTGATTCCATATAAGTTTGGTTGTGTGTAGGTTTCAGATTGGAGGAAATATTGAAATATTAACAATTAACAACAATAAGGCGATGGCGATCTTATCATTCCTGATAAAAGAATAGTCCGCTTGTCGGTAATGAAATTATAAAATTCTAAAATAATAAAAATACCTTTAGTTCAGGATGTTATCTTAAATAATAACATTTTTCTAATTAGAAAGTACACGATATTCAGAACGATATATCTTGCGGTAGAAGTAAATTATTATATATATATATATATATATATATATATATATATATATATATATATATATATATATATATATATATATATATATAATAAAATATAGTAAATTAGAAATTGACACGTAACTATAGTAATAAAACAATGTTATGATTCCTCCAAATTACATTAGGACTTGGGAAAACTACGTTAGAATAACTCATGTATCTCCCAAATTGTGAATAGCGGCTTACTGCTATAAATAACAAGTTATTGCAACAAAACTGTATGAGATATCTAATCTTATTAGATATTAGTCATACATTCTGAAAAGTTGAAAACCGTTATCGATAAAGACAAATATTCATTCTATGAAGTGATATAATATCCTAGAACTATTTCTTCAACACAAATTGATAAATCCAAAGTTTGTTAAAATGCTAAAGATATTGATAGAAGCTATGGCGTTTAAGTGGACAAAAAAATTTATCGAATTACCAACGACGACAATAAATTGAAACAGATAAGTTAGAAAAAATCCTGCGTAGAGTTCATCACAAAAATTTGCCATATCAAAGAATTTAACATGAATGGAGAAAAGAGAGACCATATCCTTACTAAAATATTTACTGAAAAATCGAATTATGTAGAGAAGTAAGAAAAAAGAAGGAAAGACATATATGACAGCACGAAAGAGCTATATAGGTTTCTTCAGACGAATGAATGTTCAGAAATTATGACAACTATATATAGATAAAAATGAGAATATAAATACAAATGTTCTTAAGTAATTAAAAGCATATTGAGTTACTTATTCTTAAGTGGTTATTGATGACAGGTATATCCAATAAAATTAAGGAATAGATTGCTCCTGAAGAGAAACAATAGTTAGATAATTTATTATCTGTTTGTAAAATTTCAAACTGTGGGTCGAAAGAGTGATTATTTTCTAGGAGATGATTACCGTAATTTGAATTTATGTGTTCTATCAATGTAGAAATTATTACAATCACTGTAATTCAATCTATGAACACCTGATTTATTACTTTAATCGATTCGGTTTTGTTGTTTTTCATATATTTGCTTAATTATTAGTTTAGAAAGCTATGTTGGAATTATTTCTACTCAAGAATGATTTCAGTTTCTCACTTGTAATACCAACGTTATTGTTAAGGTGTTGAATTTTGTTTCAATTTATCGACAGGGTAAACTTCATTTAATGCGATTCTGGATTATTGAAGAATATAAAGTTGCACTTTTCTGCATTCAGTTTAATTCTATCTTTTTCAGTCCATTCTAAAATTTGGTCCAGATCACTCTGAGCCTCCACAGCTACCTTCTGTTTACTGTCACCTACATAAGCACCACATCATCTGCGTATAAAATATAAAATTAGTGTACCTCTTAAATCACAGTTATTGATATCATCTATATATATATATATATATATATATATATATATATATATATATATATATATATATATATATATATATATATATATATATATATATATATATATATATATATATATATATATATATATATATATATATATATATATATATATATATATATATATATATATATATATATATATATATATATTTTTTTTTTGATATATATATATATATATCAAAAAAGCAGGGCTTTTTATTTCTTTTTATCTACATTTTTAACATATGCTCTATCTCTTTCTGTTATTTTGTGTTTAATGTCCGTTGTAAACCAACCTTCTTTTATATTACCTGTCGTTCTCCTTGTTTTGTGGGTAGTTGCATTCTTTATTTCACCTCTTATAATATCAGTTAGTGTCTTGAAGTTCATTTCATTCTGAATCTTTTTCATAATTTTTTGGGTCACCTGTTCACAGACTTTCTCGTAGTTAACTAGTTTAGATTGATGAATTTGCTGATTTTTTTCAGTCTTAGGCATCGATACATCGATTTCAAGAAGTCGATGATCACTAATGCAATGATCTATTAATCCAATGGTACAGCTACATTTGTAATTCGCATGAATGTGATCTAGGGTCGATCTTTTACCTGTTCTTTTATCTACTCTTGTATAATCATCCTTTTTAGTAGAATTTTTCGTCTCATAGCCTTTACTCTGTAGAATTAATATGTATTCCTTATAGATTGTTTTTTTGTTTAGAAGGCAGATGTTGAAGTCACCCAGACAAATTGCATTTTTCACATTCAGAACGTTCTCCATTTTTTTCTAAAAAGTTCCTTTCAGATGCTTTTGGTTGTTTGTACACAGCTATTATATTCACTTTATATGCAGGTATTTTTATGTGTATATATGCATTGATTGCAAAACATGTTTTTCCATTTTCATTCGAAATTGTTATGTCTAAGAAATTTATTGGAATTATTGCTTTTTATTTCGGTTGTGAATTCAATTTTTGGCTGTAATGAGTTTATATAATTTTCGAAAATTTTCAACTGTCTATCTGTACCTGTGAAGCAAATAATGATATCATCTACATAGCGATACCAGTATAATCATTCTTTCGACCCATAGTTCATAAAATTTTACATACAGGTAATAAATATTGGAAAATGGAAATCAACAAACACAAACATTCAGGTAGACTCGCATTAACGATTTAAGCCCTTCACCTCTATTAAATCTGTTCTTTAATTTTCTTGGATATACATTAATAACCACTCAGATGCTTGGGAAGAAACTTAATAAGCACTTAATTACTTAAGAACAATTGTATTTATATTCTCATTTTTATCTATATGTAGTTGTCATAATTTCTGTACATTCATTCATCTGAAGAAGCTACGATGTAGCGAAACGCTTTCTGAATCGCAAATATGCAGGAAAATTCTTCAAAAACATTACTTGGTTTATTATAAAATTTTATAATCAACAAATAGCTTCTAGAAAAGTGTTATGTAACAAAATTGTTTGAAAATTTGGTGATTATGTATCAATGTGTGTATTTGTGAAATTATGTGAATAAAACATCATTAACCAAAGCTTCTTTTATTTCATACAAGACAATAAATCACAAGATGTCCTCAAAAGATATTTGATATCAAACAATTACATTGCAATTGTACAAAAATACATACTTCAACAAAAATAAAAAGAAACAATGATCTCTTATTATTAATTTACAATATTCAATCTTTCTTCTCAGACTTCTTACTATTTGCTATTTTACTCAAAACTTTATGACCAGATAAGAAAGTGAAAATACCTAACGGAATTAACCATGCACATGTTGTGAACATGTCCAACTTCAGCCAGAAACATAAGAAAAGGCACAGAATTGAACCAAATCCCAGGTGGAAAGGTAGGGAAATAACAGAAAAATTACTGAAGTTCAAACCAATCTTCAACCACAATATTAATAGTAACAGAAGTGGAGCTGCAGTTAGAATGGAAAATAATAATGAAACTGTTGTCGAAGGCCTCTTTTCTGCCTGTCTAAACAAATGCTTGATTTCTGGTTTGGGTCCTTTTGTGCTTTTAAGTTCAGGTTCAGTTTTTCCCAAATTAATATCAATTTTACCCAAATTCCACTTAATTGGATTACTCATAACTGGATCACCCAGTATCAATTCCATATCAAAAACTCCAGAGTATGTAAATTCTGAATTTATATTCACCTCGATTTTATATAATTTATTGCTATCCACCTCTGCTATAAAAATGATTTCTTTCTTCGGTGAATGCAATCTAAGGAAAGTCTGATGTACAGAACGTGACAAAGAGAATTTTGATATCAGTAAATGACTAGAATCAGCTTGCAAACCTTTTGTTAATTTATTTGGGAAATCTAGTTTCGTTAATTGGGTACCGGATGTGCCATCGACATCGGCAAGACCTATTTCGAAAGATTTTATATTAACAGGTCCCAACACGCGTACATGTAAATTAACAGTATGACTTCCAGCACTCAAAACAATCTGATAATGATCAGGATCTAAAAGAAGGGGTAGAGTAAATTCAGTAGGACCTGAACCAGCACTTAGAGGTTTTTTAGAGAGAACAACAACGTCATCTACTACCCTTGTTGCTGAAACTGCAACGACAGGACCAGGAACAGGTTTTAAAGGAGATCCTAATAAATCTGATACTCGAACTTTCAGTTCAGGTTTTTCTATCGAAACTGAAGGTTTGCCAATAACGCCAATACTCACAGGAGAAACAGAACTGCTAGTCAAAGCTTTGATAGCCTCTAATAAGACAACAATCCCTTTACTAGTCTGAACGGTTTTTCTTGTGAGTAAATAATTAGCGATTTTATCAGCCTGAATCTGTGTTAATGGTTTGATACCTTCTAAATTTAACAAACCAGTTAAAAGAAGGGATGTAGTACTTAAGCCTCCTTCCCACTGAAGCAATTTTCCATTTACTTCATCTAATTGGACAACAATATCTTCAACTCTATCAAGTGCAAATTTCCCATGGCTGCCTAGATGAACAGATGCATGGAGGGCATGCCCCAAACTTTGTAAACTATCGTCTTCTTTCAGTTTAGACTGAAGAAGTTGAGAAATCTTCGCAGGGTTTGGTGCATTTTCACCAACAGCTTTCAATGCTTCTACTGAAAATCGCAAATCACTTAGAGAGGATTTTTCTTTGGTTAATACATTGCGGAGAAACTGAAACAAAGACTAAAATTAATTTCATACTGTTGAATACAGAAATTGGTCATTTCTCTTGATCGAATTATTGTACAGATTATTTTACTTTTCCTACCTTCAACGTATCTTCTTTATGAATTTTTCCACTACATCCTAATTTTGACCAAGCAGTGAATACATGGAATATTATCTCTGGATCTTCATCGTCTTTGAAGCTTTTCTGAATGTACTCACAATTCTTCTTAGCTATTTCCGAGCCGATTTGCTCATTCAAAAGTTTTAAGCCGATTACTCCATTGTAAATTCCACTAAGATCTACATTATCTCCACTTAACGATTTAATAAGCACAGATAAAAATTTCTTGTTATCTGAAGGGCTAATATAACCTTCTACACTAGCTTGAACACCGTAAGTGAGATATGTGAATAAAAAATATCCTGAAATACAAAATAAAGTAAACTCAATGAAAGCACATGCCTTATATCATCTCGTACCTAAAAAGGTGTACCAAAACATGTTTCTTAGCTGAAAATTCAATACCGGCTCATCCCCAATTTCCTAAGCACCCAACACAAGACCGAAAGTATTGTTGACAAGTTGACAGTAGACACGAAAAACGACACGTAAAGGTATTTGCCAGCGCTTGCGTTCTCACGTCTTTGCGTGTCTACTTTTTTAAGAATTCTTTTTCTTCTTTATTTGAGCTCATTCAAACTAACAACGATTATATCGCTATTTTGCTATTTACACACAACCAAATTTATATGGAATCACTCGGTATTTCACATTATTGATTGCTTTTAACCATGGATCTTTGACTAATTGTGATGAATGGAGTTTTTTGTTGTAAAAAAACTGGATAGTATGATAAGAAATGTTGAATTATCACCACATGTGCGGGATATTGTACCCAGTCGAAACTGAGATATGAAACTGTGAATTTCAAATTTTAAAAAAGCTTATAATCATATTTGAAAATGCCTTACGTTGGATTGTCCGATGTGCAGAGAAGTCGAATAATTGCTCTCGTTGAAGAAGAGGTGACACAGAAGGATATAGCGGCCACAATGGGAGTATCACAGGGGGTGATTTCAAAAACCTACGCCCGATACGTGGAGTTACAATCTTTGAAAAATAGGCCTAGAAGTAGTCGTAGGAAAATCACTACTGCAATTCTGCAATTGCAAGAAGAGACCCTAGTGAGTCGTACTCCATACTCCAAAGGCAATTTCTGGAAGCAAACACTTCATTCAAGGGGTTTACACAGCAGATGGCCCTCAAGAGTTCCAGAGTTAATCAGACAACAAAAAATTAACAGACTTAATTAGTGTATCGGGCACCAAAATTGGAATATTGAGAATTGGCGAAGTGTTCTTTTTTCGGATGAAACCAGAATTGGTGTTCGATCAGATGACCGCCGGATTCGGGTTTTAAAGGAAGACAGGCTAGACTCCGAGCAGCAAGACAAATTCCGAAATACCAAGGGGGCAGTGTGTTGTTTTGGGGTGAAATTATGCTGGGAAGCAAAACAGATTTGATTTCGTTTCCTGCGAGTGTAACGGCTAGAAATTACGTGAACCTAGAGCTGGAGCCCATAGTGAGACTTTAGCGACCCTGTTCTTACTCGCAATTAATGACCTAAACCCAGTTAAGCACGTTATGTTCGCGAACGATCTTATTTTACTCTGCTACGGTAGAAACTTCAGAACAAGTACAAGCCTCATTCAAGAAACGTTAAACTCACTAGCATCATGTTCTGAAAGAACTAGCTTTCGCTTCTCAACCGATAAAACAAAAGTACTGCGTTTTAGTAGAAAAAAACACCAACCACAGAACTACCCATAAACTTGAATGGAAGTGGAAGTGAGAATTTCCTTTTTATGCAAGATAATGCTCCTCCGCATACCAGCAACATCGCGCGACATTGTCTCGAAACAGAGGGAATCGCTATTTTGGACTGGCCAGCTTGCTCTCCAGACCTAAATCCTATTGAACATTCATGGGATAATCTCAAAAGGAAAATCAGATCGCGCCATGGTAATCCAAGAACCCCACAACAGCTCACCCAAGCCGCCACAGAAGAGTGGCAAAATATCACTCCAGAGGAGGTCGAAAACCTAATCCATAGCATGCCTAGACGGATTCAGGCTTGTATCAGCGAAAGAGGAGGTAATACAAACTACTGAGGTCGAGAAATCAACACCTATTCCAAATTTTCAATTTTTTTACTACATGCGGAAAGAGTCTCTTATTTTCTTTTATTTGTTTCTTTTTTAAAATAAACCTTAATTAATTTCTTTTTTCAATTGAAATATCTCATTAGGGTAACGTTAAATGTAATGAAAATATATCAATCTACCAGACTATACATAAACTATAGCATTATCAGCCAATGACAATGTACCAACTAGTAGTGTCAGAGGCTTTCTCCCCGAAAATATCCAATGTACGGACCTTAGTCAAGTAGCACTGAATGTTATTCATTAGTAGTTTTTTTGTGTGAAGTGATGAACGATCGAATAGAATACT
Organism: Cryptolaemus montrouzieri; assembly: GCA_013387265.2. Classification (NCBI taxonomy): domain Eukaryota; kingdom Metazoa; phylum Arthropoda; class Insecta; order Coleoptera; family Coccinellidae; genus Cryptolaemus; species Cryptolaemus montrouzieri. The sequence goes on along the minus strand of JABFTP020000144.1, from coordinate 120,672,818 downwards.
GCTTTGAATTCAAATTATAAAATTGTTAGCTAATTATATTAAATTTATATATACAAATAAATAAAATATGAAAAAATATATATATATATTGAGAAAATGCTCTTTAAATATAGAAAAATTAAATAATTGAAACAAAATCATTCAAGATTTAGGTAGAAAGAGTTGTATAGAAAAACTGTCAACTCTATGAATTTATAAAATAAACAAACCTTTCATCTTTATTTGAGATAAAGAGAATTATAAATAGAATCTATTTATTAATTACAAATATGTGTTCAGAAATTATGCAAATCCAATATAGCTTTGTCCACTTCTTATTCTATTCTACATATTAAGTTTTATTTTACATCCAGGATAATCTATTTTATTCCAGGTCTTATGTTTTGAACGCAGCCCTGCGCCTTGGCGTCATTTCACATGTATCAAACGGTCGGAACAGTGACTGTCACTTTCCCCCCACCATTCCTTACATTGACTTTGGACTCCGCCATATTTTGTTTGGCCGATTGGCGCATTGTAGCCTCACGCGTTTGGATTTCAACAAGTTTTCTTTTCTTTACTTGTCTCATGAAATGGTCATTCCGTTTAGGCTCAAAACTAGTGAAGACTCCGAAATAATCGGTTATTTTTTAGCCAGTTTCTAAATTTTAAAAATTAGTATGTATTCTGAAGAAGAGAACGAAGTTATTCGATTATTCATAGTGGGAGAAGATGGAAAAGAAGTAGAAGTTAATCAAAATGATTTAAGCTTCATCAAATTAGAAATCACGAATACAGAAGACGAAAATTTTGGATACGAGGAATCAGGTTAGTTTTTCAAATACCAGTGACTGAGTTTGCTTTTACAAAAGTTGCCAACAATTATATGATCTTTCAAAGAAAGTTTCTCAATTTTTATTATAAGTTAGATATATCCATCTTTTAACGACAAACAAGTTATGAAAATTATGGCGCTACTTTAGCAATATTGATATATTTATTTAAAAATTACTAGCTATGACTTCGTAATTTTCTTGTTAATTATTATATTCAATCTATGCAGATGTAAAACGTTTTAATAATTTTACGTTTTACAGATGCTCCATCCACTAATGAAGTAAATGGGGATGATTCATTATTGATTGATAATATTAAAATGTGAGTATATATTAACATTTCGTTTCATGTATTTAATAATGATTGGTGTGTTGTATAAGTTTTTCTACTCTTTTCAGAGAAGTTATAGAAGACCCAGAAGCTGAATTTGCTGCATTTTATGGTGCAGAAATCCAAGAAGATGATTTGCATCAAAGAGAAATTCTTGAAGAGTCTGAAAATGAGAATGAGGCTCCAAGAGGAAGTAAAAGAACACTTTATGAGAAAAGTTTTTGTAAGAATAACAGACAAAGAAAGTTGCATAGATGCGATATTTGTGGATACACATCGCATCAAAAAAGCCACTACAGGCGTCACTTAACTATTCATTTCAAACCAGATGGAGTACGATGCAGTGTTTGTAGGAAACCTATGATATCTAAAGTTGAATTGTCAGATCATATGGAAGAGCATAGATGTCCAGGCAATCGTAATAGATTCAAGTGTAATATATGTTCTTATACATCTAATAAACTTACTAATGTCAGTCAACATACTGAAGTGCATTATAAACCGAAAAAAGAAAGATTGGAATGTGATCGTTGCAATTTTAGCACTACAAATAAGCTTCGTCTTAGAAATCATTCAGCAATACATATGAATATGAGAAGATCAACAAAATGTCCGGTTTGTCTCATGGTTTTCAAATCAATGGCGATGAGAAGAAGGCACATTCAACAATATAAGAGTCCGGACGATCCAAGTAAGTACCAATGTCCGGAATGTTCTTATAACACCACAAAGTTCAACAATTTCAAACAGCACATGGTAGTTCATCGAAGTGAATTCGAAATTGAAATGTTCCAATGCGCGTTTTGTCCGTTCAAATCGAAGAGGAAAACGGATTTGAGACAGCATGTAATCGTTAAGCATAAAACGGACGAGGAGGTAACCTTATTCCAATGCGACTTTTGTTCGTATGAATCTAGACGGGGTAATCATCTAACAAGCCACATGAAAAATAGGCATCGCAAAGAATTGATTGTGAAAAAATGCGGATTGTGTTCTTATAAAAGTGTTTCGCAAGTTCTCATCGAAAAACATTTCCTCATACATTCCAAGATTCCAGAAAGATTTTTCTTGTGTTCTATTTGTGGATTCGGTTGTCAATCTCAGATCCTACTTGATCGGCATATGACTTTGAAGCATACAAACGAGTATGGCGAAATCGACGATGATCCAACTGATGAAAACTTTAAATTAAGAAAAACGCGAGATATAACAGAACCGGACACGGAACCAGAACTTTGTTATTCTTTTGAGCTGGTTAAAGTGAAACAAGAGAAGGCTGACCAACCCGATCAATCAGAAGAAGTTGAAATGGCTGTTTTTTGTTGCCAGTTTCCCCAGTGCAACTTTTTCTCGCCAATAGAAAGAGACGCGAAAATTCATATGACGATTTGTCATAATAAGAAAGGTGATGATAATCGTTGCCCAGAGTGCACTTTCCACACAACATCCAGATATTTTTATCTTGATCATTTGAAGGTTCACGGAATTGATATAGAACACTTAAAACCACATTTATGCGAAATTTGTGGTACGAGATGGATAAGACAGGGGGATTTAACGAGGCATATGGCTGTGCATTGGGGAGGCGAAGCAGAGAGAAGGAGAAGAAGTGTAAAAGTTGAAGAACCTTCCAATAAGAAACTATTACACTGCGCTTTTTGTAATTATAAAACTAGAATTCGACTATGCTTGTACAAACATATGTCAAAGCATGAAAGGAATCAAGAAATTAATTTCAATGATTATGTTAAGGCTATTGATGGATCGGAAGATTCTGAATAACAAAAACAATATTTTCAATTTGAAAATTAAGTTTGTCTAATGTTTTCCTTTAACAGCTTTATCAATTAATTGTGAGAGATTTTTAATATATGAATTTGAAGAAATTACTCGAAATGTATGAAATTCAAAATTCTAAATCATGTGAAGATATTATTTTTGAAATAGTTTCACTTGGTAGTGTAATAAGGCAGCATTTGATCTATGCGATTGTTGTCTAGTTTTATTTTTGGCTTGTGACGCAGATTGTTGATAGTATTGATGATTTATTTATTTTATGGAAGTTAATTTTTTAAGTAAAACGAAATGAGAAACTTTTCCACAATTTATTCAATAATCACGACCGGTTTCGACCCTACGGTCATTTTCAAGTGAATAACAATATAATACATGAGTAGGCAAGTACAAGTACAGAATGAAATTTATCCTAAATATTTAGTAGTGGGGATCCATTATGCTCTAGTTGGCTGTGGAGGGTAATAAATTGTGGGTTTTACATAGTTTGTTAATCTCCAAACTTTCCAACAAATTCATCTCTCTCCTTTTGTTACATTTATGAAGCATTTTATAAGATTGTTCAATGATATCGAGTGGTTAGTTGATTTTATGTGTTCAAATATTGGTGAATTTTTATTTGAGGAAATATGTTCCTTGAATCTAGCTTCAAAACTTCTCCCTGTTTGTCCAACATAGGCTACTTGACATTCATTGCATATGATTTGATAAATTCCTGTTTGCTTGAATTTATTGTTCTTTTGTTTGGCATTGAATAATAATCTGCTTATGTTGGTAGTTATGTTGAATTTGGAAAAGAAATTACTGATTTTGTTCGCCAGTGTATCTTCTACGATGCTATACAGTAATTGAGAGGTAATACGTTGTTCTTTGCATTTAATAATTGTATTCAGAAAATGTTGTGGTATATTATTATTTGAGGCAATTTTTCTGATGATGTTAGGTTCAGTTTGAAAATTTTCCAAAGGGGGACAGAGTAAGCTTTATGAATCATGGAGTTATATGCAGCTAGTTTGTAGCTCAAATGACTGAACGAGTCCATTGGGTTTGATGTGTCTGAATGTTTCCTTTCTGTAAATTTTATAAGTGATTTGGTTATTTGAATTTGTAATGGTTAGTTTAGAAATTAATTGAGTTATTCTTTTCTAATTCAGAAGTGAAGCTGATGCGGCAATGTATTTTATTCAGGAAATTTAAAATTGCTGAATTTGTCGGTTAGAACCACGAAAACTAACTAAAATATCATCTACATATTTGTACCAGAAAATAATGTGTTTTTTTAGCGAAATCTGTGTTTGATATTGAGTTTTTCTGTAAATTATTCATGAAAATGTCAGCTAGAAGAGGGCTAAGAGGTGAGCCCATTGGAAGACCTGAATTTTGTTTAAAGAATTTAGATTAAACAAAATTCAGGTCTTCCAAGGGTTCACCTCTTAGCCCTCTACTAGCTGACATTTTCATGAATAATTTAAGGAAAAACTCAATATTAAACACAGATTTCGCTAAAATAAAAAACACATTACTTTCTGGTACAGATATGTAGATGACATTTTAGTTGGTTTTCGTGGTCCAAACAGACAAATTCAGCAATTTTTAAATATCCGAATGAAATACATTGCCGCATTAGTTTCACTTCTGAATTAGAAAATGATAACTCAATTACTTTCCTCGACTTAACCATTACAAATTCAAATAACCAACTCACTTATAAAATTTACAGAAAAGAAACATTCACAGACGCGTCGATTCCAATGGACTCGTTCAGTCATTTAAGCCACAAACTAGCTGCATATAACTCCATGATTCATAGAGCTTACTCTGTTTCCCTTTCGACAGAAAATTTTCAAAGTGAACTTAATATCATCAAAAAAATTGCCTCAAATAACAACATACCACAACATTTTCTAAATACAATCATTAAACGCAAAGAACAACGTATTACCTCTCAATTACTATATAACATCGTAGAAACCCCGGAAAAAAGATACACTAGTCTCAGATACACCGGCGAACTCTCTAACAAAATCAGTAACTACTTTTCCAAATTCAACATAACTACTTCATTCTCAAGCGGCCCTAACTTAAGCCGATTATTATTCAATGCCAAACAAAAGAACGATAAATTCAAGCAATCAGGAATTTATCAAATCAAATGCAATGAATGTCAGGTAGCCTATGTCGGACCAACAGGGAGAAGTTTGGAAGCTAGATTCAAGGAACATATTTCCTCAGATAAAAAATCGCCAATATTTGAACACATAAAATCAACTAACCATTCGATATCATTGAACAATCTTAAAATCCTTCAAAAATGAAACAAAGGGAGAGAGATGAATTTGTTGAAAAGTTTGGAGACTAACAAACTATGTAAAAACCCACAATTCACTACCCTCAACGGCCAACTAGAGCAATATTTAGGATAAATTTCATTCTGTACTTGTACTTAACGACTCATGTATTATATTGTTATTCACTTGAAAATGACCGTAGGGTCGAAACCGGTCGTGATTATTGAATAAATTGTGGAAAAGTGACAAAAGTGTCTCATTTCGTTTTACTTACAAAACGCAGATTCTTGTTTAAACAATTTCAATTACATGGCAAAAGGAGGTAAAACTTCTCGTTCGGCAAAAAGATTTCAGAAAGAGTTTAAAAGAAACATGTTTCTCATCCTGACATCCACAGCAGTTGTAGATAGATAGTTAGATATTTAACAGTCATCAAAACCTTACATGACATGTCAATTTACAAGTGAACATTCAGCATAAATATCACAAACAATTCTCAATACATATAATATATACAAACTACTCGCATATATTTTACTGTAATAGTATTTTGGCACCTGTCGAGGACATTTGATATGTTAAAATGTCTGATAAAGTTAGAACTAACGCATTTCTTATATTATTTCAAAATTCGAGCCTCCAATTTACTTTAACCCTCCATCGGGCGCAATACAAAAAATCACAAGAAATGGCGCAATGTATCAAAATGATCACACATGGTATATATGGAAAAAACACAATGTAAGTGAACTGATTTATTGAGAAACTATAAAATGTTGCAAAATGAACTGAAAGATATAAATATTAATGAACGAAAAAAAATTAATTGTTGGAGTGAGCGGCTAGAAAATCAGTACTACACACTCCACAAAAAGTGTCTAAATGGGTCAAACAGACGATTTTCTTACATTTTTTACAGTTATATTTGGTAAGTTTACGTTTATTTCCCGGGCCTGCACAATTTTCACATCTTTTTCTCTTCATTCCAGTTGTTTCTGGTTCTTCGTGTTCATCATTTCCGGGAGTTTGGTAGATTTTCAATTTATTTTGTAAATTCAGGGGCATTCCCAACGTTAGCTCACTTCTTGATAATTGAGGTAAAACAAGTTCATGGGATAATTGTTTCAAGAATTCTTTTCTTATGACTTTTCGATCATTTCCGAAATAAATGACTTTGGCATTTATACCACTCATATTGAGAATAGCAAAAAAAATTACCATAGGCCAACGTCGGGTGTTTCGTGCGACATTGTACGAAGCACACAATTGATCGGTTGTGTCCACTCCGCATTTCGTTTTATTATAAAACGTGATTATCTCTTGTTTTTTTCCTATCTGTGGTGGTAGGGTCTATAGTTCCACTATTGTGTAAGTTTGATACAAGAAGAACACCTTTTCCTTTTTCGGCACATAAGATACTAATGTGCAATCTTTTGAAAACCAAAGATGCTGTTGTAAATTGGTCTCTCTTTGTTGACACGAACTGGGAAGGAATTTCCTCTTATTTTTCTTAGGGTGCCAACGAAAGACAGCTTTTTTCTTTTAATTCTTTCAGTAAGTTTATACTGCTGAACCAATTATCGGCAGTAATATTTCTACCTGAGCCGAAAACTGGTTGTGATAATCTGATTACCACATCATGTGGTTTGTTGCTAACACAATACTGGCCTTGTGGCTGCGAACCGGCATAAATTTCTAGATTATATAAATAAAAAACTAGTGCGAAAATTTTTAAGCCATATTTGTCAGGCTTACTGGGGATGTACTGCTTGAAGGCACACCTTCCCCTGAATCCCTCAAGTTTTTCATCTATAATAACATTTTCCCCGGGAGAATAACATTTCTGACAGTTTTTTACGAACAGAGAAAAAATCTCACGTACCGCTGCCAGTTTAGCTAGGATTTTCCGTTCCTCGCGTGTGCTCTTGTCGTCAAATCTCAAACATCGGATGATGAATTTGAAGCGTTTAATGCTCATCACTAGGTGAAGTTTTTCTATACCATCGTTCTGACTTCCCCAAAGGTCTTCTAAACTCTGCCTGTTCCCTTCCAGATGCCAATCAGAAATAATAATCCGATAAATGCTTTGAGTTCAATGAGATCAATTGGAGTTGCATCTCTTGCACGTGAAAACGAGGATATTATACTATCAATGTATTGATTGGTTGATTGGACAATAAGAGACAAGCGCTAGAGAACCATTTTGTCTCCTTATCTCGTCCCATGTAGTAAGTTCGATTTTCTTGGAAATTTGTACTCTCGATTTCGTCCTCTTCATCACTTGTATCAGATTGTTCAGTCTCGAAATTCTCTTCACGCGTTTCTACATTGTCCTCAGCATCTGTATCACTTTCATCTCCGAATTCTTCTGGACCTTGATCGTCTTCATCATCCCACAATAATTTTTGAATTTCGTCTATATCCTTAGGATTATTCAAATTGAACTTCCTTTTACGATCCGCCATTTCGACTACCTGTTGAGAAAAACATTGAATATTATGAGATCGGGCGCAATATATCAATTTGATATTAGATGAAAATAATTCAGTATTTAACAATTTTGCTTCAAAAAAACACTATACATACTAACAAGATAAGGTTTACAACTCACCTGAGATCAAATTTTGGAATTATCAAGAAATTTCAAAACTTCGCGTATTCGGGCGCAATGATTCAATTTGATATTTTCAAGACCACCGTCGTTAACGAAGGCACGCTAGACACTGAATGTTGCGTATGAGCGGTGCGGGTTATAACTAGACAAGTCATGAGAGTTTGGTTGAACAACCGCTCCCACTCAAATATTCTGTTGAAAAGTATTTCGGCGATATCATTTTAAAGTTAAAGTTTTCTGCTAAAAGACAATAACCAAAAAAAGAATAGAAGACATTTCCTTATACGTTTCAAGATTTCAGAAAGATTTTCCTTGTGCTCTATTTGTGGATTCGGTTGTCAATCTCAGATCCTAGTCGATCGACATATGACTTTAAAGCATACAAACGAGTGTGGCGAAATCGACGATGATCCAACTGATGAAAACTTCAAATTAAGAAAAACGCGAGATATAATAGAACTGGACACGGAACCAGAACTTTGTTATTCTTTTAAACTGGTTAAAGTGAAACAAGAGAAGGCTGACCAACCCGATCAATCAGAAAAAGTTGAAATGCTGTTTTTTGTTGCCAGTTTCCCCAGTGCAACTTTTTCTCGCCGATAGAAAGAGACGCGAAATTTCATATGACGATTAGTCACAATAAGAAAGGTGACGATAATCGTTGCCCAGAGTGCACTTTCTACACAACGTCCAGATATTTTTATCCTGATCACTTGAAGGTTCCCGGAACTGATATAGAACATTTAAAACCACATTTGTGGTACGAGATGGATAAAACAGGGTGATTTAGCGAAGAAGAAGAAGTGTAAAATTGAAGCGCCTCCGAATAAGATACTATTACATTGTAATTATGAAACTAGAATTCGATTGTGCCTGTACAAACAAATGCCAAAGCATGAAGAGAATCAAGAAATTAATTATGATTATGTAAAAGGTATTGATGGATCAGAAGATTCTGAATAACAAAATACAATATTTTCAATTTGAAAAATTAATTGAATTTGTCTAATGTTTTTCTTCAACATCTTTATCATTTTATTGTGGGATGATTATTTATATACGGTTTGCTGTGAAAACGAGGTACATAACTCCATTTTTCCAAAATTTGAGGAAATCATTTGAAGATATTCTATTTATCCTCACATAGTATGATAGTTTTTCACTTGAAAATATATCTTCTAGCTGACGTGGTAAACAAATTGAAAAACAATTCTATATACCATGAAATAGTTTCACTTGGGTTAGTACATTAAAGCAACATTTCATCTATCCTATCGTAGTCCTGTTTCTTTTTCGGCTTGAAACGCAGATTATTGCTGTTTCTCAATTTCAACTACATGGCAAAAGGAAATACAGGATAAAACTTTTCTTTTATCAAGCTATTCGCCAACTACCACTCTTGATAGTTAATAATTGATAATTGATGAAATGTTCAAAACATCAAACACTAATCAACATAAAAATATTAAAACAAAATGTCCTTATTCAATCCACTTGAGCACACCTTCGAAAATTTCCACAAATGTATAGACTGTCCTGCTCGGTAGGAGTCTCTTCATGAGTATTTCAAAAGTGGTGCTTGGCAGCTTTTTTAAGTTGTCTGGTATGAAGTTGTAGAATTTAATATACAGTTGGTGCCAACCTAAGTTTTCTTTAAGCGATTAAAATCTATAGTAAACACGTTTCTCTGCCTAGTATCATATCTATGAAAATCCGCATCAATGGAGAATCTGATTTTATTATTGTGCACATGTTTGAGGCAGTTAAGTATATATACTTAGGTAATGGTAAGTATATTCAGAGTTACAAACAGCTTGTCGCATTTGCACAACCACATATGCTTCGTTTTGTTTCAAGAGTATCTTTTTCAGCACTGTACTGTGTCCCCACACAAATATTTCATAACTAGCAATAGAATGGAAATTAGCAATCTCTGATGATGCAATTTTTTCATTCTTCTGATTGTAGATATGGCAGTGAACAGTTTTCTTGTGTTATATGGTCGTGCCAGGTGAGATCACCGGCAATTATGACTCCCAAGTTGTTTATCATTACCAGCCTCTGTTCCAAATCTAGTTTTTTGTGATTTATCACGATTTAATTTCAGTCCATTTGATGAGAACCATTCGTCAGCACTCTCAAGTGAATGGCCAACTTTCTGCAGAACGCCGTCAGCAATCGGGTCATTGGGCTGGGTATATTGGATAGTAAATCATTTATATATAATATAAATAAGACCAGACCCAAGATCGATCCTTGGGGACACCAATTCGTATCACTTTTACTTGTGACACCCACCCATGAGACAGCCTGCTTTCTTTCACCCAGATAGGACTCATACATGTCTAGCGCCCTACCACAGACTCCATAATATTGTAGCTTCTGCAAAAGTAACTCCCTTATAACACAATCAAATGCTTTTGTTAGATCACAGGCTAGAAGTTCGACCCTCTGACACTGGTCGATCGCATCTGTGACCGCCTCCATCAGTTCAACCAATGCTATAACTGTAGGCCTGCCTGCTTTGAATCCGTGCTATCTATCACCGTACTATCATACAATATATGATCTTTTTCCAAGAATCCCACAAGTCGGCGTTTCAGTATTTCCTCAAAGTTCTTAGATATTGTTAGTAAATTGATATAGATCTGTAACTGTTTGGATCATTTATGTCACCTCTTTTGTATGTTGGGATTACTTTGGTAATCTTCAGGCTATTTGGGAATATTCTTTCTTCAAGACATTGATTCATGATTTAGCAAACAGGTGTACAAATTATGGGAAATACTCTTTTCTCTTTTTAGTATTGCTTCTAATCGTTCTCATTGATTCATCAACCGAAGATGAGCATTGTTGGACACACATTCTTCAATGCTAGAGAAGAAATCATTTAAATGTTCCGCTGTTAGTTCGGAGTTGCAGTATACAATTTGAGAGTTTTTGATTTTTTTGTGTTAGTTCAGCTTTCTCAAAACTTATGGTTAAGCATGTTCAAAAGATTCCTTGATGCTTCGATTCTCTGCACTCAATGGATAGTTTGGGCTGCTCTGATAGCTTTCTTCAAGGTTTCACATATATCAGAACATCCATTGTGATCTTGTCTAATTCTGGTTGATAAAGATACAGATGGTATAAAGTTTATAGTGAAATTTTTTAAAGCTGTCTTCAGCATTTCTAGGTATAACATCTATCGATTATATGGATTTTGTGTGTACCTAACTTGAGTTAACATTATCGCTAAAAACGGGTAGCCGTTATAAACAACGTCGTTATAAATGAATTCTACTGAAATGATTTGATTCGAAAATTCTTCTCAGGTATCTGAAATATCTCATGCATTTTTGATCGATAAGAAGCACCAAGTTTTAATTTTCACTATATACCATAGTTATAATTTTTAGGTATAAAATAATTGGTCATTAGAACTGGACAAAAGATAATATATGTGCGCAATATGAACAACATAAAATTAAAGAGGAATGTGTGATCAAGATTCAAGTTATTAATATCTTTATTAGTCCTGATGATTTGAAAACTTCTTTTGCATTTCCTCTGTTTCATATATTGGAACTTACAAATCTCGTGATAAAGCTGTTTCTCTCAATCTCTTCAGTTCATATGTTTTTTAATTTTTCGTCTTGAATTAGATGTTTAGCTGAATTCTTGTATTTATTAATCCTAAAAGTAATGTTTCCAAGCGAAATAATAAAACCAACTGTTATGAATTTAGAAATTTAATTCTATTGTTTGTACTCTCTGGTTTTAAGAGTGTGATCTTGCTAATGAGATGTAAATATAGAGCTGTAATAAATATTTTTACCAAACATTTTTTTATTTTTAGCCGGATCAATACAACATAATTGAACTCAAATAATTGAGTGTTTCCTCCGTTACTACGTGATATGATGATAATAATAAATTAAACTATGTATTATACTATCACAAGAGATTTATTGAAAATCAGGATTGCAATTTCGGTCTCTCGACCATCTACAGCTGACAACAGAACTAAAGTCGAAAATACATGTGTAGCGAAAGTAGATTCGTCGGTTCATCTGATTGATGCTCTTTGTATCTAGTGAACGATCAGTCTGACTTACATAGACGCCTTTACAATCCATACAAAACAACTGGTAAACTTTAATGTTGTCGAATCTATCAGTTTTATCTTTACTATTGAAACATTCATGTGCGTTTTGAAAGCTACTTTTTTATGTTTTAAAATGACATTTGCAATTTTTCGCTGATAGGGCCAAAATATGTTAATGAAATGTAATTATCTGTATTAGTTGATTCTACACGTGGGTAAATATTATGATATGCTATTTGTGTTTGTTTCTTTCTGATCATTCCATTTATCAAATATGAGGATAACCATTGTTCTTAGCTATTTCTTCAATAGTTAACACTTTCCTATTAAAGAAATAGCTGAGAACGATGGTTATTTCTTATCAATAATAATCGGAATTATCAGAAACATTTTATTTACATATTTGGGCCCTATCAGCAAAAGATTGCAAATGTAATTTCGTAAGAGCAAAAATAGCTTTCAAAACCCACATGAATTTTCCCATAGTAAAGATAAAACTGATACATTCATTCATCTAACCTAATTAACTTTAATTATATTTATGATAATAACGCTCACTTCGAATAGAGTTTTTGCAACCTTACAAAATAATTGTTTGTTTATTATAACTGCCACCTCCCAGGATTACAAGTTATCTGGCCTTCAGAGGTTATGGGCCAACAACTATGGTTATGTATCCAATCTCTATGTATGTCTTTGTCAAATTCACTTTTTTGTTCAAGGACAACAGCCATGACTTGAACCCGGATTCGAACTAGGCACCTCGGCTAAGCATATTCCTACATACTCTTACAAAATAATGTAGTTATTCAATTGCGGTTTGTCACCATGAAAATTGTCATTTGTCATTTTACTACGGCCGATTTGTTTTTGTTAGGTTAGGTTGCACACGGTAAATGAGAATAATTACCAGCTCTTATTAGAGAGTTTTTCACATCTTATTTGAAGACTTCCTTATTTTCTGCGCTTGCGCTCTTCAAAAATAGTACCCGAACACTCTGATAACGATAAAGAATTGCCGTTATTACGGCAGAATAAGAGCTGGTAATTATTCTCATTTACCGTGTGCAACCTAACCTAACAAAAACAAATCGGCTGTAGTAAAATGACAAGTGACAATTTTTATGGTGACAAACTGTCAATTGCATAAGTACATTATTTTGTAAGGTTTCAAAAACTCTATTTCGAGTGAGCGTTAATATCGTAAATATAATTAAAGTTAACGGTAAAATTAACGAATTGGTTAAAGTTGCAAAAACTCTATTCTAACGGCAATTCTTCAACGTTATGAGACTTTTCGGGTACTATTTTTGAAGAGCGCATGCGTAGAAAATAACGAAGTCTCCAAATGAAAGGTGCAAGAACTTTTTTTTCTAACAAGTTAAACGCAACTTAGAAAAACACTGAAAATTTAGAGTATACTATAGAGTAACCTCAATTAAAAGTACAAAATTATAGACAAGTGAAATTAATTTAAAAAATTAAATATACGACCCGTTGGTCAAATATTATGGGTTGATTTAACAACCCTCTTTTCCAGTGGTCCCAACACAATCAAATTACTATTCAATGCCAAACAATATAGTAATAAATTCAAACAGTACAGACTGTAGAGAATAGAATGTAATGAAGGTCCAACAGCTTATATAGGACAAACAGGTCGAAATTTTAAATCTAAATTAAAAGAACATCTCTCCTCAGATAACAAATTTTTGAACATATTAAATCTACAAATCACATTAGATAATTTAAAAATTCTCCACAAATGCAATGAATCTGTTGGAAATTAATAAACTTTGTAAAAACCCAAAATCCACCACTCTCAACAATCAACTAAAATTGCATCACACTCCACAACTCAACATTTAAAATAGGTATAGTTAGGACATTTGTCATAATTGTTAGCTCTAGACAGTCGAAATTGACTTAACTTTCGAAACACGTCGTGTATATCAAAAATGAACATTGTGCAAATTAGATGAAAGTGTTTCATTTTATGTACGTTGAAATGAAGTTCAATGAAATAAGTCCATCAACAATATCATTAATTGAGGTTACATAGCAGTGCGATAGCAGACAACCAATAGCTAACACTCCCTTAACTTCTTCAAGCACAGTGCCCTTATGGGCAGCACTCAGGCCCTTTGTGCTTGCCGTGTTGTGATGTAAGTCTAGCAGAAACTTTTTGATGAAGTTCGCAAGACTGTTGTAGGGGGCCTCCTGGATATCAGTACCCAAAGTATCCAATCGGATTGCCTTATGAGGGGGACATTCGAAAAGTATGTATTCCGTTGTTTCGTCATTTTCTAGGCAACCACGACACTGTATGGTTTCTGATAGTTTCATAACGTGTAGGTGTTTATTGAGTTGGTGTCCCGTCAATAAGCCAACTATTATCCCAATAGACTTTTTGTCAAGGGACAATAGTTCATGTACCATCTTCTCTGATTGTAGCCCCTTTATGAGCATTCTTGACTGTCTCAGTCCCGAGATCCTGCCCAATAGTTCAGGGCTTTGGTGATGTTCCAGTTTTAAAAGATCATTGTGTCCATAGGAAAGTCAGAATTAGTTCCGGTTCTATTGGCATAACAGATATAGTACTGAGTTGCATTCGTCAACTAGTTTGGATGTAACCCTTGGATATTTCAGATAGATGACGTGGTTTCCTAAAGCAATCGTAATGTTTGCCCTCGGGCCTTTCAAATATCCCAGGGCATTCTGCACGCATCGGAGAAAAGCGTATATTTCTGCGTGTGTTACGGTGACATGGACTCCTAGAGCAATCGTAATGTTTACCCTGGGTCCGTGGACGCCGATGTCTGCACCCATTCCGGTTTTTGACCCTACAATAAACCAGGTGGGGCCCTGTGGGATGTGGACCAAATTTTTTTGGTGGAATGACGACCTTAAAGGGTTCGTCAAAGTAATAGGTGGTTCTCATTTAATCTCCTCTTGTGAGAAAGTCAGCTCAGAGTTCTTTAATATTATTGAGGAATGTAGTGTCCAGAAGTCAGATTTCTGTCCCTTCACATACTTCCTTTCCACGGCCTCAATGAGGCCCTCATGAGCGCCTCCCACTATTATGTGTAGTGGAGGGACGCTCCCTTACCTTGGTGCCCCCACACTTATTTGTACTCCTCTCTTGGACACGATATTCAACCATTGACAGGTGGAGGATCCTTCCTGTTGGTTAGTGTTGAATCGATATAGGAGAAAAAGTTCTTATCAAATGCCCCTGCTATGTAGTTAGTTATTTGATTTTAATGTTATTATAAACAAAACGGTTTACACTCATAGGTCTAATATCGTAAAAATGTTTACATCTGGAAAAGCGAGAATCAACCAATCATTAATTTCGTCCGCTGCAGCAAAAGCCTTAATCGTAATCCACGTGTTGTAGTCTATAAATGTACGAAGATGATCATTTTATATCATTTATCATTATTTTATATTTATAACCATTTTTCCATGCATACACGGCTTTGATTCACTTCAACAATGTTTTCAAAAATGGATCATAGTAAGGTTGAATAATCTGCAGGTTTTTAATTCTTTTATTAGAAACCAGAATAGATCAAAATATAGTAAAATAAATATCATACACATGAAGTCTGATATTTCTTTACAAAACTAAAATAATTTTGTATGAAAATGTTAAACATAACCTATTTTAACATCATAAACAGATATAAATAATATTCTTCACAACATCTGTCCTTACAGACATATTAGGTTCAACAATTGGAACTCTGAAATATGTTTCTATAATAGAAAACTCGAAATACTATATTAAAAATATAAAATGATGAATAAAAATTTGTACAATTCAGATTTTATCTTAACCATGCGTCTGATCATCCTCGACGAAATCTCTCGCTACTTCCCTGCTAACACATTCAATATGACTTACTTTTCCTCTGAACTTAACGCCATAAAACTTATGCGCGTGCTCCAACAGTTCAGGTCTGAAAGTAGTTGTAATAAACTGTGCCTCAGAAGACAATTCATGGATCATGTTTGCCACAGCCTTTCGATGTTGCGCGTCCAGAGCTTGATCTATTTCATCGAAAAGATAGAATGGGGCAGGATCGCATTTTTGAATGGCGAAAATTAGACCAAGAGCCACTAAGGATTTTTGTCCTCCTGATAGCTGGTTCATCTCTTTCATTTCCGAATCCGATTCAGTGAATGAAACTTTGATGCCGATGCCTGTGAAGTTGTCAGAACTGTCTTCTGGTCCTGAAAATATTAATGTTAGATTATTTTATAAATTAGATATACAGGGTGTTCCCGAATGAAACGGACTTAGTGCAACTATAAGTAGAAGAGACTTAGGGCTTTTGAGACTGCATCTCATTTTCTTGTTGAGGCCTTCATTAGTGATATACAAGGTGATTAATCGATTTTACTCAAATTTTATTATCCCAATAATTTTCGTTGAAAGATAACCAGGGCACTGGAATTTTCACACAATATCTTTGTCCTTGATGTTGACTGAAAAATTGACGAAAATTTTTGGATGATTCAGCTCCGTACTTTTTTTACAATTTTTGTGTTACAGCCTGAACTCATCACCCTGTATACGGTTTTCGTGGAACTGGGTCATAGTTATTGAATCCAAATGAAACGCCTGTTCGATGTATGTAACTGACTAGTTTGTGGCACTTTTCAGTCGAACACAAACGTCATTTCAAGTTCCCTCAATTTTCGCTATCATTTATTCCAATTTGCACGCTATCTCATGGTTTACGATGCCAATAGACAACCAAAAACCCAAAATACTCTTTTTTTTGAGAAATATCAGGGCCGTACTTGTATTTCAATATTTGTGTGACTCCTTGAATATTATATTTATTTCCAATAATTGTCTAACACACATGGTTGTACAATTCGTCAATAGCAGAGAATGAAAAAAAAACAAAACGAAACTGAAACAATAATTTGATTGAGGAGGTCGTTACTTGATGAAAATCGATATACATATTTTCAATGAAATAAAACTAAAGTATTTAGATTTTCATTATATCAACAAAACTATGACCGGTTTCACCACATTACATCAGTTTGTATCTATCTAATGAAGTCACAGTGTGGTGAAACCGGTCATAGTTTTGTTAATATAGTGAAAATCTAAATACTTTAGTTTTATTTCATTGAAAAAAAGAAACTGAAACATTTAACAGAACAACACTGAAATAACAACACACATCGCATATAATTAAAATTTTCTCATTAGGCATTTAGGAACTCATTTATGGTGTAGGGCTCGATATCACGGATATATTTGAATATTTGAGATTTGAAAATTTTAAAGATTTCTGTACGTTTGATTTCAGACGGCAACTTGTTATAAAACAATATTCCCGCATAGAGAGGTGATCTTTCAGTCATGTTCTAGTGGCAATGTCGTGATTATCAAATAATTGGAAAATTGTGCTTTGTTTTTAAACATGAATAAAAGTGTCTCACATATGTAGATACACGGAAAAGTCAGTAAGTTATTTGATCTAAAAACATTTCTACAGGTCTGAGTGAACGCCATGTTGAACATAATCCGTATGATACTTTTTTGAATTATAAAAATACGCTTGCAATGCACACTACTCCCCCAAATGATTACACCGTACTTCAATATGGGATAGACATATCCAAGGTAGACCGTTTTTGCGGCATAGTGAGATAATTATCTCTGAATAACTCTAACTAAATAACATGCCTGAGACAACTTTTTACTAGCGACCTCCACCTGAACATCGAAACTGAGACTACCGTCAATATGAATGCCGAGCAACTTAGAACAAATCTCTGTGCTTATGGGTTCTCCCCGAAGACGAATTTGCATTTGTTGATCATCGCTAGTCTGTGAAGGTTGAAAAATCACAAGGTTAGTTTTTTCGTATTTAATATTAATCTATTTGTGTTAAGCCACTCCTGCAGGAGTTCTAGCTGAGCATTGACCTTGTCTGAACCAGTGGAGCCATCGGAGCCCCTCCAAATCGAAATAATTGCAGTGGTGTCATCTGCATAGGTAACGAGAGTGGCATCCGGCAATGAGCACTCAAAAATATCATTCATAAAAATTAAGAACAGAAGTGGCCCCAATATGCTACCCTGTGGGACACCAGCCCTGAGTTCAACATAACCTGAGTTTAAAGATTCCGAGCCGAGCATCACTGATACCTTCTGCTTTCTTGACGATAAATAAGACTTTACCCAGCCGAAAGTAACCCGTGCCTCTCAAGTTTCCGGAGAAGCTTATGGCTCAGAGTGTCAAATGCCTTTGACAAGTCCAAAAATATCCCACACGCTCTGAATTTTTCCTCTATCGCTTTTCTAGAAATTTCGGGCGGCGCGTTTGACGGGAACATTCGAGACTTTCGTTCACGCCGATATAAATATTGCGCCTGCAAGAATTGGAGTCATTCTGAATTGTAACTTGAAGGCAATACTACGTCGATACAAAGTTTATTATTAAATAGTACTGAATGAGTGCAGCGAAGAAATCTAAAACGTATCATTTTAATAACGATTGGTAGGAAGAATTTTTCTTTAGTGTGGTAAAGGATAAGTGCGTTTGTCCTCTTTGTCGTGCGTCAGTTGGAATACCTAAGCGTGGTAACTTAGAGAGGCATCATAAAACGGTTCATATAAACTATGAAAAGGATTTTCCGTCACAGGGTGAATTAAAAAACCGAAAATTACGTAATATGATATTTTGTTTGAAAGAAGAAAAAACCATGTTCACAAGACCAGCCAAACAATCAAACGCTGCTACGATTGCGCCATTTAAAATATCTCATATATTGGCGAAACACAAGAAACCATTCGAAGATGGATCGGTTGTGAAGAAAGCATTTATCGAAGCGGTGAGACTTTATTTCGAGATTTTGAAAATAAAACAGAAATTATGTCTGCTATTAGAGAACTTCAGTTATCTCGTCCGACTGTCACAAGGCGTATTGAAGTCATAAGTCAGAACATGGCAGATAAACTAAAACATGATATCATGAAATGTACATACTTTTCTTTACAGTTCGACGAATCCACCGATACACTGCCCAGCTGTGTATTTTTATTCGGATGGTATTCAATGACATGCTGGCTAAGGAAGAATTTTTGACAATCATTCCTCTGAAGGGGAAGACCCGTGGCGAAGATATATATGACGTTTTCTTAATTTTTTTTAAAAACTACAAGCTACCAATATATGAATTGGTGTGCATTACAACCGATGGAGCACCAGCAATGACTGGAAACAAAAACGGTTTTGTGGCACTGTGTCAAGCTAATGAAGATTTCCTTTCATTTTTTTCATTCCATTGCATTATACATTAACAACTTTTGTGTTCAAAAATTTTAAATAATAATAAATAAATTTTATTTTTATTGCGCACTGCGCAAATGGCCATCGACCTTGGGTCCTTCAGCCTTAAATACGGAGGAAATTATGGGCATTGCAACGAAAATTGTGAATTCCATCAGTAGCTTGCAACGGCGGCACTTTAAGTTGCAGTTGGAAGATAGGAAGTCAGCGGAACACACTGATTTAGTTCTTCACACGGACGTCAGGTGGTTGAGTCGCGGAAAGTTCCTAGAAAGGTTTCAAGAATTATTGCCCAAAATAACAGCTTTTCTAGGTGAAAGAGGTGATAACAGTCAGATGTTGAAAAACGAAAAATGGCTGACTGATTTGGCATTTTTGACTGATATCAGAATACACTTAAACACCATTAACTTGAGCTTCAAGGTAAAGGAAAAACTATTATTGAGATGCGCAGTGAACGCATTCAAAAGTAAATTGTAACTATGATAGATCAACTGAAAAGAAAGGATCTAAAACATTTTCCGTCTTTGAAAGCAAGGATTCCTCAGTTGAATTATGATACGTATGAGGCTGAATTATCAAATACTTTGGGACAATTTAAAATGCGTTTTTATGATTGCAGTGAATTGGCAAATATAGCATCATTTATGAGTTATCCTTTTTCATGTAAAAACGTTGAGTAATTAGCTACTGAAATAGCAATTCAGTTTAATATGAACTCATGTTCTGTTGAAAATGAGTTGATGCAGATTATATCAGATATACATCTCAAAGCTACAGGACCTGATACAAATTTCTGGTGTTTTATATCTGAACATAAATATCCGAATCTAAGGCAAATCGCCCTTCAACTGACGGTAATGTTTGGGTCAGCTTACTTGTGAGAGTCTGCATTTTCTGAAATGAAGATAATCAAGTCAAAATATCGCAATTGACTAACTGACGATCATATGTCAACATGCTTGCGATTAGCACTCAGTGGTTACGTACCATCTTATGAAAACTATGCAGAGGATATGCTGTACCAAGCTTCAACATCCAAAGTCACTCCTTATTTAGGTTTAATACCATATGTAACTCTTTTATTCTGTAGCAACCAATAAAATCGCAATTTTGAATAACTATAAGTTTTTTCATTGATATTATAGACAAGAACCTAACCCAAACCTTGACTAAAATAAGGAATATTGTGCGGAAAGCGAATATCTATATATGCTACGGTACACCCTACCTAGGTAGTAGGTAGTTAGGTAGGGTGTATCGTGTATGTACGACAACCCTGCATCACATATACTTGCAGCCTCTCAGAGTCGATCGTAAATAGTCTAAAAATATTGAGGTAGATCGCCAGCAGTTCAAGTTTGAGAACCCCTGGAGTAGAGTAATGAAACATTTCTGTGACGACACTCGAGGTTATGCAGTAAGGACAATGAATGCTGTCGCAACCATAAATATTACTTAATTAATATTGTATTTTTCTGATTTTTTTGTTATCGTTGTTTCTCTAGTTATTTGTTAGTTCTCTAGAATTTGAAGAGGAGAATTTCAAAAATCTACCATAATTTCTAACTACATACATCCGTATAGACCCTTAGCAACACTACATGTGGTACAAATATTGCCTTTCAACTTGTCATAAAAGCTAATGCAAGCGAAAAAAGCATTCCAGTGAAGTTCAAATGAAAAATGTAAGGTATTCCAAATTTTTAGTAACATCGATCGGATAATTTATGTTCCATCGAGAACAAATTAACTATTCCGAAATTTATAAAAAATTATATACTGGGTGATGGTTTCAAGGTGTGGCACAAATATTGAAATAAAAGTATGGCCCTGATATTTTTCAAATAACAAGTATTTTGGTTCTTTGGTTGTCAACCACGATATAGCGTGCAAATATTGAAATTGGAATAAATGATGTCGAAAATTGAATGTAAGGGAACTTTGAATGACGTTTGTATGAGACTGAAAAGTGCGACAAAGTAGCCAGTTACATAAATCGAAAGGGCGTTTCATTGGGATTCAACAACTTTGACCCAATTTCACGAAAACCGTATACAGGGTGTTGAGTTCAGGCTGTAACACAAAAGTTGTGAAAAAAGTACGGAGATGGATCATCCCAAAATTTTCATCAATTTTCAGTCAACATCTATGACAAAGATATTGTGTGGAAATTCCAGCACCCTAGTTCTCTTTCAACGGAAATTATTGAGATAATAAAATTTAAAAAAAGCCTGTATATCATTAATGAAGACGTCGACAAGAAAATCCCTTCTACTTATAGTTGCAGTATGTCCACTTCATCCAGGAACAGCCTTTATAACACAATGAAAATTCTTACCAACTGCTTTTCCTTCTTCATTATCAGCAGTCTTCATAACCAACTTGGCCCTACCAGCAGGTACCAGCTTCTTGAACACTTCAGTAAAATACTTTGAAACTTGTTTGAAAGTGAATTGTATAGCTTCCATTTTCCGCATCTCTAACATCGCAATCAACTCCTGAATTTTTTCATGTCCTCTATCTAGTTCTTCCTTCCGTTTCTGAAGCTTCTCCTTCTGATCCGAAAAACTCATAAACTGATCCAACGCTTTCTTATTGACGTGGCTGAATTTTTTCAATTGGTTATTCGTCTTCTCCAACTCTCTGAACAAGGTCTTCGAAGACATCTTAACATAGTGAGAATAGAGATCTTCGGCGGGAAGGGCGCCTAACTGATTGATTTTCTCCACACATTCAGCAATCTTCTGTTCCAATAAATTCTGTTTCGAGGCGTACTTTTCGAGATGTTTTGCATCTTCGTCGATTCTGTCTTGAGCCTCCTTCTCCTTTTTTTTCCAGCTGTCTAGCTCAGACTGTTCGTTCTTCAATCTCTTCGTCATTTCTTTAACTTTAGTTTCCATCGAGCTCAAGTCTTTATTTACCCTATCGATTTTCTTATCAATTTCTTCAACTTCGCTCTTAGAATTTACCAGTTGCCGCTTTCGGTCTTCTAATGAAATTTCTTGCAAAGCATGAAGAACTTCGTCGCGTCTGCGGATCAAATTGTTCGTCAGCAAATTTTCTAATTTATTCTTTTCCGCTTCTAACTTCATTCTTGTACTAAATGCCTCCTTATTCTCTTTCTGTAACCTTTGTATGTCGTCATTGAGAGAATCTACTTCAGCTTGATCAGCTACAGATAATTGTGACAACAATTCTTGGTGTAACTCAGACTCTAAGCCTTCTTTAGTAGATTGCATAGCCTCCAAGTTCGACTTGCACTGAGCTAAAGATCGTTCTTTTGGTCCCCTAAATCTTTCAATATTAGATAATTCTTCACGCATCAATCTTAATTCTCCTTTAACCTTATCATAGATACCTTTTGCTTTGCTGTTTTTAGTTTCAGTTTTCTGCATCTCCGAAACTATTCCGTTAATAGCAGTTTCAGTTTTACTGAGTTCTTCACGAATCAGCTTTAATTCCCCTTCGCACTGCTTAATCTGTTGGATGGTTTCGCTTCGATTCTTCTGCATTTCCAATCGAGACCTCGAAGTGTTGCAATAACCTCCCGTTAGTACACCTTTAGATGAGACTTGATCACCGTCTAGTGTAACGCAATCCAAACCCGAGTTACGGGACAATTTTGTGGCTACTTCCAAATTTCTGCAGATCAGAGTTTTGCCGAACAGATATCTCATTGCTTTGTCATATTTAGGTTCGTAATGCAGTTTAGATACCATCGGAATAGCGTCTGAATCATTAGGATAGTCGATATGTCTTACACTGAGTCTGTTGAGAGGCATGAAGTTAACCTCACCAGGAAGTTTCTGTCTGTTCATTTCTTTGAGGATCAGAGTACCGATTCTGTCAGTTTCTACAACATGATGGAAGAGACGATTTCCAGCAGTCATTTCAACAGCGGTGTAAATACTTTTCTCGCAATCGAAATTTTCGATTACCTGCAATTCAAAAGATATTCGTTATTGAAAGAACTTATTAGGATTATGAGGATTGCGAATATTACTAAAAAATATCACTGTCTGCGATGGAAAAGTTTATTCAACGTTTTAGCTATTCCGAGTTTTCGCTCATCATCAGACAATTATGAGTTTAAAACTAAAATACAAAGTAGCAATTTTCTCTTATCCTCTTCAGACCCTGCTACATAGGTTTCATATTTTTTATTAATCAAACGAGAGCAGTTTGAGCATTGAATCCCAGTGTAACTATGCTATACATCGTCATTAACGCTCTTTATTGCATAGGTCAATTAAGTCAAGTGTTCTTGATTTGTTGAATTTATACACACGTAATGTTCTCGACCTGACAGATAGTCCTTAAACCAATTTAAGGTAAGCCTCTGAATTCCTACTGCCTCCAGAATAGACACCATCTGATGTGATTGATCGTATCAAACGCTTTTTTCAGATCAATTGAGATAAAGACACACATTATACCCAGATTTCAACCATTATAGTTACCACATTCAAAACACCCACTGTTGTACTGCTGCATTTCCAAAATCCACATTGGCAATAATAGACCATTGACACTCAGAAATTCCATCAGATGATTGTTTACACATGTTCCAACCACCTTTGGTATATCGATGAGAAGAGAAATCGCCAGAACACCAAAGTACTCCAGGTTTAATAAATTTTTTTTACAAATTTTTCATTTTCATTTAATTTATCATTTCATTAAAACTCTTAATCAGCTAACACTAGTATAAGAGTTGGTTAATAAAATACACTAAAATAAAAAAACAAAGAACAAAATCATTGCTAGCCAATGAGTGCAAAGGTAAAAAAAAACAGGTTTCAGGTCTAGTTACGGTCTTAGTTTCAATAGTTATTTCAGTTCCCGACACAGTCTTCCTTAATTCCTTATATTCAAAATCCCCATTGAAATACTGTTGTAAGCCACAATAGCACTATTTATTGTAGAGTTGCAGCCCTTATTTGTTTTTCCTTTAGTTCTTCTTATACAGTGCTTAGTACGTATGTTGTAATTGTGATGTTCCGAAATTTCTTTAATGTTTTTTTTACATTCAGCTTTCATTATATGAGTCCATGGAATAGTCAGAATAGCTTTCTCATTCCCTTCGATAACTTGATGGGCTGGGCACCAAAGCAGAGTAACTCTGTTGTACTGAGTTGTTGAAGTGCATCTTTGCACTTGTTAACTAATTTGGATGTAACCCTTGGATCTTTCAGCTATCCCAGGGCGTTCTGGCTATCAGAGCATATGTAGATGTAAGCGTCTCTGTAGTTTATATGTAGGTTTTCCTGCACGCATCGGAGAATAGCGTATATTTCTGCGTGTGTTACGGTAACGTGGTCTCCTAGATCAATCGTAATGTTTACAATAAGGCCGTGGACGCCGATGCTAGCACCCAACCCGGTTTTGGACCCGTCTGTGAACCAGATATTATATTTGGTTTGAGTCCCCACCTGGGCCCAAATTACTTTCAGCAAGCCCAGAGTGTGTTTCCCGCTCTTAGGGCTTGTCTTTCGATGTGATTGTCCTCATTTAGTTTGGCATCAAGAATCACACCTAGATATTTCACTCATTTTATTGGTGTTACTTCATTGTTAAGAGAATTGATTTGGATTAACAGCCAGGCTGTTCTTTTTAGATCATTGTTCAGTCATTTGCAGAGCGTTCTGCGCAACTTCGCATATGGTGCTGAGGTTTTTTCCACGAACAAGGAGTACGTCGGCATAACCCACTGTAAAGTGCCCAGCATCGGCGAGGCCCGCCAGGAGCCCGTCCAACCCAGGGTTCCAGGAGAGAGGACATAGTACTCTCCCCTTAGGACATCCCCTGCTGGTGGTACACAAGGCGGTAGACTCGCCGAAGTGTGCCTCGATACACCAGGTCGACAGCAGACGTGCCACTCACCCTGCTATGGTGTTATCTACTCCTCTATTTGCGATAGCTTCGTCTATCGACTTATAAAGTGTGTGTTATCAAAAGACCCCTCTATGTCTTTTCGCCTCTTTCTAGTCCTTTTTCAATATACCCTACTACAGAGTGTAGTGCTGGGTCGACTGATTCACCTTACTCGTAGGCATGTTGATTTCAGTAGAAAGAGGTTAGACTAATTAGTCTAAAATCTTTGGCGATTTCATGTAAGATCTTGCCCGATTTAGCAATGAAGAGGACCCGAACCCTTTTGCAGGGGTCCGGAACGTATCCCAAGACTAAACAGGATCTGAAGATGTGCATTATGTGCATAACTTAGTGGCCCATTGCTTTTATTAGATCTGTAGGGTATATACTATCTGCTCCTGGTGCTTTGTATGGTTGAAAGGTAGTTACAGCGCGTCGAACCATTTCCACTGTAACTACAATTGAGGCTGGGTTCCAGTTTGTTTTGTCAGCATGTCCATTCGACTTTTGGGTCGCTGTGTTGCCGATGAGGAAACCTGGGAAGAAGTTCCGTTAGGTGTCTCAGTGTTTCATCCTTTTTCTGTGTTTTTACTCCTTCCAGTTTATCAAGGCTTTGTATGTTGCGTTAAAGGTTATCCTCCGGTACACCCTCTATTTCCTTGCAGTAGGATTTCCATGCTTCTTTTTTGGATATCTGATCAATCCTTTGTATGTTCTTTGTGCCTCTTTATAGTTTTCTCAATCACTTTTTATGCTAGGGCGCATCGCTTTATTAAGGAGGCGTCTGCTTTTTGTCGTTTGGTCAGTGAGTTCTACTGCCACCGTAGGGTTTTCTTTCTGCCTCTTGTTATATTGTATAGTGCAGCTGTTATGGTATGCCAAGGTGATACTGATTTGCAGTTTCTCAACTGCAGCTTCCAGCAGATCCTTGATGTTTCTCGGCGTCTTAGCTATCGGTTCCACCATAGCTAGTTGTTACCGGTAACGATACCAATTGGTTTTTTGGGGTTCCTGTAAGGTACTGGTCGTTGTTTCGGTACATTTGTGATGACGAAACAAATATGTCGGTGGTCGGGAAGGGATACTACTTCTGTGGCCACTCTCCAGTTTCAAATTTTGGGGGTAAATTGTTCACTGCATAAAGTCAGGTCCAAGACTTCATTTCTATTTGATGTGACGAAAGTTGGTTCATTTCCTTCATTGAGAAGTGTGAGGTTTGTGCTGTAGAGATATTCGACTAGCTTCTTTCCCCTGATGTTGTTGCCTCAGCTTCCCATAGAATATGGTGAGCATTGGCATCACACCCAACGAGTGGTGGCAAAATTCATGCTGAATCACAGTTTCAGCCTCATTATTACGAGCAAAACTATTATAGGTAAAAATTAAATGCTATTCACTAAAAGATGGAATATTACCTGCCACACAAATCTCCCTTTCCAATCACCCAAATACTAGCCAAATAAAGAACACTTGGTTCTTGTGTATAGTTTATACATGGAAAACTCTAATAATTTGCATGTGCAGCTTACCTGTCCAAAATAAGATCTAACAATCTCAGCATCCTTCCCACCATTCTTCAGAAAAGTATCCAGGACTTTTCGCACACTGTCTCTTCCATTCAGAATAGGTTTACCCGCCATAGATCTCAGTTGTTGATCAGCCTTACCTAAATCTTCTTTCAGAGAAGACAAATTTTGCTGTACATTATTTTCTTTTCTCCATAAATCATTTCTAGTATTTTGATAAGTATCTTTATTCTTCTTCAACTCATAACACTGCTTGTTGTGTTCATCAATACAGTTTTTCTGTCTTTCCATTTCCTGTAAAAAAATTTCAAAATAAAACGACTGGATAGCATTATTGATCATTATACAGGGTGCTTCAACGAAAACTAAAGAGAGGCTATATCAACCAAGATATTCATTTCTGATCAAAACGCAAAAACATGTAAATTTTTGTTTCAAGGGGGACATCTTTTGGGGTACAATACTTGCCTGAAATATCAACCCCCTAAGCGGAGGTTGCAATCCTTCAACATTTTGAATAGGAAAGATGGGTCGAGTGATGACTCAAAAGAAAGGTGGTATCTTTGTCTACATTGCCTTGAATGAATTTCCATTTTTAATTGAAAACTAAAAGATACAGGGTGAGCAACTGAAAGATAGGGAAGACTATTCCCCTGAAACTATTCAAGTTTCATTGAGGTAAAATGGAACAGATCCATGCTGATCAATGACAGTCATCATCAAGTACCATCCTCATCTCGAATTTCAACCCCTGGAGCAGGGGTGACAACCCTTGAAAATTTGGAAGAGGGTAGATGGGTCGAATGATAACTCGAAAGAAAGGTATTATCTTTGTCTGCAGTCCCGTGAAAGAATTTTCACTTTTGATTGAAAACTGTAGAAGATACAGAGTGAGCCACTGAAAAATAGAGAAGACTATCTATCGCCCTGGGCTATTCAAATGGTACAATTACACCTAGGTGTGATGCTTGACGCCAAACTGAACTGGGACAATCACATCGAAAGACAAGCGCAAAATACACTCTGGGCGTGCCGGAGACTATTCGGCCCCATATGGACACTCCAACCAAAGATAATATATTGGCTATAGACAACAGTGATAAGACCGCTCCAGACCTATGCGTCCATCGTAAGGTGGCCTGCACTGGAAAAAGAGAGAAAACGGAACAAAGACAAGCATGTCTAGCAATCACAGAGCCTTGAGATCCACACCCACGGCCTCTATGGAGAGTCTTCTCCATAGCATCCCTTTGCTACACATAGGGTTGGAGGAGGTGGCCATGAGGGCCTCTTTGAGACTGTGGGAGGTAGGTATGTGGAGGGACAGAAATCCAATCTCTGGATACTCCACATCCCTGAACAAAATTAGAGAACTCCGACCTGACCTCACAAGAGGAGATCAAATGGAGAGTCACCAACTACTTCGACGAACCCTTCAGTTATTATTCCACCAAAAGAAATTTGGACCATACCCCACGCCTTACTCACCCCACAGGGCCCAACCTGGTTTATAGCATACATCTACATATGCTCTGACACCCAAAACCCCTTGGATATCTGAAAGATACGAAGGTTACATCCAAACTTAGTGCTACAAACAGAGTTACTCTGATTTGGTGCCCAGCCCATGGACCCATGTGCTCCCTTTCTTTCAAAACTGGAACATCACCGTGCCCAAACCTATTGGGCAGGCTCTGGGGACTGAGACAGTTAAAAAGGCTCATAAAGGGGCCGCAATCAAAGAAGAGGGTACATGAACTATTGACCCTCGATAAAAAGTTTGTTGGGATGGTAGTGGGCCCATTGACGGGACACCATCTCAACAAACATCTACACGTCATGAAACAGTGCCGTGGTTGCCTAGAAAATGACTAAACAACAGAACACATACTCTGAATGTCCTGCTCATAAGGAAACCAGACTGAACACCTTAGGCGCTGAAACACCTAGCGCCCGGATGATCCAGGAGGCCCCCAACAACAATCTTGCAAGCTTCATCAGGAAGTTTTTGCAGGACAAATAACAACTCAACATAACACGGCAGGCACAATGGGCCAAACGGTGCTGCCCATATGGGTGCCGTGCAGGAAGAAGATGATCAGGGACTGGAAACAGTAAGAATACATATTGTAGTTATAGTTTAAAATTGTGAATATTCACCTCGTTTTACGGGACTTAGCTATGCGCATGCAACAAGCTGAAGCTAATAAGCAAGTAGGTATTGTAATAAGTTATTATTTTCTGATCTCTGGATTCAAAATTGATGTTTTTTTGGTAATAGCTAAATATCGGTTATCATTTGGTTATCTGGAACCAGGGGGCCCATTCAAAAAAGGGGCATTGGGCACGTGCCCATAATGCCCAGTGGGAAAGAGGGGCCTGCTATTGTGGAAGTATTCAAAAATAGTATATCCCGACTTAACCAGGTGCTTATCATATAAATTTTAATTCATATTCAACAAGTGCATGATCACACGTTCAAAACAAAAAGAAAGAGGCCAAGTACTGGTCCTTGAGGCACTCCACTGATTATAAGCTTCTCCAAAGAAAAGTAGTTAACTCTAACAACAAACTTTCTGTTAGTCTTGATTACTTACAACAATATAAATAGTTAACTTACTTGACCTTGCTCTTCAATTTTTCGGGTCAACTCAACAGTCTTTGCAGCATCTCTTTTTAAATCAGCCTCAAGTTTGTCTCGGTGATCTCTCTTATCTTTTAACTGTTTATTTAGAGATTTCAATTCATTTTGAATCCACCTGTCTCTGTCATCTTTGGAAGTGAATTGACTTCCACGACCCTGTTTTGCATATAACTCTTTTCTCTTCTGTTCTTTCAGAGATAATTCACGAGTACATTCTTCCTCTTTCTTTTTCATAGCTTCATATTGAGGCTTTACCTAAAAAAATAATAGTTATACTCTACTTAAACAACTTCCAAAAAAAAGATTAAGATTATTTGATATAGTGTCGATAGTAAAAATTCACTGAGAAAGTGTTTACTTACTAATTTTGGGTCCCAGAATCCAAATCTGAAATAATTTTGCCCCACCCGGCTATTGTTTAGCAAAACAAAAACCAAAATTTCCTTGAAAGTCCTCTTGTTCATATCCTTCAAACTCTATAATTGCTTCATTAAAATACCTTGTTACTATTACAATGGGTAATATATACACACATGAACCATTAGTCAGTAATTCTACGCTCACATATACATTAATTTCTTATTAAAATGCTTTTTAATTCGAATATTTATTCACTAGACAGTTAACACGCCATATTTACAATGATTGTTACATGTTATACGACATAAGGCTCAAAACGATGCAAAAAAGAGATAGAATCCATCATCTTCATTGATTGATAATATTTTCGTCAACTTTGAGTCTAATGATGATGCGCTTGTAGTGGATACTGCCTTATCGCTCCTCTCTCGAGGAGAGATTTGTAAAAGTATACTCTACAGCCAAATTGGATCACTTTGCGAATATAGTCTCTAGTATGACTTGGAATTCTTTATACAAACAGACAGATGTGAATGAGGCATATAACCGATTCTTGAAGACCCTTGAGACCGAGATGGGAAAAGTTTTTAAATATAAAAAAATAAAGAGAAATTCCAAAAAATTCGACTGGATAACGGCGGATATTCGTGAAAAATGTCGAATCAAGCGCCGGATGTACTTTCAGAAGCGAAGAGGAGAAATTGATGCTAAAACATACAGCAGGTTTGTCAAACTCCTTAACCCAGGCACAGAAAGCGGCAAATATGTCCTACATCGAGAACTCCAGTCAGAAGGGTAGGGATGTCATTAGAGAAACGCAGGGTACAAATAAAAGAGCAAGGAATATCACATAATATTCCTCGTAGGAAGGGGGAAAGCGATTAGCAGATTTTAACTAATGTAAACATCTATTATATTAATGCTT
The DNA here is from genome assembly GCA_013387265.2 of Cryptolaemus montrouzieri. Taxonomy (NCBI): domain Eukaryota; kingdom Metazoa; phylum Arthropoda; class Insecta; order Coleoptera; family Coccinellidae; genus Cryptolaemus; species Cryptolaemus montrouzieri. Next base: position 120,642,230 of record JABFTP020000144.1, on the reverse strand, counting down.
GCAAACCGAAAAGTACCAATACAAAATTCGAGCCCACCTCAATAAGAAATAACAATGAAACCCTATTTTTGTACCCAACGGACCCACAGGAGATACTTTCGAAGATTTTATCTCTGAAGAACACAAAATCCACTATAGTCTTGAAGCATGTGGCCAAGTACATCGCACAGCCTCTTTCATTTATAGTTAATATGCTGATGCATTGTGTAATATTCCCAGATTCATTAAAGAACGCTAGAATAAAGGCAGTTTACAAAAAGGGGGACAAAGCGAAGGTTGAAAATTACAGGCCCATTGCGGTATTGAATGTACTAAGCAAAATTTTTGAGAAAATTATTTATGAGAGATTCATGGCGTTTTTGGAGAAGCATTCCATACTGCATGCAGCACAAAATGGGTTCCGTCGAGGTCGTTCCATAATTAGAGCAGTATACAAAGCACTATATGACATAATGAAGTCGCTTAATGATGGAAAACCTACCTTGTCGATCTTTCTAAAGTATTTGACTGCGTAAATTTTGAACTATTTGTCAAAAGTTAGAACGATATGGTTTACGGGGTACACCCTCAGAACTTGTGTCATCATATCTCAAAGATCGAAGACAGTTTGTTTCCGAGATGAACAGAAGCGGAGGGTTGATAGTGTCCGATTCATATGTTATAGAGCGAGGAGTACCTCAGGGTTCTATACTGGGGCCTCTGCTCTATCTTCTGTATACAAATGACCTGCCGGACGTTCTGGGCGATGGAGCAGTTCAATTTGCTGATGATACGTCCTGCCGTATCAAGAGCTGAAAAATGCAGTTTATCGAAAACTTAACGACATGGAAGAATATTTCAAGAACAACTTAATGTCGAGAAGATGCAGCTCGTGAAATATTCATACAGGTGACACCAAGAGAAACTACAACTGAACTTCGATGGGTATAATCTGGAGTCACAGAAACACATTAAGTTCCTTGGCATTGAGATTGACCACAAAATGGATCCATATTGATAATCTAATGAGACAACTGAGTAGGTACTGTTATGCTCTGAGGATCTTGAGCATGGAGGTCTGTAAGGAGACTGCCAGCATAGCCTACCATTTTTTGGTTGAGTCCCGTCTTCGCTATGGAATTATTTTCTGGGCGAACTCCGCAGATTTCAATAGTCTTCATCTTGCAGAAAAGGAAAAGGGCAATACTCAACCTCAGAAGGAGTGCCAGCTGTAAGCCTCACTTTGCTCAGGTGTCAGTTCTGACCCTGCCAAGTCTGTTCATTTACAAGGCTGCATTGTTTATAGAAATAGGGATCTGTTTGGAAAGCTCACTCGTAATCATCAATACAATACCCGAAAGAAAAATGTTCTACTATACGAGAGATATAACTACACGTACATCCAAAAAAATGTTCATTTCTCTGTTCTGAAAGTTTACAACCATTTACCAGAGTTGATAAGAAACTTGCCCCCCTATGAAAATGAAATCTGTGTTGAGTGACCTTCTCCTCAAGAAGTCTTATTATTCATTGACAGATTTTTTCAGTGATTCCCTTAAGGAATTTTGAAATTTATTGTATATTCTGAAAATTATTTATGATGTTTTTGAAAGTTTGTTTGTCGGTAAATACCACTATTTTTGTATGTAATGTTTCATATTATTTTATTTGTACATTCACAGTTTCTTTTATTGACACGCTGTACGGCTAATGCTAGCCATAATAGCAGCAAATAAACTATTTGATTCATTTATTGATCTATCTCGTTCATAACTGAGACCGAAATTCAAATGGGAATATTTCCAAACCTAACCTACCTAACCTAACTTTAAATTTGATTGAGGAGGTCGTTACTTGATGAAAATCGATATACATATTTTCAATGAAATAAAACTAAAGTATTTAGATTTTCACTATATTAACAAAACTATGACGGTTTCACCACACTGTGGCTTCATCAGATAGATACAAACTAATGAACAGAGTTATTCCTAATATATTAGTCTTATTTCCTACTTAATATTACAATAGGTACAATTCATTATGTTGGAAAACCCATGGGTTTTCCACTTTATGAATTGTAAAAGATTGAGTAAAGGAGGAAATTTAGATCTAACTGACTATTAAGTAACCTACTCTGAATTCTTTTCTTTGTTAATCTCTAAAATTTCCAATAGATTGAGTTTTTGTCATGTTATTTTCATTGTGTAAAAATTTGAAATTAATTTTAATTTTATTTCAAATTCAATTTATGAAATAATCAATAGTCAAATGAAAATAACCTATTTTACCTAAAACCTAACCTACTATCCTATTCCATTCAAAATTATAAATCTAAATTAGGTTTGTGGTTCGGTTAGGTTTGGTTTGAAGATATTTCCATTTGAATATTCCTCTCTGTTATGAAGGGAGATGGCGAGTACGTCATGTCACGTAGGTAAATGTGTGAAATTGTTGCCTAATATTGAGAATTGGGGGCAATCATATCTGGAAAGTAAATATGGCGGCTTAACTGTCAAGAAAATAAACATTTGAATGGAAAAGCATTTTAATATGGAATTAATGTATATTTGAGCGTAGAATTACTGACTAATGGTACATGTGTGTATATATTATCCATTGTAATAGTAACAAGACATTTTGATGAAGCAATTATAGAGTTTGAAGGATATGAACAAGAGGACTTTCAAGGAAATTTTGGTTTTTGTTTTTTCCTAAACGATAGCCAGGCGGGGCAAAATGATTTCAGATTTGGATTCTAAGACACAAAATTAGTACGTAAACACTTTTTCAGTGAATTTTTACTATCGACACTATATCAAATAATTACCTTTTTTCAAATTAATAACACATTAATTTTTTTCATAATAAAGTTGATGAATAAATTTCTTACTTTTTCTAGCTCCGCTTCTTTCTCTTTAATACTTTGCGTCAGACGGGCCAATTCATTTTCCGCTCTCTCCTTAGATTTGTTATCTCCTTGCACCTCCTCAGATAAATCTTTGATTGTCAAGTCTAACTTTGCCTTTTCTTTGATGAGATGCTGTTGGTCGTTGTTCAAAATATCACGTTCTTCTTTAACAGAAACTAATTCCTTTTTTGTTTCCTTGATTTTCTTACTTAAACCTTTAATGTTATCTTGGGCCTTTTTCAAATTTGCACCCAATTTTTCTTGTTCAGTTCCAGATTCATTTCTTTGTTTCTTCAATTCTTCTAATTTTTTCTTATTTTCGTTCAATTCAACTTCATGAATAATATATTCGAGTGCTCTGCGATTCTTATCATGTGTTTGGTATTGACGCAACTCTTCTTTTTCTTCCTCTAATGTTTTGAGACGATCTTCTATTGTTCTAAGAAATTCTTCAATTTTCTCCAGTTTTCCCTCAGTCTCTCGTAAAATTGTTATTGACTGGTCATGCCTTTCATCATAAACTCTGGTTCCAGCAACTTCTCTCAATAATTTTAAACGATGTGCATCTGGAGCTGTAGCCATTTGATTGATTTTACCTTGCTTAACTATATAATACGGATTTGAATTCGAAAAACCAGCAGATTCAAGTAAATTCATGACTTCCGTTCTCGGAACAATTTTCTTATTCAGGAAGTATTGATCTTTTTTGAAACCAATTACTCGCCTCAAATAGATCTCTTCATGTTCAATAGGTACTCGAGCATCAGTATTATCAAAAATGATTTCTACATAAGCAGCCATAACACGAGCCCCAGTACCTTCGTGAAGCAAAGCTTGTCTCTGTTCAGGTCTCAAGTGTGAGAATTCATCACTAAGAACAAACTGAATGGCGTAGAAGAAATTACTTTTACCGGAACCATTGCGTCCAACCACTACATTGTGTCGTTTATCAAAAGGTTCTACTACAGTTTGATCTCTGTAGCTTTTGAAGCCATGAATGATAATCTGTTTGATATGCATTCTAATGTTTACTACGATTTAAGTATTCTTTGAAATAAACCTGTTCCAATTTCAAAACCTAATGGAAATAGCATATTCTGCCTTCCTTCGAATCGGAAAACTACTATTCTTTTATCTTTTCACTCACTAACACTATTTATTTTATTTAATAACATTATTTTGGAGACTTGGCGGACTACACTAACCACAGAATAAAAACGATAAACGAAAAAGTAGTTCAACCAAAGAACATGGACATATTTCTTCTTCTTTTTTACACTTTCAACCATGAACTCGGAAACTTTGCCCATTCAAACAGAAGAACCTACAGTTTATAGTGGATTCGAAACCAAGAAACCACTCCCTTAAGGTTCCTTTTCATTAGAGTGTTTTGACGCTGATTCGGATGGTCACGTGATTTTCAGCGTTTACCCTAGAAAGTTGGGATTTCTAAACTTTATAGCGACAGACGCTATAAGAGAGAAGCGACAAGCTTATATTTTCTGTCTTCAAGAGTTACCAATAAAAACCTTGAGGCAATCAGTTTTCTTCGATACAAAATAGCTAAGTCTCTTTTTATAGTCATCCAGTTATTGCACCATATTAGCTTTCGATACTCGAACAACATAGAGGTTTTAAAAAAAGAATTTCGCAATATATAACACTAAAGATTCCAGAAGTTAAACCAAATTAATGAAAAATAGACTTCATACTCATTAATTAAGTGTTTTAATCTAAAATGAGTGACAAATGACATATTTCGACGCTGAAAACCGCTTTTAATGGGAGCGTCATGATTTCATAGAAAAATAGGTAACATGACCATTTTGACGCTTGAAACGAGAGTCAAAACGCTCCAATGAAAAGGCACCTTTACACCGTGCAAAGATAATTGCCACCACAAGGTTTACAAATTATTTGGCCTTCGAAAGTTTATGGCATTAATTTTTTAGGTGATTCTATGAAATTCAACACTTTTTTGTTCAAGGACGACATCCATGACTCGAACTGGGCACCTGGGCTTAGCATGTTCCTACACGCATATTGAATATTGGGTCATTCGCCATAATCATCAAGCTTTCTTAACTTATTTATATCTGTTGTAGAATATTGAATATTCTTGCTGTTTTTGGCACAGACCGCGTTTGCACCTAGGTTGTATAATATTATACTAGACTTGAAAATTGCTGGTCTCTGAAATCATCTGAACTACTATATTTCATAAGTACATATTACTTATTATTGAATATTATATGTAACACAAGATTAAACTATCTCATATTCTAAAAGGCTATGACAGTAGAGGTTATTTCAACATATATAGGGTTTGCAAGTATAAAAATTAAGTTAAGAGCGCTAAAATAGCTCATTTTAAGTTGATCTATTCAACACTCCCACTTATTTATCGTATGAAGTAGTTTTTGACGATTTATTTAATTAAGTAGGGGACGTTTGCTGCTGTATCATTATGCTAGTACACTACCTGTCATATTTTTCGAACAAGTGTCGAAATTTTTTCGCAATTTTTTTTTATATTAAACAAGTTCCACGAAGAAATAATATATGGATGATGTCAACCCAGATTATTGGGTCCATAATGATTCTAAAACATCTATAGATCATAATCGGCATCACTTGGAAGACTGAACCTGGCCATCGGGGCTCTCTCGGTCAAACAGAGATGAAATTTGAGAAAATATGGCAGGTTATGTATTTTTTTTATTATCTCCTTAGTCCCTTTTATGACCTTGCTTGCTATGTAAAATGTTTTCTTAGATTTGTTTAGACATATAAGAAGTTTGAAATATTTTCTGCTGGTTTTCTTTTTCCATTGTTACAGATTCCAGTCCCAAACCCCCTTCCTTTCACACTTGTTTTTGGAAATCATGGAATGCAAGACAGAATGAAGTGGCTAAGCAGAAAAATCTTTGGTACTCTTTATGTACACACGACACTAACACATCATAAACAGACAAGCTTGCTAGTGCAATAGCGATAGGGAAACAAGTTTTTTCCTCAGGTTTTTTCACTCGTTTATTGAATCATATACAAGATAGTATGGTTCCCTGTTACATTTCCTGAGCTCACACTTGTGTTTTTTTTCTGACACACCAAACTTATAGATATAAGCACTTATTGTAAATACATATATATATATATATATATATATATATATATATATATATATATATATATATATATATATATATATATATATATATATACATTGTATGTGTACTATCAACTCCTGATGATATAATATATTAACTTTGTTGGTAAAACGAGGTCGAGTTCAAAAATAAAAATGATTTTGATGAAGCGGTGTACAGTCTTTTCAGTGTAACTAATTCAATGACTTCAATTTATTTAATACTGCCAATTGAATATGTTTTATTTGTGGATGCAAAATTCTTCATGCTAAATGAACGCAGCGTCATAATTTATGGTTAACACTACAGTCTATGCTTCGTTCCTTCCATCATAGAAAAAAATTGTTTAAACATAAATAAACATGGCTCCATGAAAAGTGAACCGTTAATTTTTCATTTTATTTATTTAGACTAATCGAGTATAAAATAAAAGATAGCTACAATAAAAATCATGTCCTTCCAAGAAGAAATAACTTATAACGAAACATTAGGGGAATATTCCGAACAAAATGCTACAACAGAGGATTTAGAAAAGGCATTAATGGAAGCTGCAGCAGAAGCAGACGCTAGAAATTCTCAAGTGGAGAAAAATTCAAGTGAAAATGAAACAAAGGACCAGATTATCAAAGAAACTAGTATAGATATATCTCCCTTGAAGAGAAAGAGTGTGAACCACAATGAAGAATGTTCGAAAAAAAGGAAGACTGAAGAAGCCTCGGTATCTGTTGAAGGATACGCCAACGTTGTAGCTTCACATTATAATCAAATCGAAGAAAAGGGACTTCAGGAGCGATCTAAAAGTAGAATTGTATATTTAAGAAATTTTCATAATTGGATAAAAAGTATGCTGATCAATGAATATTTAACTAAAGTTAAATCATCTAAGAAGCACAATGCACCCTTAAGAGTGTTAGATATGGGCTGTGGAAAGGGTGGTGATTTACTCAAATGGAAAAAAGGAAATATTACACACTTAATTTGTAGTGATATTGCTTCAGTATCATTGGAACAATGTAAAAATCGTTATGCAGATATGAAAGAGAGAAGTGCACGGGAAAGAAATGGAGGTAAAATATAAAAGTTTTTCTGTATTAGGGTAGATTACATGTTTTGAAATCAGTGGAAAAATAGTTCGGTAATCCTGTCTTGTATGATGACGAGTTTTACGCACCCAAAACGAGTCAATCAGCTGTTTGCTGAATGCATTTGAATTTTATACAGTGTTGTCAGATTAAGATCAAAATGATTGAACCCTCTTATCTGTGTAAGACCTTTTTGCTTTTCTAGTTTTTAGTCAATAAATAATAAACTACTTATGTCATATTCTTAATACCATAAAAACAAAGTTTACGGAATAAATTATTAACTAAATAAAGAGAAAAGGAGACAATTGCAAAGTAGTTTATTAGATTTCACTAATAGTTTATCAAACATACGGAAATGTACTGTGGGACGTATTAAATCATCTTTTACAATTTTTATAATGAATGTGGGAAATGGAGTTTTCCTCTTCTCAAATTGGTGATTTTCATTAGTGTTTTCAGATTATTCAGAACATGAACGTTGGCAACCCTGTAGTAAAGAATTCTCGGTTGTAGTTATACTAGATCATTTGCTATTTTGCTGTTTGCTGATACGTTTCGTTTTGTGTTTCTCAGTAATGATTTTTGCATTAAATTCTGAATACCGTTACAACGTTACTCTTTATGGTAAAACCAGCTTCGGTGTTTTCTATTTTTTTAAATCATCTTGTGAAAACGTTAATTGATCGAATATTGAATCTATTTTTGGGAAAGTATGGACAGCTATTAATGAATCAAAACTAAAAATTTCTTATTCTGTAAAATTGTTGTCGTACACCTATTGGTGATGGATTATGCTCTATTCCTCAATAATAATTTGTTAGAAATAGAGATAACGACGACGATTATGATTCCAAAGACAACCAATAATTCCAATCAAAGAGGAATATGTCACAAATCTGACAACATTGTATAAAATCCAAATGCATTCGGAAACAGTTGATTGACTCGTTTTAGGTGCGCAGAACTCGTCATCATACAAGACAGGATTACCAATAGTTCACTGAAATATACAGCATTCTATTATTTTATGTTTTTCATTTTTTTATATTCGGTAATCCTGCTGTTTATGCTGACTACTTTTGTGCATCGAGGACCGAGTCGACAGAAAATGTTTCCCGAACGATTTAAATTTCAGCCAGTGTTGCCAGATCTCTTTTCCTGGTGGATTTTTTCAACTTCAGTGGTTTTTGGGTTATTCAATATCTAGGTTTTTATTAAAGTTAAGTAAAAAGTATTTTCACATTGTTCAGCCACGTTTTTGAATAGATTTCAGTGGATGAGCCGAGATTTTTTTTCCATTTCGCTTGACATAGACATTAAAGTGTAATTTCAATTTTTGTCATTGAATTTTTGGTTTCGGGCTTGTTCGAACCCGGAACCTCGGTGTGGGAGTCAGTACCTCTACTGACTTACCCACGGAGGGAGATCTCTTCCTTTCTCAAATTTTTGCTGAAGTCGGTTAAAAAGTAGAATTGGCTTTCAGAATCATAGAACATTGAGAATCATATAATAGTAATGAGCAAAATAATTCAATAAATGCTTTTAATTTCTATTGGATTGTAGAAAAAAGCTCAGTCCATGCAATCTCGCAAATTGTATTATTACGATCGCTATCCATTGAAGAACTCTCGAAGTTCTATATTTCAAAAGTCAACATTTAATTTTGCTGAAGGATATGCGAAAAATATTGAGTAGTTTTCATGAAAAATATGTAATGAGAATAATATGATTATGTTAGATATTTCTTACATGAGTGTGAGTGTTCTCAAAAAAAAATACAAACCTATGTCTTTATCTGTCAAACTAAGGGGTGAAAAGAATTCCGGCAATTTACAAAAAAAGCCTAAATAATGTGAATACATTTTTGACGTAAATTTCATAACCGAGACATCAAGTATGGGTGAAATTAGGAAGTTATCAAAATTCGTGAATAACTCGAAAACCGCATCAGAAATATCTGATAAATCTATGAATACTAATGAATTAATATAACAGTTGTTGTTAGTGGCACCCTCCAAATGGATGAAAAGAATATATTGTACTGTGTACAATTCTCAATTTATCACCCTGTAGTATCAGCTAAATAGTATAGGTTCTAGCTTACAAAAAACTCTTTATATTTTGAAAACATCTTGTGCTATTCCACAGTACCCTGTTTGAAAGAAGTCTAAATGTGTATTTGTTTATTTAGATAATTAAGCGCGAGTTCCTGAGGCCCTTTGCGAAAAAATACTAGTCACACATATCCCTTCCGCTCCCGAGAAGTTACGCCTCTGTTTAGGAGTTTTTGCTATCGGTTTCACTTCAATAGTATATCTTATCTTTCACTATTTCATTTTCAACGATAGGTAGGTAATCAAACCTCCGACGTGAGATAAATTGTGGCAACACTGGCTACAATTCGAGTACTTTCGGGAAACATCTGTTTGTCTCGGTACTGGATGCGCGAAAGTGGTCAGCGTAAACAGCAGGATTACCCAGCATTCTATTATTTTATGTTTTTCTTATTTTTATATTCTATCTGTTGTGAGTAATTAAATAATTAAATTAATTTATATATTTTTAGGTCATAGATCATTTAATTATATCAAATATTTCATTACAGGTAATTTATTCTCCATTGAATACATTTCTGCTGATTGCTCAAGATCTCGACTTAGAGAAAAATATTCTGATCCTTCTTTAAAACTAGATATTGTGAGTTGCCAGTTTGCATTTCATTACAGTTTTGAGTCTTTACCCCAAGCAGAGTGTATGCTAAGAAATGCTGGGGAGTGTCTCTTGGCAGGAGGATATTTCATTGGAACTATTCCTGATTCCAATGATCTGGTAGCTAGAGCAAGAAAGGCAGATTCCAGTGTTTTTGGAAACGATGTGTACAAAGTTGTGTTTGATTGTGATACAAACAAACCTCCATTATTTGGTGCTAAGTACAATTTTTATTTAGATGGTGTAGTAGACTGTCCAGAGTTTTTGGTTCATTTTCCTACCTTAGTTAAGTTAGCAAAAAAATACGGATTGAAGTTTGTGAAGAAAGAAAAATTCTATGATTTTTTCAATAGAATGAAAGATGAAGGAGTGAAGTTGTTGAGCAATATGAGCAGCTTGGAATCGTATCCACCACTTCAAAGTTCAAACCTAGTCGGAACGGCAGACGATGATTATTTACATGCTGACAATTTTTTGAAAGGAATTAGTAGGGACCGTGGAGGTAGAGACTGTAAAATAGGCACCTTGTCTAAATCTGAATGGGAAGCATCTTGTAAGTATCTTATAAATTTTGTATAAACACAATTTATCATATAATTGAAATATTCTTCTTCTTTTTCTCCAATATTATATTATTAACTTGCCGAACTGATAGACATTCTATCCAATTTCAATAAATTTGCATATTTTCTACAGATCTTGCAAGTTTATTTTTCAATTCACTTATTTGCATCACAAGAATTAAATGAACAGAAAAGAAACCTACATGTCATACCTATTATTAGGTATCCTTAAAATGTATACCAATATTATGGTTTTCATGGTTTATTTCAATTTTCTGACATTTATGATTGTCCTAATTCTTTTTTCGATATATATCTCTTTCGGATACCATTCCACTCGACAAATTATGGTCTAAACAATCCCCTCACCCATTGTGGTAGATTAACAAATGAATACAGAGCGCAAAGCCTGGGATTCATTGGAAATACTTTAAATAAATTCAATACGAGTTTGAAGAGGATTTAGTAGCATTCGCATAATGATCAGCCAAATCTTCAAAATTCCTCCTTTTTTTGCGATATGTCATCATGACTAGGGCTACTGTTTTGTGTTGTAACTCAATGTTCCTTTTACCGGCTGTAAAATTTTGGAATTTAAAAGTGTATTTTAATTTTAGCTAGATAGATAATATTATAGTTGCAATTTAATAAATTATTATGTAATCTACCGAATAAGAGGGTGACCCGTAAATAAATAAATAAACGTTATATCCAGAGCTTTATCAAAAACAATAAAAACTTGGACAATGAGTCCTTTCTATTAATTATGATTAGAGGTGCATATGAATATTGGGTTACTTGTGTATTCATCGTTCTCACCATTCAGATAGATATTAAAATTGAGTCTGCTGATTGACAGCCCTGCCACTTCAAGCCAGTGGCACACTTTACCCCAAATTCCACCTACAAGCCCAATTTTTCTTGTAAAGGCGATAAGCTTTGTTTGTGGGAGCTTAATAACCTCCACTTCCATCGAGCCTGATTCTGTCCCCAACTGGGCATTAGTACATGACCGTTCTACTGATTATATCTCCTCACATAGCCTGCATGAAGGGTCCTCCATCCATTCTAAAGTAATCAGGTGATTTCTGAATCGACAGTGCCCCATTAATATGGCAACTAGAATTTTCAAGTCTGGACTGAAGAGTTTAAGCCAAGCCTTGGTTCTAGCAGTGGAAGGTCCACTGATGCCAAGCTGAGAGTGTCTGAGGCCTGTGAGACTCAGCCAGTGCTTCTGTACTTTCAGGTTATTTTACATCCTTGTGGTCTCCAGGGGAATTCCAAGCCTGTTCCACGAGCGGCGAATGATCTGCTTGCTCATTGTCTTCAATACCTGAGTGGCCCGGGACCCACATCAGACGGAACCTATTTCTTCCAGTTCGGCGAGGGTTCAACGACATTTCTTCGCAATGAGTGATAATCAGTTGTCGGATGCTTGTGCCTTCAGTGCAGCTTTGTTATTTGTAATAATTTTTATTGACCTACTTGTTATTCCCAACGCAAGCAAGAGGTGAGCACAGTGGTCGATGGCGAATATTTCGGCTATTAAACAGTCGCGAGCGTGCCAAGACAGTTAGACTGTTCCTTAACAGCACCTCGACCATATACACCTTCTTCAACATCTTGGTCAGTTTTAGAGCCGTCTGTGAACCAAAAGGGCCCCTCAAGAAGACAGTCTTTAGAGCTGGCCCATTCCTGTTTGCTAGGAATGGCAGACCCATGTTGGTTTTCAGTATTGCTATGTCAGTCTTCATACTCAGCAACTCGTACCCTTTCTAGCTACTCCCCTAATCACCAGACAAAGAGACGCGAGGTCCAGTATCGGTTCCTTCTCACCACTTACATATGGAAACGATCTCAAAAAATTAATAAATACAACGTCTGTCTCAAAGTAAACAGGACTTTCCAGAAATAAGGAAAGCAGATGGTTTTTTTGGAAAAATTCTTTTACTTTATTCAAAGTAGTCTCGTTTCGCTTCGATACACTGTTTTGCACCGTTAAATAACATTTCGAATGAGTGTTTGAGGTGAATATGGGGAATGGTTGACCGATAAAATTTGATTTTTGGTCAAGTAATTAGCGTCGATCGGTGAGATGGCCGCATAATCGTGCAACAAATGCCAGCTCCATTCCTCAAGATATTCCGGCTGAATGCGACGAACACGATGCACTAAACTCCTCAAAATACGAAGATAATAAACCGCAGTAACCGTTTGGCCCGATGAAACGAACTCATGATGAACAATATCCTTCGAATCGTGAAAACAAATGATCATTGTCTTCTCTTTTGACTTCTCGAATCGAGATTTTCTGATTGCTGGCTTGTTTGCTAACCATGTTTTGTCACACACCTTCCCATAGTTCAAATCCTCGGTTAAAATGCGATAATCGCATCTTTGGACATTGTCAATTTCATTTCTATGAAACGCAACGCTGATTTTGGTTGGATTTTAAGAAATTCGCGCGCTTTTTCGATGCTCTTTGGCGTAATAACGAATTTCGCCTCGCCGACGTGAGGGTCGTCATTAATATCTTCCCGACCATTTTTAAAGCACGTATACCACTCATGAACTCTGTCACGGGATACAGAATCGTCACATAACCTTCTAGCATCAATTGAAATGTTTCGGTGAACGTTTTACCGAGTTTTAAACAAAACTTGATATTGGCTCTTTATTTGATGCTCTTTTTTGTACCGACTACCAAAACATATTTTCACTTTAAGCGCACGTGAACCAAATGTCATGAAATTTTGACTGAAATTCAGGAAAAGATGTAACTTTCAAACGCCACTAGTCACTTACAGGTGGCGGCACCAGAAGCGTCCCTAATGGGAAAGTCCTGTTTACTTTGAGACAGACTGTATTATTGATGTCAACTATAAAATGCTCCGATAAAATTCGATAACTCAAATATCTCATGTATGTATGTATGTGAACGGCCACTCAGTATCCTTGAACTTGCATGTCTGACCAAATCATCCTTATGTACTGACAGTGCTAAAAATTTGTATGATTGTTTCAACTCCTAATTTATCACTTATAATTACCACATATTTCCATATCATTTGTGCTTTAAAATATTGCTATTCGTGCAGAATGATGTTGCAATATTTGAGGTCATCTAGTTACATATAATGAAAAATTCCATGAGAATTTCCTGATATCGCTAATATGAACTTGTTCCAATATTCAGCCTAAATAGATTGTATGAAAACAAAAACTAGAAGGGTTGATCTTATCCCCACTCCTAGAAGTATTGATGATAAATATTTTATGATTTTTTATATTTCTATCCAATAGAATAATAAAATTATTTTATTTTCAGCTCTGTATTTGGCCTTTGTTTTTGAGAAAGTCAAAAACACCTGGAATGCTGATGGAACTCCTTGTTATGATATATAAAATCTTGTTTTATATTTAATGATTTTATGGATTGATGATAACTTTATAATGTATTTTATTGTGTTTTTCTATATTGATTTATATCCATTTCGAATTTTGTTGTTCTGAGATAATATGGGTATTTCTATGATATGAAAAAAAGAATACTAAATAAAATCTCATTGAATTTAATTATTTACAATATATTCTTAGTTACAATGATTATCTTTAAATTACATAATTTACATTACATACTAACCTCAGTATTCTACTTTCTTTTCAGTTCACATCAATGATACTTTAACAAGGATCTTTTTGGGTCTGTAAGTAAGAAATAGCCAAATACAATCAAAATGATTCTGAATTATCTAAACATCAGGGAAGTATGGAATTTATTTATTGAAAAATTATTTAGCCGTACGAAAATGGAACATTATCATTTGAAATCAATGTTAAATTTCAAATTTTCAGATCTGCGCCAAAAATCCCCATTTGTGTAATGGTGTTGGTCATATTATGTTAGGATGTAAGAAGTAAGTATGCAAGTTAATAAAACGGTGTAGCTTAGATGAATTTCATAATTTTTGTTCAAATTTATTGAAAAGAATAATATACAAATATGTCTATAAATAGTGCATATGAACTATTTTTATAAGTGTTAGGTTACTGGTAGAAATGACTCGAATTTATGCATGAAATCGAAAATTATACCTTCCGACAATGATTCGATTGTAGACGACTCCGGGGATGAGGTAGAAGATATGTATGGCGAATCATATAATGTTGCCATGGAGGCAAACTGCGACTTGAAAAAGAATTTACCTCTTTCAATAATACAATCAAACGAGGCGGAACTCAATAATAAATCTATTCGAAATTGGTCAAGAATTATTCGCGTAAATCTCCTGGAAATTTTACTAGTGATTCTGCCATCACAAATCTCGTCAAGAAATTGGATTCACTCACACCAAGAAAACTCTGAACTTTCATTCGATGAAGATGTTTCGGATTTAATAGTATTCCAGACTAATTTATACAGACAACAAATATCCAATTAACGAAAAAGAACAAATCCTTCAGAAATCAAAACTTTTTCGGCAATGAATTTACTAATGGGACTCAAAAAAATACCCAAGTGATAGTAGAGCTTCTGATTTTCATGATCCCTACATAAGTTCATTGATGTCTGTCAAGTGGTTTAATTGGCTTCTCTCCAATCTACATGTGAATGACAGTATATTAATGCCAAATAAAAGCGAAGATCGAAGAAAATTATTTTTCAAGGGACAATATTCAACCTTTGTAGAATGTTAAATATCCTCCCTTGAAGGAGCTAGTTTTCCGATCTACTCTTCATAATCACCGTTAACCGGTGAGGTGGTGAGGTAGCCTCTGTTTCGGTCCGTTGGGGGTGCAGTGATATTTACATTATTGCGTTCGCTCCAACGAATTGAGATGAGTAGGTAACGGTATAGCCTTGTGTTACGAATGGGTAGACAATGCTGACGAGGTCAAACGAGACTGAAACTGCAGTCCATTGTTCCTATTCGTGACATCTGACCGTGCTTGCGAAATCTCGCATATAGTAACTTTTTGTTTTGAGAAGAAAAGCGAAGATAATCATGATAAGCTTTAAACCTGCAGCCCTTTTTGAATATAATGTCTCGGAAATTGTATTTCTCCAACTAGAGAAATAAGCATTGACGAATCCATGAAACAATATCTGCCTAAAATCCAATTAAGGGATTTTCTAAATTTAAAAAAATCGATTTTCAACGTAAAATATTCCTCAGTATCAGAGAAATACTGCCCTAAAATTTTATTGAGAGATTCGAAATAAAAAAATGTTATAGCTGTATTCATAACGGTATCTTCTTGGATAAAATCATAGTAAAAATACTTTGAACACGTTTTTCTCGAAATCAAATTTTTCAGTCTGGGACACATTTTTCTCAAAATCTACTAAACTAATCTCAGAAAACCAAATTTTTTTTGGTGCTCTATACAAATGACTAGTAAATAAACCTCTAAACTGTTAAGAAAACCACCCCACCTTTTTAGTACAGGAGTAAATGAAGGCCATAAAAAAATGAACTTTTTAAAGTTTATTTATTAGTTTTTTTATTATTATTCATGTGTCTGATGAATCGAATCGCGTTGGCATTTTCAATAAATTTGTTGAAGAAAGGCAGAAAAGTGTCCCACAAATTAAAATGCATCTTTTGGAAGACGCCCTCTGCAGTGGTAAAAAAACTAAAGTGCCAAAAAAATTTTTTGTACACCTTACAACCTTTATAGTAATCTGTAAAAAAATTGTAATTATTAATAAAATAGTTGTTTTTTTCAATATTTCATAAAAGAGGGTACAAAGTGTGGATGCTGTCAAAAATTTCAGATATATACTGGGAAATTGGACGATACAGAGGAAAGTTTGCGTGCAAGAGTTGTGAAACATCTTGATGGTAAGGAAAACAAGAATCACATTGCATATTTTGATAGTTTCTTTACTAGCGTTCAACTGTTAGAGGAGCTCAAGGAGAAAAATATTAACGTTTGCGATACTGTTAACTCCAACAGGAAATTACTTCCAACTTAACCACCGCTGTGGCCAGGTGGGAAGATCACACGCTTCCCACCTGGCGGTACACATGCGGCTGCCTGTTCGATTCCGGCGAAGGATTGGGTGTTGTATGCGTCTTTGAATTTGACAGAGTCGCCTATAGAGGGCATAAATTTCCTGGACCAGACACCTTGTGGTGGCAGTTATTGCACGGTCTAGGAGTGTGGTTCGGAATTCACTGTAAGCTGTAGGTCCACCTGTTTACATGGGCTTAGTTCCCGAGCACATCGTTAAAAGAAAGACGAACGAACGAACTTCCAACTTTCAAAAGCGATATGTTATTGTACGAAAGTCAAGTTCTAATAACATCAAATTAACTTGGTTGCTATTAAATGGCTAGACAAGCGGAGTGTCCATCCTATGCTATCGAATTCACATAATCCAAGAAGTTACACAGAAGTTGACAGAAAAAATAAATACGGTACAATTGATAAATTCCCTTGTCCTATTGCTTTGACAGATTATAATAGAAACATGAATTTCGTCGATACATTCGATCAGAATCTGAACGTTTACAAAATTGAAAATTTTCTTATTTTCTCGATGCATCTTTTATAAAAACATTTGTTCTATGCACAAAGAACTCAGTATTCCCCATATTTCAATGAAGGAGTTCAGAAGAAAAGTAATAGTCTCTAGTAACTGAAATAATAGTTACCAGAAAAAACTTCAGCTGATATTTTTATTGCCATAAAAAAAAGACAAATCATTTGAACCATTAGAAATTAGGACTAGTCAGAATGGTCATCAACCGAAAAGGGACACTCGACGCCGTTGTGCTAAATGCAGCACTTCCCAAAAACAAGTCAGGACTGACTGAATATGTTCGGTTTGTGAAGTACTCCTGTTTGGGCAAAAATAAATATTGTTTTAAAGAATACCATTCAGGTAGGTTTTCAATCATACGCCCATCCATGTGCACTGGTACAAAAATCTGTATCATCTAATTTTTTCTATATTTAGTCAAAAATTTGTAATATTTTGTTTTTTTAAGTGGATAAGTACATGCTTTGTTAATTTTTTGAAAACTAATAAATAACTTTTTGCGTCGTGCCCCTCTGGGACATTTTTTTAGTAATTTGGATTGTCCCTGAAAAAAGTTAAAACTTTTTGACGTAATGAAAAATGCCGAAAGTCTATTTTGATATATTCTTCCTTGAAGAGGTGTAATTTTCGAGAAATCAGTGGCGTACCATCCAAATTAATTAGAATTACCAATCCCAAACAACGAAAATGTAGTACTGAAAATATAACCTCTTAGATTTTTAAGTGTGCCGCACAATTAGCTTGAGATGGTTTCTGAAATGATACAATGAATTAGTCTTCGATCATTCTGTATATCTACATAAAATATGACAATACTGTATATTTGTTTGATTTATTACATTGATTGTGATCATGATCGAGCTTGAGATCATAGATATTTTAAGCTTTATGACAATAAATCGAAGGTGACAGTACAAAATATTCTTTAGTGGCTTTGCTTGATTATTTCAAAATTCTAGCAGTTTCCTATCTTTATTTTTTCAAAAATGATGCTACAAAATTCTTTACTTACTTTTTGCCAAGAAGTCGATTCTAAAATCAACAATTTTATTGCTCAAAATGAATTGGAAATATTATTTTCTAATAGTTGCTGGGTAAAAGGTAAGTACATTTGGTCTAGAATTTTGGTAAATGTTATTCTTACCATAAATAACATTAATTTTATTATTTTACTAATAAAAATTATTATGCTCAAAAATTTGATCGTTTGCAGCTTGTTTATATGTTATGAATGAAAATCACAAATAATAATAATGAAAAAACCTCAGAATTATTCAATTATGTTTTATCATAATTTCATTCTTATTCCTACCTCGTTCGAATCGAAGTATGTTCTCTTCTGTTTAAAATTTTAGGATAAATTAAAATCATTTTGAAAGGCTTGATTTGATGTTTAGCTATTCTTCGACATTTGAGCAATTCTGCATTGAAAGTACAAATTCAACAACTCATGAAAGAAACGCACTATACTTTTTCCTATTCAACTTAATAAGATTTTCAATGTCTATTAAAGTTAATACCTGCTCAATATCATTCATTTTGTTTTTCACGAAGTTGAGAATTTTTTTACCAAGCGTCAAAACTAGATTTTGAAACACCCGCTTAAGAGGTTATTGCCTTCTACTTTACACGCATGTCCACTGGTTCGATCTAGCTCTTGTTCTTAACTTAACTGTCACTGTCAGTTGGATCGGAGAACGATCTCATGATAGTCGGTTTTGTTGTGAGTGCTTGGTTTCTAATACATTATGGAAATCGAAAACTCAAGCAATGGAGATATTTCAAAATCGGTGAGTACATATTTTGGCTATTTATCGTAATTTCTAACTATTTTTGTCATAATAATCAACAAATGCTTCTATATAAAGCATGTTTGCTGGAAGCTTTCATAACGCGGCCGAAAATTTTCTAAGTCCCAACATGGCGTCAGATTCTAAGTCCCACCACGTATAGCATAGGATCGGTGTTTAATTATGTTGTATATACGTACATTTGTGGTTTTGTTTTTATTGCTCTGATTTCGAATTTTTTCAATACTTTCTTGATTGGAAATTTAAGATTATTTGTTCGAATGTTGTTTTATTTAGAACCACGTTTTTATTTCTAGGACAAAAACACTGATAATTCAGAAAACAATCACATTAACGGCATAAACGGCTATTCCTCAACAGAAAACGATAAGCATAGAAGTGAAAGATCAGAACATAAAAGTAAACATAAGGATAAAGATAGAGACAAGGATAGGGACAAGTATAAAAGCAAAGATCATAAGAGCTCCAGTAAAGATAAAGATAGACATTCAAGTTCGAAGGATAAGGATCGCCACAGCTCCCATAAATCCTCCAGCAAAGACAAGGATAGGGATCGTGAAAAGGATCGAGGTGATAGGGATAAGGATAAAGATAGGCATAGAGATAAAGATAAGCATAGAGATGACAAAAAGCATTCCTCTTCGTCCTCTTCCAGGGATAAGGATAAGGATAGAAAAAACCGTGACAAAGACCGAGACCATAAAAGCTCTCATGATAAAGATCATAAGTCTTCAAGTCGAGACAAAGATAAGGACCATCGCGACAAAGAGCATCGGGATAAAGAGAAGGATAAAGACCGAAGTAAGCACAGCTCATCCAGAGACAAGGACAAAGAAAGGGAGAAAGATAGGGACAAGTCTAAGCATAGTAGCAGCTCGAAGGACAAAGACAAATATCGAGAAAAAGACAAGAACAAACATTCCAGCTCAAAGGAGAAGGAGAAAAAGGAGAAGATAGGTGAGAGTACTGAATGCATTTAACAATATTTACATATCTATAAGGTATAGATATGTGCAAGTTTGAATAAATGTTTGAAAATATCTGTTCTAATGGTTAATACAGATGCTTCATTTATATTATGGAAATTCATTTCCAACGAAGGTGGAATAAAATATTTTTATACTTTCCACAATTTTACTATCATAAACACGACCAGTTTTAACTGTCAATTCATTTTCAGTGGTCAACTACAGGAAACAAACCTACTTATATAGATACTAGCCTAATTACAAATTTAGTAGTGGAGAGGTATTAATGTCCAGCTGGCTTAAGGGTGATCTCACTTGGGTTTTTACAAAGCTTATTGATGCCCAACTGATTAATATTCTGTCCTTTTTCGCAATTATGAGTTACTAGTAAATATCAAAGTTCTTCATAATTGCGAAAAAGGACAGAAAATGAATCTGTTGGAATGTTTGGAAATAAATAAGCTTTGTAAAAACCCAAGTGAAATCACTGTTAATAGTGAGTTGGACATTAATACCTCTCTACTATTAAATTTGTAATTAGGCTACTATCTATACAGGGTATCCCAAGTTGAGTGGCGTATTCGCTTATGGAGAACTAATAACGCTATCGTTCTGAAATTTTGGTATTTGATTCAGGTGGTCCTAAACTCTATTTCTGAAATATTTTCACCTCAATGGCACTTCAGGTTATACCCTTATTTAATATAGAATACCCTGTATATTGATGACTGGTTCGATAACACTTGTTATTCCAATTACAAAAACACCTAACATAAATCTAGCTTGTTTCGTTCATGAAATATCCTAGTATTACTTGAAAATAATCGATGTTTTGCATTTTGAAAAAATTGATACATCTCGAGAACGGCGTGAGCTCCAAAATAATGAAAGGTGTTTCGTAAACAAGAAACCATTCGGGACATAACTCATGTCTAACTGAATCTCAGTCAGTATGCAGAGGGCACTTTTTTCTACTCGACCCATAACACCCTGTGATGTGGCTCTCCTCAGTTCCTCCACATCCAACTGCATGAAAGCATTTTGCAGTATATTATGCAAATCATTTCTTGAAGTAACAGGTTCAGAATACATTTTATCTTTTAGCGTTCCCCTAATATAAAAATCCATAGGCGTTAAGTCAGGTGACCTTGGAGGCCACAAAGTGTTCAAATCCATCTATCTTCAAACATAACAGTTAACATTCGATAATTTTCATTTGTGCCATTAGCTGGCGCTCCATCGAGTTGGTACCAACAACACCTTGATTCAGCTACTGATAAAGTGTCAACGAAGTCACTTATTACCGTCCTCAAAATTTCAAGTTTTCATCATACACAAAATACGAAAATCTGTCCTTCAAAAGTGCAAATACATTAAAACTAAATTTATTTTGAGGATTTCGTTCCCTCGTAATATGAGGATTTAATTTGACCCAAATGTGTGAGTTACTCTGGTTGAAAACGCCCTCATTAAAAAATTGGGCCTCACCCGTCCAGATAATCCTTTTGAGAAAATCGGGATCGCCTTTGCCAACTTTAGGTATGTACGTAAAATTCGTTTTTCGCCTTAACTTGAAAACTTGAAATCTCAGGTACAGGGTATGTATACTAATAATAATATTATTATCATTATATGTTTATTAGCAGAACTAAAGCTAATACTTAGTAAATATATGTTTACATGGTGTGTACCCTTATTACCACACGGAAATACACACCAAATGCATAATTTGCATTAAATTAAAAAAATTCATCTGAATATATCACAGTAGGCATAAGTACAAATATTTCAATTAACACAATTTCCACATAGACTCAAATTATTTCAATAGAATTTTTAAAATAGATAATACATCTGCTTCTGAAGCTCTTGAGGGTGGAACTATTCTTGAGTGTGCTTGGTAAATTATTATATTCTACAAGGCCATTGTGAAACAAATTATTTTGGCTGTATGAAGATATGGGGAACTTCATTTAGTTTTTTACGGTAAATCTGATGAATTGAAAAAAATATGGCTTACATTTGAAAAAACCTAATTTTCGATGTTTCTTTGTTACGAAATGTGACACGGAAAAAAGAGCGTTCTGTATACTGACAGATTCAGTGGGATATGAGTTATGTCTCGCATGGTTTCTTGTTTGCAAAACACCTTTCATTATTTTGGTAGCTCACGTCGTTCTAGAGATATATCAATTTTTTCAGAAATGTGCTCCAACACACTCAAAATTGTTAACTATGGTATTTGTCGCTTCTACTTTGGGTAAACAATCGGCAGGTTTCATTTTCAATTCCAAATAAAACCGCATTTTTTTGAGAAAAGTGGTGATATTTTTATTTTAATGCAAAGTACAAATTCTGAGATTTATAATGAAACACGATATCTGGCAAGTTTCCACCTCGGCCCTTTTTTCAAATTGTAGGCCTTATCTTTGACGTAGCTCCAAAGAATCTAATGGTGTTTGATCGCATGATCTAGGGGGCCAATTCTCGTTTCCATTGCGAGAAATTACACATTCAGAGAATTGTTGTTGGAATAGTCATTGTTTCACCAGCAGTGTGGCACGTAGCGCCATCCTTGCAAGCCAAGAGCATCCAATTGGGGCCAAAAAAAGTCAGTCAACATCGCTCTGTAATGGTTTCCATTCACTGTAACTGTTGCGCGTGCCTCACGACGTTGTTCGTGCACTTTATAGGTATGGAGATGCAAAATACGGTGCAAAGTGTTTGGGGAAATGCCCAATTCCTGTGATCGTCTCGAAATTGACAAATTCGGCTTTTCAGCCACACTATCAGCTACACGTGTTCGATGCTGGACAACACTAACTTGTCCGCAACGTTCAAATTTATGGAATAAATTCACTACAGATGGGGGAGTAGGTGCTTGATGATGACCAAAAGCAGCACGAACTTTTCGAACAGTGTTCGCAAAATTTTCACCGGTTTTCTAGAGAATTTTCACTATTTCGATGCGTTGTGCGAGAGTAAATCTTTCCATGATTGAAATTCTCCTTATTTTCACTTGTCAAATCACCATGCATTGACAGTTCTATGTAGACAGTTCAGAAATGGCGGCAAATTTATAACGAAACCTGCCGATGGAAGACCCTTTAATAGCTCTTCACAGAAGACTGAGAAGGAATGAGGAAAAGTATTATTGCAATCGTCCAATCGCTTTTACAGAAGTTGATGGTGGTATCTGCATATTAGTTGACTCATGTCTTACAACACATATAGGACACATCGTTTGTTATATATTGATGAATTTTTGGCAACACAGTAATCATTCCACAGCCACTTTATTCACCAGGTTTAATTCCTTGAAATTTGTACCTGTTTTCAAAACTGAAAAGACCCGTGAAAGGGGGGAGATTCGTCACGCTTGAGAAGATAAGGAATATTACTTTGAATTAAACAGAAAAAAATATATTTTCGAGAAAATTAAAAAGTACATTTTTCTTAAAACAAACTGTATATCAAATAATTATAATTCTAAATGTTCATTTATGACACTAACACAACATAAACAGACAAGCTATTGCTAGTGACAGGGAAACGAGTTTTTTCCACGGGTTTTTTCACTTGTTTATTGAATCATACCTAAGATAGTATGGTTCCCCTGTTACATTTCCTGAGCTCACACTTTAGGGGCAATCGTAGGATGCATGATGCGAGTTTAGATGCCAGATCAAGGAGCAGGCATGGTCTGTTTTTTTCCCGCTAATCTATTTATTCGCTTGTTTTTTTACGATTGTGTTTTTCTGACATATACCAAAATTATAGATATAAGCATTTATTGTAACTACAAGTATTCAATTTCTGTAAATCCTCTCTTTTCAAATATATATATATATATATATATATATATATATATATATATATATATATATATATATATATATATATATATATATATATATATATATATATATATATATATATTCACAAATTAAATTTTTCGTCTTTGAGAGTGGTAATAATGTATCTTTGTTCTTCAAGATGAGCCGAAAATTCCTGAGCCCAAAGTGGAACCAGACTCTGCTGCAGAAGATTCTGTAAACAATGAGTCAATGGATGAAGACGATAACAAACTTAGTATCAAGGAGGAGCCAGATTCTCAAGATGAGAAAGACATAACTGCCAATCTCTCTCAGGCCAGCAGTTGCGACTATAATTTGTCGCAATTCAGCAAAAGTGAACCAGCTTTTGAAGATGGCGAGGAGGAGGAGGAAGAGGAAAGGGAAGAGGAAAAACCAGTTGTTAAAGAAGAACCAGAGGAAGATTCTGATGAAGATATTCCTTTGGTATGTATTTTAGATTTGTACTTTGAAAAAACCTTTGGTGTTTTCACGTTCAATCAATTTTAGTTAGTGTAAGTGCATAACTTTTTGATCCTGCATTTAGAGGGTCAACTCTGATAATTATAATGAATCAATCCCCAAATGACAACCAATTTTGAAACTTTTGTTTCAATATCTATTTGCAAGGCTAACGAGATTTATAGCAGTCTAACCGCAGCACGACTCTTGGACCTTAGGATTAAATTGATATCTTTGAAACTTATAACCTTGAAACCAACGCAGATTTAGGTAACCTTCAAGAGCATATTTTAGATTTTCCAGTTATTTCGTAGAGTAACGATATTTTTTCTCGAATAGATAAAAATATCAGTTGCTATTGAGATAGTTTTCTATATTAATATTATAAAGAGGAAAGATTTGATTGTTTTTTTGTTTGTTTGCATTGAATATGCACCGAAACTACTTGATCGATTCGAAAAATCCTTTCATTGTTGCGAAGCTACACTATCTCCGGTGAACATACGAGGTATGTTGGTAACTCTGCAGCGTTCGCATTAGTTTCATTCGAAACAGAATTCATTTCTGCGTCAGCCTGTGCAAATTTCGTGTTGATCGGTTGTATATTTCGT
Source organism: Cryptolaemus montrouzieri (assembly GCA_013387265.2). Classification (NCBI taxonomy): domain Eukaryota; kingdom Metazoa; phylum Arthropoda; class Insecta; order Coleoptera; family Coccinellidae; genus Cryptolaemus; species Cryptolaemus montrouzieri. The sequence goes on along the minus strand of JABFTP020000144.1, from coordinate 120,617,578 downwards.
GTTTTATTGTCATTTGAACATCGACCTGTTTTGACCCGCCGTCGTGAAGATGAGTGATAAAATAACTGAGCAAAGAATAGTGATTAGATATTTGGTGAAACACGTTGAAACTTCCGTGGAAATTATGAAAGAGTTAACCGACGTGTATAAGGAAGATTGTCTGAAAAAATCAGTTGTCTACGATTGGGCAAAGCGGTTCGGAAGCGGCAGAGAGTCAGTGGAGCTCTCTCCACCTCTCGAAACGCACAAAATCTCGATCGGCTGCGCTCGCGAGTGCTCGGAGACCGTCGGGTAAGCGACGAGTTGGGCATCAACAAGTACCCACGAAAGCCAGAATGTCAAAATCGAAAGTGAAATCTCTACTCATAGCATTTTTCGATATTAATGGAGCTGTACACCACGAATACGTTCCAACAGGTCAGAGAGTCAACGCAGTATTCTACATTGAAGTTTTGAAACGTCTGAAGGGCCGTGTGTTTCGTGTACGACTCGAATTGGCGGAGCGCGGATGGGTGCTTCATCATGACAATGCTCCGGTCCACTCGTCATTTGCAGTTCGTGATTTTTTAACCAAAAACGGCATTCCAACACTTTCACACCCCCCTACAGTCCAGATCTGGCCCCCTGTGACTTACATCTGTTCCCACAGTTGAAGTCATACCTCGTAGGCTATATTAAATTTTCAAAAAAGTTGGAGATCCATACTAAAACTCCAATAATGTAACCCAAGGTGTAAAAAAATTATCAAAAAACTTTCTTACATCGTGTGCGTTGCCAAAACTATTGATTATAGAACAAAATAATCTATTACGACTTTGCAGAACATATAATCATCTAATAAAAATATCGCGACAGCATATGTTTTAACTATTATAGTTATGTAACAATAAGTCTTTTCTCAAAATTTGGAATTAGTAGGGATTGACCTAGGAAAAGAACGTTCTACTCATGGCCAACTGTATGTTGGTCTATCGCGTGTTGGAGGTCCTGAAAATCAATTTATTTCGCTGCCACAAAATAAATTAACATCAAACATCGTTCACAGGAAAGCTGTGACTCAATAAATTGATTTTCAGGAGCAGAGAAAGTAAAGTATTACTATTTATAAACATTAAAAAAAAATATATATATATATATATATATATATATATATATATATATATATATATATATATATATATATATATATATATATATATATATATATTTCATATTCGAAATTTCGTCATTTTACTCGTTTTTAACAACCCCATGCAAAAACGAGAAAGTATGTATGGGATTGTGTGTATGTGTGTGTGTGTAAAAAATTATAACTTTTGAAATGTTTGTTTAATAACCGTGTGAAGCCAGGGCGGGCTGCTAGTCAGCCATAATGATGATTGCTGCTGTATTCAGTGTCACTGTATATGTAGTTGAAGTAAAAATGTTAGATTTTGCTAGTTCTTTGCTTGGATTTTACCCCTGAGTCAAAAATTATGTATTGAAAGATTCAAATTCCCCTCTGCAACAGCATAGATCAGATAGTGCTAAATTTGATCAACAAACCAACAAAAACAAAGTGAAAATACTTCTCAATCAGTGGCCCTTATTGCTTTCTTGAACAGTTTTGTTTTACGTGATTGTGCATTATCGTGGAACAAAATCATTTCTATCGCGTTTTTACTATTCACGACGTTCTTAGCGCTATTCAAATCGATTAATTGTTGTTCAGTATCAACACTTTTTCCGTATTCTACCAGCTCAAGATCAAATCCTTCTGATTCCTCTGAACTCTAAATATAGAGCATTCTTTTACACAATTTCGTGAAGAATTCTTTTTATTTTGTATCTGGCGAGCAAGTTATTTTCCTTAACTGCGTTATAATTAATCATGATGATAATATGAAATTAAACTATGTATTATACTATCACAAGAGATTTATTGAAAATCAGGATTGCAATTTGGGTTTCTCAACCATCTTTAGCTGACAAGTACTGGACTAAGTTGAAAATATATACATAAACAGGTAGATACAACAAGTTGCAAACAAGAGGTAATGAACTAATTACGATAAAAGCAGGTATTAGTTAGAGATATCAAATATGGATGAATAAGCTGGACCATACTGGTCATTCAGAAGATTATCTTTATGGGGAGTTTGAAAATTTCAATGGATTGTAAGAAATCTAATTTTAGTCCTTAAGGTATTCTCTAAAACAGTACAACCTCTCTAATCCGAATCATGTGGAACCAGGGCTTGTTCAGATTTCTGGAATATTCGGATTATCGAGGTAATTGAAATGAAATAGTAAAGACAGGGCTGAAAAACGTGAAATATTTATTGAAAAACGTGAAATATTCATTGAAAAATTCAAAATTGTTGTAATTCACAGAAAAACATGAAAATATAACAACATATTCTTAAGAAAGTGATACATTTCACAGATCATTTTTTAGGTTCTGAGGAAGTCTTGGATCGTTCTCTGTTTTAACGAACGAAGATGAGAATTTGCAGCTTCCTCTCTCAATTTATTCAATAATAATACTTGGTGCTGAGGGATATCATTTTCTGTGCACCATTCTAAACATTTGTTGAAACACAAGAGAGCTTCTTTATGTTTCACTGAATTCATGGTGACATCGCCTTCTTCAAGTATCCTCGTCACTTTCTATGTTGTTGATTATTTCAGCTTCAGAGGGATGATTCTCATTATCTCCTACAACCCATACTTCAATGCCTTCAATTGTTAATTCTTGACCAGATATATTTGTTAGCACATCTGTCATCATGCGTTGATCGCGATTTTTCTCTTTCTCTAGCAAAATTTTTTCTTTCAACCGTGGAAGACGCAACAGGTCACCTGCGTCATAATCATCATCTTTTGTGGGCCATAATTCTTCTATGATTTCTGAATTAACTCTTGGGACACAGATGACCAGGCCCTTTCAAGGGAAAACACCACATGTTTGAGATCCAATTTCTTCAGTAACTGCGAAACGTTTTTGTCTTCTTGTCGCACAATATTCGATGCAAAGATTTTCGATAATGCAATTTCACATTCTTTATTACATGTTGATCCATTGGTTGTAATAATGGAGTACAATAAGGAGGTAGAAACATGACCCGAATATTTCGGTCTTCACTGATTAATTCCTCTTCTCTTGGATGTCCAGGAGCATCATCTAATTAGAGCAGTGGTGGCAATTTCAGCTCGTTCATTTTATTTTCAACATCAGGAATAAATTGTTCGTGGAACTATTCATAAAAAACTTCTCTAGTCACCCACCCTTTTCTTTGACCTTTATAATAAACAGGCAAATTGGAGCAGTTCTTTAATGTTCGGGGTTTGTTGGCTTCTCCGATGACCAACAATTTCATTTCATGAGATACTGATGCATTAGAGCATGGCATGAATGTAATAAGGTCCTTACTCATCTTCCGAACTGTAGCTGAATTTTCAGCAGCATGGGCTAGTGTTTTGTTTGGAAGAACTCGCCAAAATAACTCACTTTCATCTGCGTTGTAAACTTGATCTGGCACTAGATCCATCTCCCGTATTTTTTGAAGAAATTTATTTTTAAATGGTTCTACCGCACTAACGTCTGAGGACAATTTCTCTCCTGATATGGTAAGTTGTCGAATTCCATGTCTTTTTTTGAATTTTTCCAACTATCCTTGACTTGCCTTGAAATCATCTCCACCATATGAGATCACCAGATAAAGGTGTATGTCGAGGTCGTTCTTGTAAGAACCAAGTGTGTAGAGCATTTTCAACATTCGGATTTTTACTAGTTTTGAGCGTACGCCGTCTCCCAGAACCAGAATCAGGAGATATAAAATTCTCAATTGATTTTCTTTGTTTCTTTATATCGCATACTGTAGATTTTCCAATTGAGTGTATTCTAGCCAATTCAGAAACACTTTTTCCATTATCTAAATTTTTCAAAATTTCGCATTTTTGCTGCAATGTTAACGTTTCTAATCTGCACAAGTGAAGCGAGTATTCAGACAAGATATTGCAAGTTCGGACACTTTCAATCGATGAAATTATTGACGGCGTTCGGATTATAGAGGTGGCTGATTTCAAAGTTTCGTTGTTCGGATTACTGGATGTGCGGATTAGACTCTATTCGGATTACAGAGGTTGTACTGTAATTTGAAGTTGATAATGGGTGGAAATTGATGGTCATTTTCCATACAATGTGAAGCGAACTTGATTCGTCGGTTCTCTCGTTATTGATGCTCTTTGTATCTAGTGTTGAATGAACGACTGTCTGAGCTATATAGACGCCTTCACAATCCATATAGGACAGCTTTTAAACTCCAGTATTGTCGAATCTATCAGTTTTATCTTTACTAATGAAAAAATTCTTGGAAGAGTTTCATGTGGGTGTTGAGAGGTACTTTTTTATGCTGTTTTGAAATGACATTTGCAGTCTTCGTTGATAGGGCCAAAATACGATAATGAAGAGCATTGGTTGTTAGCTAAATTTACAATATCTTAACTTTCAATAAATTGAATAGAACGTGGCTTGTTGAAGCGAAGGGAAAGAAAAACAAGAGAACAAAAAAAATTAAATAACGATTATGTTGAGACAATAAGGAGAAATCGGAAAATGAAAGAAACTACGTGGACTTAGAGATTAAATTACTTACTTAATCATTAACGGATAAACTAGCAATCCACTTTTCGAACTTTAAACTTGCTTAACAAATGGTAATTTTTTTATTCTCTGTTGACATTTCTTCGAAACCCCTTCGGATTCTTAACTTTCACAAAATTACGAAATTCAATATTAAAACGCCTTCTTGAGGTTGTATTGGCATAAAATGAATCAATTTAATTGACAGAATCTTAGGAAATTGGAAGGGATATAGGAATATAGGGGAATTATGGAGAGGGAAAAGAGATCAGAGTGAGAAAGTGAAATGTAAGAATTGAAGTGCGATAGAGATAATATGCAACCTGCACTAGTGCATGTTACAATTTCATGAAATATTTATTAAAAAATTTCAAAGTTAAATCATCTTCGAACTCATTCATTGATTGAAAATACATGATTGTCAGATACACTAGTACACCTTTTGGGCAACAAGTGTTTGATATCAATTTACGTTCAGGGAATATGATGTACACCTACCCTTTCACGTTGTGCTCAATTTGTCTTTATTTTACATATGCAAGGGAAAATTCAATTGACATTTCGAAATGTATGTAATCGTTTTGTAAATGCACTATATTGAAAGCAATTTTCCATTGTTTAACATTAAAAATTTTGGGTATAGGTATATTTAAAGGAAATGTTGATGTTGAAATATTCTTTCAATATTTCAGAGGAGCTCTTTCCACAACAAAGCCAGATTGGTAGGTTTCCAAGAATTTTCGTTTTGTGTGTTGTAGATGTTTTTTTTATTTTTACAGCATGGAATATTTTTAAACGTTTTTAATTTATGATTAATATCTGTTTCATAACAAATAAAAAAAATGGAATACAAGAATGTAACTAAATTGTATTTTTTCCATTATGCAATCAATAAAGCTTGTAATGGCAATAACTTTCGGCGTTTTTTTCAGTGTATAATGAATTTTAATATTTTTACATTGGTCAACGATTATCATAGTTTGTGAGAGCTTAGTTTTTTATTTTCTTTTTGCAGGCCACACGCATGTCAACAGCCAAGCGAAAAATGGGCGACTCCGACGAGGACGATGAAGATGACGTGCCTTTATCGGCCCGTAAAAAACCTAAAAAGGAAAAGAAGAAAATTATGAGCGACGATGAAGACGATGACAGTTTTTCACCAGTAAAAAAGAAAGAAAAGAAGAAGAAACAAACTTTTATTGATGATGACGATGAAGATGAGGAAGACTGCAAACCAGTGAAGAAAGAGAAGAAAAAGAAAAAGATTGAAAGTGAAGATGAGGATGATTATGAAAAGCCGAAAGCAAAGAAGCAGAAGAAACCTCCTAAGCCTGTTAAGAAAGAGCAGACTAAAACTAAAGTTAAGACCGAGCCACAAGACGATGGTAGTCCCAAGAAAGGTAGAAAGAAAAAAGAGGAAGAAGAACAGGAAGTCTGGAAGTGGTGAGTTGTTTTCAGTTTCCAGTAGTTTCATACATGGTGTAAGTAAAGTATTGACAAAATCACGTTCTGAAAAAGGGTAGCTATGCTTTGAAGATCCAAAAAGGGTGTTCATTCTACATACTAGGTGGGATGAAAAGTAACCTCTTTGACCGTTCAGAATGTAAACTGTAAAAAAGTTTATGGTGCCTTGTAGTCCGTTCATATACAGGGTGTCCGTGAATTGCGTGTACAACGTTATACCACAGATTGTTCAGTTCGAAATAAGTCGATTTAGGCCAACTTACGTGTATGAATATATGAAAAGTTCGTTTGGCCGCTTGAGGTCGCCAAATCCAAAGAATTTTTCTCTTATTTTTCAAATAATATTTGGTATGCGTAATCGGGTACGTTATTCGCGTTTTTTTGTGATTCACTCAATTTTTTTTTTTTTTTAATTTTTCAACTGTCTGTGTTTGAGCAAAACTGTTTTGATATGATGACCAGTTCAATCACAAAAAAGTTTTTTAATTTATTTTCTTCAACCGCCTAGCAGGTCAAAAATATCACATTTGACCATGTTGGATTTGGGTTTGTTTCTGTAGTCTGGCAGATTGTCATTTCATTAGGCTTGACAACCAATTGTTGGCACAACAGTGTTCCTTAAGTTCTCAACTAGGTATTTTGGTGATTTTTTCATCACTGCTAGGCACGGAGATGTACAGTAACGCTGAAATGGTTGATATAGTTGTGGTGTACTAATTTTGTCAAGGCAATGGACGTGAAAGCGCGAGAGTCTATGCTGAAAGATTTCCAGACCGCATAGTGCCGAACCACCAAATGTTTGGAAATCTGGAGAGGTGCTTCCGCGAGAATGGTTGCTTCAAGCCCAGAAATTTGGTTCGAGGACGACAACGAACAGTAAGGACGATAGAACGCGAAGAACAAATTTTGGACATGGTTGAGGAAAACTCATAATTAATTTGAAGGAACAATTATTTCATCCTTATCACATTCAGAAAGTTGAGGAATTACTTCCCAACGATCCTGAGAATCGCTTAACTTTCTGCCGATTTATCCAAGAAAAGAGAGCTCAGGATCTCCACTTCGGTAGGAAAATTCTATTTACTGAGGGATGCACTTTTACTAGGTCTGGCATCACCAACCTTCACAATGTACACATGTACAGTTTCGAAAATCCACATGCTTTTAAAAGTACACATCATCAGAATCAATTGTAAAACGTATTTTTGTATTCAAAAACCGTCATTCAAATTTACATACATAATACATTTACAATAAATCCCCACGTCGAACTGGTCTTGTCGACGACTACTGCGGTTTGTACGAATCGTTGCATTATATTCATCTTTACGCCACCTGTTGGTCAGAGTACCTACTAGAAAATCCCGGCGGGAAGATAATGCGACTTCTGGGCTTCTAGGTAAGACCGTATTCTTTGCAATACGTTGAATTCCTTTTATTAATTCTGGTTACATTGTTTTAATGGAGATGGATTGAATAAACTACACCGACGCCTACAATTTCTTGTCAAAATGCAGATTCAAGTATTGTTTTCAGAATAATTGGTTTAGCCGACTGGAACAATTTCGATTTTATCTTAGGCTTCTCACAGCTAGGTGGCGCTGCTATGATACTAGAAGTCTGTAATTCATAAAGAAAATGTTCTAGTTATCTGTTCTTGCTGCTCGGCAAATTTAGTACCAAGTTTCTTCACACTAAAGGGTGGCGCATATACAAAATGAAATTAATTCAGAATTGTCATATGTTATAACCTCCAAGTCTAATAAATATTTTCATTCTTTATTTTAAAAAAAATATCAACAATGAATACGTAGCAGTTTTTGGAAATGTTTGGACGTTTTTTATGGCATAACTACAAAAATATTGTGCAGGCGAAAAACAAACAGCGTTTTGCTGACGCTGTTGCAAAACGGTTGAAAGAGGTTAGTTCGTCCGTAGCGAAACGTGAATTTCTGCCAAAGATTGAAAATATTTCGAAATGTGAAGCCGATTCATTCGAAATCAGTGACAAATCTAGAAAATGTACTCTGAGGTAATTAATGTGTGCCATATACTTCAGATTCAAAAATTTATACAGTTGAATATTTTCAAATCATGCTGGTTTTATGTCGCATAGTGGGGCTACATACACTACAGCGATCATTTTATTGATATTATAGTGTGATAATATTATCATTAATATATTTGTCTGAGAATCACATTTTAGGCTTGAGAACTGAAAGTTTTTGTTTGAACGAGCTGTAAGTTTATAGATATCAGCTCATATAGGAATTGTTCAGACAATAGTACTATTTGACACTCATTTTTAAATCTATACATATACCGCTCTTGGTGATACTGTCTTGTATAATGACGGCTTTGGAGCACCCAAATCGAGTCGATCTACTGTTTGCGAAATCATTTGCATTTGTCAGATTTGTGACATTCTTTGATTGGAATTATTCTCGTTTTATCATTGGAATCATAAGCGTCATATTTCTAACTATTTCAGATTACGAACAGAATAATATTTGGACGCACAGGTTCGTCAGTATACGAACACAATAATTGAACGCTTTTATCTCTAGTAGACCTTTTTTCTTTTCTAGTTTCTGGTCAATAAGCTACTTCTCTGTCATATTGTTAATACCATAAAAACAAAGGTTACGGGATAAATTATTAACTAAATAAAAGGAGACAATTCCAAAGTATTTTATTAGATTTCACTAATACTTTCTCGAATATACGGAAATATACTGTGGGATATACAAAATCATCTTTTTAATTTTTTAAATGAATGGCGAATGGAGTTTTTCTCCTCAAAATTGGTGATTTTCACTAGTGTTTTCAGATTATTCAGAACATAAACATTGGCAACCTGGAAGACAGTAAAGTATTCTCACAATTTGCAACAATAAAATATGAAAAGGTCAAGAACAAAATATCAGTATATTATCAAATATCTACTAAAAAAATACACTATCACTACAATACAATTCAAATTCATTTACGCTATATGGTTCACATTCTAATATAATACTTAAAATCATCTTTTGAAAGCCTCAAATCTCGCAATTTTCTGAATTTCTCTGGGAAATTTGTTAAACAGTTATATTTCTGGTATTATAATTTATACAATCCTCAGAATAGTGATTTTGTTTATGGGAAAAATAGCAGTAGTCTATAAATAGCCCATAAACACTAAGTATCCAATGTCTTTTGAAAACTCCACGACACGACTCCCGATATCTCAACGGAGATCTCAACCTAAACAAAACCCTTATGGCCCTCTTCTGTGTTACAAAGATGTCTTTCATGCGAGATGATCCTCCCAAATATATATATATATATATATATATATATATATATATATATATATATATATATATATATATATATATATATATATATAAAAGAAAGATTTATAAGAATTGGAATAATTGTATGTACAATAAATGCTTATATCTATAATTTTGGTGTGTCAGAAAAACACAAGTGTTAGCTCAGGAAAAAGTAACAGGGGAACTATACTATCTTGCGTATGATTCAATAAACGAGTGAAAAAAAAACCTGAGGAAAAACTCGTTTCTCTGTCGCTATTGCACTAGCAATAGCTTGTCTGTTTATGTTGTGTTAGTGTCGTGTGTACAAAAAGAGCACCAAAGATTTTTCTGCTTAGCAGTTTCAATTCTCATCTTGCACTCCATCATTTCCAGACGAAGACAAGGGTGATAGGAAGGGGGTTTGGGACAGGAATCTGTAACAGTGGAAAAAGAAAACCAGCAGAAAAATATTTCAACAATCATATCTGTCTCTTATATGTCTAAACTCACTCGAATCTAAGAAAAGATTTTACATAGCAAGCAAGGCCATAAAAAGGACTAAGGAGGTAATCAAAAAGTACATAACTTGCGATATTTCCTTTTTCGCGGAGATGTTCTTCCGTCGCAGTGTGAGTCTCCTGAAACATAATCACTTCCTTGTTCTTGCTTGCCAATTTTGAAGTAATGTAAATGACTGAGTTTAGTCTTTTCCTGATCTGCTCAATATGTGGGCCCCATTTCAAGTGACTGTATGATAACTCCATGAAATCTGACTGACTCCGCTACACTCGCTTCCAATCCATCAAAGCTCAACGCAACAGGTAGTATCTTTTATGATCTATCCGTGTAAAAAAACATGAATTCTGTTTTGTTCATGTTAATAATCAATTTATTTGAGGTGCACCACTCTGTTACATCGTTCAGTAATGTTCTGCAAGAGATGATTGCAGTACAGAGGTCCGGCGAAGCCAGCAATATATTCGTGTCATCCGCGTAAAGAACAGGCTGAGTAGAAATGCCAGGAACAGGAACAACCTCCACTAAGTCCATAATATATATGATGAATATTAGGGGACCTAATATGCTCCCCTGCGGAACACCCTGCACTAAGTCGATAATATATATGATGAAAATTAGGGGCCCTAATATGCTCCCCTGCGGAACACCCATAGTGATATCTTCATCAGAGACATAAAGCACACCATCAATAATTATGGTCACCCCCTGCTTTTTGTTGGCAAGATAGCTATTAATTAGTTTCAGTTGATTATCCCGAATTCCACACATATCCAACTTTTTCAGCAACGACTCATGATGCACACAGTTGAAGGCCTTGGACAGATCGAGGAAAAGTCCCAGGGACTTCTTCCTTCTCCACAGCCAAGATCACCGACTGAGTGAGTTTATAAATCGCTGTCTCAGTATTTTTGTTCTTCGTAAAGCCATGCTGAGACTTCACAATGACATTGAATTTCTTGTAATCAGTTAGCCAGAACCTTTTCGAAAACTTTTGAGAAGGAGGAGAGGAGGCTTATAGGTCTATAGTCCCATGTCATTAATGTCACCTTTCTTATGAAGAGGTCTGACAAGTGCCATTTTAAGTGATTTTGGAAACAACCTGTCATTAAAAGAATGATTCATAATAAATGGTAGAGGATTGGAGATCAGTTTTATAGATACCAAAATGATAAATAATAGGATTTTGATTGAATTGAAGAGGTTTTTGTATGAAAAAATGTATTATGGTGTTTCAGAGTTTTAAGAGGACGAAATTGTATTATAAATTTATTATTTATTTATTGTTTATTGTGTAATTTATTGTATGTATGGTATGGTTGTTTTCCCCTAGGTATTTTCAACAATATTTTGACATGATCTACCCCATTCATTTTGTGTTTATTGAATGTTTTCATTTATATGCGAGTTAATAAAGTTTCTATTTATCTATCTATCGAATCTAGAACTTTTTGAAAAAATATGGATAGCTATTATAAATTAAAGCTGAAAATGTCTTATTCTATTAATTTGTTGTGGTATACATATTGGAAATGGATCGTCATGCTCTATTCCTCAATTATAATTTGATAGAAATTGATATAACAAAATGACGATTATGATTCCAATGATAAGACGAGAATAATTCCAATCAAAGAATGTCACAAATCTGACAATACTGTATAAAATTCAAATGCATTTGGCAAACAGCTGATTGACTAATTTTGGGTGCGCCGAACTTGCCATCATAAAAGACAGGATTACCCCACTTTTCATGGTTCTCAAAAGTAAACTTTGTTATGAGAAAGTGGCTGTAGCTTTCCTCGAGATTTCAGGTCTGCTTATTATCTATGAAATTCAATATAGGTCCTTTGTTTTTTAGGTGGGAAGAAGAGAAGAAAGAGGACGGAACCAAATGGAACTTCCTCGAACACAAGGGACCAGTTTTTGCACCCGAATACGAACCGTTACCCTCCAATATAAAGTTCTTCTACGATGGCGAAGAAATCAAACTGTCCCAAGACGCAGAAGAAATAGCAGGTTTTTATGCCAAGATGTTGGACCACGATTACACCTCTAAAGAAGCTTTCAACACTAACTTCTTCAAAGATTGGCGAAAGTCCATGACTGAAAAGGAAAAATCCAAAATAACCGACTTAAAAAAATGCAATTTCAAGCAGATGCATGCTTTTTTCATGGACTTGGCAGAGAAAAACCGAAATCGCACAAAGGAAGAGAAACTGGCACTGAAAGAGAAAAACGAGGCGATGATCAAAGAGTACGGTTTCTGTACCATCGACGGTCACAAGGAGAAAATTGGTAATTTCAAGATTGAACCGCCAGGTTTGTTCAGAGGTAAGTGGAAATTCGTTTGTTTTGTTTATCAGGAACAATCTTGAAAATAAAAACAACAGCACTCAAGTAAAATCTATCCTTTACGGTCAGCCAACTGAGACTATCGAGCATCACTGATACACTTGTGTATCTGTTACATTTAAGTATAACACGCATCACACGATTCTGTGATTTCTGTAAAGCAGAAACTTTAATCAAAGTGAATGAATAGAGCAGCAAGCTCGCACAATAGCCGAAGTGCGGCTGTATTATTGTGTTATAGACAGTGAGTCTAGTGTAAATTGAGAGGTTAGTTGCAACACAACTGAAAAAGTATAATTTTTTACATATCTTTCGATAGACATAAGAAAAATGGCTGTTAAATGTTGAACAACTATCCAACATGAAACCCAGGTACTTAAATTCTGTAACAAATTTTATTTTTGAGTTATCAATGCTCAATGTGTGAACAGACAAATCAAGGTTTGAAAACATAAGGAGTAGTTAGAACCATAGCTTTGGTTTTAGAAGAATTTAGTTTTAATCTATTGGTTTTCAGATATTTATCAATCAGTTGTAAACATGCATTCATTCTTGCAACTTCCTCTGCCAGATTTTTACTCCAAATACAAAGAAGGGTATCATCAGCAAACAAGTTAATAAAGTCACAAATTCAAAGAACAAATGTTGTTGATATACACTAGAAACAATAGAGGTCCCAGCACACTTCCCTGCTGTACTCCGAACTCATTTAATTCTGGATCCGAGTAAAAGTCATCAATCCTTGTGACCTGACTTCTTTCAGACAAATAGTCAATAAGCCAATCCAGTACTCAACCACAAATCCCAATGCTCCTTAATTTTTCAATCAAAACTGAACGATCAATTGTTTTAAATGCCCGCTTGAGATCAAGGAAAACTGCTACTACATAATGTCCCTGGTCAATATACGACCTCCACTTAACAGCTGTAAGTTGAACCTTGACTGATTTGACATTAATATATTGTTTTCCCTTAAATAGTATAAAAGTTGATCATAAACAATGGATTCCAGCAACTTCTCTGTTCCAGGCAATGTATTGATAGGTTGAAATTCCCATGATTTCTTAGAATTCGAAACTTTTTGAATAGGTACAACTATACTGGTTTTTAATGCATGGGGGAATTTTCTATATAATATCAAACTATTCACGAAGTGAAGTAATACATTTCCAATAACTCCAAAGTAGACTTTATAAACCTTATATCCATGACCTCCTTTCCGCGTTTGTTTTCTAAGTTATTAATGAATTTAGCCAAGTCAGACAATTCTAACAATTTGAACTCGGAGAGATTCGCTTACAAAATTATAAGGATTAACCCACTCAGGCCCAGCATCAATAGAATCTACAATTTCATTAACACTGTTAACGAAATATTTGTTAAATTTTTTCGTAATATCATGCTCATCTGTCACATTAACTTTCACTCCATCAATTTCAAATTCAATACCCCTCCTAAAGCAATCACCTATATTCTTCAAACTAACAATACTCTTCAAGGCTTTCCATATTTTATATGGATCTTTCTTATTCAGAGCGATTGTATTATAATAGAATTTTTTAGTCTTCAATAAATTTACATATTCATTCCGTATTTACTTAAACTCATTCTAATTTTCTAATCCACCCATTGATTTGAAAAGTTTATATGCTTTATCTCTTTCCTTTGCTTTTCTTTCAATTCAGAATCATAATATGGTAAGCTATCTCCCCTTACTACACAAGACATCAAAGGTGCTTTTTTATCAACATGGGTACAGTTTTCTAATAAATCATCATAAATTAAGTTCACATCGACACAATCCAATTCGAAATTACATGAAATCAGAAATCACTATCCGCACACAAATTTCTATATATTTTAGATGTCATATCCGGTTGGCGGAAGCTTCTATCGTTAATACCAGCAGAAATAACAGAGTGATCGGTAATTTTTGGAATATCATGAACAAATGCACGAACATCATCGAAGTTTGTGAGAACATAGTCAACAAGTGTTGAACTCACACTAGTACATCTTGTATATTCATTCATAATTTGATCTAACCCCAAACATATTTAATAAATTTTTCATCTTATTGCAATAGTATTCATTACTGAAATAATCAGGTTTCAAACCGTTGTTCTTCCATTATTGTTTCCAATAACTTTCTTGAATTGCATGAAAGTTCAATTAACGTTTTAGTTTTCTTCATTCAAGATTTTATTGCAGTACAACATTTTTAGGTCATACATACGTTGCAATATTTACTATGAAAGAAGAATCAATGTTATATCCTCAAACGGACGAGGAAACAGAGAATTTTGAAGAGTCTGATTTAAGGCATATCTTTCCTATAATCAAGTTTAAGTGTGGAAAATATTAACAAAAACTATTAATAACACAAGTCTGCAAAAAAAAAAGTTGGGAGCTGTTTTGGTTTTTTTGTGTAATTCTTATGTTTTTGGGTGTGCTGAATTCGAAAATGACTTTCATTTTGTCCTAGCACGTCACGTTTTCTGACAATGTAGTCTATGCTAAACAAGTTATTATCTTAAAATAAAACAAAATTTTTTTTAAATAAAGTAATTTATAATTGCGTATCAAAACTTATTTTCTTATCTAAAATTCATTAATTAGTCAGCACTAAACACATTTCTTTTTCCCAGTGAGACTCCTGTTGGTACATTTTCGCTTGTGGGAAGCATCTGGGAGGTCTCTTTTAAGCGTCCAACAGTAGTCGGCCATTATTGAGACGCTTCATCTTCCCTGGTATCTTTTTTGCATCTCCTCAATATCTTGGTGAAATCGTTCACCTTGCTCTTCACTCACGTCTCCTAAATTTTCTGGAAAATAGTCGAGGTGGGAATGAAGAAACTACTTTTGAACTCATTAAGCTACCTAAAGCTTGAAATACTTTTAACATTCTTTTGAAGATTTGTTTGTAGTTAGGGTCTTTGTTATTGCCTAAAAATTTTGTTATAACTTCCTTAAAGGCAATCCACCCTTCTCTTTGAGGATCCGTCATGGTTGTGACGAATATTGAATCAGCCATAAGCCGTCTAATATCTGGTCCAACGAAAACACCGTCCTCCAACTTTGCCTCCGAGAGGCCAGGAAACTTTGATATTAAGTATTTGAAGCAATTTCCGTCTCTTGGAAGTGACTTTACAAATTGCTTCATCAATCCCAGCTTTATGTGAAGCGGTGGTAAAAGAACTTTATGAGGAGGCACCGAAGTTTCATGCAGGACATTCTTTTCGCCAACTTTAAGCTCCCTCGCAGGCCAACACTTTTTGGTCCAGTGATTTGTTCGATCTCTACTATCCCATAGACACAAAAAGCAAGGGAAGTTGGTAAACCCAGATTGCTGTCCGAGCGCCATGCCAAAGATTTTGAAATCACCGCACACTTACCAACCGTGGTCTTTATATTTCAATTTACAAAGAATCAATTCCAAGTTCTTGTAGGTTTCTTTGAGGTGTACGGAATGGCCGACAGGAATGGAAGCATAGAAACCGCCGTTGTGAAGCAGAACTGTTTTAAGGCTTCTTTTTGAAGAATCTATAAAAATACACCACTCTTCTGGGTCGTATGAGATCTTAAATGTATTCATCAAACCTTCAATAATGGTGCAATAAACCAACTCGTCCTCTTGGGCAAAGTAGGAAGTAAACTGCTTTTCACGATATCTAAACCAGGAGGACGGCACTCCCGGCAAAAATAAGTTCCTGCTTTTGAGCCTTGATACAAGCAACTCAGCAGCGTTTTTGAGAAGATTCAAGTCTCTTATCAAATCATTAAGCTCGCCTTGGGAAAACAATTTTGGACTTCTGTCATCTTCAAATTCAAAAGTTGACTGGTCATCGGGTGTAGGTACAGCACCATCTTCGTCAGAACTTGGAACCTCTTCCAAGGTAGCAGGGACCTTAGGCACTGGTATTTCGGTCCCATGAGGGATGGGACGAATAGCTGATTGCAGATTGGGGTATGAAATTGACTGTTTCCGTTTTGAATTATACCCTTTCACATTACACGAAAAAAAGTAACAATCATCACTATGGTTCTTTTGCTCGCGCCATACCATAGGAATCGCAAATCGGAAAACTTTTTTCTAACCAATTTCGAGGGTTTTCAACACATCGTTTGCAGACTTAATGAGGTGCCCATACTTTATCCTGATCTCCAAGTTTGAAGTATACTATTTTTACAAAGTCCGTAATATTAACTTGTTGCTTTCATGTCATATATTCTCCACAAATGTAACAGAAACTATCCGAAGAGTTCACACACTTCCGCACAGACGACATTGGACTGTATTGAACCGAAATCTATAAAACAATGATGAGTTAACACGTAATTGTCCCGCGCCACTTCTACACTATCGGAGCGCGCACGTTCAGGTTACAACATGTTTATACTTGTACATGTAGGTCAAACAGGGTGTTTCCTTATTTAGAAATTAATGATAGTAGTGTCCTGTAAACATTTTAAAACAGCAAGCAAAATAAAATTATACCTATCATTTATACTAAAATTTAATCCCTTTTTAGCACAAAAAATCTGTTTTTGTAATGAAATTTTGCGTTACGTTCTGGAATTTTTTCAGTAAATTTTTTGTTTTCAGAACACCTAAATACATAGAAATCAGTTGAAAATATCCAGACAGCATTTTTGCGGACCTGTGTAATTGATTTTCGACAATGAAAATTATAGAAAAGTATTTTATACTATTTAAAAGCATAGTTGAGTTTTGTTTTTATTATAACGGCAAGTAGTACAATCAAAACATTTCGTAGTTCTTCCGGAAATACCAAAGTTGACATTCACTTTCACTTTTTGATGGGTAACTTATACTTTCATATTTTTGTTCCATTACTCTTCCATTTGTAAGTAACTTATGCGAAATAAAAATGCTGTAGTTAACTGAAAAAAGTCTCTCTTGCAATTCATAGAATGGACAGTCATTAAAAGTATGTGATAGTTTTTTCAACCCTAGAAAGCGTTTCGGTCGTTATTTTAGTTCCAGTAACTCACATTGTGTAATATTGATGATTTATTCATTTTATGAAAATTCATTTTCAACTAAGATCAGGTAAAATATATTTTATACTTCTCACGATTTTATTTTTACTAACAAAAGGTTTTGAGCGTCAGGTCAACTACAGAAAATGAACTTACTTATATAGAGGTAGTGGAGAGGTATTAATGTCTAACTGGCTATTAAGGGCGATTACCCTTAAGCTTTCTCAAAGTTTATTAATATGCAAACATTCCAACACTCATTTTTTTCCTTTGTCGAAGTTATGATGAAATTTGATATCATCTAATGTCATTGAATGTTTTGTGGTTTTAATATGTTAACATATTGTAGAATTATTGTCAGAGGATAAATGTTTTTTAAATCTGGCTTTGAAATTCCTACCTGTCTGCCCAACATAAGTTGAAATCACCCACTACTATGGCTTTCAATTTACCACAAAAATTTCGTCACAAAGCGATTCAAAATCATTTAGGAATATGGAATCACTTGAACTTGGTGAATGATACAGTGCACCAATCATGACTTCTACATCATTGAACTTTACAACAATAGTTTTACACCAATAATTGCCTTCAAGAACATAACTTTTGTCGAACGTGTATGAAGTATCCTACCTCACATACAGTAAAACTCCCTCTGTGTGACCTGGTTCAGAGTAATATCTTTCCAAAACATAACCATCAAGTCTAATTTCATTATCATCTATATCAGAAGTTGTATGACTCTCGCTAAACAACATAATATTAGGTTTATAGCATTGAATATCTGCAATAACCTGAACCTTATTTGACAAAAACTTTTAACGTTTGCATAAATTATATCACAGTGATATTGAATATTAGGAAATCAATTTAGTTTTTTTTGATAAGATGACACCTTAGAAACAATAGTCGGCTTACCATTCAAATATCTTATAATTTTGGATTCATCACCTTGGGTGTACATCTCGTCTAACTTACTTTTCAAACTTGTATAGTATTCCCTCTGTTTAACTGTTTGATCTGGAAACATTTTCACAACATTACTTTTGTTTTTTCTAACCCTCAGAAGCTTCTGGACGTCCTCGGGATGACTCAGAACAACCAACGATTCTTACCCTGGGCTTGTTTACTCATTCTAAATACCTTAATGTTGGACATGTCGACACTGAAATCTTTCAGCAATTCTTTGACATGGTTTGTATCCTCTTCTTTACGTTCAATGCCCTTGTCCGATGTTGCCTCCTTTACATTAGCTATCATGATATTTGACGCCCTTCTCTGCCTTTCCAACATTTCCGATATATACTCTTCACAATTCATATCATCCAAAGTCGATCCTGAAACACACATTTTCGAATTTCTAACGCCTCTATTCTTGCTTCCGCCTTCCTAAGATTCTTCATTAATTCCGGTATTCCAAAAACCCTTCTCACAGTCATCGCAGAGAAATATGAGTTTCCTTCCATTCTTCAGCTGCAAATACTTTATCTCCGATGTAGTAAGGTTTGCACAAGTACCGCAAAGGTTACTCTTACACGAGTCGCAAGGAAATATCAAAACGGAATTAGATTCATTCTTACTGCATTTCTTACACGACTTCATCCCGAAACTAAGTACGGTCGTGTCCTCTCTTCACAAATGTTCAAGCAGAAAACTTGCTTATCACAACAATGTAGATAATCCAATATGTTTTTAGTCGCAGCTAGTCTATTTACGCCACCAAACTTTCACCGATCAATTTCCGGATGAACAATCTCAAAATTTCATTCCGAATAAAAGAACCCTAAGTCAGAAATCATCGACAGACCGACAACAATTCTCAGTCTAAATTTGAAGAATCTGCGCCATATGATCAGATATTGACGGATCTATTTTCACACTATAGTTACTGCTATCTATATTGGTAAATCAGTCAATATGTGTGGCACAAAATGAGCACACACCTTCCGATATCCCAAATGCTCGGTCAAAATGCGATGAATCAAATCGCCATCGCCAGTTCCATTTCCATGAAACGAAACGATGATTTTGCTTGGATTTTAAGAAATTCGCTATATTTTTCGATGCTCGATTATTTTTAAATCTTATTTAAGTGTTTTAATTCTTATAGGTAGAGGAGAGCATCCCAAGATGGGTAAACTTAAGCGTCGGGTTATAGCGGAAGACATTATTATCAATTGCAGTAAAGACTCTGAGCATCCGAAGCCTCCAGAAGGTCACAAATGGAAAGAAGTCCGGCATGATAATACCGTAACATGGTTGGCCTCCTGGACAGAAAACGTACAGAACCAAGTCAAGTACATCATGTTGAATCCCAGTTCCAAATTGAAGGGCGAAAAAGACATGATGAAATATGAAACGGCCAGACGTTTGCATAGTTGCATCGACAAAATACGAAAGGAATATCGGGAGGATTGGAAATCTAAAGAAATGCGAGTGCGACAACGAGCCGTGGCACTTTATTTCATCGACAAGTTGGCTTTGAGAGCGGGTAATGAAAAAGATGAAGATCAAGCTGATACGGTCGGTTGTTGTTCGTTAAGGTTCGAACATATCGAACTGCATGAAAAGAAAGACGATAAGGAGTATGTTGTGGTGTTCGATTTTCTAGGTAAAGATTCGATCCGGTATTACAACGAGGTACCGGTCGAAAAGAGAGTGTTCAAGAATTTGCAGTTATTCATGGAGAATAAGCAAAATGGAGATGACTTGTTTGATCGTTTGAACACAAGTATTATGAATAAACACTTAAACGAACTGATGGAAGGCCTGACAGCTAAGGTATTCCGTACTTACAATGCTTCTTGGACGTTACAACAACAACTTGACCTTTTAACCAATGAAGACGACACAGTTGCTGAAAAAATTCTCTCATATAATAGAGCCAATCGTGCCGTAGCTATTTTATGTAACCATCAACGTTCTGTTCCTAAAGGTCATCAGAAAAGTATGGAAAAACTTAAAGAAAAGATCGAGGACAAGAAAAATTCTATCAAAGATGCCGAAAGACAAGTTAAAGATGCTAAAAGAGACGCGAATAACGGCAGCGTTAAAGAGAAAATGGTTTATGACAAAAAGAAAAAAATGCTTGAACGACTGAAGGATCAACTAAGCAAACTCGAAATTCAAGAAACAGATCGTGACGAAAACAAAACTATCGCGTTGGGAACCTCCAAGCTGAATTATTTAGATCCCAGAATCAGCGTGGCGTGGTGCAAGAAATACAATGTTCCAATAGAGAAAATTTACAATAAGACCCAAAGGGATAAGTTCAGGTGGGCTATTGACATGGCTGGACCGGATTATCGGTTTTAAGTTAAATCGAATTTTAAATTCCATTTTATAACTTTCTGAGTTGTGAATATGAAATTTGTTCTTTCCTTAGTGTAATTTTGTAGGTTTTATCGGTGTAATTATATTTGCATAAGCAAATTTGTTTTGTTTTACTCCTCCTTTCATTGAATTGAAAATGTAATTTCGTGTTTTATGCTATTTCGATGATATGTGAAATTGATCATTCGAAAATTTGCATCAGAATAAATTAGTTTTACATTTTTCTTTTATATGAAGTTTCAGTTTCTTTGAATGAATTGAAAGAACAAATTTTATCTTCTGAATAAATTTCAGTATTCAGAAATACGCAAGTAAACTTTTCAAAGCACACTGTGCAATCGTGTAAGAATTTAGTGAATAGATCTTTTAGGATTGGTGATAGGATGTTTTATACAATACCAATTCGATTTTTTATTGGTTTCGTTTGAGGAAAAACATTTTGTTTTAGAACTTGTTTTTCTCAGTACAATCAGAAGAAATGTATTGATTAAAAAGGAAGTGATGTTCCTTGATATATCTTACATTGAACAAAAGATTTCATAAAGACTTGGTTATAAAAATATTGATACAAGTTATCAATATTATTGCACCTTATTTTTCATTGGCTAAGTCGAGTTAATTCTTGTGTAAATACATTCTCTGTCAATTTCGACTAAAAGCTTTAATGTATTTTTTCCGCAAAAGTAAGTTTTCACATTCTCTTGAAATTGTCGAAAACAATTGAACGGTGGGATCTAGTATAAGTAATTAATTATATTATCATTAATTTAAGATAACTTATACAATATTATTTGAATTATTCTTATTTTATCTTACTTTCAAATTGAAAGTGATTGTGCATTATGTATTCAATTGAATGACAAAAATAAAGTTTTAAGTCTTGTATAAATTGTGTTCTTTTTTAGTAAAGAGATTAATGATTCGATTTGACGAATTTTAATCAATCAAATTCATTACATGCAAAAGTATCGTAAACTTTGTAAAACCGTTTTCCGTTTTGTACTATTTCTATTTACTTCATTGACATTCCAATAAACTGGTTATCAGAAACAAAAACATTGTAGTTATACCAAGAACACCAACCAGACAGAAACAGACAATAGAAAACAAGGAAATCCACTTAGTTGACATGATCAAAAGGGTATCTAGTAAGAAGTGGGAGACTACCGAGTTTACTCAAGTCTGCGCATTGTTTCATTTTTGGAATCACTAAATCATATAATTAGACGCATTCAGACGTAAACTGGAAGTTGGTGTAGTGTACAAAACTGATAATGGTGACAAAGTCACTAGATGAAATTGATGGAGTTTTGAGTAGAATATTTCTTGAGGTAGATCATATTATGTTGTTAATATAAACATGCTGAATCCTAAATTGATGGAAGACTACACAGCAAAGATCATACCAACAATTATCTCACACAATGAGTCCAATAAGTGTTCGCATATTAGCCATGAAGTCAATAAAATCGCAAAAACAAAAGCTATGGATTACTGTTGGTATCAAAACTTCCTCAAGGCATAAAATGGAGATATATAAAAAGAAAATTGAAGAACAGGTATCTGATGACTTCTTCAGGGCATACAGTGGAATACTTAAAAGAGTTGTTAGACAGGCCAATAAGATTTACAATGAAGAGTGCATATTAAGATCAAAAAAATTAAAATTTTGCAACATGGAACTTGATAAGGATGCACAACAATGGGGTCAGAAGGGGGGTCTCTATTTTGGAGGTACTGAGTGGAGGAGAGCAGGGATATCAGGAAGTACTGAATGATATTAATACATTTTTTGTGAATCAGGGCTCCAAGTCGTCCAGCAATATTGGTGATTCGAGGGAGCAAGGCTCTGGTTTGGGACAAACTGGTTCTTATCCCTGTAACAGCCTTGTGCTCTTTTCAACGGATTCTGAAGAGGTCATCAATCTAATCAGCTCTTTGAAGAACACAAAATCTGTGTGACTGGATGGAATTCCTGTCAAACTTATTATTAAGATGGTTGCAAAGATCTCGCGTGTTCTGGCATATCTGATAAGTCTCACTTTTGACAGTGGTGTATATCCTGATAAACTTAAGATGGCCAAGGTGAGAGCAGTGTACAAGAAGGGGAGCAAACAGCTTATGGGGAATTGCAGACCTCAGTAACATTGGCAAGATATTTGAAAGAGCTATTTACAACAGAATTGTTGACTTTTTTGAGACTTACAGGGTACTCTCAGAATACCAAAATGGCTTTAGAAAGAGTAGGACTATGACAAGAGCTATATATCAGGCTGTAAAAAAGATTCGCTCCTGCTTAAACAGTTGTAAAATAACAGCACTGATGTGTATCGATCTTAGTAAAGCCTTCGACTCCGTCAACCATGACAAATTGGTTGAGAAGATGTATGCGGTTGGAATTAGATGCAGGCCTTTGGATCTGCTTCGGTCTTATTTATCAGGAAGATCTCAATGTGTTGCTGAAAAAGAGCCTACAACTGGGAAGACACTGCAGTCAACGATGTTGGCTATTGATAGGGGGTGCCGCAGGGGTCGGTTTTGGGTCCCTTCCTTTACCTGATTTATACCAATAACTTACCTGGTTGTACAACTGAATTCATGGTCCAATTTGCAGACGACATTTCTCTGGTGCTCGCCGATCCGGTTTCTCTGGATTCGGTAGTGGACGATGTGCTTGTCGATCTTGATGCCTGGTTTTCTCGAAATGAGTTGAAAATGAACAGTCAAAAGAAAAAACTTGTCAGGTTTGCATATGGAATAGAACACATACCCATATCTCATGGAATAAGACTGCCATGGTTTAATCTAATAGCCTTAAATTCCTGGGTGTTTCGGTTGAGTATCGACTGAATTGGGGTGATCATGTAGACTAACTTGCAAATGATATGGCCAGATATGTGTATGCACTAAGAACACTGTCCGAACTTGTGAATGTCTCCACATCATTTACCGCATACATTGATAGTAGGCTGAGTACGGGATAGTTATGTGGGGGAACTCATCGGATATCTTGAGGCTCCTTTTGTTGCAGAAGAGATGTATTCGTGGAATTCTTAAGCTGAGCAAAACACAATCATGCAGGGCTCACTTTGTGGAAAGATCAGTGCTAACTGTTGTGAGTCTATATGTTTATGAAGCAATTATGTTCATAGTTAATAATAGAGACCTGTTTGTGGAGACTAAGCGTGAACATGAGCATAACACGAGAGCTAAGAACGATATGAGGCTACCCAAATTTAAGCATACTTACCTTCAGAACAACTCTATTTATGCTTTGGTGAAAATTTATAAACACCTTCCACAGGAGGCACGAGGGTGGCCGCAAAATAAATTGAGAAGAAGATTAAATACTTACCTTACGAGGATACCATATTACACTCTCCAGGAGTATTTTGAGGACAATATTTGTCTAAGCTAATTACGTCTCTTATTGTTAGGTCTTTATTGTGTTTACACTGTTTGTTTTTTTATGTATTATATGTTTATGATGACGTGTTCTACAACAATTTATGTTTATATGGAACAAATAAAGGGATTGATTGATTGATTGACACAGCCTAAATCATTCAACTCCATTTAGTTAATGAAAATAATTCTTTGAATCATATTTATCGAAGAATGATTCAGAAAGAAAGAGTAGAGGAACTTCGTGAAAGATTGGGGCGAGTAGATTGGAACAAGCTACACAAGATAGATCCAAGTGACGTAGACCTGCAATGGAACCTCTTCATGAAATTATTTAAAACTGAATTTGATAATGTATGTCCCTTGAGAAAGATGAATACTCCAAGAAAAAGAAATACTAAAAGATCACTTCCTTCCAGCCAGAAAACTAGTGAATGCAAAAGACGGTTAGATATACTACATCAATGCAAGCAAGGAAATGCTATTTTCACTGAAGCATATAAAAAAACCAAAGAAGAATATGATGGTCTTCTCAAAATGGAAAAAAGCCAAACATTCAAAAACACGATCCGAAGTTCAGATAATAAGAGTAAGAGTTTGTGAGCCACTGTGAAAGATATAAAAGGGCTTCAAAACAAAAGTGATACTAGAGTTCCAGGCAATTCAGAGGAAGTAGCAGAGACTTTCAACAAATATTTTTCAACAGTAGCAGAGAATATCCTGAAAAACATGAAAGAAGTTGAATTCGATTAAACATCTCGTACAACATAAATACCATGCTTTTCCACCAACAATCTGAGGAGGAAATTATCAAAATCGGTTCAATATTGAAAAATAAAAATAGCTGTGGTATTGATGGCATTCTAACAAGTACACCCATTACTTAAATCATCAATAATTTTCTTAAATATGGAATATTTCCTAAACAACTTAAGCAGGCAATAGCAAAACCAATTCACAAGAAAAGCAATGTGGAGTGTTTTGAAAATTATAGACCTATAAGCCTCCTGCCTTCCTTCTCAAAAATCTTCGAACTAATAATCTGTAAACAAATACTTGAATTTCTTGATGAGAACAAAATCCTATCACTCACACAACATGGATATATAAAGGGTAAATCAACGCAAACAGCAATATATAATTTTATTAAGAGCATAGTTACAGGTCTAGAAGAATCTGAAATTGGTCTCTTTCTTGATCTATCAAAAGCTTTCGATACGCTTCAACACAAATACATACTAGCTAAGATGACACAGTATGGTATTAGAGGAATAGTACAGAAATGGTTCTCCTCCTACCTAAGTTCCAGAACTCAGAAAGTGTGAGTTACCAGGGAAGACAAGGAAGTTTATTCAAAAGCTCTGCCGATAAAACTAGGAGTTTCTCAGGGAAGTATATTAGGTTCGATCTTATTTATACTGTTCATTAATGACCTAAATAGCATCACTACAGATAAACCAAAAACATCAAACAAACATTCCACTTAGCTGTGAAACCTTTCCAGAGACAGTAAATCACACAAATGAAGTACTCGAGGAAGCAGATAGTTGTTTTCATAGAAATAAGCTACACATGAACTCTGAGAAAACCTGTGCAACTTTGTTCAAGTCAGCATACGCAAATATCGAAACACCAAGTCACCTAAAAATACGATCTGGCAACATTGAATTTGAGAAATCTTCGAAGTTCTTAGGGGTACACATTGACGAAACACTCTACTAGAAGAAACACATTCTAGAATTTATAGATTGCTCCTGAAGATTGAGCCATACTGAGTGAACGAATTTTTGGAATAGGGTGAAACGTAAACTTATGTCAACTTTTTCTGAAGCAGTCTCGTTCTGGAAGACTGTTTCATTTCAAAGTGTTCAATTATTCCTTTTTTGACCACATACTTTTATCTGAAATAAAGAATTAAAAAAAAAACAAAAGGAAGGAAACTAAGACTTTTCTAGATATTGTAAGTAATTATAGCTTGATCCAGATTGTAATTCGGCCCACTAGAGTAACTAAGACTTCCGGATCTCTAATAGATGTAGTATGCATTTCCAGGATTATCTTGGGTCGTTCAAACGTTGAAGATTCTTTGCATGGCTACACAGATCATTGTATGAAATAGGAGCTTAAGATATCGATTACTGAAAGGAAGGAACGCCAGGTAACTATTAGGGACTTCTATAATTTCAATATGAGTGATTTTGCACGTGACGCGAACCGTATGAACTGGAATAGAATTTACTCTTTTTGCTCAGTGGATAATAGGGTTAATTGCCTTAATAATATGATTTTAGCTTAACCTCCTTTCTCCTAAAATCAATGGAGAAAATTATCGACAACCATATGAGAAGTTTCATAAAACACCATAAAAAACAATTTGCCTACCAACTGGGCAAGTCTACAATTGATGCCCTACACGATCTAGTCGAAGAAGTGGAAGGAGCACTAGAGGTTAAAGAAATAGCCTTAGTTCTATTTGGAGACATAGAAGGAGTCTTCGATAATACCTCCTATACCTATATATAAGAAAACTGCTTACTTTGTATTTTAGTGTCAAACTCATACTTGTCTGGTGATGAGCGAAAGAATTAGTTATAAAGTTGAATAAACTTTTCCGTCTTAAACAGTGATATTTTTTACGTAGTAATATTCGCAATCGTCATAATGAAACTATTTTGAATTTTTAAAGTTGACTTCTGAAAAAAGCATTGTTATAATTTTCTTAAAAAGTCATATCTTTATTTTTGTAATGAGAATCTAAGTATTTACTTATCGGAATCTGTTCTATCCACTGTATAAGAAAAAGTACGCCCATAGATTATCATTGTAAAATATCTTTGAAATTTTTAGCAGCCATCTGATAGTTATTGAAAATGAAAATTTATAGTATTCTGTTTCATCAAGAGCCATCTATGAATCTTATCTCAATCTTTCAATCCTGACCTATTCTGACCAGCCAGAATCGAAAATTCTGGCTGGCATAGAAACTTCAACTAACTCTATGGGGTGCGTTATCTTCCAGTATGCTTAGTCAATGTCTCAACGTAAAACTGATGTCTAAATTAAGGGACTGGGTTTCATTATACCTTATATTGGTAATCTTGCTGTTTACGCTGACTGCTGTCGCGCATCCAGTGCCGTGTCGAACAGATGTTTCGATTTGCAGCCAGTGTTGCCACGATTTATCTTACGTCGGAGATTAGATTACCTATCGTTGAAAATGAAATAAGAATAAGATATACTATTGAAGTGAAACCGATAGCAAAACACTCCTAATCAAGGCCGGAAGGGACATGGTTTTTTTTGTCTACGTCAAGCCTGAAAAATTTCGGCTCATCCACTGCAATCTATTCAAAAAAGTTACACAACAATGTGAAAATACTTTTTACGTAACTTCAATAATAACAGAGATATTGAATAACTCAAAAATCTCGACCGAGATCAAACATTTATCTGTGAAATTGAAATGAACACCAAGAAAGGGATCTGCCAACACTGTCTGCAATTCAAATCGTTCGGAAGACATAAAGTGTCATAACTATGTCATGATCATTTTCAATTCAACTATATGAGCATATATTACCTATCTACAGAGATATGTTCATAGTTTTTCCTTCTTCATGTAGTTGTACTGCTCAACATAAAAGACATGACTTGGCTTCAAAAAGAAAATTTTATCTTGAAAACATTCATTTAATTAAATATGAATATCTTAGTCTATACATTTTAAAACTAAGTCAAAACAATCATTATACTCTTAATTTACAAATATTCGAAGGGTAAATTCATAAACAACCTCAAAAATTTGGACGTTCTTTTTAGTTTTATCACAGAGTCATGCTACTTAGTTGGTATAAGCAACAATATACAAAATTGTAAAACCAATAACTACAACCTATTGCAACTTTAGCGCCAATAATGTTTGAAATAATAGCAATTAGTAACGTAAGATTAAATTTTTCAAGAAATAATCATAAAAATTAAATTAGGTGGTAATTTCAAAATTACGGTAAATTGAATTTGTTCAAAAAAGCGATGGGACTGAGAGCTCTAAAATAATTTAAATTGTTCTATCAAGCTGATGACACATTCGCGTTCATGAGTTTCTTTACTGAAGGAATGATTTTTACGAAACAAACTGAAGAATTACATATGGATAGTAGCAGCTGTGTAACGTGCTTCTCCTCTCTTCCATCTCCATTGAGTTGGTCGGTACTAGAATAAAAAAGACATATGTATACATATATGTTGAACAATCACTGTCTTGAATGAACGAAGTGTGAAAGAATAGCGAAACTGATGCTGCAACAAAAGTGCTTATGTTACCAATGTTAGCGAACGAAAGCTGTTTATCGTAAAGCTTATCTTTCGATTACACACAACCAAGTTTATATGGAATCACTCGGTATTTCACATTATTGGTTGTTTTTAACCATGGATGAAGTTTTTTGTTGTAGAAAAACTGGATAGTATGATAAGAAATGTTGAATTATCACCACATGTTCGGGATATTGTACTCAGTCGTCACTGAGATTTGAAACTGTGAATTTAAAAAAAAATTTAAACAGCCTATAATCATAATTTAAAATGCCTTACGTTGGATTGTCCGATGTGCAGAGGGGTCGAATAATTTCTCCTGTTGAAGAAGGGGTGACACAGAGCCACAATGGGGGTATCACAGGGGTTGATTTCAAAAACCTACGCCCGATACGTGGCGCTACGATCTCTGCAAAATAGGCCTAGAAGAAGTCGTAGGAAGATCACTTCTGAATAACAAGAAAGCTTTTGGTGCTAAATTGCAAGAAGAGACCCTAGTGCGTCACCCCATACTTCAAAGGCAATTTCTGGAAGCAACAGGCATCTGTGTATCAGTCGAAACGATACGTCAAAGACTTCGTTCAAGGGGTTTATATAGCAGAAGGCCCTTAAGAGTTTCAGAGGTAACCAGACAACAAAAAATTAACAGACTTAATTGGTGTATCGAGCACCCAAATTGGAATATTGAGAATTGGCGAAATGTTCTTTTTTCGGATGAGACCAGAATTGGTGTTCGATCAGATGACCGCCGGATTCGGGTTTTAAGGGGTCGTGGAAGACAAGCTAGACTCCGAGTGGAAGACAAATTCCGAAATACCAAAGGGTAGTGTGATGTTTTGGGGTGGCATTATGCTGGGAGACAAAACAGATTCGATTTCGTTTCCTGCGAGTAAACGGCTAGAAATTATGTGGACCTAGTGCTGGTGCCCACAGTGAGACTCTAGCGAGGTTCCCACGGTGATAATTTCACTTTTAGGCAAGATAATGCTCCTCCGCATACCAGCAACCTCGCGCGACATTATCTTGAAACAGAGGGAATCGCTATTTTGGACTGGCCAGCTTGCTCTCCAGACCTAAATCCTATTGAAAATTTATGGGATAATCCCAAAAGGAAAATTTGATCGAGCCAGGATAATCCAAGAACCCCACAACAGTTCATCCAAGCCGCCACAGAAGAGTGGCAGAATATCACCCCAGAGGAGGTCGCAAACTTAATCCAACGCATGCTTAGACGGATTCAGGCTTGTATCAGGGCAAAAGGAGGTAATACAAGTTACTGAGGTCAAGAAAAACACCTACTCCGTAAGAAAACAATTTTCAATTCTGTTTATTTCTTTTTTCAATTGAAATATCTCATAAAGGATGAATTTTGACAATCCTTCGAAATCTCCAAAATCCCTGAGGTAATATTCAAAATATCGGATAATTCCATATAAATTTAGTTGTGTGTACAGTGCCTCCATCTTCTGTAAACAAAACAAATCTGTCTAGTCGTAGCCTTCGTTTGAATTTGAGTTGTTCTTGGAAAATCCGCCACTGGAACATAGAATTTGTTGGCAATAAAAGCGTCAACAATCATCGTCGATGTTCCTGCTGAATTCAATAATAAAATAAGGCAAAAATGATTTAAACAGTTGGAGGAGTTGGGTCTTGGGTTCTCTGCTAAGACAACTTGAAGGGTTTGAAGAAATAAGATTTGAGTCTGTTGAAACTGTGAAAAAGGAAGCGGCGTGCGTCTTCATGGACCTGAGAGAAGACTTCCAGTAGTTTTTCAAACATTAAATAGAAAATGTGGATGAAGATATATAGGGGAACAGGGGGAGTGTATACTGGAGGAGATGGAGCTGCCAGGAGACTTTCAGTACTTTTTCAAACAATGAATGGGAAATAAATGATATAGGGATAATGTTTACTGGAGGAAATAATAAATAAATACGCATTAGATCATAATAAAATTTGTTATAAGACCATTCTCGTTATTAACTGACTACACCTCGTAAGTATCATTTATCATGGACGATCATAAATTTATAAAGCTATGAGCTGGGGATGAGTCAAAAGAAATAAATTATGTCAATATAAAAATTATACTTTCTTTCATTTCAAAAAGATACTTAAATAGTTAATTGATTCTGTTACTACGTTACAGTTACTCATGATGATAAGAAATTAAACTATAAATTAGACTATCACAAGAGTTTATTGAAGTTCAGGATTGCAATTTCTGTATCTTGATCATCTATCTTCAGCTGACAAATACTGAACTAAAGTTGAAATAAATACATACATAAGCAGGTAGATACAAAATTTATAAGGGTGCAAACAAGAGGTTATAAACGAATTATGTTAGAAGCATGTATTATTTGAGGATATCAAATGTGGACGGATAAGTCGGGACATAGTGGTCGTTCAGAATATTATCTCTATGGGGAGTTTGTTGAATTTCGATGAATTCTATGAAATCTAACTTTCGTCCTTTAGGTATTGTGTGAATAATGTAAAATTGATCTTTGGGTGGAAAATTATGGCTATTTTCGATAAAATTTGAAGCTAAAATAGATTCCTCGGTTCTCTGGTTATTGTATTCGAATTGATGCTCTTTGTATCTAGTTTTAAATGTATGACCAGTCTGAACTATATAAAGGCCTTCACAATCCATATAGGACAACTCCAGTATTGTCAAATCTATCAGTTTTATCCTTACTATTGAAAAATTACTTAGGAGAGTTTCATATGGGCTTTGAAACTTCCTTTTTATGCTCTTTTGAAATGACATTTTTAATCTTTTCGCTGATAGAACTAAAACATGTTAATAAAATCTGTATAAGTTGATTCTATAAGTGAGTAAATATTATGATATGCTATTAGTGTTTGTTTCTTTCTGATCATATTAACAAAACAATGACCGGTTTCACCGTGGCTGCATCTATCTGATGAAGCCACAGTGTGGTGAAACCGGTCATAGTTTTGTTAATATAGTGAAAATCTAAATACTTTAGTTTTATTTCATTGAAAATTTGTATATCGATTTTCATCAAGTAACGACCTCCTCAATCAAATTATATTTTATATTATAATAAATTTCATTATAACAATAAATGTCGCATCGAATCATTTTCGAAGTGTACTTTTCATTCAAATTTTGAAGCTATAAACAAATTAACTTAAATACTAGTGACGTTACCTAAGACACAATAATATTGTAGAAAAAAATAAACATTAATTGATTTGTTCTTTTATTTTAGTTAATAACAAGATGGCGCCTCCAAAGAAAAGTCTTGTGTGGAAGTTTTTTTGCGAAAATTGAGGGAAATGAGAATCTTGTAAAGTGCAAAATTTGTCAAAAACAAATTAAATCCTGTGGCAATACATCTAACCTGTTTAGCCATGTGAGAAATATCCATAAGGCTGCGGTTTTGGAGATGAATAAAGAAAATTCGCAAGTGTTGAGCAATGTCAACTTACTGAATATCCACAGTGAAAGAATTACAAAAACCAATGAAGCGGACTCTGAACCTGTTTTTCCCAGCCCTGAACCACTGCCATCAACAAGTACAGCTGCATCAAAAGATATCCATGTCGATAATACTATACCTCCGCCATTAAAACGGCAAAAGTCGATACATGAAACCTTAGAAAATATATCGGCTTATTCGGAAAGTGGCAATAAAACTTTGAAAGTCAACAATGCTCTTATCTACATGATTTGCAAAGATAATCAACCTTTCACGATTGTAGAAAATGGGGTTTTCGTAATCTTATGAAAGTAAATGCACCACATTATAAGATTCCAAGTAAGACAACATTGACTCGCTGGGTTGATGACAAATATGATGCATTATCAGCTGTGTTTAAAAATAAACTGAAAAGTGTAGAAAATATAACACTTACAACCGATATATGGACAGAAACAATGAATATGAGAAGCTTTCTTGGAATTACCGGTCACTTTGCTATATTTACCGAATTTTTTTCTATTACTCTTGGAGTATATCAGTCATATGAACGTAACTGAAGAAGACTGGCAAAAGATTAAAACAACACTAAAAAATGTTACAGAGAAGCACCTTAAGCAGGAGACCAGGAAAAGAATCAATCTTGGATGACAGAAGAAATCTTGGACATGATGGAAGAGAGAAGAAAATTCAGAAATAAAAACGAAACAAGATATAAACAAATATATAAAAATATCAAAATAAAAATCAAAGAAGCTAAGGTTACCTGGCTAAACGAAAGATGTGAAGAAATTGAGAAACTAGAACAAAAACATGATACTTTCAACTTACACAAAAAAAATAAAAGAAGGAGCTGATATGTGGAAGCAATCCTCTTCATCTTTCGTCGAAGATAAACATGGGAAACCCCTACTGAATATAAAAGATCAAATAAACAGGTGGAAAGAATACATAGAAGACATGTTTCAAGACCAGGAGAGACAGAGCATAGATGTACAGAAAATAGCGTCTGGACCCTACATCACAAAGAAGGAAATTATTAAAGCAACAAAACAATTGAAAAACAAAAAAGCTGTTGGAGAAGATAATATCCCAATTGAAATTATAAGGATAATTTCAGACGAACACATCGATGTTATGGAGAACTTATTTAATAAAATATACGAAACTGGAATAATATCAAAAGACTGGCTGACATCGGTGTTTATACCACTACCAAAGAAGAAGAACTCCAGGAAATGTGAAGAATATAGGATCATTAATCTAATGAATCATATACTGAAATTGTTCCTCCGAATAATACACAATAGAATTTATAACAAATTGGACGAACATACGGGACGAAGAATGGCTTTGGAACAAGAGAGGCGTTTTTTTCAATACGTGTGCTTGTTGAAAGATGTAGGGATGTAGACTCTGATGTATATCTGTGTTTCATAGACTTTCAAAAGGCTTTCGACCTGGTGAAACACGATAAACTAATAGAAATTCTCAAGTCTTGTAACATAGAAGACAAAGACTTGAGAATCATATCAAACCTTTACCAAGACCAAAAGGCTAAAATTAGAATCAATGGAGAGACATCTGAAAACATTAACATCGAGAAAGGAGTAAGGCAAGGATGTGTTCTTTCCCCGTTGTTGTTTAACGTTTTTTCGGAGGAGTTATTTGGGAGGGCACTACAGGATACCTCGGATGGCATAATAATAAATGGACAATGCATTAACAACTTGCGATACCCAGATGACACGGTTATTCTAGCAGATAGCGCTGAAGCACTACAACGCCTAATGAACCGAGTGATGATAACATGTAAAGAATTTGGAATGAAACTAAATACAAAGAAAACAAAAACGATGGCTATCAGCAAACACCAAAACAGAAAGGTCTGAATTAGGGTCAACGGAACAGAATTAGAACAAGTAACAAAAATAACATACCTAGGAAGCAGCCTTGATGAAACTTGGGATCACTCACTAGAGATAAAAACACGCCTGGAAAAAGCACGAGCTATATTTTATAAAATGCAAAAAATACTATGCAACTGCCAACTAAATATCTCATTAAGAGTTCGAATACTGAAATGCTACGTTTTCTCCACCGTGCTATATGGCGTTGAAGCATGGACAATGACGGAAACAACACAAAAAAGAATAGAATCGTTCGAACTTTGGTGCTACCGTAGAATGCTCAGAATATCTTACATGAGTCATACGACAAACGTAGAAGTTATGCAGAGGATGAGAAAGGATCGAGAATTTGTGCAGATAATAAAAGAAAGGAAGACGCAATATTTCGGTCACATTATGAGAAACCAAAAGTACGAACTGCTTCAACTTATCATCGAAGAAAAAATCAATGGCAAAAGGGGACCGGGAAGAAGACGCAACTCCTGGCTTAAGAACTTACGTCAATGGACTAATATGAGCTCTATAGAATTGTTCAGAGCTGCAACAAATAAAATAAGATGGGCAAATGTAATCGCCAACGTCCTTAAGGATAAGGCACCGTAAGAAGAAGAAGATACAGGGTGCTTCAACGAAAACTAAAGATGAACGTAACACTTCGGATCATATTGCTGAGATGCTTCTAAATTCTTGTTCTGAATGGGACATTGACGTTAATAAAGTTTCGGCTGTAGTAACTGATAACGCAGCATCTATGATTATGGCGGTCGACCTGGCTTTTGGTAAAAAACACATACACATGTTTTGCGCACACTCTAAACTTAGTTGCGCTAAATGCGATTCAACACTGTCCAGAATTACAAAATCTAATAACTAGAGTCAAAACTATCGTAACATAGTTCAAGCAAAGTAATACAGAAAGCAATTAATTAAGAAAAGCCACAGAAAAACAAACAAAGTTGATTCAAGAAGTTTCAACAAGATGGAACAGTACCTACTATATGATTGAAAGATTTTTAGAATTACGTATTGTAATCAATGAAATAATATTTCGCCATAAGACAGCGCCACCTATGCTCAATGCATCAGAACTGTCAGTTCTTTCTTCTGTTTTATTAGTTTTGAGGCCACTGCAAGCTGCAACTAAAGAAGTTTCTGGGGATAGATACTGCACAAGCAGCAAGGTGATTCCGTTAGTTCATTGCTTAGTTTTAAAAATCCAACCTCTCCAATTTGAAGACTTGCTTGCCAATGAATTGAAATCATTTGTGCTTAATGAAATTGAAAAAAGAATGGGCGCTATTGAGAGGGTAACTCCTTTCGCCATAGCAAGCATATTGGATCCTAGGTATAAAAAAATTCACTTCCGACACGCACTTGCTTGCTCTACAGCAGTCACAAAAATTAAAGACTTCATGAAAAATACTACACAAAATATTGAAACGTCCGAATCAGATTGTGATCAATCTGAAAAACTAGAATAAAGCTTTTCTTTATGGGATAATCATCACAAACTAGTGAGCAAGAGTTGGAAAACATCACAATCAGATGATGCAATTTCTGATGAATTATCAATGTACTTGCGTAGTCCAGTAGTAGGTAGGCTTAATGAGAATCCTTTAGAAATTTGGCAAGATTTAAAATTCAATTTCCAAAGCTTGCCTTCAAATATTTAACTATTGTCGGGACTTCTGTTCCATCCGAACGTTTATTTTCTAAGGCTGCTCAAATAGTTGATCAACAAAGAAATAGAATGAAAGGTAAAAGATCAAGTAAACTTCTATTTTTGCAAAGTTTGCCTGAAGAGCATTGGTCTTAATGAAATGGGTAAAGTAAAAGTAAGTTTTAGCAGGTGTATATGCCTAGATAAAGACTAGTACTAAATGTTTTTGTTTTCTTTTACTGTTTTGAAATTATGTGATATATAATAAATATTTTCATTAATTTGTCGTTTTCATTTCACTTGCAAATACAGGTATAACTCATTTCACCATTATCTTAGTATTACAATCCTTTTTGAGTAACTATGTAATTATAGTGATTCTCATAGAAAATCACTACCATTACACTGCTAGTTTAGCTATGTTACTCTGGTTTCTGATTCTACATTCATACCTGCAAAATCAAAGACCACAAATTTTGCGCATTTCACTGGAAAAAGGTAATAGTAAAGTTTTGTGGAAAGTAGAAAAATATCCATGTTTTCTAGCGATATATCGATAAATATCGATGCTGGAGTCCGATATTTTATATCGAATATAAATATCGATATATCTTTTGAGCGGACACCCCTAGTCTGTAGAATGTCACAATTATTCTTACATTACTTCTAAAGAAACCGAGATATTGGTATCCGTTTAGGGCAATGAATTCCTCACGCAAAAAGAACACGGGGAAGGGTGGCTCATAGTTGCAACACTAAAACATCGGTTTCTTTGTCCACATTTGATATCTTTAAATAATACCTGCTTTAATCATAATTCGTTTATTACCTCTTGTTTCCAGTCTTATTAATTTCGTATCTACCTGTTTATATATGTATGTATTTTCATCTTCAGTTCAATACTTGTTGTCAGCTGAAGATAGCTGAGAGACCAAAATTGCAATCCTGATTTTCAATAAACTTTTGTGATAGCATAATACACAGTTTAATTTTTTATGATCATCAGTTTACTAATCTATGAAATGCAACAAAAGTACTTACTCTTATCAACATTTGACCACTGGTTGTGTGTGGATTTCTATAGGCATACAGCACCCACATCGTCATACCCACAACCATACAAATCAAGAGCATAATAGCAAAAACTCCAGAAATACCCATCCTGGATGTTTTTGAATCCACAACCTCGGGTTGCCTGAAAGAACTACTTGGAACGCGAGTGATGTTTGTGAAAACGTTACGGTCGTCGAATGAATCATGCACATAGGCAGGGTTTCCTTCAATTGAAGGGTGGTAAGAGTTTGCTCTGGAGCAGTGGGTTTCATTTTTGATTTTAGTTTGGTCGCAGCCCTTCATTAGCCAACTTTGTCGGTATCGGTCAACCCCATTCGAACATTTCTTCAGTCCTGGACACCACACACACTACAGAAATAGATTTATGTTAATTATTGACTGAAAATGGTTTTATGAAGTATTTCAAGTTTATTAAACGATTTCAACTGTTATCAAGAAAATTTTCAGACTGAACAATATATATATATGGTCTCTTCGGGGTATTCGTCCGTTTTGAACTTAAGTTCCTTTCGAAACTTTGGCTTTGGCGACGTTTCGATGCAATCTCATGCACCATCTTCAAAGCCTGTTGACGTTTTCGTTAATGCGTCTAGTCCGGTGTGGCACTCCTATATATAATTTCTCGGCTGCGCAAATTGTAATGGGTGACTTGTGCGTTCAGTGGTGGGGGAACTGGTTCATCGAGAGTTCGTACTTCGACTCCTCCTTCTGGAATGTTGACCGCTGGTGTTTGGGATTTCTTCGATGATTGGTAGTTGCTTAGCGCCACTTTCCAAGACTGCGACAGGTTCAGGGTGTCACCTCTTTTATTGAGATTGTTTCGTAGTTCTATTTCTATTGCCTCTCTGACCAGTCTTTTATTAAATTGTTCAATGTTGGCCAGTTGCTTAGTTTTATCAAAGTCGATTGAATGTTTGCACGAAGACTACAAGATTCAATCGACGCAACAACGTTTTGATCGAACAATTTAATAAAAAACGTCAACAGGTTTTGAAGATGCATCGAAACGTCGCCAAAACCAAAGTTTCGAAAGGAACTTAAGTTCAAAACGGACGAATACCCCGAAGAGACCATATAAATATGTATCGATCCATGAAAACATAGAAATCAATATATATATATATATATATATATATATATATATATTCTGTCAAAAAGTACCGGAAATTGGTCAACGAAACACAAAATATTTATATTTCATCCAAATTTATTGTTGGCATGACTTTAATCAAATTCATGCAACACAATATTTTATGTATTTAACTCCTCAGGTGTTAAATGATAATTGATAATTTATTTTTTTCATCAAAGGATAATTACATGACTTGTCAACATAGTTACGAATTTAGGGCGCGACTGAAAACGCAAATACATAAATGTTCAAAACGTCGAACAATAAACACCAACCAACATCAAAATATTAAAACGAAATTTTCTTATTCAATTCCAAAAGAGCACACCTTCGAAAAATTCCACAAATTTATAGACTGTCCTGCTCGGTAGGAGTCTCTTCAAACGTATTTCAAAAGTGGTGCTTGGTAGCTTCTTTAAGTTGTCTGGTATGGAGTTGTAGAATTTAATACACAGTTGGTGCAAATTTAAGTTTTCTTTAAGCGATTAAAATCTATAGTAAACACGTTTCTCTGCCTAGTATCATATCTATGAAAATCCGCATCAATGGGGGATCTGATTTTATTGTTGTGCACATGTTTGAGGCAGTTAAGTATATATACTGAGGTAATGGTAAGTATATTCAGGGTTACAAACAGCTCGTCGCATTTGCGCAACCACATATGTTCCTAACTGCTTCCTTTTGTTTCAAGAGTATCCTTTTTAGTTCTGTACTGTCTTCCACACAAGAATTCCATAACTAGCAACAGAATGGAAATTAGCGAAATAAGCCAATTTAGCAATCTCTGATGATGCAATTGTCTTCATTTTTCTGATCGTGAAAATTGTAGTGGGCAGTTTTATTGTGAGTGCCGACTGCAAGTAGGTTTATTGGTTCATCATTACCAATCTCTGTTCCAAATCTAGTTTTTTGTGATTTATAACGATTTAACTTCAGTCCATTTGATAAGAATCATTGCTCAGCACTCTCAAGTGAATGGCAAACTTTCTGCAGAACGCTGTCAGCAGTGGCGTTTACAGCAAAAATACTTGTGTAATCAGCATACAGGTAGGTCATTGGGTTGGGTATATTGGATGGTAAATCATTCATATATAAATAACGCCGGACCCAAGATCGATCCTTGGGGACCACCCGTTCGTATCACTTTTACTTGTGACATGTGCCCCACACACGAGACAGCCTGCTTTCTGTCACCCAGATAGGATTCATAATATTGTAGCTTTTGTGACCTCCTCCATCAGTTCAATCAATTCTGTAACTGTAGACCTGCCTGCTTTACATCCGTGCTGACTATCATCCAATATATGTTCTTTTTCCTGGAATCCCACAAGTCGGCGTTTCAGTATTTTCTCAAAGATCTTAGATATTGTTGGTAAAATTTAGATAGGTCTGTAATTGTTTGGATCGTTTATGTCACCTTTTTTGTATATTGGGATTACTTTGACAATCTTTAGGCTGTTTGGGAATATTCCTTCTTCAATACATTGATTTATGATATAGCAAACAGGTGTATACATTAGGGGAAATATTCTTTTCAGAAGAGTTGTGTTCAAAAATTAATATCAGCAGTTGTCTTCTTCTCAATTTTTCTGACAATATAGATTAGTTTCTCTTTAGTCGATGGGTAGTTGAAAAGTGAGGATTTTGGTGAAACATTAGTATTGCTTCTAATCTTTCTCATTGCTTCATCAACCGAAGATGAGCATTGTTGGGACACACATTCTCCAATGTGAGAGTCTGCATTGATTCCCGTTTTACCTGACTCCCCGTTGATAATTTTGCATTATATCATTACGAAAAAAGGCGACTATATAAAACGGGTTCAATAACAAACGGCACCTTTTACATCACATGAACAACCAGTTCACAAGGAAACAATTTAATTTGGCAGCGGCGATTGTTACGAAGGTTTTTATTAGCGAGAGAGAATTTTTTGCGTGTGTTGAGTTTGCGAAGTGAACGAACCAAAACTCTTCGCCAATAACAGAAGGGAGGAAACAGAACGAAAGGATTCCTTCGTCGCGGAATACCGACGGACGGATGGAGCTCGACATCGAGCCAATCCGGGCACGTTCGAATTCAAATATTCATTATTTGAACAATATATTCACGACAACGAATAATTCAATCATCAGTCGCTTTTACCAGAATCGATTAAAGTTCTCGCAGCGAATTCTCTTTTGTATTCTATCGATTCAAAACGGGTACCTCGAAGTGGTAATTTGAGTTTTGGAAAAAGAAAAATGTCGGCCGGAGTCGTATCAGGTGAATACGGTAGTTTCTCGATGGTATTTTATAAGTTTTTGGTCAGAAATTCATTTTCAATGATAGCCTTGTGAGATGGTGCAAAGTCCATTTTTTCTTTCCACAAATCTGGCCTTTTTCGATGAATATGCTCTCTCAAACGCCGCTCAGGTAATATTATTTATTTACCGTCTAACCTGGCTAGAATTCCACGTGCACAATGCCGCGATAATAAAAGGAAATAATCAATATTACCTAGACTTTGGATCGACTTTAACGTGTTTTTTCGGTTTTGGTTCAGTTGGAAGGCGCCATTCCGAAGGTTGTTGACTGGTTTGCATGTCAAACTCATGAACCCATGTCTCTTCACCAGTTACAATGCGTTTTATGCACGTGGAATCGGAATTGGCTCGTTCTAGTATGTCTTCAGC
The DNA here is from genome assembly GCA_013387265.2 of Cryptolaemus montrouzieri. Classification (NCBI taxonomy): domain Eukaryota; kingdom Metazoa; phylum Arthropoda; class Insecta; order Coleoptera; family Coccinellidae; genus Cryptolaemus; species Cryptolaemus montrouzieri. The sequence continues at coordinate 120,577,355 of JABFTP020000144.1, read as the reverse complement.
GATTCAATTTTTGAAGGAAGTTCAGATCTTTTGGAACTAGTCGAGCAGCAACGCGTTTCATGCCCAAAAAATCGTTTAAAATGGTACGAATTGATTCGTGAGACACAGAATACATTGCCTATCTTTCTCAAACTTAAATCACGATTATAAATTATGATAGCCTTCACTTCCGTAACCGTTCTTCAACATTTGCAGCGATTCGGACACGAAATTCCAATTGCAATACATTTAAGACAAATTCTGTGTTCGATATTTTTATCCATTGTGGAAATGACGGAACACACTTGTGAGAACTGACAAAATCGAGCACTGTAAACAAACTAAATGGCAGATAGCGTTCAAACTTGGCGTCAGTATAGAAAACAGATTTGTCAATTTAGCAACAACAAAAATTTTGACAATCGTTCGCATATTTTTGAAATAATTCCCTGTACTTTTTTGACAGAATGTATATATAAAGGAGCTTTACCCTGACGAGTTGTCCATATATTTGATCATTTTATTAACGCGATTCCAAAGGAAAATATAAACTCGGTAATCAATACAATTTGGCATTGAAGCCCTTCTTCTACCATTTCAAAATAAAGTTAATAGCTGTTTCATTAAATCGTAGACATTCCCGGTGTTTTTGAACGACCGTTGTAATAATTATATCTAAAATTGAATCAATGATGCTACCTTCTTTTAATTAGTCTGATCATTTGAGTTACAATATTTATGTGAAGAACTGTATGATTAAGTTATTATTGAAAAGTGCATGTTCTCAAGGAGACTGAAAATATGATATTGTTTGTGCCCTAGAATAAGCAGTAGTGTAGTTTCCGCCAGCATACCAGTCAAAAATTGATTAGAACGTTTCTATACAGGGTGTTACATAATAGTATGTCACAACTTGTGGGATTAAATCTACGTGCAATTTTAAGAAAAAAAGTTCATATAAACATAGGTCCGCAAAAACTTCGTTAAGCAGCTACAGGGAGTTGAAATTTCCGGAAAAAATTGTTTTTTTCTTCAAAACTCCTGCAGTTTTGAGATATTCAGCCCAAATTTGGAATGCAAGCTATTTCTACAGCCTCCATCATTACAAGTCCTAGATTTTAACTGAAATTCACAAGGAGTTTTCTTTTCGGAGGCCATGTCTCCCTTTCAAACTTTTTTGCAGTACGCCACTAATCTAACCCATAACCTTTTAATTATTAATACTTGGATTTTAGTTTGAATGCATTTAATTGAACATTTAATTATTTCAGAACATTATGAACTACAGAATATTACAACAGAAATCATCATGATTCTTCATAACAATATCAAACTAGAAAAAGAACAATTAAAAACTAAATAAATTGCTGAAAGTTTCCTCCATTTGCAAGAATACAGGCCTCTTTCCTTCTTAGCATATTATCAAGCACTCTTAGAAATATTCCTGGGGTATTTCTTATCGTGTCACAAGATGTTATTATTCGATTTCTCAATTCTTCAACAGTGTTCACTGGAGTGGTATAAACTAAACTTTTGAGATATCCTCATAAGAAAAAGTCTAAACTATTTAAGTCTGGGGACCTAGGAGGCTATGGATCTGGCCCACCCCGACATATCCATCGGTTGTTGAATGTATTATTTAAGAATTCTCTAGCTTATCCACTGAAATGTGCTAGTGCCCCGTCATGTATGAACCACATTATGTTTTTCACCAAAAGTGGCACATCCTATAGCAATAAAGGTAACTCCTCCTCAAGAAATTGCTGATAAGCGGGAACGTTTAGTCTGTTAGGCAAAAAAATGGCAGTTCTCGAAAATTTAGCTTCGCCTGTGAACATTATTTCACTATCAAAATGAGCATTTTCTTTAATTTTATTTGAGAACCATCGGTAGAAATTCAGTCTTGAAGGAAAGTCTCGAGAAAGTAGAGTTTGGACGCGTTGAATATGAAACGGGTACAATGAAAAGTCATGGAGAATCCTCGAAACTAGAACATGTGAAATATTCAACTGATTTCCAATTTTTCTTGTACTCACATGAGGATTCAAATCAATACAATTCAAAACTGCTTCCTCAAAATCTGGAGTTCTCATAGTTTGAGTTGCACCTTTCAAATGATTATTTGCAGTAAAACTACCAGTTTCCCTCAACCTTCTGTGGATATTTGAAAATGTTCGCCTGTCTGGTGTTACTTGATTTGGAAAGCGCACCTGATATAATCGCTTAGCTTTTGTTGTGTTTCCATCAGCCAGATCGTACATGTAATGAATATCAGCCAATTCGACGTAAAATTACCCATTTTTTCTTACAGCACTAACTCCAAAAGTCTTATTCTAATCGTTAATTTAATAAACAATTCGAGCAGACACTGGTTCAACTTTAGCAACTGTCAAAATAAATAAACAAATGAAAAAAATCAAAGCTTACTAGTAATTTTTTTAATTAGAAGTGCTTTCAATTCAGCGAATCCATACAATAGTTTAATAATTTTTTGCTCCATAACAATCACAGATACGAAAAAATTACTAGTATCAAAAAGTTTTTGAATTGAACGAAGATGACGAAAATTGATTGTACGCTGATCAGTGGCGTACTGCAAAAACGTTTGAAAGGACGAAAGAAGACATGGCTGCGGAAAAGAAAACACCTTGTAGATTCTAGTTAAAATTTAGGACGTGTAATGATGGAGACTATAAAAAATAGCTTGTATTCCAAATTTGGGCTGAATATCTCAAAAACTGCTGGAGTTTTAAAGAAAAAAAACAATTTTTTTCCGGAAATTTCAACACCCTGTAGCTCTGTTTATGTGAACTTTTTTTCTCAAAACTGCACGTAGATTTACCTCCTCCCTACTGTATAGGTTGAGTAACATGGCCTGCTTATTACTGAAGTCATGTTAGTTCTTTCAATTCAATAATTTAGAATTTAAGGTCTCTCTGTTCAATTTATTCTAAAATTTAGACTTTTCAGATGAGAAAGTTCTAAAAATGAAAGCCTTGAACATGGGAAAACATTCAACACATTTATTTATATCTTTAGATTACCCGATGTGACTTAAACATAATCTACAACTTACCTGAAATGAAGATATATCATTGGTCAAACAAGATTCACAATCGGTCTGGTCGAGACAAGTAGGTAAAGCCTTCAGCAATATAACAGTACCATTCTTGATATCCTCTTTTTGAAAATTGACTCTATGATATTCGTATATGGTCTTCCTTCGAATAACTGAAAATTAACATTATCAAGAACCGTGAATATTTTTTTAGTTTCCAATATCAATTCACTCACAGAATATTGTACTGTCGATAATATAGGCATCTGAAAGTCCAACTTTAACTGGATGTTGGTCATCTTTTATATCTTCAATAATCATTGGCACATTCTGGTAGACAAAAACGATATCACCATTCTTATGGAGGGTTGTTTGGAATGTGAATTCTCCTTCATCAGCTCTATCTTTCAATGCGACTTTTTCCCATAAGACAGTGAATGCAGTTCCTACAAACAGATACATTTTTTAGTTCCACTCTTTCAGATATCTATTAATTCAATTTATTCATTATTGAATTAGATTGTTCCCAATATTTCGATCACTAGTTTTCTTCAGGAAAATAATTTTAACAGAAAAGAAATCCAGCTAATTATAATGTATGTATTCGCATTCTATTGGCGTCAAATAATATGGTAAAAGTAAACACACCTAAGAGAGAAATTCCTTTAATCATTTTGGGTAACAGAAAAAAGCAACGTTAGTAGATTAATGTTACTGGCAGATTTGAAACGGCGAGCAGATGTAAATTTCGGTTAATTTATTACCGTGAAACAATGAAAATGAAGAAATGTGCATAAAAATTATTATTTGAAAAGGTAATTATCTGGCAAGGAAAAACAAGATATTTCATTATTCAGTATTTGAATAGTTAATTGATTCCGCTGTTACTATGTTAATAAGGATTGCAATTTCGGTCTCTCAACCATCTTCAGTTGATAACAAGTATTGAACTAAAGTTGAAAATACATATATAAATCGGTAGGTACGTAATTAATAAGGTTGCAAACAAGAGGCAATAAAATAATTATGATAAGAGATTATCTCTATGGGGAGTTGAATTGCAAAAATTCTAACTTGCGTCATTTTGGTATTCTGTGAATAATTTCAAGTTGATCTATGGGTGGAAAATGATGGCCATTTTCGATACAATGTAGATTAGGTAATGAGAGTTTAAATGTTATTAAGTCAGAATTCATGATGGTTGATTGGGATTTGGATTCTTCCAACATTGCAACAATTTATGACAATCTGTTGACTAACTGTGAGGGGATTATAATAAAGTTTTATTACAATTGATTTCATACATACAGAGTAATAAACAATGAAAAGGCAGAGGCTTAATCATTCCGAAGAATGTCTCGCCTGTTCGCCTTTGAGATAGTTATATTTTGTTAAATTTAAATTTATAACAACTTCATTTGCGTTGAATGGTTTTTTTCTATTTGAAAGTAAAGTTAGTTTCACAGCGCGTAATTACGAAACAAAAAGTCACTATGTTTCTTGAATTGTTCGTCACGATAGGTTTATTTTTTTTCACAATCGGGCGTTAGTCGAATTCGGTATTTTAGTCACAATTTAGGTTTTTTTCCACACATTTAAGATATTTTTTCCTTCTCTTCTTTTTAAGTCACTCCGCGAAATTTCTGAACTTAGTATTTGAACTAGGCACTTTCGTTTTTCCGCTGATTAATTAAGTTGTCTATTTCTGTTCTTCCGGCACAAAGAATCCAAAGCTCCACTTTCTTTTTGAAACATTTGTAGTTTTTCAAGATTCGCAAGTCTACTGGTATACGCGAATATACTCGTGGTGCCAGATATTTGCTGGATCTTTGTCCTATTCTTTTATTCGAGCGTAGTGTTTTGTAGTCTGAGTCTTTTCCCCTTGTATCATATTTATGATCAATATTATCTGTCATATAGATAGAGTATCTTCTATAAAATCAAGTAAATTTTGATCTAATATGGAGTGGTTTAATTATGAAGTCTTTGAGAAAACTAAATTTTGAGATAGAGAATATAAAGATTTTAAAAACTGTTATGATAATGAAAGACAGAATAAGTGGCAAATTTTAAACAGCTCAGAAACAGTGTCGTTAATTTACTCAAGAGTAAGAAAAATTTATATTATTTCAATAAAATCGATAGATTCAAAAATAATTCTAAAGTAATGTGGAAAACGTTAAAGAACCTGATAAGTGCCTGTGATGATTCCAGTCCAAGAAAAATAGGTGTTCATCTATTTCGGACTTTTCTAATTCAAACTTTCTTTTGTGATTTCGAATTATTTATACCAATGTTCAACAATTCAAATATGGCAAAATATTAGATATCATTCGATAATATTTTACTTCTGCTTGTAGATCTCGCGCACAAGAAAATTCCATGTTGATTAACACGTTAGGACAGCTCTGCATGTCAACAAAATGAAGCAAATAGAGGCGGAGGCATGATGCAACGTTCGTTTGGACAATACTTAAAAACTGTTTCGAAGAAATCAGAACTGCAAGTTTTCAATGGAGATCTATGCCGAGCGTCAATAGTCGTGAATATTCCCTTTATTAAACCGGCCAATCTACATTTCTCAAAATTTGGGGAATTGTTGGGGGGCTTCTTTGTCTATTGGGAGTTTCTGCATGGTTATTCATCAATTTGAAAATTGGATTTGTGGGATTTGCTGAAATTCTGGCTGCATACAATGTCAAATTTCGTTGTGTTCGAAGTTGAAGTGAAGGCTCGTGTAACTCGCAGTAAAGACTTTCTGATGGGCTTGACCGGAAAGAGCCCAGGCATATGCGGAGAGCAGTATTGTGGACTACGTTTAAGGATTTCAAATTTGAGTTTGACGCTGACATGTAAACTATGCTTCCATAATCAATTTTTGGAAGAATTATGGTTTTATATATTCTTAGTAGTATCTTCTCTTCTGAACCCCAATGATGATGTGATAGAGTTTTTAAGATATTCAGTCTTTTCAAACAATTCTTTTTGATCTCCTGAATGTGAAGTTTCCAAGTTAATTTGGAATCGAAAGTAACTCCTAGAAATTTGAAATGATCGGCACTCCATTGAGGATCAGTGTGGTATCTCGATACTACTGTGTCTTCGACTAAACTTTATGACTTTGGACTTTGACATAGAGAAGTTGAAACCAGTCCGTGTCGACCATTGTACAAGACTATTCATAGCATTTTGGAGAAGAGTACAAGTACTAGATGTATTTTTCCCTTGACAAAACATAACCAGGTCATCTGCATAAAGTGCGTATTTGATAGGTGCCCCTATAAGGGAACAAATATCGTTTACGGCCAGGATAAATAATGTTGGGCTGATAATAGAGCCTTGGGGTACTCCGTTTTCGGTGAGGTAAGAAGTGGATATCTTTCCATTTACTCGTACTTGGATTGTCCTGTCAGTGAGAAAGTTCCTCATGAAGCCATAGATATTTCCAGTTAGGTTAATCTCCTCGAGTTTATTGAGTATGACTTCTTTCAGAGTAGTGTGAAAGGCGCTTATTATATCGAAGACAACCGCAATCACATCTTGTTTTTTGGCGAAGGCGTCGGACTACCAAATTGTCCATAGTGCATCGGTTAGGCCTGAAACCAGATTGTGCTGGTGATATAATGTTTCGGCTTTCTAGGTTCCACAGAAGGCGTTTATTGATCACCTTTTCAAGTAATTTACATAGAGTACATGTTAGTGAGATTGGTCTCAGAGAGTTAGGAGAAATTTCTGCCTTTGCTGAATCCTTTTCAATTTGAAATATGATTGATTTTCGCCATTGGGAAGGAAAGTCTTGACGTGTCCAAATTTGGTTATAAATTTCTAAGAGTTTAATGAGGGTGTCTTCGTGTAATTTTTTCAGAAAAATGAATGGAATATTGTCTGGGCCAGCAGCCGAATTTTTGGATGTAGATAAGGCAGTAGTTAGCTCTTCTATTGAAAAAGGTTGGTTGATAGGGTTTTCATCATGTTGTGTTAATTGCTTTTTGTTCGAAATATTCAAAGGTTGATTTAGTACATGTATATTCCTTGTTTTGGCTTGAAAATGTTGGGCCCGTGTATCAGCCATCTCTTCACTGTCTGTTATAAGTCTACCTCCATGTTTGAGAGCTGGAATCTTGTGAGCGGTATTTTGTCCCTGCATTCGTTTAATTTTGTTCCAGAGTTCATTCACAGGTGTGTCTTCTTTTAGTGAGTTAGTATATTTGTTCCATGATTCTTTTTTACTTTCTTTCAATACGCGCTTTGATTTCGCTTTCAAGCGTTTTAAATTAATTAAGTCTTCATTAGATCTGGTTCTACGGTATTTATTAAGCGCTGTTTTACATTCCCTGACGGCTTTAGAGCAAGACTCATTCCACCATGGAACTGCCTTTTTTCCAGAGCTTATTTTAAATTTACCAATGTACTTTTCAGCGGCAATGATTAAACTGGAGGTAAATTGAGTTATTGTGTCGTCAATACTTCCATTAAATACAAGAGAATTTGTTTTTTCTTTTACACTCAAACTAAAGTTGAGCCAATCAGCATTATCAATTCGCCATTTGTCGTGGTAAATTGAATTGTTAGGGGTGTTATTGGATATCATAATAGGGAAGTGATTACTATCGTATAAGCTATTTAGGGGCTGCCAGCTGAGCAGAGGACCTAGTCTTGAGTCGCTGAAGCTGAGGTCAATGCTTGAGAAGTTTCCAGAAGCTATATTGAAGTGCGTGTTGTGTCCAGTATTTAGAAGATACATATCTGAGTTACTATTCAGCGTATTTTCTATGATTTTGCCCCTTCCAAAAGTGAGTTCTGAGCCCCATAGTCCATTATGAGCATTAAAATCTCCTACGAGAATAAATGGTTTGGGTAGTTGCTTAATCAGTTCAGAGATTTCTGTATTTCTCAGGTTGTGGTTCGGGGGTATATAAACACTGCATATAGTTGTTTTCTGTGGATACCAAACTGTTACTGCAACTGCTTCTAAATTGATATTCAGGGGGAGCTCTTCAAAATAAAAATCTGAAGAAACAAAAATTGAACTTCCACCTCTAGCTCTTGCGCATGCTGTTCTGAGATGGTGAGTTCCTGAATAGTTTTTCAGTTGGGGATTTTGATGTTCTTTAAAATTCGTTTCTTGCAGACAAATTATATCAGAGCCAGTGGAACAGGTCAAACACAAAACTTCATCCAGTGCAGCCAGTCCTCAAACCCTGTAAACTACCCCCGATGCGCAGAAAGAATAAAATCATATTAAGGAGACTAAGAATAGGCCACACGCGCCTTACTCACGGCTGCCTGATGGAGTCAGAAAACCCTCCAGAATGCGAAGTCTGTAACAGTAGACTATCAGTAGAACATATTTTGATAGACTGCAACAAATACAGAGATGCCAGATCACAACACAACCTCAGTAGAAACCTAAAAGAATTGCTCAACTCCGAATATCAGATTTCTAATTTGTTCGAATTTCTGAAGAACACGAACTTGTATAACCTCATTTGACATGATAATCTCTGTTTTATTTTTACAATACTTTTCTATTGTTTCTGTATAATTAATGTTTAAATGAATGTATAATTTCATCGTGTCAATGACCATAGCCGTCGAGACACGTAAATTTCCTAAATAAAAAAAAAAAATCTACATTTCAAACTTATTTTGCAGAAACATTGTAAGTTCAATATTCCGAACGAACGTAGTTTGAGAAAACGAGACGTTAACACTGCCTCTAGTTGAGAAGACAATTATTGAAAATAATTATTTTTACATTTGTGCTAAGGAAACTGCCGATTAGTCAGGTTGGTATATAGAACACCCGATAGGAATTCTTAGCGAAAGTTAATCAAACACTTGTTTTTTATTATCCTCAGGGCAGCTTGAAAAAACAACTATTTCAAGGTTCATAGAGGATGGTCTAGCAGTTTTTTGTTTTGCCTGAGACAGTTTCAGTGAATGAAGCACTGTTGTTCACTTTTAAAACTTCGTGTTTGAATGTTAGTGATCAAATCGAAACTAGAATCAGTACTCCAACAAATCGAAGACTTTGTAGTTCTAAATGAACTTGCTCGAATTATAAGAGCTGAGATCGTTGAAGACAATTCGTTGAATATAGAGTTAATTACAAAATTCAGAAAAACCCCAATATCAGTGGATGTGGCAAGATGCTTTTCAATGTATGAAAACATGTATTTAGATAGAAGATCAAATTTTCTTGCTGTAAAATTTGAAAAATATTTAATTACTAGATGGTTATATCTTAAATCAGAATGGGAAATTAAGTATGAGTAGAAGTAAGACATAAATTAGGGTAAAAGGGGTCTTGATCTAGGTTTTGACTCCAATTCCTATATACACCTCCACGTGGTGTACCCTGAAACTTCTGTGTGAAGGTGCTGAGCTCATCTTGGTGGGTGGGCAGGGGATCACAGAAGCTAACAGAGAGGGGCTCCAAGCCAAGTTGGGAGACATCATGCCGAGGGCTGCATGGTACTGGGGGAGTAGTATCGCAAACGATTCCTTGTGGGCACCAGACTAAACCTGCAAGTAAAAATGGTCTTCCCCCTCGCAAGAGGCTCTGTGGAGGGGGGGATCGTTTTTTCTCAAGACTCGTGGGAACTACATGAGGAAACACAAAAAAACCCAAACCCGAAAAGGAATCAAAGCTGGAAGAGACACTTGCGTCTTCGGCCAAAAAAGCAAAAGTCTCTTACAGCGGAGATGCGAGGGTGACCATCAGGGTGTTACTGGTTCCGGTAACATTCCCTGACAGGGCCCTCACAGAGGAGGAAGCCCGGGATACTGAAAAGTATCGGAAAAAAAAAGGGATTCCACTCGAAGCAAGGATAGATATCCATAATTTAAAAATACCACAGTTGTCTGTTGAGACAACTACAGCAGGGACTGGCTGAGGCCTGAGTCAAAACCCTGAAGCTAGGGAAAGGGCTCCGACTAAAGGAAACTGAGGAAGGGGACCTACTTGCCAAGCTCACGAAGAATTCAAGGTAAGGAGTAGGTTGTCTACTGATGGACAATTAAGGTTGTTTCTATGCAATCTTGTACCAGAGTGGAATCTGTTTTGTTAAAAAAATGTGAATGATGTTCCTTATATATTATTGTAAACGACCTGCCTGTTTGGCCAGTATGAATTGTGTTACAATAGGGACATATTTGTTTATATACTCCTGAATTATCTAATTTTTTATCTTTGACATTGAAAAATATATTTGATGGTGTTGTAGTGGATTTGTAAGCTAATTCTACATTAGAGATTTGGATTTTATTTAGGATTTCTTTAGGAATTGGGTCGAACTAGGTTATTGAGGAATATTGATGTGTATAGCTGTCCAAACTATTTTGAGGATAAATACTCTTATAGGCTTTTCACAAACGTTCTTTAGACACAAGTTTGTTGATTGATGGACAATAGCCGTTATTTTTTGCAATAGTTCCAACTAATAAAATTTGTTTATTTTGATTTGTAATGGATAGAAGTAATGCCGTGTGAATCATAGAATTGAAGGCAGCTTATTTATGTTGAATAGGATATAACGAATCAGAAGGAAGTCAAATGTCTGTTAGGTAGTTTAGGTTGGATGGAAAAGGTTACACAAATAGTACCTTTGTGGTATGCTTTGCATACTTCCCCTACGACTCACAAACACCATATTCAATAGAAGAACTACAGGAATTGGTGAACTACTGTAAAATACAAGACTGGCCACTCGTCGTTGGATGTGATGCCAACGCTCACCATATTCTATGGGGAAGCCGAGGCAACAACATTAGGGGAGAAAAGTTAGTCAAATATCTCTACAGTGCAAACCTTACACTTCTCAACAAAGGAAATGAACCACATCGAATAGAAAAGAAGTATTAGACCTGACTTAATGCAGTGAAGAATTCACCCCAAAAATTCGAAACTAAAGTAGTATATATATAAATAAGTATTCTGTTGATAGCATTAATGAAATAGTCGATAGTATTGGTCGTTCCCTGTGAACGTATCTGTGGCAGGTATCTTGTTAGTAATTTATATCCCGAGATGTGTGAATTTAAAACATTAACGATGTCGGAGTTGCGAGGATTTGTGAATCGAATGGACAATCGTTTCAACGTTCATGAAATTTCAAATGGAAAGATGCTGAAGGATATATTTGAGGTCATAGGGCATGTACTTTTGAACTTTTTCAATACGTCTCTCAGAACTGGTAATGTGCCTGATTCAGACCAATTAATACATTACCTCAAATTGAAAAACTTTTAGAAACAGTTCTTTGAGATGGAAAATCAGTCTGGTTTTAGAGAGGGCCATTCGTGTGGGTCTGCATTACAGTCAACTATATGCAAGATAAAGTATGATGTGGATGGTGACAGATACGTAGTTGGTGTATTCTTAGATTTGAAAAGAGCCTTTGGAACATTGGATCGTCAAATATTGTTGTTAAAGTTGAAAACATATGATTTGGTAGGTTGAGTTTTGAAATGGGTGTGATATTTCAGTCTACAAATAAATATGACTTCTAAAGTTCAAAGTTTTTTGCTTTACTTCAAGCACCTACCTACCTAACTCCTACTTTCAAAAAAAAAAAATAAAACAACATGATCCAAAATGCCTTAAGGGGCGCCAAAATCCTTTTTTGCACACAAGCGCCAGTAGCCCTCACGGGGGACCTGCTTTAACAATGTTCGTATCGTCGGCAAATTGAATGACAAGGTATTTGATGAGTCCCGCCAAGTAGTTTGTATATATGATGTATAAAAGCGGTCCGAGGATTGTCCCCTGAGGAATACCTCTTTTCGAAAATTGTATACTAGACGATAGGTTCCGACCGTGTTTGTCTTTCTCCGATACGTATTGTGGCCTATTTGACAGGTAACTTCGGAACATCTTGAGCACAACTCCCCTTATACCATAGTTCCAACTTTTTCAACAGAATCTTCTTATTTACACTGTCAAATGCTTTGGATAGATCCAATACCATCGCAAATGTGAGTTTGTCGTTATTTAGTGATTCTAGAATCGCACACAAATGTTGATAAAACCTGAACGATGACATTGTCGAAAAACTTGTTGACTCGAGAGGAACTGATTTGGGAGGTGAGTTTTTTGATTCGAATAAGAAAGAAATAGGTCGATAGTTGGGAGAGGTTTGTTTTTCATATGTTTTTGCCATATCACAAAATTTTAAATGCCCTTGTGATATATTGAATTTCATATTAATACCTTACAATGTTCCATGTTTTCAAAAATATTTTTCATGTTGTGGAATTTTCATCATAGTTTTTCTTGTATTTTCTTTTCATTATGTAGCCCTGAAGATGGAAAAATAATTTTCCGAAACGTCGTCAATTTCAAGGATTGTTTTTCTTTGAAAACCACCGGTTCCACTACCTACCATTCCTAATTGAGCAATTGAAGTGAACCGCTAAACTCTTTATTGACAATGAAAATAAAATACGAACAATTGAAGTCTAAGTGCTGATCAACTAATTCTGTTTTTCTATAAAAATCTACGTACCATTATCAATATATCGAACGAAGCTATCGTTTGACAAGCTGGTATCGAAATTAGCCATCAGTGGAGCTATGTACTGAGTGGCTGCCAACCATGCATGGACATAATCCCCTGTGTAGAGAAATCCTCCAGTCGCCATTGTTACATTTTTTATGCGATTACCATAAAAGGGAAATTCAAAGGAAAGCGTAACAGTCTGTGAGGAATGCAAAATTTAAAATATAAATTGATTATTGAATAAAAAACAGATAACTTACAGCTGCTCTCCTATGAGCGGAAGATAATAGTTCATGTGTTGTAGCATTCTCAAAATTACTCAAGTTGACCCAATAATGTTTTGCAACTTCTGGATCAGTAATGAATGTGCTGTTGTAGTAGAAATAACTTTCCTGAAAATTTATGAAATTATTTTTGATTCAAAGAAAATGCATCATTAAGAAATTGTTTGTATATGTATATCCCAAATAGTTATTCTATTGAAGGAAATTATCTTTTGATGGGGAAATATAGGATTGGCTAGACGTGTGCAAAATATACAGAGTGCTTCAACGAAAACTAAACAGAGGCTATATCTACCAAGATATTCATTTCTGATCAAAATACTTGCCTGAAATATCAACACCCTAAGCGGGGGTTGCAATCCTTGAACATTTGGAATAGGGAAGATGGGTCGAGTGATGACTCAAAAGAAAGGTGGTATCTTTGTCTACATCGTCTTGAACGAATTTCCATTTTTAATTGAAAACTGTAAAAGATACAGGGTGAGCAACTGAAAGATAGGGAAGACTATTTCCCTGAGACTATTCAAGTTTCAGTGAAGTGAAATGGAACAGATCCATGCTGATCAACGGCAGTCATCATGAAGTTCCATCCTCATCTCGAATTTCAACCCCTGGAGCAGGGGTGACAACCCTTGAAAATTTGGAAGAGGGTAGATGGGTAGCGTGATAACTCGAAACAAAGGTATTATCTCTGTCTGCATTCCCATGAAAGAGTTTTCATTTTTGATTGAAAACTCTAGAAGGTACAGAGTGAGCCACTGAAAAATAGAGAAGATTACCGCCCCAAGACTATTGGAGTTTAGTGCGAAAAACTGGAATAAATTCATTTTAGATCAAAAGCTCTCATCTTCCAAAACCACCCTCATCTCGAATTTCAACCCCTAGAGCAGGGGTAATATTTCGATCCAGTGATACCTTTCAAGTAAAGGATTTCGATAGCCTTCATGACTGCTCGCAATAATTCTATTCTCATTGACTTCCATAGGAGTTAGAGGATGCAAAACGGAAAAGAGACTGAAGATGCAATGCATGGTATACCATTTATCTTCGACCAGTATCAAACAGGGGTTGATTTTTCACTGAATAAACACCTTTTGAAAGACAGTTACTCGTTTGAGACATCCGGTTTCAAATGTAATAAATAAAAAAACTAATACAATGGCTGAAAATAAAGAGGGGAATAAACGAAAGGAGAAAATTAACTCTATTTTTCAGTAGCCCACTCTGTATCTTTTACGATTTTCAATCAAAAATGAAAATTCGTTCACGGGGATGCAGACAATTATAATACCTTCCTTTCGAGGTATCACTCGACCCATCTACCCTCTTCCAAATTTTCAAGGGTGGTCACCCCTGCTGTAGGGGTTGAAATTCGAGATGAGGATGGTACTTGATGATGACTGCCATTGATCAGCATGGATCTGTTCCATTTTTCTTCACTGAAACTTGAATAGTCTCAGGGAAATAGTCTTCCCTATCTTTCAATTGCTCACCCTGTATCTTTTACAAATTTCAATTAAAAATGGAAATTCGTTCAAGGCGATGTAGACAAAGATACTACCTTTCTTTCGAGTTATCACTCGACCCATCTTCTCAATTCAAAATGTTCGAGGATTGCAACCCCCGCTTAGGGTGTTGATATTTCAGGCAAGTTTTGTACCCCAAAAGATGTCCCCCTTGAAGCAAAAATTGACCTGTTTTTGTGTTTTGATTAGGAATGAATATCTTGGAAGATATAGCCTCTGTTTAGTTCATTGAAGCACCTATATATATATATATATATATATATATATATATATATATATATATATATATATATATATATAAAACTAATGCTCCCTGTTTTTTTCAACAGGGAACATCTCATACACCTCTTAGGAATGAAGCCCTACATGGGTGTAGCCCTTGCCTTATCAACATACACCATGGGGAAAAAACACTAAGGGGGAGCAGTCCTAGCCTTATCTAAGAACTTAACTAATGCTCCACTGTTTTTCAACAGGGAACATCTCATATACCATTCGAGGATGTAGCCCATAATCACCTCAAGATTCAAAAAACTAATCTCCTAAAAAGAATTAAAGTTCTCTATCCAGTTAATTAAGTGGATTTTGAAGATCTGGTATTATCGGAAAAACTGCTGGAAATGAGTAATACTTATCCCAAGACGCTAATTTCCTGCGAATATGGGAAGAAACTATATTACAAATAACTGGAAGCCATAGTGTAGCAGTTGAACTGATACATCCATTTATAACTCTCATGGAACAGTTCAACTGAGAATCAATCTTATTGACATGAGGACTATTCAACCAAACCTGACAGCAATATTCTGCTGCTGAATATACTAAAGCCAAAGCAGTAGTTCGCAAAATAGAGACTCCGGCGCTCCAATTAGATCCAGCTAGTTTATGTAGTACATTGTTTCTTGTTTTCAACTTCTGACATAATTTATCAATATGAAATTTGAAAGTCAAAGAACGATCAAGCTTTACACCAAGATATGTTGGAGTGAAATTATGAGTTAATAATGATTGATTGAAGAATACTCTTAGTTGCCTATCCTTCTCATGACTATTCAGATGAAAACAAGAAACCTCAGTTTTCGAAGGATTTGGACATAAACGCCATTTTTTGAAGAAAATGTTCAGAATTTCTAAATCAGAAGTCAGTGTTTGCTTAATCAACATAGCATAGTGTCGAAAAACCAAAGCAATATCATCAGCATAAATAAACTTTGTAGAGGAAGTTTCAGGGATGTCAGACATATATAAATTGAAGAGAAGAGGTGCAAGAACAGATCCCTGAGGTAGGCCATCATTTAGAGTGTAAAATCTACTGCTTTTCTCACCGATAAAAACTTGAAGTCTTCTATCAGATAACATATTTTCAATCAACTTCACAATTTTTCCACATTGAACTACTTCAGAGTTTATAAAATAAACCATCTTTCCAAACTGTGTCATATGCTGAAGAGACATCTACAAATACAGCGCCTATTTTAAGTTTACCCTGAATACCTGTCTCAATGAGAGTGGATTAACCTTAAACCTGATCATAACAATTCCAGTTTTTTCGAAAACCTCCCTGAGAAGTGGACAGAGCTCTGTGAATGATTGGTTCTAACCTCTGATAAAGAAGTCTTTCTAAAATTTTGAAAGAAACAGAAAGTAAGCTAATAGGTCGATTACTACTAGGAAGTTCTGGATTTTCCCCAGGTTTGAGAATGGCAATAACTTTAGCCTTTCTAAATTCAACGGGAATACTACCTGAGCTGAGTATGTCATTGTAAAAGGATAGTAACCACCTTTTAGCGTTACTTCCTAGATGTTTAAAAAATTCAGGGAATATGAGAATAAGTCATAACCTGCTTTATAATAGATGTTTCATATGATGAATTTATTATCCAAGAATAACCTTCATGAATTGCACATTCAAGAGATAATCGATGTTTTTGCAATATTCTCATAGAACTTACTTAATCGTCAATTTTCAACGTCTTATAATTCAGGTAATAATAACTTATCACAATTTCAACAAAATTGAGCGTTTTGACGCTCGTTGCGAGCATTAAATGAAAAGACACCTTGAGAGAGTAGATTAAATAATAGAAGTTAGAGAAATCTTGTTTGTTTCATCTTTTAATGATGTGCTCGGGAACTTAGCCCATTTACACAGTGGACCTACAGCTTATAGTGGATTCCGAACCACTCTCCTAGACCGTGCAATGATAACTGTCATCTCTCAGGATTACAAGTTATCTGGTCTTCGGAAATTTATGCCTCCTTTAGGCGACTCTTTCCAAGTATCACTTTTTTGTTCGAGGACAACATCCATAACTTGAACCCGGATTCGAACCAGGCACCTCGGCTAAGCATATTCCTACATACTCGTGATAGAATTGACAAAATGACCTTCAGTAAGGCTTTATTAAACTAAAAGAACGAGCGTACATATAAATGTTGCGATTAAATAACTTAATTCGCCACATTCACCCCCATCCTTAAACTGATGGTGTTCATAATCTTCAAGATAAGCAGGAGTTCTTCGAGTTCTAGAACTTCGTCGGATGAATGGAGAATTTCTTGGATCAGTAGTTTGATTAAATAAATTGGTCCTATTGCCCTCAACGGATTCACTGATAGTACCATCTTAAATTGACCCATCATTTTCTTGACTTGTAATCTTCTCTTGGGGTTCAGGCAATTCCGCATCTGTCATAGTTGAATCTGGGAGAGTCTCCTCTTTATATTTTCGCATTGGAGCGAGATGCCGAGTTGAAACAATTCTCTTCCGTCGGGATGTTTGATGTGAGCGTATTCAGCAATTCCTTTTAAGAGCGTTACTTCCTTTACAAACTAATCAAATTTTGAATTTCTAACTGGGCATCGTAAATAAACAGGCCCAGGTTCAAGTAACCAGGAAGATGCTGACTGACCGTTACTAGATGGTCTAGGATGGCGGAACATTCTTTCATGAGGAGTCTCATCGTTCCAGTACATAATAAGGATCTGATTGAGTGGAGAGCATCAGATACCACATCTTCCCAATTCTTTATTTGTTTTCCTTTTGACTTGAGTGCAAGCACTATAGTCTTCCATATTATGCCATTATACCATTTAACCTGTCCGTTTCCTTGAGGATTGTAGGGTGTTGTTCTACTAGTTGCAATACCATTCGAATTAAGAAAAGTTTTGAGTTCATGGGACATGAATGAAGTTCCCTTATCCGAGTTAATGTAAGCTGGAGTTCGGAACAGCGAAAATATATTCTTCAAAGAGGAAATAACTGTTTGTGGTGTCATATCTGGACATGCTATAGCAGAAGGATACCATGAATATTCATCAACTACCGTTAGTGGGTACCGATTACTAATTGAGAGAGTGTTGCACCTATAGCATTTTCAGATGTATCTGTATCGACCGTGAATATGGCATCTTCATTGATAGGAGCAAGTGCAGCATTCTCTATGTCTTGCTTTAGTGCATGAAAAGTTTCAAGTGCTTCTACTGAGAGAGGAAAGGAAGTGCGTGAGAGTATCGCTATCTTCTGAGAAAATCTTGGAATACTAGTTGAAAAATGTGCGAACATACCTACAGCTCTTTTGAGAGACGCTGCATTATCTGGAGGAGGCAGCTCCCGTAAAGGCTTAAGCCTCTTTGGATCTGGTCTTATAATTTTATTTGAAATGGTATAGCCTAACAAGTTGATTGATCGCAGTGAGAAAGAACGTTTTTCATTATTTAGAGTTGAATTGTAATTGCTGGCAGCTTCCATCAAACGCTTCAAATTTTCATCATGCTCCTTTTGATCTAATTCACCACAATACTTTAGAGAAATCTCGTTGAAAATGCGTTTGATCATGAAATGGATTTTGTACAATTATAGAGAAAACATATAATATATAGTCTGTTCACGTTAAGTTTAAAGAGACATCATAGCTAGGGATGTCTGAATGGAAAAGATTGCAACGAACAAGAACAAAATAACTAGTCTCGCGCAAAGGAACTACTAGTGACATATGGTGACATTTGGTTATGACAGTTGGCATTGAAATGCGGCCTTGACGTATCTTTATTGTTAATTTTAGTTCGCTTTCTTGTGCTGATTGAGATTGGATGGAAGTGTTTTCCTCCAAGTTTTGATAATATTTGAATCATTATTTTAAAATCAGTTCTTTTCAGAACTCAGTGTTTCGAATATTTATTCTATACAAATAGTGAAAAGAGCTCCCTCGAGCCAAGCCCAAAACATGATTGCATCATTATGCAATTATTTCCAACAAGAACGAGATAATGTGGGACTCTTCTCCCCCTTATAGGTGTAAGAGATGTAAGTACCACTAAAATTAATAGAAGGGGCCTTCCACCCTTAAAAAAGAAATATTATGATACAACTCAACTTGTTTATCTGTTGGTTTCCAAATTGTCTACACATCTACATACTATGAACTTTTTTGCCTACATAGGGTAGCGAGTGCTTTACGAGTAAGCGTTTCATCCTTTAACAATATTATGGCAAAGACAAAGAGTGGTGATCCACTGAGATGTCCAAGAAAAAAAAGGAATTGTGAAAAACCCGTAGTACATATTGACGATTTTGATCAAGCTGCCATAAGAAACACTATCTATGACAAGTTCCAGAACAGTAAGTAGTCATTAAAATCTTTGTCTAAATCAAGTTTAATATTATATTCTTTGTAGAGGAACATATTACGTTGTCTGCATTAGAAGAAAAGCTCCACAAAAGTGATATTTTCAATGGGTGTAAGACATCTCTGTAGAAAATTGTACAAAACATTGGATCTAAGTATTCCAAAGATAATCCAAGAAGAGGTTTGATTTAACTACCTCATATTGTATTGAAGCGTATCCATTTTCTGCAATCATATATTCATATAAAAAATGAAGGATTACGTGAATTTGTCTATCTTGACGAAACATGGATTTTCAAGGATGGTACTATCGGTCGTTAGTGGCAAGATGACAATATCAAAAGTGTGAATAAAATAAAAGTTGTTGGAACCAGGTGAGGTTATCAACTATTGTTTGTACTATTTCAAGATATTCTAAATTTGATAGTCGTTTCAGTTTCATTGTACTCCATGCAGGCAACAGGCATGGTTTCATTCCTAGTGCAGAACTTCTTTTTTCCTCAAAAACTTTGGACAGTGATTACCACGGGGAAATGAATCAAGAAATCTTCAAGCATTGGGTTGTACACCAACTATTGTTGAATTTGGAAAAGCTTTCAACAATTATACTCGATAATGCAAGTTATCATACAACTATTTTGAACAAAGCCCTCACAACAGCAACTAAAAAGGTTGAGATTCAAGAATGGTTAAGAAGCAATAATATTGCTTATAAAGTGATATGAAACCAATTATTGAGTCTAGTTAAAATATTAGTACTGAATTCAAATCGGATTGTATTTCAAGGAGTAGGAGTGTTTTCAATTTGAATTTTTTCACAAAAATAAGCTACCACTGCGTTTTCAACCCAATTGAAAATATTTGGGGTATAACCAAAAACTATTATCGGGACCATGTAGGGAAGGAAGGGAGTTCCGCTGAACAATCTCTTTCTGTATGGAAAGAAGCTCTTCAGAAAATTACTCCAGAGGTATGGAGTAAAACTATTGGGCATATAGAAAAGGAAATTCAATATTGGTAGAAAAGCGAACTCAATTTTGATCTTGAAGATGTTCCCCCTTTGATAATAAATATGGACGAGAATGACAGTGACATTGTAACATTTTTAGAAGAACTTTCAGAATAAAGAGAGTATTTATTTTTTCAAATAATTAACTTCTCAACCTTTCCTTGATTTTGTTGATTTCTTGTTATTAGACAGTTTTAACTGTGCATCTTATTTGAATCTGCATGTGCCAAGTAGACTAAATTCTAGTTTCTGTTGAAAGATTTAAATATTTCGAAAATAATTAATATTTTGACGGCCTAGTAAAAATAATTTTTATCAGTAAAAAGTAACGTTTTGATTTAAATTTTGGACTTATTTAATAACCTGATTTTTTCTAAAACCTTATTCATTTCCATTGTATTTCAAATTCAAGGAGATGGTTAGTGAAAAAACCTTTATTGAACATAATGTGCATAATGAAAATTTCTTCTTTTCCTGATTTTATATTAAAGAAAGGTGAACACAATTGAATTGAATTATGCCTCATGTGTTGCATTTACATGTAAGTATTCTGAAGATCAATCATGATCATCAGGTCGATTTTTATATTCAACTCGAATTTTTTCTTACGTTCTTTGAAAGGTAAAGAGATTATTTTTCTGAAAGTTTTGATACCGCACACTAGGGGCCTGAGATGCGTAGTTTTCGATATACAGGATGCTCCATTCAAGAGGTATTGATATGAATGATCATTGAAAAATTTTATTTCCGGGAAAGGTAGGTCGCGAATTAATTGCATATGCCTCAAATTGACATCAGACAAAGTTTTCTCAAGAAAAAGTCGAAGAGGCAATCGAATTTATTCTGAAAAAATTCATACCACTACCTCTTGAATGAAACAGCCTGTATTTCAGAAAATACGCATCTCACACCCCTACTATGGGTATCAAAACACTCAAAGGAAAAAAATGTTTTCTCTTCCAAATAATTTCGAGTTGAATATAAAAATCGACCTGTCTGAGCATTTTGCACGAAAATCAAAAATAAAGAAATATGAATTTTATTCCATACTTTACAGTCGCACTGAATAGGAATTTTGGGAAACATTGGCAACATCCGAGAAAACTGGTTGATGACGTCACTTTAAACTTAACGCGAACATACTGTAATAATATAAATAAAACAGTCAAAGGAGAAGATTCGTTCAGAATACAGTCAGCGTCTGAAGACTGTGCTGAAATCAATGTTGAACTCGGGGAATC
This sequence comes from Cryptolaemus montrouzieri, assembly GCA_013387265.2. NCBI lineage: Eukaryota > Metazoa > Arthropoda > Insecta > Coleoptera > Coccinellidae > Cryptolaemus > Cryptolaemus montrouzieri. The sequence goes on along the minus strand of JABFTP020000144.1, from coordinate 120,556,127 downwards.
TAGTCAAGGCAATTAACACCTATGCCATTCCAGTGTTGCTTTACTCATTTGGAGTAATCAGATGGACTAAGACAGAACTGGATGATATTCAAAGGCAGACCCGAACGATGCTGACAAAGTACAACAATCATAATCCAAAATAGTTTGTGATAAGAACTACTTTGAAGCGGAAAGAAGGAGGACGCGGATTAATAGATGTCGTCAATTTACACACCGGACAGATAAAAAATCTCAGAGAATTCTTCTCTGCAAAAGCTCTCACTTCTGACCTCCATAGAGTGGTATCGTTGGCTGATAAGGGATATACACCTCAAAATCTTGATACCAGAGATGACCTGCTGAATCTACCGTTCCTGTCAGATACTGAAAAACAAGAGCAATGGTCAAGAAAGGAATTGCATGGACGACATCACCATGAGATTAATCAACCACACATCGACAAAGAAGCCTCCAACAAATGGTTGATGAAAGGAGAATTATTCGCGGAAACAGAAGGATTCCTTATGGTCATTCAAGACCAAGTTATCGCTACAAATAACTACAAAAAATATATTATTAAGGACGGAACAGTACAAACAGATAAGTGCAGAAAATGCCATATAAGATCAGGGACTATACAGCATATTAGGTCTAGCTGCGAACAACTGGCCAATACGGACTATCTTCACAGGCATAATCAAGTGTGCAACATTATCCATCAGAAACTTGCACACAAATACGGACTTCTGAATACCTTCCAGCCATATTACAAGTATCAACCGGCGCCCGTATTGGAAAATGACTCTATTAGATAACAACGTTCTGAACAAGTTCAAGGAGAAATAGTCCAAATACACAGACCTTGCTATTGATATCAAGCAGATGTGGCATCTCGATAAAATAGATATTGTTCGTGTCATCGTATCCTCGACTGGGTTAATACCCAAAACTTTGGATGATAGCCTTAAGAAATTAGAATTGCATAAGAATACCCATATAGAAATGCAAAAAGCTGTAATTCTCAATACATGTAGGATAGTTAGGAAATTTATATCAAGTATATTGTAATCGAGCCTGTTCCCTTTGATTGCTGAATCTGGGAAAGGTAGATTATATCCAGCTAACAGCTCAGATAGTGCAAAAGTCCACGATAATAAATAGAATATAATAATATATTCAACGGTTTTCGAAAATATACCTTAGAAAGGTAGAGGGGTATATTCTTTAACTTACTATTACTAAAGTTTGATGGAAATCAGCAATTATGAATATTCAATGTACCATTCTTCGTCGCTAGTTCCTTAAGTAACAAGTCGTAAAAATATTAAGGATTGAAAGAATTTCATTGTTTTTACGTGAACAATTTTAACACGTGATTTTTCTGATGGAAATTCTATCAGCGTTGTACAAGAAAGCACGTTTTTACTAGAACTAGACACTTGTGAATGATTTATGACACATTATTATGTGATATGTCCTTAACGATATATTATTAGTAATCACTTGATAATTTTAATTACATAAATGAGATATAAAAATGCAGTACTAAACAAATAAGAAATTTGTAGAATCGAAACGAGTTCAAGTAAGTTTGAGCATATAATTAAGTAATCTCACATGATCATTACTAAAAATGGAAATGATACCGAAGAGATGGAAATATTAGACACATTGTATGCATATTTGAGAACAACAATGGAAGGCAAATGCGAAATTGCAGAGGAACTATCATTTCTTGAAATAGAAATTATTCCCGTAGTTCTTGATTCCGAAGAGTAATTTGGAGATGTTCTGATTGATATCAACTTTTTGGTGAAAGAAAATATTCCTAGAGTTGTTGATTCCGGAGCTTTGATTACAATTACTAACACTGTGATTGATCATATCAATCTTTCTTCGAACGAAAATTATTTTCCCAACACAGATAAGCCATTACTAGAACGACTTAAGAAATTTTCTTAATGTTAGTGTTAGAGTTAGATATATTGTATCCCCGTCTTATGCCTCGTTTGATCATCCCCATTAAACTTTACTTCTTAATAAATCCCAAAAAAATATTCTTATAGTTAAATTGTATTATGTAGGTAAGTTTCAATTCTCTGCCCATATGGCCCTCTATTCAATCTTACTGCAATATTATTTGCATTTTTTACAAAAATAGTCAATGACTAGTTCACCAACACAAAAAACACATCAATCAAATACGTGTTCAAATCATACTGAGATTTTCTTTTCCCTATGACGAATGTATGAAATGTAAAATGAAATTCCTTATTACAGACGATTTTGTGTTGAAAACCAGCATCGTGTTCTAACAACCAATTGACTCGAATTGAATGCGTTGATTATGATATGTAGGCTTCATTCTTGGGATAATTGAATGCCGTGAGGATGCAAACGCAAATTCTTATTTAATATACGCTAAACAGTCCAAGAATATCATGACATCAATAACTTTGTTTGCGGGTTCAATTTCGATCCCATTTCAAATTAAGGCAATCAGTTCAGAATTATTGAAGAACGCATTGAACGTTCGTGATTTCACTGGTTTACTACGAACGAAATATGTTCGAGATTTGTTGTTGAATTGGGGGAATTACTGAGTTACATTCTCAGATTATAGTCTTTACACTAAGTACTATTTCTATGTCCATGTCATATGTTTGAATTGATTATCAATTTCGAAACAAACACTTTTTTGTAATAGTTGATCGATTCCACCTTTACTACGCGATAGTTGATTATGATAATAAAAAATATGTACATAAATATATATATATATATATATATATATATATATATATATATATATATATATATATATATATATATATATATATATATATATATATAATTCAGTGTTAGTCCGTACACTGGATTTTTCCGGGGAGAAAGCCTCTGACTCTACTCGTTGGTACATTGATATCATTGTCTGATGATGCTATAGTGTGTATATATTCTGGTAGATTGATATATTCTCATAACATTTAACGTTGTTATACCAATATATAATTATTCCAGGATATGTTTTGATTATAATTATTGCCTGGCAATGGTATTAATTACCGGGTGGTGGATTTATATTATTTCATGAAATCAGTTTGATTGCATGAACAGATATATGGGCAACTCGTCGGAGTGAAACTCCCATGATATATATATATATATATATATATATATATATATATATATATATATATATATATATATCATGCAAAAACAAAATCACTAATGTGTCACAGTGGTTTGTTTACCATATGTCTAAGCTTTGTTCAAGACGTTATTGATATGTAAAAATCGACCAGCCTTACTACTGGAGCCATCTATTGACAAACAGCGAGAATTTAGTTGAGCACCTAATACCAAATTCAACAAGTTTTATTCTGAAGGTGGTTCTAAGCAATGTGTCTTAAATTGAACTAATAAATGGTTTACTTACAGTAATTGTTTCGTTGGTGATGTTATGCTCAGCAAGAGTTTTGTTAAGTTCCTTATCAGAAAATTTGGAAATAGAAATTTTATCAACAAAATCGTCGAAATTAGATTTTCCAGTCTTATTTTTGGCAATATCGTGTAGCAGTGGAGGAAATGAAGATGATATCCCGGAAGGTTTGGCCGTGGTAAAAGAATATGTCTTCCTTTGGCCGGTTCCATTGACTCCTAATAATCTCACGTCTTTTTCTGTACCAATTCTTGTTACGTTGGAAGGAAAGATCAAAGGCACTTGAAGCGGGATCGATAATTTCTGAAAATATAAGAACATAAATGTAATATAAATTATAGTGATTATTTGATAACTAATGAAAATGCACATCGAAAGACTTTTCAAATGCAAACTTTAGAAAGGACATAATCAATTAATCCTGCATTACACCGGACCAAGAAATTAGCTCAAAAGATTGAAAATTCTTAGGAATGCTTGAAAACAATCGAAATGAAAATGGAACTTTTAGTAATTGAAGTACTTCAAGGAAAAATTAAAATTCCATTATAGACATTTCAATGAATGGATGATGTTGAATAGCGTAAAATCGCATCAAGGTAATTAAACAATAGAGATCTCATATCTTATATCATATCATACAATATTCAACCTTCCGTAGAATGTTGAATATCCTTCCCTGAAGGAGCTGGTTTTTCGGTCCAGCCCTTTATCATCAACGTCAACCAGGGCCACACAGCAGCGGTACAGCATTTTCGGTCTCATTTGATGTGGTCGTATTGCACACCCACTCACAAGATTAGGCCTGACTGCCACCTATTCATTTCAATCCGTTAGAGCGCAACAAACCATGTAACCGACACACGGACCACTCACCATTGCCACCGTGAAACCATGAAAACAAAGGGTAGATAAACAGAAAACCTCAAGAAGGCACACTAGTCCGACTGTTTTCCGCAACGCTACACACCGTGTCTGCAAGAGAGCGACCTGCCGAAAGACTAACGCTCCTTATTCATATCTGGTTTCAACCAGGTATACATCACATCTCATCAATGACAACTTGCGTAATTATCGCTATATGTGTAGACATATTGAACAATTTTTATTTAAGGAACAATATTTAACCTTCCGTAGAATGTTAAATAGTCTAAAATAATTTCACTTTGTAGTCACTACAACACTACATACATGGTATGTAAATTAGGTTCGCGGAAAAGTGCCCGGACGTTCCGGAAAGAACATAAATACTTGAAAATACCTTATATTCCTTCGCAATAGTCTCCCTCGAGTTCTAGAACCGGCGCTACCGTTGAATCCACTGTTGGAAACACACTTTCAACACCCCGTTTCTGAACAGCCTTGCCCAATCGTAGACACCTGATTTTTTCAGATAATCTTCCTCATACATGTCGGTTAACTGTCTCATAATTTCCACGGTAGTTTCGTCGCGTTTCACCAAAAATTTAATCACTATTCTTTGGTCTGTTATTTCATCACTCATCTTCACGACGGTTGGTCAAAACAGGTCGATGTTCAAAGGACAATAAATCACCAAGTATACAACTGAACAACCCGACACTTACTCAGGCTGACGCAGAAATGAATTCTGTTTCGAATGAAACCAATGCGAACGCTGCATCATTGCCAACTTCCGCGAACTTAATTGACATACCTCGTATTACTGCGCAAAAGAAATTCAAAATCAGCCGTAAAATATGCCTAATCTTCCGTCAGATTTGTGGTGAACCACCCAGTATATTTGATTATATATATCCCACATATATTCTTTTTTTTATATAATTCAAAAAATTATATTCAATATATTAAATATTATACACTCTCTATTAATGTTTCCATTGGTTTGACGTTAGTTTTATTCAAATTGCTTCCAGTAGCTTCATGCTACCCTGTGTTAAAATTGCGTCCATTCTTCATGTCTTAGTTTAGGCGCAATTTATACGTTTGTTGGATCTTGTATAGTTTCAGCCACAACAACGACACAGGGAGCCGAAAACGACTACTGATTTCGGAAAAAGAAAGGTTAAGTTCTTATGTTTGATTGTTTTCGAACAAAATTCCTTCTTGAATAATTATTTTTTGAGAAATTTCATACTTAGCAACTTAAAATATACTCACCGCACCCGATTTTGAATCATTTAGTAGTAAAGGCACTTGTGACACAGTCCTGGTTAGATTCTGAAAAAAGGTTAAAGAGACTTAAATAAGTAAAAATGGGATTTTCAAAGAGTATACATTCAGTTTGTGAAATTGACTTGGTGCCAAAAATTTTGTTTTTGAAGGTGAAAGAGTGCAAGAATATAACAGAAAATTGAAAGACTACATAGATTATGACATGATAAACTTGGATGCGAGTCAAAACATGATCGGAGGCAAGTTGAGTCTGTAGAATGGATTAACAGAAAATTGGGAAGAAACGGGTGAAATAAAATACTTCAAGAAGCAGTATTTAACTTTAGATCTATTGATAACTCTCTCTCTCCACTATAACGGAGCTAGTTATCCAATCTCCAATCTATTCATCATTGATCATCGTCAACAATGGCCACAATCGCGGTGGTCAATTCAGTCGGATGTCATTAACACCAACAAACTGAAGTTTCCTATTCGCTTGACCACGTCAGTGTTACACAACTATGCAGAATATCCAGCTAGACATACTGTACCAATTCGGTGAGAAACAATGGCGTATATTGATTAGACAGAAGACATCTGGGAAACGATATAAATAATAGTAGATCACAATAGTAGGAATTACTGTGCCCTACAGTACTTGATGAGCACGATAACACTGCGAAGAAATAATTTACGATACACAGGGTGGACCATTTTAAGCCGTGAACAGAAAAACTGTTTCTACAAGAGTTGTCCAGGCCAGAGAAAGCCATCTTTCTGTGTTATTGGTTTTGGCCTTGAACTCAACTTTCGGAGTCGTTTGAGAGTCATAGTGTTTTTTTTTCAAATAGGAATACATTATATACAATACATCCTAACAAAAACCGAAAGATTTCTATAAATTCGAATCATCAAATTCAGATTTTAAAGATATTGGTAAGTGTTCCCTACACTTTTGGAGGTGTTTATACCTATCTTGCCATAACTAGATGGTAAACCATAGTTTTACATCATTTTTAATTGAGAACAGAAGTATATTGTTCCCACAGTAATGCCAAATCTCTATACATTCCACTCGGTTGGCCTATACACACGGAGTGTGAGTTTCTAGACATATAGGGTTTTTTATTTGATCTTTCCTTCATTAATTTCATTGCTTCAAAAGAAATTTCATTACCTTGGTCATAGAGATTATTTCAGCTTTGCTGAAACTCTTTGGCCTTGAACTCAACTTTCGGGGTCATTTGAAAGTCAAAGTGTTTTTTTTTCAAATAGGAACCCCTACTTCTGACAGAAAGAGCAGGAAACTTCACGTCCGCAACGGTATTTCAATTTTTTCATGACCCATACAAGGTTATTCCAAGGTGAAATGTCAAGAAATACTATGGTTGCTATTCAATTGCATTTTCTGATAGAATAATCGTAGGTAATGCAATTTTATGATGAATATTCTTACCCAATTTAACAACGACCTCGAAAATATTGACCTAGAAAAAAGACAATCTTCTAATTTTAGCGCTACCCAGGAACAACGACGTATACGTATTAGTATTATGTTCCCTTTGGGGTGCTTGTTTAATGTGACTCCCCTTGCCTCTCACTTTATTATTTTATAATAAATGCTTGAAAAATAATGATGTCACACCACATCATTCATCGGTTTTGATGGTCAATAGCCCTGTGGGGATTTTCAAGAGACTAATGATGACTATTGTGCCTATTTAATTGACCATCACCGTCGAATATAGCCTCGTCAGAAAACATAATAAGCCCATAAAAATCTGGATCATTTTGTAACTTATGAACTAATCTTATGTGATAAGGGCGATAGTGGAAATTATTGGGAATTGTCAATGCTGTTCTTTGTGGTATATCGATGTCCCTTTCAATTTGTCGACTGATAATATGTCGTTTTGGATGAACAGCTGCTAAGACGGCTATAACACTAGGATAATTTTCGTAATATGTATTCCTGGTGTGTGCGTTGAAAACTGATCTGAGTAATGTGTCGTGAGTAGGACTTCTCAAGGGAAAGTGGCACCGCTGCTCTGGCGTTTTCGCATTCGCCTAAGATCATTGTCATATCAACAATTTCATCATCCATGTTGAAAATTTTGTTTATAATAAGAAAAACAATTTTATCTACCTTTAATCTTTATTTTGATTGAAACTAAACCAAAATAAGATGATGGTAACGAACAAATAAGGAATTTTCAAAGTGCATATTTTCAAAATGAAATAATTAATGGAACATTGGGATTTAGATTGAAGACCACGTGAAACCAATTATTACAATTCATCTAAGAGTAGAAATTTGACTTTCATAAAATCAAAAAGAAAAGAATACATACATCAAAATTGAAATATTTTTATTCTCAAACATCCCTCAAACTCGAAAGTTTATATTTTAGAGTATATATATATATATATATATATATATATATATATATATATATATATATATATATATATATATATATATATATATATATATATATATATATATATATATATATATATATATATATATATATATATATATATATATATAGGTTTTACCCCGACGAGTTGCCCATATATCTGTTCATGCAATCAAACTGATTTCATGAAAAATATAAATCCACCACCCGGTAATTAATACCATTGCCAGGCAATGATTATAATCAAAACATATCCTGGAGTAATTATATATTAGGATAACGTTAAATGTTATGAGAATATATCAATCTACCAGAATATATACATACTATAGCATCATCAGACAATGATATCAATGTACCAACGAGTAGTGTCAGAGGCTTTCTCCCGGAAAAATCCAGTGTACGGACCTTAGTCAAGTAACACTGAATGTTACTCATTAATAGTTTCCTTTGTGTGAAGTGGTGAACGATCGAATAGAATACTGCTCTGAATATAAATATGACAAAATTGTCAGTTAATTATATTACATTTATATAAACAAATAAATAAAATATGAAATGAGATTCTGAGCAGTATAAACTAAAGAAAACCTATGACTCTACCTCATTATTATTTTCGGAAAGAAACCTACGAAGAATATTACAAGATTTGATGACTGTTATCTTTTGTAACTGTTCAAACAAATTTTTCTTCAGACCCAAAATCTCAATACTTTTGTGAAGATTTCTAGGAATAACACCTGTTGTAGAAATAATAATCGGTAGAATAAATATTTTCTTCATTTTCCACATTTTTTAATCTCGTCGCCAAGCATCATATATTTAGAAATTTTTCATTGTATTTATTTTGTATATTATGTGTGTCAGGTATAGCAATATCAATTATATATGTTATTTGATTCTGTTTATCATTAAGAACGATATCTGGTCTATTGTGTTTTACAGCTCTGTTGCACAGAATTGTTTTATCAAAATAAAGTTTATATTTGTCATTTTCACAAATAATCTCAGGTTCATATTTGTGAAATTTTTTTCTTTTGGGAATTAGGTCATGTTTAATTCCTAGATTGAAGTGAATAATATTAGCGACGGCATTATGTCTTTCTAAATAATCTGTTGAAGCAAGGACTGAGCAAGATGATAATATATGAAAAACTGTTTCTGAAGAACAGAAACATCTACGGCAAGAATCATCTGTATTTTGTTTGATGATATGTTTTCTATAATTCCTTGTGAAAACAACCTGGTCCTGGATCGCAATTGCCAAGCCTTCTGTTTCAGCAAACAATTCTCCAGATACTAACCATTTATTCGATGCAATTTCATCATATATATATATATATATATATATATATATATATATATATATATATATATATATATATATATATATATATATATATATATATATATATATATATATATATTCCAATTACCATTCCTTTCACTTTATCAATGTAAACAGTTGAAGATATTGATGGTCGATATTATTAGTTATACTCCCATAACAGACCGAATCATATTAATTCAGATGCAAGGACAACATAATTCTAATTTATGCCAAAACATCAGATAGTCGTTATGAACAAGAGGTCAAGAACATGTATCAGCTACTCAATACACTACTAGGTAGTGATGACCTGACACTTTTACTCGGCGATTACAACGAAAAGATTGGGCAGGGTCGAAGAACTGACTTGGTCGGAAGCTTTGGGTTAGGCTCAAGCAATCGACGAGGTGATAGACTGTTTGAATTTTGCCAGGAAAATGACATGATTATCACGAATACATGGTTTCAACTTCCTAAAAGACGTCTTTATACATGAAATACCAGCAGAAATCAACGAACCTAAACCCAATAGAAATCAGATAGACTACATTATGGTTAATAAACGTTTTAGGAACAGTATGAAAAGAATAACAACCTACCATGGAGTAGATGTTGGCTCGGTTCACGTACCCTTAGTGGCAGACATAAAACTAAAGCTCAAATTAGTGTGCAAAAAGAGACTCTGTAAAGCACTGAATCTTGAGAAACTAGAACAACCGGAAGTAAGAGAAACAGTTCAGCAAGAGGTAAATGCTGAACTCGGCGAATTGAAACACAATGACATAGCAGAAGTTGACTGCTGTGGGAGGGTCTGAAGAGCACACTGACCAAGACATATAAAAGTCACCTACAACCATCAAGGAACATCAGGAAAAAAGATGGATAACCGACGATATCTTGGCGCTGATGGAAAGGAGAAGACAGATTAAAAGTAACAAACAAGAATTTAAAAGACTGCAGAAGATCATCGGCTGTATACATGGAGATCTCCAGCTGACAGAGAAGATCATTTGATTCGAAACCAAATAGATTTCATTCTCATCAGATCCGAATTGCGAAAATTTGTGAAATCTACCAAAACATTTCCTGGCGCTGACGTTTCCAGTGTTTACAACCCGGTTGTAATGAACCTACAAATGCACCGTTTTATACCAGTTAAGCGGCCAGAAAAAATTAAACATATCAACGTGAAGAGCTTAGACGATAGTGAAATAAAGGCAGAAGTAAGTCAACGACTTGAAGAAAGACTGGAAGCTGCTGAAACATCTGAAACAACTGACGTTGAGCGCCAGTGGAGTGCTTTGAGAGAAGCGCTTACAGTCACCCAAGAAACCGACATAGGACTAACCAGCACAAAAAGAAAACAACCTTGGATGACTGACGAAATTCTTCAAATGATGCACAATAGAAGAGAACTGAAAACAAAAAACATCGAACGATATAGAGAACTCAACAAAATAATTCGACGAAAATGTAGGGAGGCCAAAGAGCAATGGTTAATTAACCAATGCACAGAAATTGAAAATCTCCAAAAAAGCATGATCTATTCAACATGCACAAAAGATCAGGAGATAACAGGAAGACAACACAAAGCTAACAGTGGAATGTTAAAGGGGGCCAACAACGAGTTACTGATCGGGGTCGAAGAAAAGCTGAAACGATGGAAGGACTATATTGAAGAACTTTTTGGGGAAGATCGAACGGAAAGCCCGCAACCTGAAGAATTTAATGAAACTAGTCCTTGCATTACATCGGAAGAAGTTATACGAGCAATAAAGCTTCAAAAAAATGGTAAAGCTATTGGCCCCGACGGAATCTATGCGGAGACGCTTAAGCTAATGACACAGCAAGAAGGGGCTGGCCTTAAGCTCTTAACAGCACTGTTTAATAACATCTATAGAGCCAGTAAAATCCCAGCAGACTGGCTCAAATCTGTGTTTGTCACCCTGCCCAAAAAGACCAATGCGACAAATTGTGATGACTACAGAATGATTAGCCTAATGTCGCATGTTCTGAAAACCTTTCTACGAATTATACATACTCGAATCTACACCAAATGCGAGCGAGAAATCGATCCAGTTCAGTTCGGTTTCAGAAATGGCCTAGGAACTCACCCAAAGATGTAGAGACATGAATGTCGATGTTTACGCCTGCTTTGTTGACTATCGGAAGGCTTTTGACTGCGTTTCACATAAAAAAATGGCGGAGATTCTAAAAAATACCGGGGTTGATGCAGAAGACTTACGCATTATTACAAAGCTTTATTGGCACCAAACTGCACAAGTGAGAGTTAATGGGCTAACATCTGAACAGGTAGCAAAACGGAAAGGTGTACGTCAAGGCTGTGTGCTGTCGCCTCTATTGTTTAACATTTACTCAGAAGCAATATTCAAAGAAGCACTTGAAAACATAGACACAGGCATTAGAATAAATGGAAAACTACTTAGTAATATCCGCTACGCAGACGACACCGTGGTATTAGCTAACAACCTTCAAAACTTGCAGAGAGCCATGAACCTTATTGTAGAGCATAGCCAACGCTTTGGACTATCTGTTAACGTTAACAAAACTAAAAGTAGGGTGTTTTCTAAGCAAGCAGTGGAGGCTGTAGTACGCATTAACAACCAACCTGTGGAACAGGTGCATTCATTTCGGTATTTAGGAGCCACGGTGAACGACCAAAGTGACCCGAAAATAGAGATCAAATCTTGAATCGAACAAGCCCGTAAAACTTTCGTTGGCATGAGAGACCTTTTCGTCAACCGCGGACTTAATCTTCAGCTTCGTATGCGACTACTTCGTTGTTATGGTTTTCCTGTCCTTACTTATGGATGTGAAAGTTGGACTTTTAATCCAGAAATGGAGAGACGCATAGACGCTTTCGAAATGTATCTATACCGTAGAATATTGCGTATCTCTTGGATGGAAAGACGGACAAACATCGACGTCCTAAATACAATGGGAAAATCACGAGAGTTGATGAGATCCATCAAAAAAAGAAAGCTCCAGTACATCGGACACATCATGCGCGGCAAAAAATATGAGATCCTTCGCCTGATTATTGAGGGGAAAGTCCAAGGAAAAAGATCAGTTGGACGACGCCAGAACTCATGGCTGAAAGATCTACGGAGGTGGTTTGGAAGAACGTCCATTGAAATTTTCAGAGCTGCAGTGTCGAAAAACAATTATTGCCAATTGGATCGCCAACCTTCGTTTGGAGACGGCGTCATAAGAAGAAGAAGATCATCAAGTACGAAGTCAAGAAAGGCTAGGAAAGATGGATGAAAGAAATGTGCCGAAAAATTGAGGAACTTGAAAGAAAGCATGATTATTTTCGCATGAATAAAAAACTAATACATATTTCTGGTATACACAACAAATCACAACCAACTACTCTGTTTGATTAATCAAATCTACCTATAATAGATGAACAGGAAATCAGACACGTATGGGAAAACTATATAAATGGATTATTTTATGACGACAGACCCCCCTTGCCAAACAATGAAGCAAATATGGAAGGCCCAGAAATACTTAACGAGGAAGTACTACATGCCATCTCTGTGGCACCTAGCCGAAAATCACCAGGCCCGGACCAAATACCGACAGATATACTGAAACTCATAGACGAGAGTAACATTAAACTAGTCACAGAATTATTTAATTCGATATATAACACCGGGTTGATCCCAGATGACTGCCTCAGATCCACCTTAGTGGCAATTCCCAAAAAACTCGAAAATGCAGTGACTTTCGCATGCTAAGTCTGATGAGTCATCTTTTGAGGACATTTTTATGAATTATACATGCCAGAATCCGCCGGAAGTGTGAATTCGATCTTGATGATGCTCAGATGGGTTTCTGCGTATAGAAGAAAAAATAACATCTGGTCTTCAGATACGACGGGGAGTCCGGCAGGGTTGTATCCTCTAACCCCTACTTTTCAACCTCTACTCAGACCGAATATTTAAGGTGGCTTTGGAGGAAGTGGACCATGGAGTGAAGGTAAATGGCGTCCTGCTTAATACTATTAGATACGCAGACGACACAGTTGTCTAATGTGACAGAATTGAGGATCTTCAAGAATTATTAAATAAAATCAATACAGTGGGAACAAGTTATGGTCTTAACATAAATACCAATAAAACAAAATTCATGATATTTAGCCGGGATCCACACGATTCGATGCGGGACGAGGAAGTATAGTGCGTAAAAAAAGTTTCTACACCCGAAGGAAGTGAGGAGAGATTTTATTTCGCTTCAACGATGCCGCTAAGGTGAGATTTGATTAATTTTTTCCTACAAAAATTGATCTCATTTTATTTCCATTCTGGAATTTTAACAATGAAGGTTCATTTTATCAGATTACGAGCTCAGAAAGTTCATTTTTGGATATATGTATGAGCTAGGAGCTCGCAATTGTAGCACATGATGTATCATATCATAGGGAGTAATGGGTTCGTTCTATTGCAGGAAACGCAAGTATAACCCAGAGGATCCTCGAGGTGGGAGGAGCTGATGAATTATATTTTCGAATTGAGCGAAGTGGATGAAGATTATTCAAATGTAAAAAATTGTGATCATCTCGACTTTGTTATTTCCTCCTGAAAGTGAAAGCGATAGAGATGACGGTCCAAGCGACGAAGAAGGAGATTTTGGAGACAAACGATGGAAATATACGACATTGGTGGAAATAATGGTACTGAAATGGTTGAATTGAATATTCCTCAGAATAGTGATGATAATGGTACTGAAATGTTCGAGTTGAATGTTCCTCAGAATAGTGATGATGATAACTTATCTTTGACAGAATTAGCAAAGAAATTCAAAAAGAGTACGAATACAAACGAGCACCCACCTAATGAACTACGTCAGGGAGAGCGTACAATAAAGAATAGAAAGAAGACTAACTGGCATATTTACATTTTGAACGAACGCGAAGAGAGAACTTCTCTCGAAAAAACTCCGGCGCCCAACATAGTCAATGCATTCGTTTTCTGTTACCACCCGAGAAATGTATATCTATTTGGGAATATTGATTTTACCTGGTTATTCCAAGTTGCCGTCCAGGAGATTGTTTTGGCAAACAAAGTCTGATACTTTCAATTCCCTAGTGAGTAAAAGCATATCACGAGACCGATTTGAAGCTATACATCGTTACTTACACTTCAATGACAACAACACAATAGATCAAAATAACAAACTGTATAAGGTTCAACCCTAGATAGATCAACTGAACCATATTTCTCAGACTTTGGCTATACCGTTGGGAGAAAATTTTTCCTTTTCCTTTTCCTTGGTGCAGGAAATAAAAAGGAGGGGAAAACTTTTGGTTCGTCGGTATCAGAAAATTTATGTCTACACTATTTGCCCCATGGTAGTACTGTTTTCATGGACAATTTCTTCAACTCCTTACAGTTGCTAGATACATTGAAGGATGAAAACATAAATTGCATAGGTACCATTCGTTCCGATAGAGTTGAAAAAGCGCCCTTGAAAGAATTGAAGAAAGAACCACGAGGAAGCTTCCATGTTCTACAAGATTCTGATAAGTCAATTTAATTGATAAGGTGGAACGACAACAATGTTGTCAACATCGCAACGAACATAAATAACGATCAGCTGTGCCTAAGTAAGGTAAAATGCAGGCGTTGGTCAAATCAACCTACCCTCATAAATATATATAACCAAGGAATGGGCGGGGACGATATTTTCGACCAAATGAGGGGACTTTACCGTATCCGTATACGTTCCAAAAAATGGTATTGGCCATTTGTTCTTGTATAAACGGGGCAATGGTGCATATGTGGATCCTTTATCGACATGCTTTTCCAACAATCAGTTTATTGGAATTCACCAGAAGAGTCGTTCTATCAATTCTGACTAGTCCTGAATATATGTCTGGACCAAAACCAAAATGCAGTCGAAATGTTTTGACAGAAGTGAGGTTTGATGGGGTAGATCACTTAGTTTCTTGGATTCCAACTCAGAGACAATGCGCTCAGTGTAAAAAATGTACGAAGTTCATTTGTGCCAAGTGCAATGTTGGACTTCACCCAAAAGATTATTTCATGTTATACCACAAACGACCATGAATGTTGTCTTCATCATTTCAGAATACTTTCCTAGTTTTTCATTATGACTAATCATTAGTTTTGTTATAAATTCTTCCAATAGAATATTTTCGTATTAGACTTGCCAATGCCTATGGTATGATATATCATATGTTAATTTAAAGGTACTTTCAGTAGAATGATGTATCTCAAAGTATTGTTCTCGTATTTTGTATCAATAAAGGAAGGAATATTTTCAATTTCATCAATTTTCGCGAGAAAAAATTACTCAGGCATCAATGGGTTAAGCAGATTTTTTTAATAATCAATTCCCGATACTTTTATGACAAATGTATTTGTGGTATGACGATTTTCTCAAAATTTTAAATAGCTCTAAAACAGACTGAAATATCGGATTTCACTAAGACTGCTCCGTGAAAGGGAGATCGAGAGAGGGCATTAGCTGTAACTATATCTCACCTAGCTGTCGTACTAATATAGTAGATATGCACTTAAAAATGACCACACGGTAATTGTGAAAAGTTATTTGTCTTATTTCGTTTTATAAATCGAAGAAATGATCATTGATAACGCAAGGCAATGTCAATATCATTAAATTTCTTGAAAATTCCACTGTAGTATAGTCAAATCAGGTTCTGTGATCTCAATTTTCTCTAATAGCTCATTCAATTTCAATCATGGACAATTGGCTGATTAAATTGTGTGATGTTGCATGAAAATGCGTATAGTACTTGATTTGACTAGTGTAACTAAATATAAGTTATGAAAGAATTGAGCTATGAACAGAATTAATGATTAGTTAATCATTTCTTCTTGACATGGGCCCAAATTTAATTGGAATAATCTTGTATTCAAGTAGCTTTCATTCTTATACTTACCACTCTAGAAAGCGTTTGAGTTTCATGGTCATTGAATCTTGTGGTCTTATTAATTTCACTTGATGTGTCATTCTTAATTACTGCTGGATTAACGTCAAGAGGTTTAGCTTCTGTGGTTTGTCTTTTTCGTCTGTGATGATTTTCGCCATATTCCAACAGTTTCAACGATATATCATGGTATGTAGATGATTCCGGTTGCGTTACTTTATATAAGTATTGGTCTGTAACCAAAGAAAATTATCGTTAATTTACAAGCAACAATGTCTATGGTTTCTTAAATGATATGTTCAACTGTTATTTATACTCTGTTACGAGTCTTTACAAAGATAATTGAAGTGCACCAAAATTAGGTGAAAGTACAGGATGCAAACGTTTTTTTTGCGAATTTTAGAGAAAGTGAGTAAATGAATTGTTCAAATTGAGTATTAAATTATTTATGGTAGGTTGATTAAAGTTAAATTATTGGTTACCTAGGAAAGAATTGGGAAATATACTATACACTACTTTTCAATGACCTCAATTGAAACGGTTTATACACACTGCGTTCCAATGAACCTCATAAATTCAGTGGTTTAATTTTTCTGTGAATTTCCTGAAACAGGTCGATGTTTGATTGGAGGAGGGACATTTTTTACAAGTTTCGTTTTCTTCCTATGAACCCTTCAACCTTTAGCAGCTTCTACCTCGAATTTCCCAATAGAGAAAAGGGTTTGTACGATATCTTTTTGAGAATATGATTTCAATCTAATAGGTAGAAACCCTATATGGGTAATATTGATGCATTATTTATTTTATGGAAATTCATTTTCAACGAAGATGAAGTAAAATACACACACCAGAAAGATTGTCGCATCACCCGGTATTCTGAATTCCACAATCGATTAAGCAGCTCGATCGCAGTTTCTTTGTCAACATATTATCTATGTAGTAACATTCGTTTCTATATGATCTCAAACACGTCTGAAACAAGGAGTTTATTTGACTCATTCAATTACTCTTCAGTTTTCACGCTGAATTAATGCAAGTTTTCTGTGTTTCGTGTTGATTTTCGAATTTTTGAATTTATTATAACGCCTGCTGAACATCCTGGACGCTACTTGAGTGATCATGAAGTGGTAAGAATTGTAACACTTCTAGAGGAGGGGCGAAGCCAAAGTTACGTGGCTGACTTGTTGAATGTTAACCAAAGCAATTAATCGGTATCACGAAACAGGAGAATATGGAAGAAGGGCCGGACAGGGAAGAAATCGGATAACAACACCAGTTGATGATCGTTGGCTTCGTTTAACTGCACTGAGAGTTCGGTACTGTACTGCTAGAATGCTACAAAATGAACTTGCACTTTCCAGAAATGTGCATATTTCATTGCAAACTGTTAGGAACAGGCTCAGAGAAGACGATATCAGACCAAGGGTGGCTTCTACCGGCTCGCGTCTCACCAGAGAGCATCGAGTTGCAAGACTTCAGTTTTCGAGGGAACATGCAAATTGGGGTATTCCAGAATGGTCGAATGTTCTCTTTTCCGACGAGTCTAGGTTCTGTCTAGTATCAAATGATAGACGCATGCCTGTATACAGACGACCTGGGGAACGGTATAAGCAATGTTATATCCGGCAAACCGAAAACTTCGGAGGGGGCTCAGTAATGGTGTGAGGAGGCATTTCTTTCCATGGTCGAACTGAGTTAGTCCTAGTAAATAATGGAAGAATGACAGCGGCCAAATACATCGCAGATATCCTTGAACCCCATGTTTTACCCTTCGGCCCATTGATTGGCGAAAACTTCATTTGCATAATAATGCTCGCACTCATGCAGCTAGAGTAGTTACAGAATTTCTGCAAAGTGCCAAAATTGATATTTTAAGATGGCCAGCCAGAAGTCCCGACTTGAATCCCATAGAAAATGTTTGGGACAATATGGGGTGGCAAATTCAGCAACGTAGGATGCTTTAGAAGACTCCAACAACTAGAAAATCTGCTTCCTGAAATTTGGAACTCAATGACTCAAGAGTACATTTGAAATTTGTTTGAGGGGCTTCCGAGACGTATACTGGCAGTAATTAGGGTCCAGCGAGGAAACACTCGATTCTGAAAATGATTAGTAACCATTCGATGTTAGTTGATTGGTCTCTTCGCGAATGTTTGTAGATGGTAGAATTTTTTTTCATTTTTCATTAACTCGAAAATTGTTGATATTTTCCAACATGAACTCATCTCTTCTGAATGATATCTTCTTATTTTACACTTCTGAAAGTTATCAAGCGACTCTTGAATGACCAACCTAAAAGTTTATATAGTATTGTCGTAAAAGTGGGGTATGCGACAATTTTTGTGGGGAGTGTATTATAATAACTCCAGAAGAAGCTAAAAAGTTTAATACTATACCTCTTTTATGTGAAACAATATCAAGATGTGATAAAATAATAAAATAAAAATAAGTTATTAAACGTATAAATAAACTATTAATTAAAATATTACTATGATTTTAAAGTGAGGGGCTCGCAAAACTCTTCACTTAACATTTTGGTTTGGCCACAATGTTCTTTTTTCGGATGAGACCAGAATTGGTGTTCGATCAGATTCGGGTTTTAAGGGGTCGTGGAGGACAAACTAGACTCCGAGCTGCAAGATGAATTCCGAAATAGCAAGGGGGTAGTGTGATGTTTTGGGGTGGCATTATGCTGGGAGACAAAACAGATTTGATTTCGTTTTCTGAGAGTGTAACGGCTAGAAATTACGTGGCCCTAGTGCACTTTTATGCAAGATAATGCTTCTCCGCATACCAGCCACCTCGCGTGACATTATCTTGAAATAGAGGGAATCGCTATTTTGGACTGGCCAGCTTGCTCTCCAGACCTAAATTCTATTGAACATTTATGGGATAATTTCAAAAGGAAAATTAGATCGAGGCAGGATAATCCAAGAAGCCCACAACAGCTCATCCAAGCCGCCACAGAAGAGTATCAGAATATCACCCCAGAGGAGGTCGAAAACCTAATCCAAAGCATGCCTAGACCGATTCAGGCTTGTATCAGGGCAAGATGAGGTAATACAAGCTACTGAGATTGAGAAAAAAGCCCCTACTCCGTGAGAAAACAATTTTTAAATTTTTTACTGCATGCGGAGAGTCTCTCATTTTCTTTTATTTATTTCTTTCTTAAAATAAACCTCAATTTATTTCTTTTTTCAATTGAAATATCTCAAAAAGAATCAGTTCTATCAATCCTTTGAAATTTCCAAAATCCCTGAGGTGATATTCAAAATATCGGGTGATTCCATATACATTTGGTTGTGTGTATTAATGTCTAGCTGACTATTAAGGGTGGTTTCACTTGGGTTTTTACAAAGTTCATTGATTTCCAAGCATTCCAACAAATTCATTTTCTTTCCTTTGTCGCAATTAAGGAGAATTTTGATATTATCTAATGTTATCGAATTTTTTGCTGGATTTGGCTCGTCTTGAAAGACCCATATTGTCTATTGTTCTTTAGTTTCGGACACGTACTCATATATCTAAGATTCGTCGATTTCGCGAACGTCTTTTGAAGCACCGTGGTCGAATTTTTTCAACACTTCTTTGCACCAAACGACAAGAGACTTCTTTTGAGCAATTGTTAAGTTGTGTGGGATCCAACAAGAACGAACGAACGAGCTACTTGGCAAAACGGCAACAACTTGTGTCTATTGACTATGCTGAAAGAGATACAAGAAAAACATCAAGTTCAGGTTTGAGCTCCGATATGGGTGTGCCTCAAGGTTTAATTTTGGGGCCTGTATTAATCCTTTTGTATATAAATGACATCGAAAGTGAACTCGACAGCAAGGTCTTTCTCTATGCAGATGATGCGATAGCACTTGTTGTGGATGAGGATGAAGCTTTAATCGAGACTAAGTGTCGTCAGAATACTAATCAATGGTTCTGCAGGAACAGACCACATATCAATGCTTTGAAGACCATCTATTTAGTATTTCATAACCAACATAGGATAATTGACATCAGTGCATCATTAAACGATGCCCAGCTTGTCAGGGCTTATTCTACCAAATTCCTGGGTCTGCATATAGATGAGAAATTAAATGCCCTTATGTATCATCTAAGGTGCACTCTATGTGTTATCTCCTGAGAAATTTGAGTAAAGTATCAACAAAAGGTCAGCTCAAGTCTGTGTATCATGATCAGGTTGCATCGAGATTGCGCTATGGGGTTTCATTTTGGGGGGCTTCTGTTGGTGCTGATGCAGTGTTTCTTGGTCAAAAAAAAAACGTTGCATGCTAGGTGTTTCACAGACTACTTCGTGTCGAGAACTTTTCAAAAATTTAAGAATACTTACTTTACCATCTATCTGTATCTTAGAAATGGCAACAGTGGTTTTTGAAAACCGTAATGAAATGATACGTAATGGTGACCATCACTATTATAACACACGAAACCAGCATAGCTTTGTCCCACCCAATTTCAGACTATGAATAGCAGGCAGTCTATGTATTTAGGAGTTAAAATACACCCCCCACAAAAATTGTCGCATCACCCTACTTTTACGGCAATACTATATAACTTTTAGGTTGGTCATTCAAGAGTCGCTTGGTAACTTTCAGAAGTGTAAAATAATGAGATATAGTTCAAAAGAGATGAGTTTATGATGGAAAATATCAACAGTTTTCGAGTTAATGAAAAGTTAAAAAATTTTCAAACATTCGCGAAGAGACCAATCAACTAGTAACGGATGGTTACTAATCATTTTCAAAAATGTGTTTCCTCCATGGGCCTTAATTACTGCCACTATACGTCTCGGAAGCCCCTCATACAAATTTTGAATGTACTCTTGAATCACTGAGTTCCAAATTTCAGGAAGCAGATTTTCTAGTTGTTGGAATGTTCTACAAGGCATCTAATGTTGCTGAATTTGCCAACCCATGTTGCCCCAAACATGTTCTATGGGATTCAAGTCGGGGCTTCTGGCTGGCCATCTTGAAATATCAATTTCGGCACTTTGCAGAAATTCTGTAACTACTCTAGCTGCATGAGGCCGAGCATTATTTTGCATATAAATGAAGTTTTCGCCCAATCAATGGACCAAAGGGTACTACATGGGGTTCAAGGATATCTGCGATGTATCTGGCAGCTGTCATTCTTCCATTATTCGAGGACTAACTCAGTTCGACCATGGAAAGAAATGCCTCGCCACACCATTACTAAGCTCCCTCCGAAGTTTGAATATTGCATTGCTGATACCGTTCCCCAGGTCGTCTGTATACAGGCATGCGTCTATCATTTGATACTAGACAGAACCTAGACTCGTCGGAAAAAAGAACATTCGATCATCCTGGAATACCCCAATTTGCATGTTCCCTCGCAAACTGAAGTCTTGCAACTCGATGCTCTCTGGTGAGACGCGGGCCGGTAGAAGCCACCCTTGGTCTGATATCGTCTTCTCTGAGCCTGTTCCTGACAGTTTGCAATGAAATATGCACATTTCTGGAAAGTGCAAGTTCATTTTGTAGCATTCTAGCTGTGCAGTGCCGAACTCTTAGTGCAGTCAAACGAATCCAACGATCATCAACTGGTTTTGTTATCCGATTTCTTCCCAGTCCTTCTTCCTGTTTCGTGGTACCGATTAATTGCTCTTGAAATAGTGCTTTGGTTAACATTCGACAAGTTAGCCACGTAACGTTGGCTTCGCCCCTCCTCTATAAGTGGTACAATTCTTACCACTTCATGATCACTCAAATAGCGTCCAGGACGTTGAGCAGCCATTACAATAAATTCATAGATTCGAAAATCAACAAGAAACTTAGAAAACTTATTTTAGTTAATTTAGCGTGAAAACTGAAGAGATATTGAATGAATACTGATAGTCAAATAAACTTATTCTTGTTTCAGACGTGTTTGAGATCATATGGAAACCAATGTTACTACATAGATAAGATTTTTTTCCCCTCATATGTCCAAAAACATACGTTGACAAAGAAACTGCCATCGAGCTGCTTAATCGATTGTGGAATTCAGAATACCAGGTGATGCGACAATTTTTGTGGTGTGTGTAATTAACAAACTAGACAATGACATTGAATTCATGTTCCTTGTTTAGGATTTTTTGCTAGTTCAGGGTTTTTATAGTATAGATGATAGAAGTTTTTATTGTGAAACAATTTTAGTTGTGCGATTTTGTATTTTTTCTCCTTCAACTCTGTATGTTCGTTTTTTTATTTTTGTTTTATTTTAGAAGGACTTTGTAACTCTGCTTGACCTTTTCCAAAATGTGTTTAACATTCAGAAGGAAATAAAGTTGAAAAAAAAAGAAGAAATCTTTTTGACAGCCAAATGTTCATGCAATATTGAATGTACGCTAGTGGAACTAATGTTTAGGTTTTACCCGATAAATAAAACATTGAATCACAAATTAAGCTTGCATTCCTCATCAGGTAAATGTGCACTGTCAGCGATTTGATGCTAATGGGCATGACGTCGCGAACGATGACTACTGTCCTTATACACTCACCGGAAAAAAATCCTATCAAGCAGAAATGATACCCTAGTTTGAAACTCCATAACTTTCCGATTTATTGCTCAGTATCCTTGAAATTTGGATATGTTATAGATTACTCAACGCAGAGTAACAATTAACATTGGTAATGTGGAAGAATGGATTTTAAATAGCAAAATACGGGGGTAAACCAAAAATGCTTCTTTCTTTCACAAATTTGAAACGCCCTGTAGAATATATACTGGGTGTCTACTATAAAATGTGCCAAACTTCAGTAGGTGATAGTACATGTCATTTGCAACAAAAAATGCCCCATAACATTTTTTCGAAAAATTGATAATTATCGAGTTATTTAACACTTGTTGATTTTACGAAATTTTTGATTCTCTCTATAAAAACAAGAATATCTCTGTTACTCTTACAGCTACAACAAATTTGACCATACCATCAGAAAAAGCATTGAAATAGCTATAAGATAGGTAAGTATTAATGGTAAAAATTTGTATACCGGGTGTTGTAAAAGGGTAAATGAAAAAATTGTGAAATGAACAAAGTTAGTGGTATCTTCTTGTTAGCTGTATCACTGAAAACTGATCAATAAGTAGCCGTTATTTTTTGGAAAAAATTACTACATTCATCTGGCTTTTAAATGGTATATTAACTTTCGAGCTTACTATTTTTTACTAGCAATACTATGGGTAAGAGTGAGAGTAAGAACATTAAATTCTCCTATCCTTCGATCACAAATAAGCTAGTTCCACCGAATCGTCTAAACAATTCCACAAATGACTTTTCAATAATAATAAGCGATAAATAAATAACATATCTGGATATTGAATGTTTAAGAAACTAGGAATAATCAATTTTCTCGGATGAGAAGAAGGAAATTGGAAAAAGAATCGTAAAAGAATAAATCAGAAGGATTGTATTACTTGATTTTGAATCAAATAAAAACATTTAGAATTTGACAGGAACTGTCATCCAATGAATTAATGAATTGAAGTTTATATTTTCCCCTTTTACGGTTCCATTTTCTTTTTCGAAAAAAAGAAAACATGCCTAGTTTCTCAAATATTGAAAATCGAGATATGTTATTTGTTTATGGCTTCGCGAATGGAAATTCCCGTGCAGCGGTGCGGGAGTATGCGTTGCGCTTTCCAAACAGACAGCAACCTTGCAGAAAGACAATTGTTGAAGTGTTTAGGCGCTCCGGTGAAACTAGTTCATACAGTGGTTTAAGAATTAGAGAAGGTGGTGGAAATGCTCAGCAATGAAGACAAGGACCTGCAATATTGCAGGCTGTTCACGAGGACACTACAACCAGTACACGGAGAATTGGTGCTACATTGAGACTTCATCATTCCACGGTTCATAGAGTTCTCAAGCGAAATGATTTACATCCTTACCATTTGAGTAAGGTTCAAGACCCAATGCCAGTGGATGGATAGTGAGGTTAGGTTGCAATTTTGTAGGTGGTACATGAATAAACAATGTTTATAGAATTCCCTTCAATACTCGAGAAGAATAAATTGAAAGGATTCGAATCTGCTGTAACGAATTGAGTCAAAACCACATTGAACTTTGAAGAGTAGTTGATAGTTTGAGAAAAAGATGTGTTAAATGCATTCAAGAAAGAGGAAGACATTTTGAAGAGCTGTTATAGTTTTTAAATCTCTTTCGTGAAAATATATGTTTCATTAGTTTTTTCAATTCCTGTTCATGTTTCATTAATTAATATAAGATATTTATGTTTTCGAATTTTATGTTCTTATTACTCTTACCCATGATATTGCTGGACAAAAAATAGTTAGCTCAAAATTGATATACCATTTGAAAGCCAGTTAAATTTGTTCATTTCACAATTTTTCATTTAGCCTTTCACAACACCGGTATACAAAATTTTTATACCATAAGTACTTACCTATCTTATAGCAAATTGAATGATCTTTCTGATGGTATGGTCAGATTTGATGTAGCTGTGAGATTAACAGAGATATTCTTGTTTTTATAGAGAGAAGCAAAAAATTTCGTAAAATCAAGAAGTGTTAAATAACTCGATAATTATCAATTTTTCGAAAAAATGTTATAGGACATTTTTTGATGTAAATGACTTGTACTATCACCTGCTGACGTTTGGCACCTTTTGTAGTAGACACCCTGTATATTACAAATTTTCAATGCAGCGAGAATGAGGGTGCTATGATTAAATAAGTCTGGAAGTAAGTCGTTTAGATGAATAATGGTACATTTGTAAATGTTAAAATCAATTGTTGAATATTTTCAAATATAGTTCTTTCAACTGTTGATGCTGTTCGAGCATTAGAATTATCAATTGATGAAAAAACAAGCTTACACAGGGCATGGGAGCGTTTCCAAGAGACTTAAGAATTAACGAGAAGAAGAGGATCGGAAAGGGAAAAAAATGACTGGTCGCGATCATCGTTTTTTAAAACTAGGTGTTTTACGAGGCAGATCTAGTACCGCTGTACAGGAAAGAAACAGGTTGGAGAAAATGGGGCAAGTATCAGTGAGTGAAGCAACAGTTCTCACTACAATGCCTCCAGCTTTTGTGAACAAATGCGTATATTTCCAAGATGGCCAAAAAGACATTCCAAATGATTCAACCCTTCCACTTCAAATATGGATGACAATATCGAAAAATTCGATAATCTAATCTAGTCTCATCCTCATTGAGACAATGCCCCAACTTATTCCGCGTCAGTGAAGAGGTTTCTCGTAAAGTGTGAGGCAATCAGTTCCATTTGTCGGATTTTGCGAAACGCGACAGCTACCCGTTCCCTGAGAAGAAATCTGTTTTAAAAGGGACAAGATTTGAGTCTGTTCAAGATGCGAGAACATCCTATTGAAATTGACAGAAAAAGGAGGGCTGTATATTGTAGGTAATAATATATTATAATAAAGTCGTAAGGCATTTTTCGGAAATAATACGAGGGTATGACGGTAGTTTGAACCGTGCCGAGAAGGGACGCGGCGGGTAAGGAAAGGAAAGATGAAGGTCCGCGCCAAATTTTGAGCGCCTAGCTCGAACGACGGAGCCCTAAAAATCTAACCTAACCTAAAAATTTCACCGAAACGTCACCGACAGCGAACGGATAGTCGAAACAGTGAGATTTCTTCCGAATCGGGAAATTAGGTCTTTTGTAAGGTGATCGAAACAATCTTTCTTCTTCTTTTTCAGCCCTTCTCTGTCCACTCTTGAACATAGGCCTCCCCTTCTAGCTTCCATCTCTCTCTGTCCTGTGCTATATTATACCATCCTCTTCCTACTTTTTCCTTTATGTCATCCAGCCACCTTCTCTGGGGGCGCCCCACTCCCCTTTTGTATAAGCGTGGTCTCCATTGAGTTATTCGCTTAGTCCATTTTACATCCTGTTGTCTTGCTACATGTCCAACCCATCTCCACTTCAATGCAGCTATTCTTGTGATTACGTCCTCTACGCCTGTTCTCCTTATTTCTTCATTACGTATATGATTGAAACAATAGATGAGCGAAAATTCCGGGAAAAGGTACCAAAAAGCGAAAATAAAAAGGGTCTCCTAATTTTCGCGAGTGGAGGGGATAATTTCGTTGGACATTTATGTATAATTTAATTTTTCTATCGCGTTCGATCGTTTCAAAACCAGGAGAAGGGTTCCGGAATATTCGAGTTCCCGAAAAACCCTGGGAAAACCGGAAAATCTTCCATCCAACGAAGAACTTTCTGAGGACTTTTGCGAAATGTCGATCTTTTTTATTCGTTCCGAGACCTTCTGACGGTCAGAAATTATGAAAGAAATACATAAAAGTGTGAATCATTTATCTTTCAGTTGAATGATCATTTTGTCAGTGATTTTTATTTTCAATACATATTTAGTAGTTATTATTTCTGAAATACTTATTTTTAGGTTACAATCCACCTGATGAAGAGGAAGTGTGGAATGGATCAATTGAATAAAAGTTGGAAAATAAAATGAAAAATAATATTAAACATATTATGTGGAAAGACTTAACAATACAATCATAAAATTGAGTAAAGACAATAGTAATAACAGGAAAGTTACATGAAAATGTAAATGTTATACATCACTGTTCTTTGGCAATAATGATTGTAGATATTATTGTGTAAGAGGAAATTACACCAGTCTGATTAGTAATAGTTATAGTTTAGGCTGATTGATATTCTGGATATTCTGATCTATCACAAATAACAGTTCACTGACTCTGAAGAAAAGAGAGGGCTTGAAATTTACTTCGATTCTTACCATCAAACTCTATTTTTGGAACTTGACAGTTATGGATCTAGAAAATTAACAATAACAAGAAACAATTGAACCGACACTGATATATAGTTAACATCATTCTGTTGAATATGAAGGTTCATAATGTAAATTGAAAATGTGTAGATGTTTGGATATCATTTCTGCTTTTCACAAGAACACTTCAATTCAGAAGATGTTTGTTCTTTCTGGTGAGCAAACTTTGTGAATTTTGGTCAATTTGAATTTAAACGAAAAATTTACAGGGCAATTACATAGATTGAAATTGCTATGTATTCAGTAATGTTCTTTTATATTATTACCAATTTCTCGCATTTTTTTGAAAAAAAAATGAAAATTCGTTCACGTGGATGCAGACAAAGATAATACCTTTTTTTCGGGGTATCACTCGACCCATCTACCCTCTTCCAAATTTTCAAGGGTGGTCACCATTGCTCTAGGGGTTGAAATTCGAGATGAGGATGGTACTTGATGATGACTGCCATTGATCAGCATGGTTCTGTTCCATTTTACTTCACTGAAACTTGAATAGTCTCAGGGAAAAAGTCTTCCCTATCTTTCAGTTGCTCACCCTGTATCTTTTACAGTTTTCAATTAAAAATGGAAATTCGTTCAAGGCGATGTAGACAAAGATACCACCTTTCTTTTGAGTCATCACTAGACCCATCTTCCCTATTCAAAATGTTCAAGGATTGCAACCCCCGCTTAGGGGGTTGATATTTCAGGCAAGTCTTGTACCCCAAAAGATGTCCCCCTTGAAACAAAGATTGACCTGTTTTTACATTTTGATCAGAAATGAATATCTTGGTAGATATAGCCTCTGTTTAGTTTTCGTTGAAGCACCCTGTATATCGATCTTTATGAAGTATATGAATTTTTGGAACATTGTGAATTATTATTCGTGTTCTTGATGATTGAATTTATACGCCCAAAAGAAGATTGAATAATTCATTATTTGTATCAATGTTTTTAGATTTTCTAATTGAATATGTCGCCTTGATTTGAGATAGTAGTAAATAGTGTTGAAATTTGTATGGTTAATGGTCGTATCCATAAAACAATACTGGAAGCTGCCTTACCATAGGGATGCGTGAGGAATATATCAGAGAGTTCTGTATAACATAAAGAACTATTAAGTATGAATATCAGTGAATATAATGGGGCGTTTAGTATAGATAGTTGGATATGAAAAGGCGTTTAGTATATTAGGAGTATGGTAAATTAGGTTTATGGTATATTAGGCGTTTTTGTATATAAGACCTTTAGTTTATTAGCTGCTTGATATAAAGAGGCGATTTTAATGGGCTCACTAGTAATTATATAAGTCTGATATGAAAATAAAATTATTTACAGCGCCAGTCTTTCGATTCAATATCCACCTTTCGTATTTTGAGATATTCAGATTTTTGTAACACTGCTCTTACGTCTCTAAAGAGAGTTTCATACATTATTTTTTTTATATTAATAATAAATTTGAAATGAATTAGTTTCAGAAAAATGGTTATATTGAAGATTTGAGACACTTCTATTTGAGCATGGCCAAAAGCCATGAATATAATGAATCACATTCATTTACGAGAAGAATGAAAGCTCATTGATGAAGTAATAAACTCATAATTTATCTCTGTTTACATTGTCTGGTAGTAGCCGAATATATATCGTGTTTCCCAATATTTACATTCAATTCCAAATGATTGAACTGATAAGTCATCCACGGCTAGAGTGAATAGAACTTTATTTTTTCAATGCTGCAATGAAAACCTTATACCTATTTTCACTAGTTTTGGAGATATTAAGAAATATCTAACTTTTCGCAACTCATTCTCTTTCTAGTTTCTTTTTTCATGAAGTTCTTGTTATGTCTGTTACATTTTGAAAAAGTGACTTTGATGGCATTATCTCGCTCATAGTTTTATAGATAAATATCTTTGTCAAATTTTATCCGTTTGGAGCTTTTGCGCCAAATGTGGTTTCGATTGGATGGGGCTGCTGCCCACCTCAGTGCGGATGTGCGAAGATTTTCAGACTAGCGATTCTCCAATAAACATATAGAAAGAGGTGGAATACACAAGGGGCCAGCAAGATCGTCAGACTTAACTTGGCTGGATTTCTTTTTATGCGGATATGTAAAGGACATCGTTTACTAGGCGCCGCCATCAATACAGGAATATATGCATGACCATACCTTTAGGATGTGAAAAGATCATTCAAAGCAAAAATACATCTATATGTTGAATAAAACGTTGGTAAGTTCAAGCAATTATTTTTTTTACAAAGATGTGAATATATAAAAATTCATACATTACGAAATATTAAAGAAAAAAAAACATTTTTATCAGTTTTTCAAGTTTATTTGTTAATACACGACCGGTCAATTTCAAGTGCTGAATACTAACTAAGGCACAAAGATGATAATGTCAAATTTGGAGCCCCTAGCTCGAACGACGGAACCTGAGGATTTCTCGAAAAATTTCGCCGAGAACGAACGGAAAGTCGAAACGGCGAGGTTTCTTCGGAATCGGAAATTTCAGTCTTTCGCAACGATCGATCGGAAAACCGAAAATAAATAAAGGTCTCCGATTTTTCGCGAGTGTATGGGATAATTTTGTCGGACTTTCATGTCTATACAAATTTTTCCATCGCGTTCGATCGTTTCAAAACCTGGACAAAGAGCAAGCCTAGAGTTTCGCATATTGCGCCGCAATAGTTTCATTTCCGTAAAACCCCGGGAAAACGGAAAATCTTCCATTCAACGAAGGGCTATAGGCGGACTTTTTCAAAATTTCGCTCTAATTTCCTCATTCCGAGAATCTCTGACGGCCTGAAATTAAATAAATTATCGACCTGTCAAAATAAGAATTTTTCTTTCATCTATCTTCCTTTTACAAGGTAACCAGGACACATATCTCAAGATCGGGTCTGCGAAGAGAAATCTTTACTCTCCGACTTAATTTTCGAATTTCGGACGATTTTTAGGACCTAGAATATCGAGAAAAAGACTGGAAGTGCGGGGGCGGAGCCAGTCACCTCTCCTAGCGCCCCTACGATAGTAGCTCGGTCGACAGTCAACCTAATAAACGTGCGAAAGTCGAGGTCGCCGGCACAGTTGCTTATTTCCTCGGAGTTTGTATTCTGGAAGTCAGCTTTACAAACGTGTAAATTTTAATGCTCTGTCTCTTCTGAATAAAAATATTGAGATGGAAATAGTTAGTAATTTTTACTTCCACCAACATTATTTCGATACTAACAACATCTAGAATATAGTGCTCTCTCTTCTGAATGGCAATATGGGACGGAATGAAATATCCATGTGTACAGACATTTCAATTATTCTTATATCGATCTGTCAGATTAAATAATTCCGACCAGAATGGTCGAATGTACCTCAATTTGTATGTTCCCTCGCAAACGGAAGTCTTGCAACTAGATGCTCTCTGGTGAGACGCGGGGCGGTAGAAACCACCCTTCTTCTGATATCGCCATCTCTGAGCCTATTCCTAATAGTTTGCAATGAAATATGCACATTTTTGGAAAGTGCAAGTTCATTTTGTAGCATTCTAGCCGTACAGTGCCGAACTCTTAGTGCTGTTAAACGAAGCCAACGATCATCAACTGGTGTTGTTATGCGATTTCTTTCCTGTCCGGACCTTCTTTCATATTCCCCTGTTTCGTGGTACCGATTAATTGCTCTTGAAATAGTGCTTTGGTTAACATTCAACAAGGTAGCCACGTAACGTTGGCTTCGCCCCTCCTCTAGAAGTGTTACAATTCTCACCACTTCATGATCACTCAAATAGCGTCAAGGACGTTCAGCAGCCATTACAATAAATTCAAAGATTCGAAAATCAACAAGAAAGACAGAAAACTTGCATTAATTTAGTGTGAAAACTGAAGAGAAATTGAATGAATACTGATAGTCAAATAAACTCATTCTTGTTTCAGACGTGTTTGAGATCAAATGGACACAAATGTTACTACATAGATAAGTTTTTTTCCCCTCATATGTCGAAAAAAAAAACATATGTATGAGCTGCGATCGAGCTGCTTAATCGATTGAGGAAATCAGAATACCAGGTGATGCGACAATTTTTGTGATGTGTGTTGATATACTTTTAAAACTGAAAATTTGGGATGTTGTGAATTAATATTTGAGTTGTTGATGATTGAATTTCTATGCCTAAAGGGTGATTGAACAATTTGTTTTTTTGAATCAATGTTGGACCTTTTTCAATTTCATCTTATGCTAGCTCAATTGGAGAAAGCTGAGATTTTCAAATTGAATATATCTCTTTGAATTGGGATAGTAGTGAATAGTGTTGATGAAATGGTTGATGAGGATGTGTAAGGCAATAATGATAGACTTCCATGTATTATGAAGAACTATTAAGTATAAATATCAGTGAATATAATGAGTCGTTCATTATACAGGGTGTTACATAATAGTATGTCACAACTTGAGAGATTAAATCTACGTGCAATATAAGAAAAAAAGTTCATATAATTAGGAATGCAAGCTATTTTTTACAGCCTCCATCATCACACGACCTAAATTTTAACTAGAATCTACAAGGTATTTTCTTTACCGGAGCCATGTGTTCTTTTGCTTTTTCAAACTTTTTTGCAGTACGCCACTGATCTGCGTACAATCAATTTTCGTCATATTCGTTCAATTTAGAAACTTTTTTACACTTGTAATCTACGACCGTTCTCGAGTAAAAATTATTAAACGATTATATGCATTGAATTGAAAGCACTTCTAATTAAAAAAATAACTAGTAGGCTCTGATTTTTTCATTAATTCATTTATTTTGATAGTTGCTAAAGTTGAACTAGTGCCTGCTAGAATTGTTTATTGAATTAACGATTAGTTTCAAGACTTTTGAAGTTATTGCTGTAAGAAAAAGTGGCTAATTTTACTACAGAATTTAGGCGATTATATCAGGTGCGCTGAATTGGCTGATATCTATTACATGTACGGTCTCGCTGACGAAAACACAACAGAAGCTAGGCGATTATATCAGGTGCAGGCGAACATTTTCAAATATCCACACAGAAGGTTGAGGGGATTACTGCAAATAATCATTTAAAAAGGTGCAACTCAAACTATGAGAACTCCAGATATTGAGAAAGCAGTTTTGAATTGTATTGATATGAATCCTCATGTGAGTACAATAAAAATTGGAAATCAGTTGAATATTTCACATGTTCTAGTTTGGAGGATTCTCCACGACTTTTTCTTGTACCCGTTTCATATTCAACGCGTCCAAACTCTACTTCCCCGAGATTTTCCTTCAATACTGAATTTCTATCGATGGTTCTTGGAATTCTTGAATAATACATGCAACAACCGATTAATAGGTCTTGGAGGGCCAGAACCATGGCCTCCTAGGTCCCCAGACTTAAATAGTTCAGACTTTCTCTTATGGGGATATCTCAAAAGTTTAGTGTATACCACTACTGTGAACACTGTAGAAGAATTGAGAAATCGAATAATAACCTCTTGGAACACTACAAGAAATACCCCACGAATATTTCAAAGAGTGCGTGATAATATGCGAAGAAGGACAGAGGCTTGTATTCTTTCAGCAATTTATTCAGTTTTTGATTGTTCTTTTTTTAGTTTGATATTGTATAAGTTGAGTCTCACAAGACGAGTTATCAAAATAAAAGCAAATTTTGGGTATACCTATCGAGTATTTCTATTATTTTTTATTATTTAGGGAATAACATACAATTCAAATCATTCAAATTCATTAATTTTTCACTCGAAAACGGTTTGGGATACGAAAAAATTACAAGTGTCAAAAAGTTTCTGAATTGAATGAAGATGACGAAAATTGATTGTACGCTGATCAGTGGCGTACAGCAAAAAAGTTTGAAAGGGCAAAAGGAGACATGGCCTCGGAAAAGAAAACACTTTGTGAATTTCAGTTGAAATCTAGGACATGTAATGACGAAGGCTGTAAAAAATAACTTGGATTCCAAAGTTAGGCTGAATCTCTCAAAAACTGCAGGAGTTTTTTTTTTTGAAGAAAAAACAATTTTTTCCAATTTCAACAACCTGTAGCTCCGTAACGAAGCTTTTGCGGATCTACGTTCATATGAACTTTTTTTCTTAAAATTGCACGTAGATTTACCCCCTCAAGTTGTGACATACTATTATGTAACACCCTGTAGATAGAGTTGGATAGTAGGCGTATAGCATATAAAAAGTTCAGCTTTTGTTTATGAGGCGTTTAGTATATTGGCTGTTTAGATATAAAAGGCGATCTTAATGGGCTCACTAGTTGTTATTATAATATCAAAGTCATAAAATCTACGGCACATTAGATTTGATGTATGAAAAAGTCATATAAGTATTCTTGGGTTAATAAACAAACTTTTTTTTTCTGCTCCTATCTGTCTGCTTCAAAATAGAACTGTTTACTAAAGGAATAGACCTGTGACGAAATCGAGTAATTACGATCAACGTACTAAAAGAACCCGTACAATTTAGATTTAATTTGATCTGATTTGATTACTTGTTCTCCCACCGGAAAGCGAATAGGCGACGATGGTAGTGATAAGAGTCAGGAGTGCAAAAACTTGACGTCAATTTTAATTAATGAACAGTTCTTCGATATGAATAAATAAAAACCGTACGGTTCGTCAGTGTATGTTTGAATATCGGCATTTGGGATTCACGTGATATTATTATTTTTATCTAAGTTTGGTAAACATTGCTTTTTTCTTTCAACGGAATTTATATTTCGATATTTTTAGAAAATTATACTTTCGGATTCGGAGATAATTCATTCGTTTTGGCGCCTACTTGGGGAAATGTTTTGAATGTTATGCCGTCTTCCGCGTTGTATTTCATGTATGAGATTAAAGAAGAAGATTAACAAAGATCGAAGTTTTTTTTTATTAGTTCCTTCAAATTGACGAATTTACTCATCTCTAATGGCCCATACCCAGAGTGGTATATATTCTGTCGAAAAAGTACCCGGAATTGATTATTAAAATAATCTACTTAAAACGATTCTTAAAATTTTTATTGTTGTTCAGTTGGCACACATACTGGCGCGGAGTTTGAACGCGATCTGTCATTTTTTTTGTAAGAGAAAGCCGATGCATTCCTTAGTTCTTTGAATGATAGCAGAAAGAATAAATGGAATGAGTTGATGAATGGTATGAATTTTCGTCATTCTAGTAGAAGTTCCTGGAATTTGTTGAGGAAATATGAATCCGAATTCTGTGGCATCTAAGCTTGTTAATGTCTCTAAAAGTGTGAAGATTCGTAGATATGACAGGAATAGAATGAAACGAATCTTACATAAAAGGAGGAGGGATGCTATCACGGTTGAGGATTTATTGAATCCTCTTGAGGAAAAAGAGCTCAATTTACAATAAAATCTACCAAAGTTCGTAAAGCTCCAGGATTTGATGGCATTTTCCCTGAATTTTTTAAACATCTAGGAAATAACGCTAAAAAGTGGTTACTATCCTTTTACAATGACATACTCAGCTTAGGTAGTATTCCCGTTGAATTTAGAAAGGCTAAAGTTATTGCCATTCTCAAACCTGGGAAAAATCCAGAACTTCCTAGTAGTTATCGACCTATCAGCTTACTTTCTGTTTCTTTCAAAATTTTAGAAAGACTTCTTTATCGGAGGTTAGAACCAATCGTTGACAGAGCTCTGTCCACTTTTCAGGGAGGCTTTCGAAAAAACTGGAATTGTTATGATCAGGTTTAAGGTTAATTCACTCTCATTGAGACAGGTATTCAAGGTAAACTTAAAATAGGCGCTGTATTTATAGATGCCTCTTCAGCATATGACACAGTTTGGAAAGATGGTTTATTTTATAAACTCTGAAGTAGTTCAATGTGGAAAAATTGTGAAGTTGATTGAAAATATGTTATCTGATAGAATACTTCAAGTTTTTATCGGTGAGAAAAGCAGTAGATTTTACACTCTAAATGATGGCCTACCTCAGGGATCTGTTCTTGCACCTCTCCTCTTCAATTTATATATGTCTGACATCCCTGAAACTTCCTTTACAAAGTTATTTATGCTGATGATATTGCTTTGGTTTTTCGACACTATGACTTCGAAACAATTGAGCAAACACTGACTTCTGATTTAGAAATTCTGAACATTTTCTTCAAAAAATGTCCAAATCCTTCGAAAACTGAGGTTTCTTGTTTCCATCTGAATAATCATGAGAAGGATAGGCAACAAGAGTATTCTTCAATCAATCACTATTAACTCATAATTTCACTCCAACATATCTTGGTGTAAAGCTTGATCGTTCTTTGACTTTCAAATTTCATATTGATAAATTATGTCAGAAGTTGAAAACAGGAAACAATATACTACATAAACTATTTGGATCTAATTGGGGCGCCGGAGTCTCTATTTTGCGAACTAATGCTTTAGCTTTAGTATATTCAGCAGCAGATTAATCCAAAGTGAGTATTAAATATTATTATCTGAGTTATTCTACTGGGAATCTTTCTTAAAATTCAAACGCGTTGTGCTCAAACCTCCATTTGTTGAGGTGGTTGACACGATATCTCAAATTCTATCTGACCGATTCCTTAGAAATTTTGTGACAATCATCTTTATACATCTCTTTATCACTTGGACCTTGGATTTTGAAAATTTTAATTTGAAGTATTTTAGAAAAATTCGTAAAGGTCGAAAAACAGGGTTTAAAAAATATTTTTTTCAAGTGGACGCCATTTTGTGAATTTTTTTTTCGGCCAAGGTCCAAAAGATAGCGACATTTTCACTCATAAAGAAGTTTTTTGTTTATTCGATTTAAATCATTACAAGGGTTGGAATTATGTCGACCAGGGATGTGACTAAATATTGTATAAAAAAATGGTTTAATAATAGTGTGAGGAGGAATTTCTTCGAATGCCTTCACTGTTCATAGTAAGAAATGGAACCCTGAAGGCACCGAAGTACGTTAAAGACATCTTAGAAGGACATGTTGTACCATTTGCTGTAAGGCCATTGATTTTGAGTATGAATCGTAACTGTCATGAAGTAATTTTCGTCAGAGGTGAAAACACCCGGAATTAACAGCTTTTTAAGGACTTCTATGAGTACCCTTTTCATTTCGATTGTTCCCAAGCATTTTTAAGTGCTGGTGTATTACTAGAACAATGACTCTTCAACATATCTAAACATCTTCTGAATGAATTTGAATTTTCGATTTTGAACCTTAACTTCTTGGTGCAGTGTATGTTTGTTTTTTCGTCATTTATATATTAATTTTGTTGGTCAAATGTTGACTTGCATTGCTATTAAGTAGTATCCTATTGAAGACCGCATCAAAGTTTTTATTTATCAGTGTATTCGCCTTCTACATTGATACACAAATTTGCAAGCGTCAACAGGTTGTAAAAACGACTTCGCTATCTCTTTTTTCAAAATGGTCTTACGCACTTTCAATGGCCTTAATCGAATCGTGCCGCTTTCCTTCTCATACAACTGTTGAACGATGTGATGTGCCAAAGACTCCAACTGCTATATTCTCGATATTCTGGTCGAATACGACGAATTCTTGCCAGAAATTGCTTCATGACGTTCAAATAAAAGGCTCCTGTGACTGTCTGGCTTAGTGGAACAAAATCTTTATGGATAATTCCTTTACAATCGTAAAAACAAATTAGTATAACCTTCACATTCGACTTTTCCAAGTGACTTTTTTGGGTTTTCCTTCATCCAACGCTCTCCATTCAGCACTTTGCCGCTTCATTTCGATCGAATACTAAAAACCACGTCTCGTCACCAGTCACAATCGTTTTCAAGAAGTTTGAGTCCTTCCAAGTACTTTCAATGATGCTTTTTCTATGCTCAATTCGATTAAATTTTCTGTCATCGGTGAGTTTGTGTGATAACCTCGTATTAACTTTCGTAAGACCCAACACTTCGGTGAAAATGCGATAAATCACGCATGATTTTTTATTATTTTCGATTAGGTAAGTCACGCTTTTTTTCGATGTCTTCTTCCGATAATCCACTTTTGGGACAGCCTGACCTTTCGTCATCAACTCTTTGTTTAAAACTCATTTTTCGACCATATACTAAACGCACCTACAAATATGTCGTAATAATTCAAATTGTTTTTATACAAATGTCATGAAATTTTTAACAGCTATCAATGGAGTAACAAGTTATCGGCGGATACAAAATTACAACTGATGGCACTAGTAGTACTGTTTTATCAAAACAGTTCGATTACTTTTGGAATGCAGGGTGTATTTTGGTCCCCATAACGGCCCAAATGATACAACGAACGATAAATTCGTGGCTTCGGGTTCTGTGGGAGATGCATCAAAATATGGCAGGCTAAAACCTGTTCGCACACCAGATAACATCTGTATTGTAAAGCAAAGCATCAGAGATGTTCCCAAACAATCAACAACACGTACACCACTTGAATTTCAGGCTACTAGTTTTATTTATAGTAGAATGATACGGCTCTTTTCTGTTGCAATACTTGTCGTGTCTCTAGATGAGAGTTTATACGAGGGTAGTGTTAAAAAAATTGTTTCTACATCGGATCGGAAACTTTTCAATCTAACCTCGTAGTCTATTGCCGTCTGTCATACTTTGGATATTTATCTGTTTAGCGGCATTCGTGATAGTACCGTAATCGGCGGCCTAGAATAATAATTATGGAGTTATTAACATCTCAGAGTTTGTACTTTCGTCCTATCCGATTCGTTGAAACACAAATGAATTACTGTTTGTTTGGGTCGATTATGGAGTCGGATCGTTGAACCATTATTTCGAAGAGATGAAAGTTACTGGTTTAGAAAACCGCAAAATTTGCTGCAAATGTAACTAGTTAAACACAATCGAGCCATGGTTTAGGCGTTCCGCTTGAAAATTCTTCAATCGTTCCTTATTATAAAAGAAATATTGTTCAAATTTATTACTTATACAACCTCCATTCCAAAAGTTGTACTATTGTACCCGTCGATAACCTGGTACTTCATTGACAGCTGTATGAAAATTTCGTGACATTTGTATGCTATTGCGTCTTGTTTGTTAGTGCATTTAGTACATCGTTCGGAAATTTTAAACAAAGAGCTGAAATTGAGCTTCATCTTAAATTTGGTGAATTTTTCACCGAAACGCACTAAATGCTACAAACTGCATATGGTGATGATTATACCCAACGTGATCATTTATTTTTTTTGTCAAAGCAGGACGTCTCCTGCGGAATTACGTAAAAAACTTTTTGGCGTTTAACAAGTTTTTTATTAGAGAAAGTAATAACACAATATATATATATATATATATATATATATATATATATATATATATATATATATATATATATATATATATATATAAACACCTCAACAAAGTCTATGGAACACTTCTGAATATCGATATATCGTATCCAGAACGATCAATATGTATGATTTTTTTTAACAAATGAACACCTGCATCATTTTCTCACCAAATTATGTAGAGTGCCGCAACAGATTTCAGTTTTTTTTTATAAAAAACTAAAAATGCAGCAGATGCAACGCTGCATTATAATCATTTCATGTATTCAGTGTTTGAAATCAGTTAGTTGGCACTTTGTTTCTGTTGTAAGCACAAATAAAAGATTCAAGTTTTGTGATTCAACCATGGAAAGACGACATTTGACTAGAGAAGAGATGTTACGAGCCGTTGGCATGCTCCAAGCTAGGAGCTCACAACGGGAAGTATCCAGGGTTCTGGGAAGTGTCATAAACCGTTTATGGTCGCGTTTCAATGAAACAGGTAGCATAGAAGAACGCCATATAGGTCGTTTCAGGATTACTACAGTCGCCCAAGACCAATTTTTGGTTTTACAAGCCAGAAGAGATTGTACTACCACAGCATCTCAATTAGCTCAAGAGCTATCACGAGTTCATAATGTACAAATTTCCGACCAAACTGTGAGAAATCGACTTCACGAAGGTCAACTTTACTCCAGACGTCCTTTAAGAGTTCCACAACTGACCCATGGAAATCGCGCTGCTCGCTTAGCTTGGTGCCAAGAACACGTAAACTGGGATCAAGAGAGGTGGGCCACAGTTCTCTTCAGTGATGAATCTAGATTTAGTTATTATCCCGATTCGGGAATAATTCGAATATGGAGGGAACCTGGAAAGCAAAACCGTCTCCAGCATGCTCGAGTAGTTGTTAGACAGGGAGGCGGATCAGTGATGTTTTGGGGAGGTATACGCCTTGGTGGAAGAACTGACCTCGTTTTCATACAGAACAACCTCACGGGAAATTCTTACGCAGATGAGATAGTTTTACCTGTAGTGGTAGCGTATCTCCAAACAATGGGTCAAAATCCACTCTTCCAACAAGATAATGTCCCTCCTCATCGTGCAAGAGTTGTCTTGAACGTTCTTGAAGAGAATGATATCGATCTTCTACCGTGGCCATCCTGCTCCCCAGATCTGAATCCCATCGAGCATGTGTGGGACACCCTAAAAATAAATCTCCTGCGTCAAAACGTCTTCCATCATGAACAGGAGCTTCGATTAGCAGTTCAGGGGGCTTGGAATTACTAAGACCAAAATGTAATAGACAATTCAATATTGAGCATGCCGCGACGATGCCAAAGTGTCATTAATAACAGAGGTGGATCTTCTGGGTACTGAAAAATATAAGTGCTTCCAAATCGTTTCGAAAATATTAGTTCAGGAGTTTTTTGTGTTTTACCAAATTTCCAAATTTCAATTTTTTTTCTAATAGGAGCTTTGGAGCAGTCAAATATTATTTTGTTTTCTTGAGAATACATTATATACAATACATCCTAACAAAACCGAAAGATTTCTATATTTCGAATCATCAAATTCATATTTTAAAGATATTGGTGAGTGTTCCTAGACTTTTTGAGGTGTTTATATGTATATATATATATATATATATATATATATATATATATATATATATATATATATATATATATATATATATATATATATATATATATATATATAAAAATATTCTTTTGAAAATAGAGGATTCACAAAAATTTGACTAATTGTATTTACAATAAATGCTAATATCTATAATTTTGGTGTGTCAGAAAAAACACAAGTGTGAGCTCAGGAAATGTAAAAGGGAACCATATTACATTGTATATGTTTCAATAAACGAGTGAAAAAACCTGGGGAAAAAACTCGTTTCCCTGTCGCTATAGCACTAGCAATAGCTTGTCTGTTTATGTTGTGTTAGTGTCGTGTATATAAAGAGTACAAAAGATTTTTCTGCTTAGCCGCTTCATTCTCTCTTGCATTCCATGATTTCCAAACGAAGAAAGGGTGAAAGGAAGGGGGTTTGGGACAGGAATCTGTAACAATGGAACAAGAAAACCAGCAGAAAAATATTTCAACAATCATACTTCTTATATGTCTAAACAAATCTAAGAAAAGATTTTACATAGCAAGCAAGGTCATGAAAAAGAATAAGGAGATAATAAAAAAAAATACATAACCTGCGATATTTCCTCAAATTCCCTCTCTGTTTGACCGAGAGAGCCTCGATGGCCAGGCTCAGTCTTCCAATTGATGCTGATTATGATCTATAGATGTGTCAGAATCATTATGGGCCCAATTATTTTGGTTGACATCGCCCATATATTATTTCTTCGTGGAATTTGTTTAATTTTGATAGTAATTCGAAAAATATGACAAATGTCATAACAGTAATACGAAATAATCAAAGCAAATAGTTTTTTCAGGGAAAGATTTCAGTAGGGCTTCTTCAAGCATACAAATAAACATTTCAAACCTCTCCTCGATATTCATATATGTATTGTCTACAAAAATCCAGTTTACGATCTGAATTCCATTATGAAGTTTTATCAAGCCCTTCTGTGTTATTGGGCGAAATATTTTTCTTATTGGGGGTTTGTTGTCAATGTTGTGCTCGATGTGAATGTGTTGTCCTAGGTGATCAGATACCCCAAAATCTACTAACTCTATTACGTGATATAAATGTAGTCACTCCATTAGATTTTCTTACTCTATTACTAGAGGGAGTCATTTATTTATTTATTTATTATACTTTAATACATCATAATTGACATTATATGTGTATAAAGTTGAACGGGAAACCCCCAATCCATCCTAATGTCGAATAAAAAATACATCATAATAATTTCAACTATTGAACAAAACATAACTTTGTATAAAACAGCATCAGAAATTTTCAATGACAATCCATAAGACGCGAAATGAACGCAAGCAATCAACAACGAAAACATGAATGCAACTGCTACAAAAGAAGTGCCAATCGCCTTTTCAATGAACGCAGCGAAACGGCAGAGAGATCAACCTGAGTGTATATTTTGTTCGCAATAGCAACCGAGCGATCTGTGAAGAAGTTCCTTTAGTAATTCGTTCGGCAAATTCTTTCCCTAAACAATGGTGTAAACCTAGTTATTCTAATTGGAACATTGAAGTTGAATAATATTAATAGTTCAGGACAATCTATTAGACCATTAAGAATTTTATATAAGAGACACACATCAGAAATGCTTCTTCTACATTTGAGTGATTTCAAGTTTTATCTTTCACTCATCACAATCATTGAGCGCTCGCAGATGGTCAGTCCAGATCGAAACGCCAAGTATCGAAGACCTTTCGCTGCACCCTTTCCAGGCAATCTATGGAAACTGAGGTATGTGGGGACCAAACCATGCAACCATATTCCACCACCGAACGTACCAAGGAACAGTATAGCAGCTTCAGAACATCGGGAGAGAAATCGTCAGAGTTACGCAGCACAAAACCGAGCATTATAAATGCCTTCTTCGTAACATTTGATATGTGTTCGTTAAAATTCAGAGCTTCATCGAGTGTGATCCCCAGATCTCTGACCGAGCTGACACGGGCCAAAATCTGCCCTCCAACATCATACCGATATTCAATTTTCTCTCTGCATGGTGTATATGTGATAACAGAGCACTTGCAAAGGTTGAGATAGGGATGGTTCTGTTCCGTCCACTCATAAAGACTGTCTAACTGACTCTGCAGATACTCTAGCATCAGAAACACTTTTAACAATCGAATAAACCTTCATATCATCGGCAAAGAGAAGGAAATCAGTTGACAAAATTCGTCCAACGTCGTTAACAAAGATGTTAAATAGAAAAGGCCCAATGTGAGATCCCTGGGGAACACCACACACACAAATCTCTTTTGAATAAAAGTTTTTGTACCGAACTATCTGCTTCCGGCAGTATAAAAAACTAATGCCGAGTCGTGTTGAGTATTGCAGCATCCGCAGAGTACGTTGATTGATTACAACGGGTGATGTGGCATGGCAGCAGAGGCTATGTGCCTAGAAGCCGACTTCGATTCAAGTCTCACATTCAATTTATTATTATTAATAGATGCAAGTTATCATTTAACCTCACTGTTTCTAACACAACAATCAACATCGCATCCATATAATTCATTTTTTGACACGAATCCAAATATTTACGATGATATTGATTATCTTGGGACCGTATCGAAATAACGTGCAACCCACTTGCACAATATCTTTATTCATTTAAGAGTCACTTAAGAAACGCCACCTGTATTCAAACACAGGTACGCACTGATCAAGCCTCGCATTGAAGCTTATATTAGTTCAGACGTTTATACTATTGATAACATGGAAATCATATGGTAAAAATTTGGATATGCTCAATTATTATGCAAGCGACGAAACCGGAAATCAGCGAACGAGGCGCTAAGTTCACTGTGTGGAAAGAATAGAATTAACTGTGTTTCCTTCTAATGAAGAATGTCCCCTTCATTCATCTCCGACACGAATTAATGCTACGCTGCTTTGAAACACTGTAAAGCACCTACACAATAAATTTTGAATGCATATTTGAATTTTAAACAGTTTACATTCATTCAGATACTGGTTATACTGCATACTACCTTCTTACTTAGCAACGATAAAAATTTTGACAATCGTTTCAAGCAGATTTTTAAATAATCAATACCCATAATTTTTCTGACAGAATGTGTTATTTTTAACATTTCTTTATTTTCATACAATTAGAATATCATTGTTGTCGGGAAACCAATATCCAAATTAAATCCAAATTAACAGCTTTGACAACGAAGATGAGTCTATGCAGAGAAAAAATAGGTGCGTATACTTTGTTTTACTTTTATGAGTACTGAAAATTCCTCAAGAGGCATTGAATAATTCAATCGAGTATAAATTAATGAATAAAATAATATTAAAACGTGAAAGGAAATAATGTACATGAGTACATATGATGCAATTGCTGTATACCATTCAGATTAGAAGGTTTCTTTTTACGATAAGTAATTAAGATTTCCACTGTGGCTTCTATATATAAATTAACAGTAATTTTTTCCGGTTATGTATTTATACATAACCGGAAAATATTACTGCCCTTTCACAATATCGAAATGTATAATCTAAATAAATACTTTGATATGTTATCTATCTTACCTTCCGGGTATTGATGAGATAAACATACGAGGGCAGTTCAATAAGTCAGTGGTTTTAAATGAGAGATATTTTTTCCGACAAAAAAGTTATATATATATAATTTTTTTCTTGTGTATAGAACAAAATCAACTCTGCAAGTGAATTCCTCGCTCAAAGTTGCCATGTTTTTTCCAGGCTTTTCATAAGGAGAAATATTGAATGCATTGGAAAAAGTAGGCAATTTCTTTTTGAAAAATTCTCGAAATTTTAAACCCTAATAACTTTTCTCCAGTAAATCGCACTGTTAAACTTTATACGTGCGAGAGGAAGCCCAAATGAGTCCATCGACTTCTGGTCTATCACGGTAGTACGAATAGAATACGAGATAATAATAATAATAATAATTCACGAATGAAAAAGAACGCCTCGATATCAGACATATGGACTTCGATGGAATAACGGAGGAAGAAATCACAACAGTAATTAGAGCGACCAACAATTGGAAGGCCACAGGTATAGATAATATCCACAACTACTGGTACAAGAAGTTTGATAAGCTCCATGTAGCCCTAGCGAAACAGCTCACGTATGTTCTTCAACATCCCAAGAAAACACCCACTTTCCTAACGCAAGGCTTAACATATATGCTACCTAAGAGCGATAGAGCACAGGATCCGTCTCAATATAGGCCAATCACTTGTCTGCCAACACTCTACAAAATACTCACCTCATGCATATCCAATCGAATATACCAACACCTTGACAACAATATATTAGCAGAGGAGCAGAAAGGATGCAGAAAGAAACACCACGGGTGCAAGGAACAACTCATCATCGATTCTGTGATAATGAAACAGGCACACGCAATGTTCATTCAGCTTTTCTCGATTATCTGAAGACATTCGATAGTACCGCCCATTCTTGGCTTGTTGAAGTATTGCAGATATACAAAATTCACCCAGCCCTGGTAGAGTTCTTAAAGACAACAATGACACACTGGCGCACGTCTCTGCAGATCAACATGAACAATAAATCAATTAAAACCGACGAGATACCCATACGTCGTGGAATTTTTCAAGGAGACTCTTTGAGTCCACTATGGTTCTTTTTAGCTATGAACCCATTGTCCTCAATGCTCAATAGAACAGGATACGGATTTAGGATAAAAGCAGAAAGGAATTATCATACAATCTCCCACCTGCTGTATATGGATGACATTAAATTATATGCTTCGAACAAGAAGCAATTGGATGATTTGTCATAGATGGTGAAACACAACTTCCAAACGGTGATATTATACAGTGCATGAGAGATGGCGAAACATACAAATATCTGGGATACCAACAAGCCAGATTGCTAGACCAAAAACAATCGAAGGAGAAGATT
The DNA here is from genome assembly GCA_013387265.2 of Cryptolaemus montrouzieri. Taxonomy (NCBI): domain Eukaryota; kingdom Metazoa; phylum Arthropoda; class Insecta; order Coleoptera; family Coccinellidae; genus Cryptolaemus; species Cryptolaemus montrouzieri. The sequence goes on along the minus strand of JABFTP020000144.1, from coordinate 120,511,260 downwards.
CGTTCAGAATACTGTCAGCGTCTGAAGTCTGTGCTGAAATCGATGTTGAACTCGGGGAATCTAGTCAAGGCAATTAACACCTACGCCATTCCAGTGTTGCTTTACTCATTTGGAATAATCAGATGGACTAAGACAGAGCTGGATGATATTCAAAAGCAGACCCGAACGATGCTGACAAAGTACAACAATCATCATCCAAAATCGTCTGTGATACGAACAATGAAGCGGAAAGAAGGAGGACGCGGATTAATAGATGTTGTCAATTTACACACCGAACAGATAAGAAATCTCAGAGAATTCTTCTCAGCAAAAGCTCTCACTTCTGACCTCCATAGAGTGGTATCGTTGGCTGATAAGGGATATACACCTCTAAATCTTGCTACCAGAGATGACCTTCTGATTCTACCATTCCTATCAGATACAGAAAAACAAGAGCAATGGTCAAGAAAGGAATTGCATGGATGACATCACCATGAGATTAATCAACCACACATCGACAAAGAAGCCTCCAACAAATGATTGATGAAAGGAGAATTACTCGCGGAAACAGAAGGATTCCTTATGGCCATTCAAGACCTAGTAATAGCTACAAACAACTACAAAAAATTTATTATTGAGGACGGAACATTACAAACAAATAAGTGCAGAAAATGCCAATATGAACTATCTAATCAAGTGTGCAACATTATCCATCAGAAACTTGCACACAAATATGGACTTCTGAATACCTACCAGCCAAATTACAAGTATCAACCGGCGCTCGTATTGGAAAACGACTCTATCAGATTATACTACGATAGGCCTGTTATCACAGACAGAATGGTGACGAATAATAGGCCGGACATAGTGGTGTATAATAAGAGAGCCAGAACAGCAATGCTGATGGATGTCGCCAAACCGAATAATTACAACGTGCTGAATAAGTTCCAGGAGAAAAAGTCCAAATACACATACCTTGCTATGGAGATCAAGCAGATGTGGCACCTCGAGAGAAAAGATATTGTTCCTGTCATCGTATCCTCGACTGGGGTTGCTGAATCTGGGAAAGGTAAATTACATCCAGCTAACAACTGAGATAGTGCATAAGTCCACGATAATAATACATGAGAACCGGGAATTGATTTAAAAAATCTGCCAGAAACGATTGTCAAAATTTTTTTTTGTTGCTAAGTTGGCACAACTGTTTCTACACTGGATGCGATCTGTCATTCAGTTGGTTCACAGTGCTCGATTTTGTCAGTAAACAATACAATTAACTGGAAACTCCTTGTATGTTTATTCTTTTTTGATCCTTTAACGTGCTCTTTTTCTGTCTTTCGGCTAATGACACGCCGGGGAGTTCTGTCACCTCACTAACCCAGGAATTTTGTCGAACCCTTTCGTGTCGAGGGAAGGGATCTTTAATGTCCAACACATCTTTGTTAGATATGGCCCACATCTTCACATCTCCGAAATGTGGACGCTTTCTTGTCGTTTAAATATTCCTCAATAATGTCGAAAATCTTGGGTGGTCTTGTTGAATTTTCAAATGACAACCTAGGTAATCGCTTCATTGGATGAGGAATATGATTGAATAGTAAGCTCCGTTGGTAACAGGGATAAAGTCCATGTTTCCTAGTTTCATGTATATGTATGAAAAAGGTGGTTGCACTTCGAGTGGAGTGATCATGAAAGCTAGATAGTGTAATATATAGACGTTCGTTATCTCTCATGTAAAGGAGAATTCTGTGAATGAAAATGCAGGGAAGAATGAGAATGTTGTGTGAACTAAAAACTGGCTTACACGATTCACGTGGGGTTAGTTTAAAGACCATTCGTCTAATTCTTTTCTGAAAAACAAGTGCTCTTCGAATCCACGAATTTTCCCCATAGAAGTACATTATAATTTAGATGACTATAGACAAGTCTTTAGTAAACACAATCACAGATTCGATACCAAGAGAGTTCCTTATTTTACTGATGGCATAATACGATTTGTTCAGTTTTTTTGTATAGCTATTCTACATGTTGACTCCATCACAAACCTTCCCCAAGTGTCCCTAGGGCTCCAGAGGAGAATCTCCTAATTTAAAGTATATACACTCTGTTTCAGCCACATTTAGTATGAGCGAATTTTCAAAACACCAAGTGTTGAAAGCGTTTATCATTTTCTCACAAGTTTTGGAGAGCTCCCCAGGAGTCCGAGCTGTAACCGCTATGGAAGTATCATCATATTGTAATTTTATGCATTTATGTGATCGGGTAAATCATTAATGAAGAGGAGAAACAGTAGCGGTACCAGCACGGAGCCCTGAGGAACTCCTAATTTAATTCTCAGACCAAACCTCCCGAATCTTGACAAAGTACGGCTCGAAATGAAACTACGTATAGAATCAATCAAGGAAGACACCTCTAAAACCTTAATTATAGATTTTACTTCGCATGATTAGGCAGTTAAACGCCCGCGACAAGTCGTAAAAAAATCCAGCCACAAGAAGACCTTCATTCAAGCTCTTATAGACAAACTGAATAAAATCAAAGGCAGCTGTTTGAGTTGAAAAGCTCGACCATAAAACCACGTTAACTATTAGTGATGATTTCAAATATATTCAAAAAGGCAGCCATTAAACCAGAGGTGCTCAAACGGTCGATCGCGAGTGCTTTTTGAGTAGATCTCGAGAAGAAAAAAAAAATTAATAAGTAGGTAACTACACTACAAAAATTTTTCACGTAATAAAATAACACTCTGCTAGAGGCAAAAGGCGGCTTTATCAAAGGAACACGAGGTACTTGTCAAAGAAAAGCGGCGTTTTTGTTCTTGCCGCTTTTCTAGAAATTTCGGGCGGCGGGTTTGGAGGGAACATTCGGGACTTTCGTTCACGCCAATATTAATGTTGCGCCTGCAGGAATTGGAGTCATTCTGAATTGTAACTTGAAGGCAAAGTTTATTATTAAATAGTACGAAATGAGTGCAGCGAAGAAATCTAAAACGTACATTTTAATAACGATTGGAAGGAAGAATTTTTCTTGGTGGTGGTGGTGAAAGATAAGTGCATTTGTCTTATTTGTCGTGCGTCAGTTGCAATACCTAAGCGTGGTAACTTAGATAGGGCATCATAAAACGTTCCATAAAAACTATGAAAAGGATTTTCCGCCACAGAGTGAATTAAGAAAACGAAAAGTACGTGATTTAATATCTTGTTTGAAAAAGAACAAACCATATTCACAAGACCAGCCAAACAATCAAAAGCTGCTACGATCGCGTCATTTAAAATATCTCATATATTGGCGAAACACAAGAAACCATTCGAAGATGGATCGGTTTTGAAGGAAGCATTTATTGAAGCGGGTGAGACTTTATTTGGAGATTTTAAAAATAAAACAAAAATCATGTCTGATATTAGAGAACTTCAGTTATCTCGAGCGACTGTCACAAGGTGTACTGAAAGTCATGAGTCAGGGCATGGCAGATAAACTGAAACATGATATCATGAAATGTGCATACTTTTGTTACAGTTTGACGAATCCACCGATATGACAGACACTGCCCAGCTGGTGCAGCAGCAATGACTGGAAACAAAAACGGTTTTGTGCACGTAGCTTGCAACGGCGGCTCTTTAAGTTGCAGTTGGAAAATAGGGAGTCAGCTGAACACACTGATTTAGTTCTTCACACGTGACGTCCGTGGTTGAATCAAGGAAAATTCCTAGAAAGGTTTGAAGAATTATTGACCGAAATAACAGCTTTTCTAGACGAAAGAGGTGATGACACTCAGATGTTGAAAAACGAAAAATAGCTGACTGATTTGGCATTTTTGACTGACATCACAATGCACTTAAACACCATTAACTTGGAGCTTCAAGGTGAAGGAAAAACTATCATTGAGACGATTAGCGCAGTGAACGCATTCAAAAGTAAATTGCAACTTATAGATCAACTGAAAAGAAAGGATCTGAAACATTTTCCGTCTTTGAAAGCAAGGATTCCTCAGTTGAATTATGATACGTATGAGGCTGAATTATCAAATATTTTGGGACAATTCGAAATGCGTTTTTATTATTGCAGTAAATTGGCAAATATAGCATCATTTATGAGTTACCCTTCTCATGTAAAAACATTGAGGAATTAGGTATTGAAATAGCAAGTCAGTTCAATATGAACTCATGTTCTGTTGAAAATGAGTTGGTGCAGATTATATCAGATATACATCTCAAAGCTACAGCATCTGAACAAATTTCTGGTGTTTTATATCTGAAGATAAATATCCGAATCTAAGGCAAATCGCCCTTCAACTGACGGCAATGTTTGGGTCCACTTACTTGTGCGAGTCTGCATTTTATGAAATGAAGGTAATTAAGTCAAAATATCGCAATCGACTAATTGACGATCATATGTCATCATGCTCGCGATTAGCACTCAGTGGTTACGTACCATCTTATGAAAAGTATGCTGAGGACATGCAGTGCCACGCTTCAACATCCAAAGTCACTCCTTAGTTAAGTTCAATATATGTAACTCTTCTATTTTTTAACTACCAATAAACTCGCAATTTTGAATAACTATGAGTTTTTTCATTGATATTATAGAGAAGAACCTAACTAAACCCAACCCAAACCATGACTAAAATAATATATATTGTGCGGAGAGCTAATATCTATATATGCTACGGTACATCCTCCCTAGGTAGGTAGGTAGGGTATCGTGTATGTACGACAACCCTGCATCACACATACTTGCAGCCTCTCAGAGTCGATCGTGAGTAGTCTAAAAATATTGACGTAGATCGCCAGCAGTTCAAGTTTGAGCACTTCTGCATTGAACACTACCTTCTCAATGACCTTGGAAAATACACTCAAAATCGAAATTGGTCGATAATTAGCAATGTTAGCAGTTTATGGATCTATGTTCCACAGGATGGTCGAAACGATTTTTGAAATTGGGACTCATTCAAATCTAATTTCGCTGTTTTTTTTTTCAAATGACATACCTTATATCTTAAGGGTCGAGTAGGTGGTATATTTTAATACCTTTCGAATGGTACCTAGGCTCCCTATAACTATTTTCAACTGTTTTGAAGAAATTCGAAAGTGGAGCCAATTTTTATTGAATTTCAAGAAATATTCCATTTTCTAATCCAGTTTTTGTGTGAACCGATTGTTGCCTCAGAAGAAAAAACCGAATTAGATGAAATCATTTCTGTGTTTAATTGTTATGAATCGTAACCATCCAACAACTATTGAGTAAAAAAATTGACGAAAAATTCGAGTTCATAATATCACATTAATTTTTAATACAATCCCAATAATTAAAACGAAACATTTGCAAAATGAAGATAGAAGGCCTCTCCATATCATTTTTTTCATAAGATGTGTGAAATGGTCTCCATTTTGAACGATACACAATGTTAACCTGTCTTCAAATGACATAACGTTACTTAGCATGTCTGGTATTACCGATCGAAATGCTTCTCTTATCCTCTCTTTCAGCCGTCGTTGGCGGAGTTCGAAATCAATTTCCTTCACATACCACCATAGGAAAAAGTCGAGGCAAGTTAGATCAGGCGATTTTGCAGGCCAATTTCGAAATCCACCTCTACCGATCCATTTATTAGGAAAGCGTGTCAATGAAATTCCGCACATTGTCAGTGAAATTTGCAGGAGCTCTATCCAATTGGAACCACATTCGTTACCTTACGTCGATCATCACATCTTCTAACAATTCTTGTAGATGATCACGAAGAAACCTCGGCATCTTCCGCTGACGATCGCTACAATTGTCATTTCGTTTTCTTCATCCTCTGTTACCTGCTTTCGTCTCTTCGTTTTTGGATAAGCTACGTTGCGGGTTTGCTGAAATGTTTGTAGTAGTTTTTGTAGGGAATTTCTGTCCAAATGCCTTCGATTCCGGTATCTTTCGGAGTAACTCTTGACGTGAAAAAACAGTTTTGTTGGCCATAGCCGATGACAAAAATCATATCAATTCGTTCTTGTATTGGATAAGTCCTCATTTTGAAATATATATCAAATAGCAAAATTGCTTAAAATTGGAATTTACCAACTGATAGTAAAACAAAAATGACATTGTGAACACTATGCACTGATACATACTCGAAACTCTTTCTGTTCAAGACGGACATAGTATTTTTTCTTATAGTATTAATAGGTGTCAACGACCTTTTCCAAGAATTTGTAAATACCAAATATATTAAGCCTCTAATATTAAACAGCAACGTTAGACTGATTAGGATTCGGTAATACCAACTGAGTACAAGGAATGTGATAAAGAGATCTATGTATAGCTATAAATTGCAGTAATAAATTGGAGTATTCTTGGAACTTGATGAAAATTGGTCGAACTCTTGAATATATTCGAAACCGTAAAAAATAGGTATAGGCAACCTAGATACCATTCGAAAGATTTTAAGATATACCAGTTATTCGAGCCTTTAGATATAGGGTATGCCATTTGAGAATCAAGAATCGTTTTCGAACAACCTGTGTAACATAGATCATCAAATCATATGTTCAAGCAACAACAATAACTATCACAATAGTTGTACATCTGAAGCTTTGAAATCAATATTAAGGACACAAAATAAGACCTCAAATTTCAGAAAATGAAAACTATTTGAGATAGGTATAAGAAATTTCGAACACTTCATTTTTTTTCAGAAAGTCAAAAATGAAGGAAAATGTAGGGTGTCCTATTTGAAAAATCATAGCATCGGTATGCAACTTCATTATTGAACAAAAAAATTTTAAATCGGCCGTAAAATATGTCTAATCTTCCGTCGAGAATGTGGTGAGCCAGCCAATATATTTAGATTACGGGGTATCTTTTGAGCACAAATTCAGAAAACTTTTCAAACCACCCTTGTAGTAAGTACCTTTCAATATAAAATAAAACTAAAAGCGATTTTTACCATTAAGATGTTAGTGATTCCGTTATTTTCACGTAAAATACAAAACGAATTAACTTCTTTCAAAGTAGTTTAACATTATAAATAATTCTACTCTCATTAACTGTGAAGGTTATGTGTAACTGTGTAGAAAGCCGGAGATTATTATAAAGAATAATATCTGTTAAACACCTAACTCTTTTGTTTTGCGACATAAATTACCGTTAAAATGTAGAATAATTTCTTTTTGCTCACAAAAACTTGGGAACTATACTTGAAATGTTGGTCACTACAGTTTCAGAGTTTGAACAAAAAATATACGAATTTAAAGTAATTGCTTTGCATGTGTCTTAGATATTATTCTTCAGTTATACAGATATCAATTATATGAAAAATTTTAGGATCAATAAAATATGATTTCTAATGAACTATAATCATTATGATCTTCCAAGTATTTTGAAACTTTTCTTTTAGATTAGATTTTTTACGTATTTTTCATAATTCTACTAGGTATAGAAATAAAAAATTCTTTACCATCAAACAGTGAAAAATCATCTATAACCACATAATATTAGATATTTTATAATATGCACATTCAAAAGAACTTGATGAAGTACTTTGAATAATTATAAACTGCTTGATAACTCGAATGTATATCATAGAAAACAAGAATGCAAGAAAATATATCAAGTATTAATTACACGTTTTCTCAAGATTCACAGTGCTTTATGACGAAATAAAATACATCAATATATAAAATATCACCTATATAAGTACATACATTTCAAGTTTAAATTGATATTGCAACATTCTTTCAAAGAAACTCAAACAACGTGCGTGTAAGAACTACATCTAAATATTCCAAAGTATAATAACCAAATTTCACTATTTTTTGCATCATCTAAATCAAGATAACATGATTCGTAAATTCTTGAAATTGATGAAAATCATTGAGGTTAGTATGTTTCAATTTGAATCCAATTGCTGGCAAATTATCTACAATTTCCTCTCTTTAGAATGAACCTGAAGGAACTACATCTATAATGTATTCAGATCTTGAGGTGTAATTAGAATATACGTATTTAATGATATGATATGAGCAATACAATTTCCATTACAATAATCTTTTTGTTATGATATATTATGCCATTCATTTTCAAAGAACATGTAGTTTTTCCATATTAGACAGAATATTTGCATTATTTCAACACACAGTTGAAGTGTTCTTACAAAATATTCGGAAAAAGCAACAGGTTGCTAAACATTATGAAAACTTGAAACTTGAATTATATCTCATTAGTAACCTACGCAATAATACCCGAATTCAATGTAGAAAGGGCTTAATCATTATATTATTCGAGAATACTCTAGAGCGAAAATGAAAGTACCTAGATATTTTAATTGAACAAATGGATTATAATTATTATTAGTTAAAAACAACTTTCGAAGTTGTTCTACTTCCATTGTTTTTATTAATAACTGGGTTTACATTGATCAAAATAAACTCACCACTTGACGCTGAAACTGTGGATATCCTTATAAAAATAGAAAAATATAGGCACACACTTGAGCACAGCACTATCAACCTAGCCATTTTCTTAAAACAGTGAAACTGAAACTGGATTGGGATTGACAGAGACAACAAATAAACATACAGCAAAATTAGTGATCGAAACTGACGTATAAGCGACGATATTCTATGGTTTCATAGATCCCAATAATTGATTTGGATTAATTGCTGTTATGGCCAAGTCGGATGTAACCAGTAGCAGGAAAACTAATGAAATGGTGGCGAGTAACGAGTAACTTTTAACAAAGATGAATACAATGATAGCTGGTATATAAACCACTAAGAAAGATCAATTAATGGTGACCAAATACCTCACGTACAGTATGTGTGTGACAATTGAACTAATTTTTGTTTTATAATCTAGAGCTCTGAATATATTCTTTAATTGTCTTTGTGTCTTCTATAAGTAGGGAATGTCTTATTCATATCAGAAGTAATAGTTCAAATGTATAACTTTCTTTTTCTTCTCGTCTCTAATCCTAACTATTCAAAATATTTGAAAGGGTATAATTACCCATAAATTAAACTATGCACAGAACTTCCGCTACTTTTCATCGAACATTTTCTTCTAACCCTTTTAGTTTTTAGCCTTATTGTCTCCATATTTCTCATAAATAAACTTTTCAATTATACTGTGAATGCAATCTCTCACAATCAATATTTCTTTTATATCACTATGATACAATATATAATTTTTCGATTTTCTGGATAAATATGATTACTCCACTTGACGATTTCATATACTTGGTCAATAATGTTCTGTTAGGAGAAGAACCGGTGAGAAGGTTTTTGAGTCCGTTTGTGTTCGTAGTATATGTGCATTTTAATTTCTAGACAGTGGAAGATTTCATACTTCTTATTGGCACTGTTGTCGCCTTCATTGCTTTTGTATTATGGTGCTGCTTTCCAGTTGTACCGAAGGAATCTTCTGAGATACAGTATGGTAGTGGTGGAAAAACTTTGAGGTCTAAACATTATCAGAGAAAAGAATATACGACATAGTAAGTCTGATATTCTGAAATTCACACTTCAGAAAGTTCAAAATGAAAAAGATTGAATTTGTCTGACCAGTTGAATGAGTGAAGAAAGGAGCGTTAATAAAAATTGGAGCAAGACTGAATAACATGTACCTATGACCTTCAAGATATACATTCATAGTTATAATTTTCTTCATCTGTGGAATGAATTACTTCTGATCTCAATGAATCTTAATTGAATATAGATTCTATAGATATGATATAGTAAGATGAATTTTGACTAGGCCGTTTCTAATTTCAGTTTGAATTTCCATAAAAATGATTGCTTTAAAAATTATTACTAATATAGATTTAGTTTCTAATTGCTTATTGATGCTTCTGTTTTGTTTTGCATGGCAATTTCAGCACAAGATCGCTTATGTTAACTTGCGCAAATATGAATACCAAGAACAAGAATTCCATAATTTCTTAACTTAACAAAATTAGCTGCATACTGATGTTTTATAGGTGATCTTTAGGAAATACACTTTTTTTTTTTGATAAGTTTTTTGAACAATTGAGCATCCAGAATTTTCTCTGATTTTACCCATAAAATGTTTACTCACATCAAGTATCTTTTTGTTGTTCAAAGAGTAACTATACTATTTTGGAATATTTCATATTACAAAATTGTGTTAAAATGAGTTGTCTTGTACTAAGGTATATTCTCTTTAACCAATTGGTACTACCAAGTAATTTAAGAAATTAAATTCAGATGAATGGTTCATTTCATATTTTCCTCTATAAGCTCTGGTTTTTTACAAGTCAAATCAGGTACACTACACTACAACAGAGAGTTTTCATCAACATGCAATCAAATGGAAAACAATTTGAATCTAATCATGTAAAAATCTATTATATTTTGAGAAGTGTTTCAAGTTTTATGTTGTACTTGTTGGATCAAATTCAGTCATCATCAGCATGGCACCTCCACATCTTCGAATAAGGCTTTAACAACCAAAATCCAAAAAAAAACGGGACAGAAAATACAAGAATTATTTTCGAAATATAATTGTTGATAAGGATGAATGATGGAGAAATCTATCCTTGAAATAGGATGCCTAAGCTGATACAGAGATGTCTCTGTGATGTGCTAGTCTAGGGATCATGCCCCTTCATAGTGCAGCCAACTCCAAAAGGACTGAATACTAGGTAATGATTAGTTGGCTATTTTTCTTATAAGTTATTTCGAATTGGTGGAATTAAGCCAGTTTTTTTCCAAAGATCTTTATTTATACATTCAGTCGACGTTTTGGCACAATATTTTGCCTTCTCCAGGACCCTAAAATGAATTTTACTATCAGAAAATAAAATTTTTTCCCTTTAAGAAAAGTGAAGCAACATAACATATATGTGTATAAATTGAACAGACTCTCCTCTATCGATAACCGAATTGTTAGACATAATACGAAACACTCACACTGAATATTGGTTCAAACCTATATAATGATGATTATAGAGTGCATTGGATCATCGTAGAAGGTTTGATGGGGCAAGAATGTATACAAACAGTTTCAGCAAACCTGAAATAATCTCTATGACCAAGGTAATGAAATTTCATTTGAATCAATGAAATTAATGAAAGAAAGATGGAATGTATAGAGATTTGGCATTACTGTGGAAACAATATACTTCTGTTCTCAATTAAAATGATGTAAAACTATGGTTTACCATCTAGTTATGGCAAGATAGGTATAAACACCTCAAAGAAGTGTAGGGAACACTTGATGATTCAATTTATAGAAATCTTTCGGTTTTGTTAGGATGTATTGTATATAATGTATTCTCAAGAAAACAAAATAATATTTGACTTCTCCAAAGCACCTATTGTAAAAAAAAATTTGAAATTTGAAAATGACGAAATTTGGTAAAACACAAAAAAAATCCTGAACTAATATTTTCGAAACGATATGGAAGCACTTATATTTTTCAGTACCCAGAAGGTCCACCTCTGTTATTAATGACACTTTGGCATCGTCGCGGCATGCTCAATATGAAATTGGCTATTACATTTTGGTCTAAGTCATTCCAAGCCCCCTGAACTGCTAATCGAAGCTCCTGTTCATGATGGAAGACGTTTTGACGCAGGAGATTTCTTTTTAGGGTGTCCCACACATGCTCGATGGGATTCAGATCTGGGTAGCAGGATGGCCACGGTAGAAGATCGATATCATTCTCTTCAAGAACGTTCAAGACAACTCTTGCACGATGAGGAGGGGCATTATCTTGTTGGAAGAGTGGATTTTGACCCATTGTTTGGAGATACGGTACCACTACAGGTAAAACTATCTCATTTGCGTAAGAATTTCCCGTGAGGTTGTTCTGTATGAAAACGAGGTCAGTTCTTCCACCAAGGCATATACCTCTCCAAAACATCACTGATCCGCCTCCCTGTCTAACAACTTCTCAAGCATGCTGGACACGGTTTTGCTTTCCAGGTTCCCTCCATATTCGAATTCTTCCCGAATCGGGATAATAACTAAATCTAGATTCATCACTGAAGAGAACTGTGGCCCACCTCTCTTGATCCCAGTTTACGTGTTCTTCGCACCAACCTAAACGAGCAGCGCGATTTCCATGGGTCAGTTGTGGAACTCTTAAAGGACGTCTGGAGTGGAGTTGACCTTCGTGCAGTCGATTCTCACAGTTTGGTCGGAAATTTGTACATTATGAACTCGTGATAGCTCTTGAGCTAATTGAGATGCTGTGGTAATACGATCTCTTCTGGCTTGTAAAACCAAAAATCGGTCTTGGGCGACTGTAGTAATCCTGAAACGACCTGTATGGAGTCCTTCTACGCTACCTGTTTCATTGAAACGCGACAATAAGCGGTTTATGACACTTGGGCTACTTCCCAGAACCCTGGATACTTCCCGTTGTGAGCTCCCAGCTTGGAGCATTCCAACGGCTCGTAACATCTCTTCTCTAGTCAAATGTCGTCTTTCCATGGTTGAATCACAAAACTTGAATCTTTTATTTGTGCTTACAACAGAAACAAAGTGCCAACTAACTGATTTCAAACACTGAATACATGAAATGATTATAAAGCAGCGTCGCATCTGCTGCATTTTTAGTTTTTTATAAAAAAAACTGAAATCTGTTGCGGCACTCTACATAATTTGGTGAGAAATTGATGCAGGTGTTCATTTCTTTAAAAAAATCCATATTGATCGTTCTGGATACGATATATCGATATTCAGAAGTGTTCCCTAGACTTTTTTCAGGTGTTTAGAATAACATTCATACTTAAACATCTGACATACATAACAGAAACACCTGCGGATGATATGGCTACAAGAATGTGTTGATGAGGATGAATGATGGAGAAATCTATCCTTGAAATAGGATTCCTAAGCTGGTACAGAGATGTCTCTGTGATGTGCTAGTTTAGGGATCATGCCCCTTCATAGTGCAGCCAAGTCCAAAAGGACTGAATACTATTTCAAACATATATTATGATGATTATAGAGTGCATTGGATCATCTTAGAAGGTTTGATGGGGCAAGAATGTATACAGTTTCAGCAAAGCTGAAATAATCTCTATGACAAAGGTAATGAAATTTCATTTGAAGCAATGAAATTAATGAAAGAAAGATCGAATAAAAAACTCCTTTATGTCTAGAAACTCACATTCCGTGTGTATAGGCCAACCAAGTGGAATGCATAGAGATTTGGCATTACTGTGGGGACGATATATTTCTGTTCTCAATTAAAAATGATGTTAAACTATGGTTTACCATCTAGTTATGGCAAGATAGGTATATTTCGTGAAAAGAAACCACAATATGTTCATTATCTCTTGATACAGTGTAAGGCACTTTCTCCATGCTGATGTATTACTAGTCTCATAGTTTGATGAGCGAAACTGGATGAAAATGTATGCAATTAATAACTTCGTTATGGTACAGGGACCGTAAGACATTAACACGTTACGATGATAATGTAAACGGTTCTTACATGGGTGGCAATGTGTGATACTTGAAATTTTGAAGGACCCACACTGTGCGTCTCCCGACACTTGATCTAAGTGGTTATGCAACCCTCATAACAGGTACTTTAATTGATATAGTGAAATTCGTATTTCCATAGATATCTGTAAACGTTAAAGAGTGGGGACCTTGAGAATTCTATAGGACCGGGCGCGCACAAGGATTTTCCGGCGCATATCCGCACTTACAGGACTCGAAAAAACCCCTTGTACTACAGTTGAATATTTATTTTCCACATTTAAAGTTTTTATAGGATCAACTATTGGAAAACTTGAATCCAAATTGCTAATTGTTCTTCATACATAAAAATATAAATGAAATTCTTGTTTTTGTTATTCAAAATTGATATAGACAGAAGATTCGCTCTCCCAACTTGTACTACATCATATGAGAAATATTGTAGCATTCATTTTTAGGAATAGGTTCTTAATTTCTAGCAAGGAAATTTATAATTTATGAGGAGAATCTTCTAGAATTTTTCTTTATTTCATATTTTTAAACAATGTTTCATTATGAAGACTGATATATAAGGTAGCTTAACACTAATTCAAATAATATCTAGTCTTTCAAAATAATGTTTAATCCTTAATCTTCTAAGTGTGAAATGAAGTAATTAAAGGTGATATATAATTTATGAATCGTTCTTCGTAATCAATTTTTATTAATATGTGTTAATTTAGTTGCTACATAATGTCAACTGGCTTGGAAATTTACAGAAAATGTATGCACAAAGGGTACCCCCCGTAAAGTTAGTCGAAATGCCCTTACTTGCGAAATCCTTTTTTTCTTGATTAAATCATTGGGGTGATTAAAGAAAAGTTTTCATCGTAACATCCTACGGCAGATTGAATATTAAAGTAGAACCGAATGAGACACTTTTGTTATTTTTCCACAATTTATTCATTAATCACGACCGGTTTCGACCTTACGGTCATTTTCAAGTGAATAAAAATATAATACATGAGTAGGCAAGTACAAGTACAGAATGAAATTTATCTTAAATATTGAGTAGTGGGGATCCATTATGCTCTATTTGGCTATTGAGGGTAATAAATTGTGGGTTTTTACATAGTTTGTTAATCTCCAAAGTTTCAAACAAATTCATCTCTCCCTTTGTTGCATTTATGAAGGATTTTAAGATTGTTCAATGATATCGAGTGGTTAGTTGATTTTATGTGTTCAAATATTGGCGAATTTTTATCTGAGTAAATATGTTCCTTGAATCTAGCATCAAAACTTCTCCCTGTTTCTCTGACATAGGCTACCTGACATTCATTGTATTTGATTTGATAAATTCTGATTGCTTAAATTTACCGTTCTTTTGCATTGAATAATAATCTGCTAAGAACGATCAATTCAAGCAATCAGGAATTTATCAAATCAAATAGAATAAATTTCATTCTGTACTTGTAGATTCAAGAACATAAATGTATTATATTGTTATTCACTTGAAAATGACCGTAGTGTCGAAACCGGTCGATTATTGAATAAATTGTGGAAAATGACAAAAGTGTCTCATTACGTTTTACTTCAAAATGAGTTTCCATAAAATAAATAAATCATGAATACCATCAATTAGGTCGAATATTGTTCTTTGAATGAAAATTCTTAAATAAGTCTACACATAAAGCGATAATTTTGCAAGTTGTAATAATTTATGAGATTGTAAGATTAATAGCATAAATAACTAAAAATCGTAACTAAATTTTTTTATTCAAATGATCTGCAGTTCGCTCTACTGTTTGTAGGATAACAGTGTACTACACTATTTCCATTGTTTTCCGTAAGCTCCGAAGCGGAAAAATATCCTAAGAAAATTTTTTCGAATAGAATTCGCGTTTTTGGAGGTTAGATAAATAAAATCAAACGCCGCAGAAACAACTACTTAACTATAATTACGAAAAAATTTAGCATGTTTCATGAGTGGTTAACGGTATTCATGGATTTTTTCGAATAATTTAAGCGATCAGAATCCGAGAAAAAAATTAAATGTGAAAAAACACGTTAGGTTAGATCACCGCAATCATGTAATCAAGGAAAAAAGGATTTCGTGAGTAAGGGCATTTGGACTCTTAACGGGGGGTAATGTTTCAGCAGACATTTGACATCTGGATTGGAATATAGGATTTTTCTAAAGATTAGTTTCATCCTAGAGATAAAAAAATGCAATAAATCTTTTGTAATACTTTTCATGGGAAATTTGTGTGAAACGGTTCTTTGTAATTTCTAAAACTATTATATTACTTGCGTCTTATGCGCATGCAATTCACAAATCTAACTTTAAACCAATGACATTTATTTCCAGAACATATGCAATAATAAATGTTATGTGCATAGAGACTAGCTTCATTTAATTTCGAAGGAAAACAATCCAGTTGAATTTAAGTAGCACCAAGTAACGTGCTTGTTTTGAAATAAGAAAGTTTATCGAAAAGTTGTATATATATGAAAAATTGAATATAAGAGAAATTCAGTATATTGAAAAGAAACAACGAGTTTTGAAAATGAATTTGACTATATTTTTGCATGTTTAAATCGATTATTCTTTTGATTAAGTCATCTAATGGACAAGTGAAAAAGACAAATACTGGACAAAAGGTTACAGTGATCTCTGGTTGAAAGATAACATTTATTTCAGCAAACTATCAAGTAAATACACCCATGGGTTGCCTGTATTTCCGAAATATTGTAACAAGCAATGCTCAGTTGCAGGTTTTAGGTCCAATCGAATTTTTTTATAACCCTTATAAGCAATAATGTAACTGAAAATTGATCATCAAGTTGTATCGCACATTTCAACTTTTCATAGCACTTTTAATATTAATAGATGAAATTTGTTTAATTGTCTAAACTTGTGATATTAAAAATTTCATTGATACATGTTCTTGAATCCTCAGCTTTTGAATGGAATATTTTTCTATATTTACCTGTATTTAATCTTGGAATACCTAAAGACTAAATTAATTTTTTATTCAAAAGTTAATATGTATAATAAACAATTAATCATCAAAGCATTACTCAAGATAAAAATTTTAAAATTCTTTAATGTTGTTAAACATCTCTGCTGTGCTGCCGAAGTTCTACATACAAAATTTAAAATTTCTACATTAATATAATAAGCAGATTTGTAAATATTTAAATGTAAATAAAATTTATCTATTCATGCATGTTTCTGCTGTTATTGATCCCCAAAGTTCATCCTCTGGAATGGGAGGTATCTGAGTGTACCTTGGTCTGTTCATCTTTTGCATCCTTCTTCTCATCCATGGAGACATTGGTACTGCTTGTTTACCTTCTGTAACGTTAACGTTCGCAATATGCAGAATTTGATCAAATACAGGCTAGAAAGATACATTATATATACGATTTCATGTGACAACTGATACATTCTGTCAGAAAAGTATTGATTATTTAAGAAATCTGCTTAAAACGATTGTCCAAAATTTTTGTTGCAACTGTTTTCTATACTGAGGAGGAGTTTGAACACGATCAGTCATTTAGTTTGTATACAGTGCTCGATTTAATCAGTTCGCACAAGTTTTGCGATTTTTACAATGGATAAAAATATCAAAGAAAGAGTTTGGCTCAAAATTTGTATTGCAAATGGAATTTCGTGTAACGAATAGCTAAAACTGATACAGAAGGCTTTCGGTGATCAAGTTTTCAGAGATAAGCAATGAACTTTCTGTGTCTCACGAATCAATTCGTACCATTTTAAACGTTTGTTTTGGCATGAAACGCATTGCGGCTCGACTAGTTCCAAGAGAAAACCAATTAACAAGCTTTGGAATGGCGCCTTAAAACTGAACCGAAATTGAAAAAAACCACGTCAAAGATGATCATCCATCGAAAACAATAAAAACATGAAAGTAGTAAAATCCAGGTTGAGCCAAGGCAAACAAAAAAGTTCAAAAATCAAGAACCAAAATTGAATTTTTATATCAGATAAAGAAGGAATTGCAAAAGAAATACACAAATTCTATAGAGAACTTTATACTTCGACCATGACACGTCCTGATAGCATACACAAGAACATCTTGAACGTAGGATCTGAAGACTTGCCTGAAATAACTTCCTCAGAGATCAGACATGCACTCAAACAGATGAAACAACGGAAGTCTCCAGGGGAGGATCTTATAACACCTGAAATGTTACGAATAGGAGGAAAAGCCCTTGAATCAGTCTTAGAATTACTTCTGAATAAATGCCTAGTTGAGGGAAAAATACCAGAATCATGGAAAATGCTGAGGTAATTCTGTTGTACAAAAAAGGCGACAGCACGAATATTGAAAACTATCGACCATAAGTCTGCTTTCCATATTTATAAGCTCTTGACGAAGATTGTAACTGACAGATTAACCAAGAAGATGGACTCGTATCAACCAGTTGAACAGGCGGGGTTCCGAAAGGGCTACGGGACCATAGATCACCTTCAAACTGTTAGAACAGTAATAGAAAGAAGTACCGAGTATAATGTCCCTATACATATTGCGTTTATCGTCTATTACTAAGCATTTGATAGTATTGAAACATGCGCATTTCTCAGTGCTTTGGACGATGCAAGAATTGAATCGAATCTATAGAAATGCCACTTTTCATGTTAAATTGATGATTCAAGAACAGATAAAATACCTCTAGAAAAAGGTGTTCGGCAGGGCGATACCATTTCTCCCAAACTCTTCACACTAGCACTGGAAAATATCTTTAAAGAAGTAAATTGGGAGAAAAGGGCTGAATATCGACCTGAGCCACTTGAGATTAGCTGATGACATTGTTTTGATTAGCTCCAGCGAAAAATAATTGAAATCAATGCTGACCGAGCTTAACAATCATTCCAAAAGAACAGGACTTAAAATGAATTTGATATCGACGACGTCATCTTGGAAAGAGTGGACCATTATAACTATCCAGACCACACAATAAAAATCGGTGAGAAAAATAAAACGCCGAATCCACCTAACATGGGTCGCTTTTGGGAAACTTAGTTTCATTTTGAAGGACCAAAATATACCAGTTTCTCATAAAAGAAGAGTATATAATAGCTGCATAATCCCTGTGGCTACGTATGGACTGGAAACCATGTCCATATCGAGAAAAGTGGCGGACCAATTAAGAGTCACAATGAGAGCTATGGAGACAGCCATGCTAGCGATATCATTACGGGATAAAGTGCGAAACGATGACACAAGAAACGGCACCAAAATAACAGATATCATGGAACGGGTGACGAGCCTTAAGTGGCAGTGGGTTGGACATGTCGATAGACATGGTGCAGATAAATGGACAAATAAAACAACATTTTGGAGACCAAGAACAATGAAGAGAGGTGTAGGAAGACCCCAAAAAAGTTGGCTAGACGATGTGAAAGTCATAGCAGGAAAGTAATGAATGAGAATTGCTAGAGACAGAAATGCATGGAAGAAATTAGAAGAGGTCTATATCCAACATTGGAAGAATGAAGGCTGAAAAGAAGAAAGAAAGAATTGATTTGTTATCATTTCTGGAATCTTTAGATTGTATATTGCGAAATTATTTTGTCAAAACTACGTTGTTCGAGTATCGAAAGCTGATATTGCGCAATAACCGCGTTTAATTTTCCTGCGAAACTGCAATTTTAAATGACGATCACTTGAATGTAACGTTAAAAACTGAACTTAATAAACTGAATGTGCTACTTGGGTCTGAAGTCGTTCGGCATACAGCCCAATTCTCCCCTATTCACCCTGCACCCACTCTAAAAGCCCAAGTTTCGGTGGCCTGGCCTCTAACCCGTCGTATAATCGTTTCACTAGCAGTGAGGATGTGGTAATACTGATCTGGGTCAAGTAGGATCGTGGCCCCTTGCCTTTTCAACCCGGTTTTGCCAGGTGTTCCAATAATGGAAATTTATCCGTGTTCCCGGATACTCGATCATGAGAAGTACAATTAATTCGCCAAAACTCCCGCAAAAACGGTTTAAATAAACAGTCACTGATTCAAAAAATAGTCTTGATAATTTCGGGAGTCACTTACATTAACCATGATATCATACATGAAAGTTGTATGATATAAAATATTGGGATCTGTTTTCTCTACTGGATGTTCCATTAAATGCAAGTTTTGTCTTCGTTTTGCTCTTACTCTGTACAGGTCCTTTGTGCATCTAGCAATGTATTCGAGTTCAGAGCATGCCGCTAATGTTTGACCCAACCTTGCTTCTCGTAACTCCATATAAAAAATGTTTTCTTTTATTTCTTCCTAAAAGAAATATCAAAAAAATTGCATCAGAAATCATTTAGGAAATGGGGCGAAGTATACAAAATAAATTTCTAAAATTCTCTGCCATTTCGAATTTAATATTTTTTGGCCAGTGACTAATGCTTATGCCAATGCGTCTTTGGATAGCCTTCAACGTTTAAGAAGTGAAATAGTCAATTACGTAGCAAATTATCAAGAAGAGATTTGACTCGCTACCAGTGCTGGGATGAGTACAAAAAAAAAAGGATTCGAGTATGAGTACAATTACTTTGTTCGAAATAGTATTCGAATTCTGTACTTCATTACTTCCGTGAAAAAGTAATTGAGTACTGATTACAATTGTATTCGAGTACTCGTTCGAATACTTATATGAATTTGAATTGTGGAGGCCGTTACTTGATGTATATCCATGATATAAATGAGATAAAAACACAAGGTTTAACTTTAATCTACACTTTATTTGAAAAAATTCGACGACGTTTCGCTGACACAGCAGCTTTATCAAGAATGACAAACAGAATGAAGAGTATGGTATTATAAACAAATCGTAGAACAAGTTGGATGAATAACAGGAAAATCCACACCGAGCCATTGTACAGTTAGTATGAAAGGTAATAAAACTAATTAAACAAGTTAAGTAGGGTGAATAATTCACATCTACCTGCTCATTCAAAAGCTTGTCCGAATGTTTGTATCTATTTATTTTAATGCTTTTAGATCTAATTTTAAACTTTTGATTTTATATGTAATATGTCAAAGTTTTATTGAATGAATGGTTTTCTTTTATTGAGTGGTTTGAATAATTTGAATCAGATTTATTTTTATCGAAGCTACGTTTATGTTCAGATGTTCTTATGCCAAAACTCCTATATTATTTAATATTTGTACTTGTAGAACCGCAGAATGTTCAACTGTTGAATATTTTATAGTCTTTATGAATAGGATATACTTCATTTATTGCTCTCTGATACAGTTTTTACGAATGATTAAATCTATCATATCCGGATTATATGAATTATTAATGGCTATCTGTTTGATGATGTTTAACAAAACTTATTTCGTTTGATGTTGAGAATTTATACCCAAGTGTTCCTCCAGGTGATGTCAAAATATTAATTGAAAACATGTTGAATTCGAATCATGTTAACCACATAATTAAATGAGAAATATTGAATCTGTTGGACGTTTGCATTGAACAAAATTATTTTTCTTTCAACAACATCTATTACAGTAGTGAAAATGGTTCGATCATGGGAAATCCCTTGAGTCCACTTTTAGCAGAGATTTTATGAATAATATTGAACAGAAAATTCATATACATCCACTCATTTCCAAATTTCTTTATTGGTATAGATATGTTGACGACATCTTAGTATGTTTCATTGGAACTACTCGTCAATTAGACTTATTTCTTAATTTCATTAATTCCATCCATTTGAACATTAAATTCACGATAGAAATTGAACAGAACGATTCCATTAATTTTTGGACTTGAAAATCACTAAACGAAATAATAACCATGTTTTTCGGTCTTTCGTAAACCAACACATTCTGATACAATTATACATAACTACTCATTACATCCAATTCAACACAAAGTTGCAGCTTTGAACAGCATAGTACATCGGTTACTCAATTTACCTTCATCAGTAGAAGATTATAATAAAGAGTTAAACATCATCAAAAAGATAGCCATTAATAATTCATATAACATATCCGGATATGATAGATCTAATCGTTCGTAAAAAACTGTATCAGAAAGCAATAAATGAAGTATATCCTATTCATAAAGACTATAAAATATTCAACAGTTTAACATTCTGCGGTTCTGCAAGTACAAATATTAAATCCTTCTCGTCAAACAAAATCTTAATATAACTTTCAGAACTTCTAATAACTTAGGTAAACATATTAAAATAATAAATCTCGTGTTGAGAATCAAGTAAATCAGGAATCTATAAACTCAATTGCGGTTCTTGTGATAAAATTTATATCGGTAGGACCTATAGGAGTTTTGGCATAAGAACATCTGAACATAAACGTAGCTTCGATAAAAATAAATCTGATTCAAATTATTCAAACCACTTAATAAAAGAAAACCATTCATTCAATAAAAACTTTGACATATTACATATAAAATCAAAAAGTTTAAAATTAGATCTCCTACAAGCATTAGAAATAAATAGATACAAACATTCGGACAAGCTTTTGAATGAACAGGTAGATGTAAATTATTCACCCCAACTTAACTTGTTTAATTAGTTTTTAATTATCTTTCATACTAACTGTACAATGGCTCGGTGTGGGTCTTTCCTGTTATTCATCCAACTTGTTCTACGATTTGTTTATAATACCATACTCTTCATTCTGTTTGTCATTCTTGATAAAGCTGCTGTGTCAGCGAAACGTCGTCGAATTTTTTCAAATAAAGTGTAGATTAAAGTTAAACCTTGTGTTTTTTATCTCACTTATATGAATACTTTTGTGAGCATAGAGTTCTCTCCTTAACCTTTTTTGTGTTGGTGAAGCACAGTTATTACTATTATGAGTCATCTTAATGGGTTAAGAGTGGCTAATGAATTTCAGTTCAACAAAATATCAAGTTTTATTGTTATAATATGAAAGGTACTCAAGTAACAGCATAGACATGCTCACTAATCTGATTGTATAGGTGTTGACGAAGGTAGCACCGTGTTGAATTTTAGAAAAAGTTTTTTCAAATTCGGATAGTCGTTCAACATTTGAAAATTCTTCCGGTTGTCATTTGAATATTTGACAAGCTCTAGTTCAGTTTTCGTACACTGTACTTGTGCTGTATTTTGAACAGGAGATCTGACGGAACTGGAATTTTCTCTGGAATAGTCTTCATTGAAGTCGAAAAAATTATCATTGGTAGGGGGAGAACTGCGGTCGAGTTCCTCTCCGAGTGAGGTTAAAGCAATATTTTTAGCACTCGTGATGATAATATTTTTATGTCTTCAATTCATATACTCGACTTCATTATGCAACTGAACCATCTCAGTGCTACTTGAGGACATAAAACAGATGCTATAATTGCATCTGTGGAATTCAAAGTTCAGATATCTATAAATCGCTTGTTTATACCGGACAGAATTGCTGAGGGAAGAATTTCCCCAACAAATTTGAAATTTTATGGTACGGTTATTGTACTCATGGTTGCAAACTGTATTCATGAGTACATTTTGTGATCATGGGTACTGAATTGTAATCATGAGTACTGAATACAGTTATTTCCTGAAAAGAGTATTCGAGTACAGAATACAGTTACTTTCCTCAAAAAAAATTCATTCCCGAATACAGAGTACACTGCGTGTAATTTGTCACTGTACTCGAGTACAAAAGTAGTCGTTACACTGCTCGCTACACTTTGCGGATAATTGTCTGCAGCCGTTGTGACAATCATCTAATGTATAATCTGGTTTTATTGAGTCGATTCTTGTTATGAAGATTGCGAATATTACTACGTAAAAAATATCACTGTTTAAGATAGATAAGTTCATTTAACACTATAGCTGTTTCGAACTTTCGTAAATCATCAGTCAAGTGAATTGAAGTATGAGATAAATCGGTTAGTTATTATCTAACAGGTAAAGTACAGTATGTCCCATTTTGGGGGTGCCACCAGGAGCATCTCTGTTATTATTTAGGATAGAGAGATGGGGTTTTCACGACCCTTGGCTACTTTTTCGAGACACGTTCATAGAGCTAATCAGAATTAGTCTAACTTCAGTGGTTTTTGAGTTATTCGCGAATCTTGAAAATTTCCGGATTTCTTTTTTTCTCGATATCTCGGTTCTTATAGGAGATAATTGAAATCTGTTTTTACGTTTCTAAATCGGTTTTCTGAGTTGATTCCAGTGACGTACTTGAAGTTTTTTTTTTCATTAATTATGACAGATATGACATAAAGTTGCATTTTTTTAAATACGAACATAGTTTTTTTTTGGCATATTCCGATTGCCGTTTTTTTTTCCTTTTCAAAAATATATAACATGATGACAAAATTTCCACCCAATTTGAAGAAAATAACGGAATAATGATTTACCCCTAATGGCTGGGCGAAGGAACACACGTGAGCGGACGAACCATAGAACATTTGTAGTTATTCGATGAAAACGATCAAAACAATGCAAAATCTTTTTGACCGAAATAATGGAGCTAGGCTGCTCCTAAGATTCCATCGTTATTTATGACATCCGCAATTTCCGCTTTTTATTTTATTTTTGAGATTGTCGTTTAGTTTCTAAAGTTCTCTGAGAAATACCTACATGAGAATAATAATAGGCACCTAATAATTTACTCAAATTTACTTCTCATAATGATTTACATATATTGCTCGAACTGATTTCCATCATGTTGTAAACATAAAGTGCAGCTTCGGATTATATCTTCTATGGCCCTAGTCAAATGTAGCGAGGATATCTTCAGATCTTCGAATGCTTCATTTGTTGCATTCTTCAATTGATCGTAATTGGCGTATTGCCTCCTATATATCTTATTTTTCAAATAACCCCAAAGAAAAAAAAATCTAAAACGGATAGGTCAGGAGACCTAGGTGGCCATTGAATTGGGCCATTGGTACCGATCCATTTATTTTCAAAATTTAAATACAAGTAGTTCCTCACCACGGCCGAATTATGGCAAGGAGCACCGTCTTGTTGGAAGTAATATGTGTTGAATTGAGCAAGAGGAATGTCATCTTGCAGTTGTGGCAGACAAATATTGAAAATTTCGAGATATCTCTGTGCATTCAAGTTGCCATCAAAGATATAGTAGGCTAATTTGTTGCCCATTACGAAACACGACACATTGAAACCGAACCTCCCCTGCTGCCGTCGAGCTACTGCTTCGTGTTGGTTTTCGTTTGCCCAGAATCTATTCGTATGGCGATTAAAGATTCCGGCACTGCTGATTCTTGACTCATCAGACCAAATGATATGTCGCCCAAAACGAGCTTCACCTCTGATTCTCCCTAAATACCAATTGCAGAACGCCGTTCTCCTCTCTGCATCCCCGGCCTTGAGATGATGAATTAGTTTATGTTTATAGGGATGATATTTATACTTTCTCAAAATTCTTTGGGCTCTGCTTTTTGACACACCCACTTCGCTCTCAATTTGCCGACACGATGTAGAATGGTTAGCCTCAACAGCTGCTAACACGTCAAGTTCATTATCACCTCTATTCCGTTTATTGTAGTTTTCACTTTTTGGTTTCTCGAACGAACCATAATTGGAAAGATTTACTTCCATTTTGGCGAAGAACTTCCTGTTTGGTTGAATTCTTTGAGGAAATCTATTGGAGAGTGTCAGTCAGTTATTTAATATTGATTAGAATTACTACTTCCATTTCCATTGTCGAACTTACCTATTCTTCTGATGCACGGACTGTGTTACAGTGACACTGAAAGTAGACCTTCAGCATACCAACTTTTTCGAAATTTTCGTATCTTTTATTTTGTTCCATAGTGTGAATTGCAGAAATTAACTAAACAATCCAAATTCAACAACGAACACTAATTTTACGAATTCAAATAGACACGAAGCCAATATATCCACAGATAATGAATAATAATAATTATTGGTCGTTCTATGGCTTCTAATGAACGTGCATAGATGAAGACTTCTGTGTTCACAGAGAGCATTCAGACATAGAAGATATAATCCGAAGATGCACTTTATGTTTACAACATGATGGAAATCAGTTTGAGCAATATATGTAAATCATTATGAGAAGTAAATTTGAGTAAATTATTAGGTGCCTATTATTATTCTCATG
This sequence comes from Cryptolaemus montrouzieri, assembly GCA_013387265.2. Lineage (NCBI taxonomy): Eukaryota > Metazoa > Arthropoda > Insecta > Coleoptera > Coccinellidae > Cryptolaemus > Cryptolaemus montrouzieri. The sequence continues at coordinate 120,485,772 of JABFTP020000144.1, read as the reverse complement.
TAGGTGTTTCTCAGAGAACTCTAGAAACTAAACGACAATCTCAAAAATAAAATAAAAAGCGGAAATTTCGGATGTCATAAATAACGATGGAATCTTAGGAGCAGCCTAGCTCCATTATTTCGGTCAAGAAGATTTTGCATTGTTTTGATCGTTTTCATCGAATAACTACAAATGTTCTATGGTTCGTCCGCTCACGTGTGTTCCTTCGCCCAGCCATTAGGGGTAAATCATTATTCCGTTATTTTCTTCAAATTGGGTGGAAATTTTGTCATCATGTTATATATTTTTGAAAAGGAAAAAAAAAATGGCAATCGGAATATGCCAAAAAAAATTATGTTCGTATTTAAAAAAATGCAACTTTATGTCATATCTGTCATAATTAATGAAAAAAAAAACTTCAAGTACGTCACTGGAATCAACTCAGAAAACCGTTTCAGAAACGTAAAAACAGATTTCAATTATCTTCTATAAGAACCGAGATATCGGGAAAAAAAGAAATCCGGAAATTTTCAAGATTCGCGAATAACTCAAAAACCACTGAAGTTAGAATAATTCTGATTAGCTCTATGAATTTGTCTCGGAAAAGTAGCCAAGGGTCGTGAAAACCCCATCTCTCTATCCTAAATAATAACAGAGATGCTCCTGGTGGCACCCCCAAAATGGGACATGCTGTACATAATAGAAATTAACATTGGGTACTAATGCATAACTGAGAACTATTTAAGATTCTCAAATATTATGGAATAACATAATTCAGTCTGGTCGTTAAGTAATATTTGTTTATTATATGTATTGTGTTTGGCTTTGAATATTTCTGAGAATTCAAGATAATAAAGTTTCATACTTTTTTTGTGCTTCATAGAGGATCTGTAGATTGTCTATTGATGGAAAAATATGGTTGTTTTTTATGCCATGTTGTGCCAAAGTGGAGTCTATTTGGTTTTTACGAAAATGTGAATGACGTTCCTCATATCTAATTCTAAACGACCTGCCTGTTTGACCAATATAAATTCTGTTGGACATGTTTGTTTATACTCTCCTGAATTATCTAATTTTTGAGTTTTATTTTTGGCATTGAAAAATATATTTGATAGTTCGATTTTGTATTAGTAGGCTAATTTAACATTGAGGATTTGGATATCATTTTCGATTTTTTTATGCATCCCTAGTTTCCAAGATTAGTAATGAAATTGCCTATTTTTACCACATTCAACAATTTTGAGTGATCTCAAATTCATTTAAATAAAAACTTCTTGAGACAGTTATTACTACGTTTTTTTCTATTTACAGAAGCTGTATGGGGTAACTGCCATGAAGATGGCAGTGAAGGCAGTTTACCCCCAACGAGTGACCAATGGTAGCAATGGAGGACCAATATTATGGCTGACAACAATATTTCAGAATTTCTTTTTTATTTTGAATGTTAGAATGTACCTGTTTTCTGTAATATGTGATTCATATTTTTGATTTACATGTGTTAAGAATTTTTTTTATTTTTCGAAATGTTTTCTGTATATATGGTTTAAGAGATTTTTGTTATTTTAAAATAAAATTGTTATTGTTGAAAAATACTCATTATTTCCTCAATTTTTGAACAGTCTAATTGAGGCAGAAATGATCTGCATCGTATTAGACTAGTTCATATACCCCATTTCAGTCAAGTTAAATTCGATCGTGGGAAATCTACAATTCAAATAAGGCTCCTTTCGGTTTAGTTTCCCATAATGGCACGCATAGCGCTAGTTTCTATGCAGAGACGGCCATATTGTTTTCTAAGTCGGAGCACTGAGTTTTTATTTCTCATTAGGGTCTGTTCTGTGTGTTTAAGACTGCAAAGTACACGATTCGCGTACACTGATCGTGGGAGTTAGACACGCCCCACCCTGTATAAATCCATCGAGCTATCACAAAGATACTAGGTACTTAGGAAAAACATAGTTACTAATCATTTACCTCAAATCTATTGAATATCAACCTTCAATTACTATTTTTCATCCTATTGTACAGATTCCAGGTATTCTTGAAAATTTGAATTATAAGGAGAAAACAATAGTATTTGTTATGAAGGTTCAGTTGGAAAAACCCCTGCCCCGAAAATTTCCTGTTGTCTAATTGGTGATGAGTCTGTGACTCATGATCGAGTACCTTGAAATGCCATATGCCTGAGGGATAATTTTCATAAAAAGCCCTTACGCCAACCCTGATAGCTATTTGATATTACATCGCAGAACGTATTATTCATCTTACTTCCTCCGATTGCTATCTTTTTTGTTCTTCGCGCATCTTATAACAATCTCAACCGCACAGATATTCTTGTCGACTCTTTAATATCAGATTCGTCTTTCTAGGATCTCGAAATCGTGGCGAAAAAGATCGAACATTCGTTGATCACTGTATTCTTATTGTATGAAAACTCACCGTTTCCTTGTGAGCCCTAAGGATGTCCCTTTGCTTCTCTTGTAAGAAAATTCCCCATTTTCTAGCTCGAGTGAGGACTATTGATAGCATTTCATAATCATTTGCCAGCGGCCTGATGCCGCACCTTTCGAAGTGTATTTGTAATTCATCCCACACTTCTCCAATTTTAAGAGCAAAAAAATTCTCTGCCACTACTTTAGTTATCTGTAGAAAAAAGCACAATTAATGAAAATGTTCGGCTTATTGTATTAACCAAACTTTTGAAATTAGAAACAACAAGTGTTAATTTTGATAGAATTCACTCTTATTAATCAATGTATTCGCCTTCTGCATTGATACACAAATTTGCACGCGCCACCAGATTGTCAAACGACTTCTATATCTCCTTTTTTGAATGTTCTTTAGAGCTTTGGTGACCGCACTTTCAATGGCCTCAATCGAATCGTGCCGCTTTCCTTTCATCGTCAAATGCAGCTGAAGGAACAGACAGTAGTCGCAAGGAGCCTGATCAGGTGAATAACGTGGATGTTATAAGGCAATAATTAAAAATACATTGTAAGAATCGCTCACACACTTGTGCAAACTGACGAAATCAAGCACTGTAAATAACCTAAATGACAGGTCGCGTTCAAACTCCCTCGTCAATATAGAAAACAGTCGTGCCAATTTAGCAACAACAAATATTATAACAATCGTTTTGAGCACATTTTTTTGACAGATTGTATAGGACGTGTAATATCATCATTGAAAAGATCTTAACTAACTCTTTACATCTACAGATTTTTGTACAATTTTTTCGTGCCGTTTGAAAATTGTTATCGTTCAATTGTAGTCAAAATGATTTTTTTTTCAATGAAATGAAACTGTGGTATTTAGATTTTCACTATATTAACAAAACTATGACCGGTTTCACCACACTGTGGCTTCATCAGATAGATACAAACTAATGAACAGAGTTATTCGTTATATAATATTCTCATTTCCTACTTATTTTTACATTAGGTACAAGTACAAAGGGTATGGTGGAAAACCCATCGGAGTTGCTTACTTTATGAATTGAAAGGATTGAGTAAAGGAGAAGGAATTAGATCTAATTGACTATTAAGTAACCTACCTGAATTATTTTCCTTGTTAATCTCTAAAATTTCCCATTATTTTCATTGTGTGAAATTTTGAAATTACCATTAAAGTTATAGATTTCTTTGAGTAAGTGATTAAAATAATGGGAATCTGATTTATGATGAATAAAGCTACTTTTGTGCTCGGATAATCTGACTCTGAAATTGCTGAAAGTTCTACCAATGTAAATTTTATTGGGATATGGTCTATGTATCATACTATTGTTAGCAGATAATGTATGTTGAATATAAACATAAATTAGCTGCTTACAATAGTATGGTACATAGGTTCATTAATATCCCAATGTCACAAAATAATTTTATAAAAGAGCAAAATATAATTAATCAAATAGCAGTCAATAACGGTTACAGTCCTAGTATGATTGAGAATATGATTTCACGCAAAAATTTCAAAAGGCAATCCAAGAAGTATTTCCAAGTATAAAAAGTTCTAACTCAAAATACAACACCTTAGCTTATATTGGTAATCCTAGTCTGAAAATAAAATCATTCCTCTCGCATTATAATTTCAATAGCATTCCGAACTGATAATTCTTTAGGCCGACATATCAAAAACTGCAAATCTAAAATTGATAAAGGTAATAAATCCGGTGTTTATAAACTGTCTTGCGGAGATTGTAATAAAATTTATATCGGTAGAACTTTCAGAAACTTCAAAGTTAGATTATCCGCACCCAAACGTAGTTTTAATTATCATAAATCAGATTCCCATTATTCTAATCACTTACTCGAAGAAAACCATAACTAAATGATAATTTCAAAATTTTACACACTGAAAATAATAGACAAAAACTCAATCTATGGGAAATTTTAGAAATTAACAAGCAAAAGAATTCAGGTAGGTTACTTGATAGACAATTAGATCTAAATCCTTCTCCGTTAATTACTCAATCTTGTCAAATAACGCATGAGAATATAGAAGTGAAGAGTCACTGACTTGAAGCTCCTCAGTCTATAAGCAATTTCAATTGGAAATATATCATATTAAAATTTGAAACTTATATTAAAGTGGAGAGTAATTCGTGGTGAATCTAACTATTGAATAATCAGAGAATAATAACATCCGGATATCCTATTAATTGGTGAACAAAGTAGTAACAACTAGATCAATAATCATTGCAGTGAGTTTTTGTTTGATCGCTGATAAGATAAGAATAAACAAACAGTTGGCGATTCTGCCAGTACCGTATTAAGGACACCAGGCCCGCTAAATTTATAATTGCGTGATCACAATATGACTAAGTGCGGTATTTGTCCAAAATCCACATCTAACTCATATTCAATACAATGCTCTCGTCAAAATTGTGCACAGTGGTTCCATATAACATGTATCAATATGGATCGCAACGAATTTAATAAATATGCTGCTGAACTGAAGAAAGATAATGGAGAAAGGTGGGAATGCAGAAAGTGCACAGCAATAATAACTCCTACTAATACTGTATGTGAACCAACTATTAAGGATGTGATGGAAAAGTTAATAATGATGGAAGCCAAGTATGATAATATCATACAAAAATATGATGAGCAGGTACACATAAATCAACAACTCCAACAAGAAATAAAAGAGATAAAAGCAGTCATGAAGGCTTCACAAGTGGAGAAGAATAAAGCTGAACAGGAACTTTTAAAAGAAATGCTGTGATATATGAGATTCCTGTTGAAAGTAAAGATGAAGATGTCCGGAAAATAGTTCAAAAGGTTCTGAAGCACCTCAAAGTAGCAAACTGTGAGTATAAATGCCATAGACTTGGAAAAAATGAAATAGGCTCATCTCCCCCCATAAAAGTTGAGTTTGAAAGAGAAACAGATAAACTGGAATGTTTCAGAGCGAAAAAACCAAAAACATTTCTACTTCTGATCTTGGTTATAGTGAAAACAAAACTATTTATATTGCACATGATCTCACTAAAACAAATCAGGAGATATTTTCCAAAGCTAGGCAATTGAAAAAAGAGAAGGGTATTCATTTGTATGGATCAAAAACGGAATGATTACTTTAAAAAATCTGAACTTAGTAAAATAGAAATAGTAAACACTGTTGAGGATGTGGAAGCTCTTAATAAAAAAACTAAAAAGAGCCCAATTAGAGTAATGTATCTGAATATACGTAGTATTAGAAATAAGGTAGATGAAGTTGAAATTCTGCTACAAAGTAGAAGACCTAATATTTTGGTCCTGACAGAAACCTGGTTATATTCCAACGAAACTTCAAATATAAACTTTAGAAACTATGTTGCTGTACATTCTTGTCGTGAAACCCGTGGAGGAGGTGTGGCTATATATTTACAGAAGGAAATAGACAATCATACAATTTTGCATGAAGATGGCGAAAATGATAATAATATACTCATACTGCATTTATGGGACCTGAACCTGAAACTTGGGGTAGTATACAAGCAACCTGAATCAGGTATCCAGCCCTTTCTTGATAAACTAGATAATTTACTCTCTGTTCACAGCACCATGATACTTATAGGCGACATGAATATAAACCTCCTTGCCAGTAATAATACAAAAAAGAATATATGCAGGTCATTAAGTCCAATGGCTATAAAATACATAATAGTATACATGAAGACGCAGCAACACGAGTTGATACTAACAATAATACAAAAACTATAATTGATCATATAATTTCAGACATTAATCTACCAAAAGAGATCCAACTAGAAGACCATCACATCACTGATCATAAAGTGCTGTCTATGATCATACCGGCTCCCTTACAGAAAAGGGAAAAGCAAAAATATAAAACAACCATAATTAACTTCAGAGCTCTAAAGGAAAATTTGAAAAATGAAATTGAGACTACAAGCATAGAAACTTTTGAGGACCTTATCAATACTATGAAAAGACAATTGAAAAGCGCTACTACAACTACAGAAAAAACTTACACTACCAATATAAATGAAGGATGGTATACAAAGGAGCTTGATACTTTGATTAAAAGGAGAGACAAGGTTTATACACTCTATAAGAAAAACCCTTGTCTCACTGTCTGGAATCAACATTCAAGGATCTTCAGAGGCAAGTCAACAACATGAAAAGTCATAATAAGAAAATTCACAATCAAAGGTTATTCGAGAAAGCCGATGGTTCAATCAAAAACAATTTGATATTATAAGCAAAACGCTCAATCCAAATGATGCAAATAAAAATTCAATTAGGTCAATGAAAGATGAAAATGGAATTGTACACCATGATGCAAGCACTATAGCTAATGTACTTGCGGATTACTTTGTAAAGATTGTTGAAAAAGTAAAAATTAATCCAAATCATGCCAATTATCAACAGAAAGTAACAAATAAAATTGCATCTATGTATCTTAGACGAACATCTCCTAAAGAAATCGAAAATATTATTTCTACTTTAAAGTCAGATGCCTCGCAAGGACACGACAATATAAAACCTAAAATTATTAAGGAAGTGAAATCTCTGGTTGCTCCTATAATATCCAAATTGATAAACAAGCATTTGTCTGAAGGAACCTTTCCCAATGTTCTAAAGATAGCAAAAATTGTTCCGATTCATAAGGATGGTCGGAAAAACGAGCCAAGTAATTATAGACCCATCTCGGTGCTAACTGCATGTTCGAAGATCTTTGAAATTGTGATGAAAAACAGACTGCTAGAACACCTAAGTAATGTAAATTTTCTGAACACTCATCAAAATGGATTCTTGAGTAAGCGCAGTACACAGACTGCCATAGCCACTATAACAGAATATATATGTGCAGAAATAGACAAGGAAAAGATGTGATGGCTGTATTTTTGGATTTGTGTAAGGCGTTCGATGTTGTGTGTCACGGTATTTTGTTACAGAAGTTCGATAGCATAGGTATCAACAACGCCGCGTATAAGCTTTTCAAATCGTATCTACAGGAACGAGAGCAGTACACTGTAGTGAACGGATGTGAGGGGGAGAGAGTGAGAGTGACAAGTGGTGTGCCTCAGGGCTCAGTACTCGGCCCGATATTGTTTCTAATATACATTAATGATATATGTGATATAGGACTCAATGGTAAAATAATACTCTATGCCGACGACACGGGACTTTTCTACTCAGGCTCTATACAGGATGTATTCGAGAGGGCACAGGATGACTTGGAAAAAATCTCAAAGTGGACTGATAATAATAGAATAAAACTTAATGAAAAAAATGTACATATACTGTCTTTAAGTCTATTAAACCAGATAATTTCGAACTTTTCATCAACAGTGTCAAGATAACCGAGAGTACAAAAACTAAGTATTTAGGATTAATGTTAGATAAAAATTTAAATTTTAGTGATCATATAGAACATTTAATAGCAAAACTTCATACTTTTTCATACATTCTTAGAAGAAATGCCTTTCTGTTCAACAAGAAAACTAAATACCTGATATACCATGCACATGTTGGATCAATCCTAAATTATCTCGCTGCATTCTGGGGACAGGCAAGAAAGAGGATGTCTATAATCTGCAGGTGGCACAAAACAAGTTGCTAAAAATATTGTTCCACAAATCACCGACAACACATACTGAAGAACTCTACCAAGAGCTTAATCTACTGAACATTGACAAAATAATAAAACTAGACAGTGTTAAGCTTATATATAAAATAAAAAATAATACAGTAAATACAGACATAGACATTTTGTTGAATAGTGACATACATACATACAACACAAGAACAAAACAACACATACATATATTACCTGCAGCGACAAATACAGGACAGAAGAAACTAACATATCATATCATATCACATTTATTTTTTTTTTTTTTTCTTTTTCTTCTGTGTGATTTATCTGTGATTTAGAATTAAGGATTTGCTTTTCACTGAAACTTACTTACCTGTTGTAGATTTTATAATCTTTTGGGTTAAATAAATAAATAAAAAAAAACAAAAAATTCATAAAGTAAGCAATTCCGATTGGTTTTCCACCATATTATCTATCCTAATAATAAGTAGGGAATGAGAGTATTATATAAGAAATAACTCTGTTCATTAGTTTGTTTAGGAGACACTCTTCCACCAGGAGGGTAGAAGCAGGAGTACCACAAGGATCACTTGCTGCGCCGTTGCTGTTTACCATCTACACCTCAGACGTCCCAGAGACCCTCAACTCGAACTTAGCCGTCTACGTGGATGACACGGCCATAATAACCAGATCGACAGCCCCCCACTTGATAACCAGAAGAATCCAAGAGGCTGCAGACCAATTGGGGGAATGGTTTACCAAGTGGCTGATCACCATCAACCCAGAGAAGAGCTCGGCTCTCTATCTGTCTAGAAGAAGACGTAGCCCCGAGGAGCAGAGCACCATGAACGGTAAACCCATCCCGTGGGTCAAAAAGACCAAATACCTGGGAGTCACACCCGACCGACGGCTGACATGACGTCAACATATGGAAGATATCACTAGAAGCTGAAGACAGCCCAAGCCTTCCTGTAACCCCTGATGAATAGGCGGATCAACCTGAGCGCAGCGAACAAGCTGAAGCTCTACAAGACCATCATCAGGCCCATGATGATATACGCGTCAACAGTCTGGGGACATGCAGCTGCATGTCATATCCGGAAGCTCCAAGTCGTGCAGAACAAGGCATTGAGGATGACCGTGGACGCCCCCTGGTACGTGCGAAACTCCCAGATACATCGAGATCTGCAGATGCCGAGTGTGATGGAGTTCATCAGAGAGACAGCGGTGAAAGCATTCCAAGCAGTTGACGACCACCCAAATCCATTGGTGAACACCCTACGAGACTACGAGGAAGACGAACCGAGTCCCAGGATAGTGCTTCGGAGGACCCGGATTAGCTATAAGAATCTTGTAAAATAAATATGTTAAGACCGTCGTCATAAAGACGACAAAAAGAATTGTACTTAATTTAATTATTTTAGGTTACATTCAGATCACGGCTTAGAAGCCAAAAATTGTTCTATTTTCCCTATCAATCAATAAGAGATGTAAAGTTAAAAGTTGTAAAACCAGTAATTGAATAAAGATTATGTTAAAGTTAAGTAATCAGTTTGTATCTATCTGATGAAGCCACAGTGTGGTGAAACCGGTCATAGTTTTGTTAATACCACCTTGATTAAAAAGTTCCCGACTTTTATTAATAAAATCGAAAATACAAAGTTATTCATCAAATTCAATATTGTCTCCTTCAAAATACTCTCCATCGACTGCAACGCACTCATACCAGCGCTTGATCTAATCCTTAAAACACTTTTTCATATCCGATTTGCGGTATCGCCTTTAGGGCCATCTTCGATTTTTCCATATTTCCTCTCGGATGCTACAACGCGTTCCCCGGAGCGGTTTCTTCAGTCGACCGAACAGGAAAAAGTCACAGGGGGCCAAATCAGGTGACTTTGGTGGTTTTTGGATGGTATTGGTGCTGTTTTTATCCAAATGGTCAAGGATAATGAAGGCATTATGAGACGGCGCGTTATCGTGGTGTTAAATCCATGAGTTGTTTTGCCACAATTTTGGTCGGTTTTGGCGAAGAGCTTCACGCAATCGCCTCATAACGCCCAAATAATACTCCTTGTTGTCAGTTTGACCTTTTGGAAGGAATTCATGGTGCACAACATCATGGTAATCCATGAAAACCACACGGTAACTTATTGATCAAGGTGGTATAGTGAAAATCTAAATACCATAGTTTCATTTCATTGAAAATATGTATATCGATTTTTATCAAGTAACGACCTCCTCAATCAAATCAAATGATTTACCTGGTCCCTCAGACTCAGTTCCTGATTCCACATTTTGTAGATTTCATTTGCGTGAGCCACATCTTCTTGATGAGCGTATGTAAGTAGGTCAAATATAGCATAGATTTTCGACCTACAGCTGCCTATCATATCAGAAATAGCTGGGCTGGCATCTAGATTGTTCAGCGTATTAGACACATCTTCGTACTGATCAACACCCATTACAGGAAGTTCCACGTCTACGAATATTTGCAAGTTTAACATTATCAAGATGTTTACTATTTCTAGTTTACTATATTTATATTATAATTTTTGACCTAAAATCATTCCGTCTGCTGTGTGTTTGACGCCTAACATTTGATTTTCTTCTCTGAAGATCTCCAGAAGAAAAGGAAGTATTCTTTGATTTTTGGTACCTCTCCAAGTGATAAAGAAGGGAGCTGCCAAGCATTCTTCGGCCACCTCAGCTAGCAAACCTAATGCTGTAACTTTCACTGGCCATACGCATGTCTGAAATGAAAACAAAATAAAAAGCATAGCAACATCATTATGGTTGAATTTCATTTCGAACGTTTTTGCTAATAAATCCTCATTTATATCCTTCAACGAAACAAGAAAGAGTTATTCTTGCAAAAGGAAAAATCCGAAAATCGTTCATTTGCAGTGACAACAGTAAAACTCATTTAATAGTGATCGAAAATTCCTCATTAGCGAGGGTAATGTTCCAAAATATGCTAGGTTTTCCAAGGTAACTCATGATTTAAACCATCGTTTCTCATCTATTTTTATGTCGCGAAAAAACCAAAATGTTATGTAAAGAGTTTTGCGACCCCCTCGCTTTGAAATCATAGTAATATTTTAATTAATAGTTTATTTATACGTTTAATAACTTATTTTTATTTTATTATTTTATCACATCTTGATATTGTTTCACATAAAAGAGGTATAGTTTTAAATTTTTTAGCTTCTTCCGGAGTTATTATAATACACTCCCCACAAAAATTGTCGCATCACCCCACTTTTACGAAAATACTACATAAACTTTTAGGTTGGTCATTCAAGAGTCGCTTGGTAACTTTCAGAAGTGTAAAATAAGAAGATATCATTCAAAAGAGATGATTTCATGATGGAAAATTTCAACAATTTTCCAGTTAATGAAAAATTAAAAAATTCTACCATCTTCAAACATTCACGAAGAGACCAATCAACTAGCATCGAATGGTTACTAATCATTTTCAAAATTGAGTGTTTCCTCCTCTGGCCCAAATTTCAGGAAGCAGATTTTCTAGTTGTTGGAGTGTTCTACAAGGCATCCTACGTTGCTAAATTTGCCACCCCATGTTGCCCCAAACATGTTCTATGGGATTCAAGTCGGGACTTCTGGCTGGCTAACTTAAAATATCAATTTCGGCATCTTGCAGAAATTCTGTAACTACTCTAGCTGCATGAGACCGCGCATTATCATGCATATAAATGAAGTTTTCGCCAATCAATGAGCCAAAGGGTACAACATGGGGTTCAAGGATCTCTGCGATATATCTGGCCGCTGTCATTCTTCTATTATTCACTAGGACTAACTCAGTTCGACCAAGGAAATAAATGCCTCGCCACACCATTACTGAGCCCCCTTCGAAGTAATCGGTTTGCCGGATATTGCATTGCTGATACCGTTCCCCAGGTCGTCTGTATACAGGCATGTGTCTATTATTTGATACTAGACAGAACCTGGACTTGTCAGAAAAAAGAGCGTTCGACCATTCTGGAATACCCCAATTTGAATGTTCCCTCGCAAACTGAAGTCTTGCAATTCGATGCTTTCTGGTGAGACGCGGGCCGGTAAAAGCCACCCTTGGTCTGATATCGACTTCTCTGAGCCTGTTCCAACAGTTTGCAATGAAATATGCACATTTCTGGAAAGTACAAGTTCATTTTGTAGCATTCTAGCCGTACAGTGCAGTTAAACGAGGCCAACGATCATCAACTGGTGTTGTTATCCGATTTTTTCCCTGTCCGGACCTCCTTCCATATTCCCCTGTTTCGTGGTGCCGATTAATTGCTCTTGAAATAGTGCTTTGGTTAACATTCAACAAGTTAGCCACATAACGTTGGCTTCGCCCCTCCTCTAGAAGTGTTACAATTCTTACCACTTCATGATCACTCAAACAGCGTCCAGGACGTTCACCAGCCATTACAATAAATTCAAAGATTCGAAAATCAACAAGAAACGCAGAAAACTTGCATTAATTTAGCGTGGAAACTGAAGAGAAATTGAATGAATACCGATGGTTAAATAAACTCATTCTTGTTTCAGACGTGTTTGAGATCATGCGAAAACAAATGTTACTACATAGATAGGATTTTTTCTCCTCATATGTACAAAAACATACGTTGACAAAGAAACTGCGATCGAGCTGCTTAATCGATTGTGGAATTCAGAATACCAGGTGATGCGACAATTTTTGTGGTGTGTGTGTATTGAGCATATTATCTGTAACGAGAAATTGGCCACTTCTCGTTAGCATTCACTCATTTCCTATGACAATCATAGTTCATTAACGCTTCTCTCGTTAATATTTACATCGATCAAAGTTTCCTATTCTCATTCCACTCTTAAAACCTAAGAGTAACTTCTAGTCACCACTGCATTCGTAATTCGTAGCGATGCGAGAATGATTGACGATTGATAGCAACCGTGAAATTTATCATGAACACTTTCTTTCCCTTGCGGACCTTCAGGTGTAATTATCGTATTGAAATTTATCTGATAAAGTATAGATATCTTTTGATACTGTTAAAGTACCGTTTTGTGAATTTAGCATATATTGACAATATATTCTAGTGAATTTTATTCAATTTCGCACACGACGTTTATTATTATAGTAAATGTTGTGTGACTTGGCCGTTGAACATTCTTTATGCGTTATTGGGTAAGTACAAGTCAGTTTTGTTTACACGTAATATTATATCTGTTGTAACTACCTATGTTTGTTAAGCGAGATAATAGCCCATACTGGTATTAGTAATTTGACGCAAGTGTCTTATTTTAGGCTGGTGTTGATTGTGCAATACATGCATTCAGCATTGACAATGCTGACTTCTGCTCTCTCTTTTTAGAGCGTCTAATCGGCGACCGATCTAACAAAAAATAGACGTACAGACGGACTTCTATCAATGATTAGAAGACATATTTTTTAATACTGCTTGTTTCAGGCTCGCCTATACATAAGTAATATTGAAATACGCAGTTTTATCAAGTCAAAATTGACTAGTTATTCAAGAAACTTTTTCCAGATTGGTGCAATGGTGTCATGGAGCACCTGGTTTTGTACCCTTGTGTACCTTTCAATGGTCAAGTCACACAACATTAACTATATCTCGACTGAGTACAATATCTCGATCATATGGTGATAATTCAACATTACTTATCATTCTAATCCAGCTTTTTTACAACAAAAAACTTCATTATTCACAAGTAGTCAAAGATCCATGGTTAAAAACAATCAATAATGTGAAATACCGAGTGATTCCATATAAATTTGGTTGTGTGTACATGGCAAGTCCTTCTGGCACTTGGCGATATCACAATTTCAAAGTGTTCGTGGTAAGAAGTTTTTAACTAGAAAAACCTTATAGTTATTCACTCTCTCACCTAATAGTGTTATCTTATAGTAAGCGAATTCAAAAATTCAAGATCAACTCTAAAAGAAATTGTAATTATACATTTACTTACTTCTGCCAAGTCCAAAGTCACGTAGATTCCTTCCTCCCTAATAAACTGTTGCAAATTTTGTTCATCACAGAGCAAAATATTCCAAAGACAGGAAAAAATCATGATCGGTAAAGTTGGCACAATAACATCATCACGAACGTTGGGTTTTCGAACCCGCTTCAAGAAATTCAAGGCTAGGCCCATTAGTCTCTTATTAACAAGAGTGGTTTTTCGTTTGTACAATTTCTCAATGATTCCGAATGAATAACCGACTGCAAGTTGATATTTAAAATCCAATACTTCTTTGGAAAGTACGAAATCACAGTAATCTACAAAGATTCGTTTTTATATAACAGTCTTACGTTGAATTAGTTATATTTACCCATGAGAGTGAACTGGGCTTTAACGTCCAGTAGCCTGTTCAGAATCATTCCTGCTTTGATCTTATCCAATCTTGCCACGATCATCAAAGATCTCAACATAGATAAGTGTACTTCGATGTGTAGATCTCTATCTAACACCAATTCCATGAATCTGAATAATTATCTTATGATCAAAAGAGACACGATAAATACAGGATGTCCTTTAGGTGTTAACAGTAGTAATCACTCAAGAATTAAATGAGATTTATGGAAATTTGGCAATGAATGAAGAGTTTCGGGGATGTAACCGTCAACTATACTTGATACAACGAAAAGAGAGAGTGCAAACAAAACAAACGCACGAGGCCTGAACGTGATGTCACACAGGGTTGAATCCAGGGACTGGCTTCCATATGATCACGAAATTGAACTCTGAATTAAGTAATGGACATCAATGATGTAGAATTTCATTCTAAAATGAAGTATTCACGCAATAGTTTCGGATATGACTGCTAACATTCAGATCCCACCCCTAAACATGATTCGGCCAATTACAGAGCTACTAAAACTTCTGGCGTCTGCTGTATTTGTTTTGACGTGGTCTCTCTTTCGGTTGCCTAGAGTATAGAATATTTCATAAGAAGGGGAGAGTCGGGTAGCCCCGGCCGGCGGGAACCCCCGGCCAAAGCTAGTTCCAGAAAATCCCGCGGACATACATCAACAGGTGCCACGTAAAATAACGGCAGCAACATATAGCCATACGTGCAAGTCTATCAGCCATGTCAGTTCAGTGAACAACGGGTGACAGTCGATCATATACTAGTGCTGGTTCTCATGTCTGTGCCGCATACTTCTCAAACTCAGTTTTTTCTGTACAATGTAAGTATCTTACCATGGCATTTCACTAATCCAGAGAGGTTGTCATTATTGTTCAAAAGTATGTTAAATATTTGAAGTTGTTCATATTGATATTGGCAATAGACATGACATATAGGATCGAATCGGACACTCATTTGTCGGGTAGCACCGGCCATTTCATAAATGGTGAATTTTTGGATTTTATGAACGAAATAGTGAAATTATGAATCCCAGGTGCTCTGTCATGTCAAGTCGTATGCTCATCTTTATGTTGAAGCTTTTGTACTGCAATAGGGAAGAAATAAGTGAAAATCTGATGTTTTCTGCACAGAAAATGCCAAAATTCAAAGAGAAAAAAGCAACTTGAGGAAGTTGGGATGAAAATACTATGAAAAATACTCAGGAGCGATCCGGAGTGTTCAGGAGAGAAATCAATGTATAAGAAAAGCAGCTGAACGGTATGGTGTTCCATTTTCCAAACGATCAAGCTCTGCAACTTCATGAACATGTTATCGATTTAGATAATCGGCTGATGCCACTTACGAAAGCGGAATTTTCGAAACTGGCTTTCCAATTCGCAGAGCAACTAAAAATTCCTCATAGATTCAACAAGGGCAAAAAATATCTGGGAAAGATTTTTACTACAGCTTTTTGAAAAGATTCCCAGATATTGCTCTCAGAACTCCAGAGTCAACCAGTATCGCGATAGCCGTTGGGTTCAATAAACCTCAAGTAGATCGTTTTCACGATCAACTGTTCCAGCTTCAGGGATAATATAGTTTTCCAGCTTCGAAAATTTACAATGCTGATGAAACTGGAGTCTCGACGATGCACAAAAATGAGAAAGTTATTTCTACTAAGGGAGAAAAGCAAGTTGGCAAGTTGACATCTGGCGAGAGGGGACGAAACACCAGCTTGATGTTTGCTATGAGTTTGACTGGTCACTTTGTACCTACTCGTTTCATCTTCCCGAGAAAACAGATGGATAAAGATGGTCGACTGAAGCTCCAGTTCATATTGATATTGGCGATAGACATGACATATAGGATCGAATCGGACACTTATTTGTCGGGTAGCACCGGCCATTTCATAAATGGTGAATTTTTGGATTTTATGAACGAAATAGTGAAATTATGAATCCCAGTTGCTCTGTCATGTCAAGTCGTATGCTCATCTTTATGTTGAAGCTTTTGTACTGCAACAGGGAAGAAATAAGTGAAAATCTGATGTTTTCTGCACAGAAAATGCCAAAATTCAAAGAGAAAAAAGCAACTAGAGGAAGTTGGGATGAAAATACTATGAAAAATACTCAGGAGCGATCCGGAGTGTTCAGGAGAGAAATCAATGTATAAGAAGAGCAGCTGAACGGTATGGTGTTCCAAGAAGTACTCCCCAGGATAAAATAAAAGCTATAGGTGATGGAGAAGAAACAGAGTTCAAGCCGAAATTGGGGAAGTTGGAGCACACATTTTCCAAACGATCAAGCTCTGCAACTTCATGAACATGTTATCGATCTAGATAATCGGCTGATGCCACTTACGAAAGCGGAATTTTCGAAACTGGCTTTCCAATTCGCAGAGCAACTAAAAATTCCTCATAGATTCAACAAGGGCAAAAAATATCTGGGAAAGATTTTTACTACAGCTTTTTGAAAAGATTCCCAGATATTGCTCTCAGAACTCCAGAGTCAACCAATATCGCGAGAGCCGTTGGGTTCAATAAACCTCAAGTAGATCGTTTTTATGATCAACTGTTCCAGCTTCAGGGATAATATAGTTTTCCAGCTTCGAAAATTTACAATGCTGATGAAACTGGAGTCTCGACGGTGCACAAAAATTAGAAAGTTATTTCTACTAAGGGAAAAAAGCAAGTTGGCAAGTTGACATCTGGCGAGAGGGGACGAAACACCAGCTTGATGTTTGCTATGAGTTTGACTGGTCACTTTGTACCTCCTCGTTTCATCTTCCCGAGAAAACAGATGGATAAAGATGGTCGACTGAAGCTCCAGCGGAAAGCGTAGCTATTCCACTTGAAAGTGGATGGATGAATGGTGAGATATTCCAGCACTTCAAACAGCACGCACAGCCTTCGAGGGAACACCCTGTTCTTCTGATTCTCGATGGACATGGGAGCCATAAAGAATTGGCAGTGAGTTTGCTCGTGCTAATCAAATCCATATGCTCAGCACACCACCACACACGACTCACAAAGTGCAACCGTTAAACTGGGTATTGTTCAAGCCGTTCAAGTCTGCATTCAGTTCAGCAACTGCCTTGTGGATGAGACAAAACCCAGGAGCGAGAATTTCAGACTATGACATCGCTTCCCTTGTCAATTCGGGTTTCACTAAGGCACCTAGACTAGAAAAAGCACAAAATGGGTTCAAATGCACCGGAATTTATCCATTCAATAGGGAGATTTATACCGATTTGGATTTTTTGCCATCATCAATGATCAATATCGGACAGGAACCAGTTTTGGTTGAGACTTCTGAGCAGCCATCAACCAGCGCAAGATCAAAATCATCCACAAGTTTCAATCCGCAGCCATCCACTAGCGGCATCCAACAGCCATCAACTATTTCTACCCAGCAACCATCCACCAGTTGCTCCCAGCAGTCGACCACTGCTCAGGCATCGGATATAATGCCGCTTAAGTTTGATTTTCACACACCCTTCGGAGTGGCCATAGAAGACCGCACCATCGTAAAGGGGGAAATAAGTCAATCAGACCAAAATTCTCCATCTGGTACACGGATGGATCAAAAACGATTGATGGATCAGGAGCAGGCATATATGTATCCTCGTCGTCAGTGCCTCTGGGCTCTACTCCCACAATTATGTAAGCAGAAACACTTGCTGTAAACCTGTGCGGCCAGGAGGGACTACGAAGGAAACTCAAAGGTGCAAAGATTCACATTTCAACGGACAGTCAGGCAGTGATTAAAGCTCTAAACTCTTACAGTTATCGGAGCATCTCTGTCTGGGAATGCCATTAATTCTTGAAGCAACTTGCTGAGGGGAACAAACTTTTCCTGTGGTGGGTGCATGGCCACGAAGGCATACAAGGAAATTAAGCTATGATCAGCTGCTGGGATACCACCTATTGGACCTAAACCGTTCTGTGGTCTAAGCAAGCCGCACAGACGACAGGAACTGGAACGGTGGGAAGAATCTAGCAAATAAGAATACTGGAGGAAAACTCCAGTCCAAAGGTAAGCGAAGAAGTTCATTGACTATTCGTCAAAGAAGACAAAATAGCTTCTCGATCTCTCTAGGGACGAACTGAGGACTCTAACAGGTCACCTTACTGGACACTGCCCACTGAGATACCATCTCAGTAAAATGGGCAAATCGGAAACGGCAACGTGCAGAATGTGTAAAGAGGGCGATGAAACTGCCGAACATATTCTTTGCGGTTGCATCGCAACTTCCCGTCAAAGACGTATACACTTCGGTAGCGACAAGGTAGAGCCGCACGGAGTAAAAGCGAAAGCTCCCAGGGAGATTCTTAATTTTGTAAGGGAACTAGATCTACAGGGAAATGAATAAGAAGAAGGGTTACGAACAAAAGACCAACTTGGTCGCAATCCGGAAAGGCTTGCAAAGCCTAATGACCCCCTCCAATGTAATGGAGAGAAAATAAATCGGTTGAAATGTTCTGAAACCAATGAACTTTGTGAAAACCCAAGTGAAATCAGCTTTAAAAGCCAGTTAGACATGAATACCCTTCTACTACTTAATATCAAATCAGGCTAGTATCTATATGATTGAGTTCATTTCCTAATGTAGTTAACTACACTCGGAGGCAAAATTAGCGGAACACACGAAAATTTAACCAAATTCGAAGTTCGATATTTTTCCTAATTCTCAGCCGATTTAGATGATTTTTTTCGGCAAGTTATAGATCAACTCTTCTGATTTGTAGATATTATAAGAGAAAACAAAAAATTTGAAAAAATTTTATACGGGGGCAAAACTAAAAGTGTTTTTTTTGTCAAAAATTCGTAACACCCTGTGGAATTTCGTGGTCCGAGTTGAAACGTACAATATCATGGTCTGTCAAGACAGATCTTCCTACAGTAACGCCCTTCTTGTTTTATGCATTTATCTCTATTTTTACAAGAGATATCCAATTTGAAGCGAAAAGTCACAAATTTCAAGAATTTATTTTTAATCTTGCGTAGGTGCATAACATCGGAGGTTAGCCAAAAAATAAAATCAAAATTGGAGAAGCGGAAATCTAACGAAATGAAAATTTTTGAAATTCACTGGCCAATTTCACGCTCCGGGAGAACTCGAAGTTCACTGGAAAAATCGTTGATTTTGCACATTTATTTTTGAATTTTTTTGTGTGACACTATAATAATTATCATTCCTGTCCAAAATTGAGAGCAGGTGTGTATCCTGGCGATACACTCGTGAAATGAAATGAACATGTTGAGAAAAATGTTCATAATGACCCACAAAAAAAAACATTTGATTTTAGTAGCGAGTATGACCCCCCCGAGCTCTTATTACAGCGCGCATACGATTTCGCATATGATGTTGTCTATCATCTGTTGAGGTATGTTGTCCCACTCTTCCACCAAAGCCAATGTCAGCTCTTCAACGTTGTCTGGATTCTGTTGTCGGGGGCTCCAAGATTTCTGTTATATACTGATGGGCATTAAGTGATCCATTGCCAATGATCTCCAGTTCTGTTCGTACTCCCAAGCATATGCCACCCCATATCATAACTGACCCTCCACCGTATTGCTCAGTTCCTGCGAAGTTCGCTTGATTGTACCGTTCCCCTCGATGCCTCCATATTCTATCTCTACCATCCACGAAATTCACACAATATGGGCTCACATCACTAAATAAAACTCGTCTCCACTGATTTATTGTCCATGCTACATACTCCCTAGCAAACGCCAATTTTGCTACCCGATGGGCTCTATCGAGTCTTGGTGCTCTTGCTTCCGCGTATGATCTCAGACCAACTTCATTTAATCGTCTTCTGACTGTCCTCACACTGACGTTAATGTTATCCACTGCTTGTAAAAGGTTACGCGCCTGAACAGCAGTAAGACGAGGATTTCTTATGGTTTGATTGACGATGAAACGGTCATGTATAGCGCGGGTTGCCCGATTTCTTCCTTGTCCTCGCCTCCTCACGTACAATCCAGTTTCCCTGTAACGTCGGTAGATTCGATGGATAACCGTCGTCGAGACACCCAACATGGTACCGACTGAGCGTTAGGTGCGCCCTTCCTCGATCAATGTAACTGCCCTTGCTACTGAGGTTGGTGGTAAATCTCTTATTCTGAATGAAAAATACCGTTTCGAATCGTAAACAGTAAAAGAATCACAAAACACCGCAACCGATCTAATTTGTATCAAATCAAAGAATGGAAAACTCTCATTCAAATGTGGTCATATACAAAAAAACGTGTGTTGTATTTCATATTTGATAAAAAAAGGTGTGCACATGTGTAAATGAAAAGTTTTATCAATGGTACCAGAATTCGGTTGTGTATTTTGATACCTACCGACTGTTATCTCCTATGAATTCCTAATTTTCACCAAATTAACCAAATTGTCATCAATAACTAATACAATTCGAACATAAAAATCGCAAACGACAATTTCGACACGCCTGAGTGATAATAAGAAAATTCCAAATTGATAGACGAATTTTAATGACAATTTCTTGATTCAATGGAATTTCTCCAAAATGGTGATTTTCCACTTGAAATTAAATATATTTTGCAAAAATAGAGATAAACGCATGAAAAAAGAAGGGCGTTACTGTAGGAAGATGTGTCTTGACAGACCATGGTATTGTACGTTTCAACTCGGACCACGAAATTCCACAGGGCGTTACGAATTTTTGACAAAAAAACACTTTTAGTTTTGCCCCCGTATGAAATTTTTTTCAAATGTTTTTTGTTTTCTCTTCTAATTTCTACAAAGCAGAAGAGTTGATCTATAACTTGCCGAACAAATCATCTAAATCGGTTGAGAATTAGGAAAAATATCGAACTTCGAATTTGGTTAAATTTTCGAGTGTTCCGCTAATTTTGCCTCCGAGTGTACTTAAAAATGAATTGAGGGTCGAAACCGGTCGTGTTTTGAGAAATGAAATTGTGGAAAGTCTAAAATGTATTTTATTACATCTTCGTTAGAATATTTCAACATTCAACTACTTCCGGTTCTAGCAAAATCAGCCTCCAACTCTTTTATTTCAATGGTAAACCTCCAGTTTTTAATCCAGACTACGATTTCCCATTGAATTTTAGGTCATTTTTGTGCAGCATACCTAAACCGACCCCTTTATTCTTCAAATCAAAACGAGACATAACTTAAACCTTAGTTAGCTGATTAACAAGGAAAATAAACAACTTTTGATTTTCTTCATTACGAAGTATCACGAATTCATAATTTTGAATTTTCGCCCTGTTTAGGAAAACGGGACTATTTTGCGTCCCGGCAATTTCTTTTGGGATAACTGAAAATTAATTTTCTCGCGAATTTGACAAATTGAAGCAAATATTGAAAAACGTCCATTCAAAAGCTAAGTTTAGTTTCATGATTATCTTGAATTCTTATCCTAGAGAATACTTACTTTATGATACCTTTTTGAGCGAGAAAAATTTCCACAGTATCCCGTGCAATCTGAGAGAAAACGGCCACAACAATACAAATCAGCTTGTATTGGTGGTCTCGGTGCCATTTCACACTTTGCACTTGCGTCAAGAGTTTCATCTTCGATCCGATGATATTTGTTTCTCTGAGAAGCTTAAACAATTAAAACTCAGAACATTATGGAAAAATGAAGAGAAAGGTTGCTAGTTTTTGGATTTCATGGTTCTGCGTCATTTGATCTCATAGTCTTAAGCGAAACGAGAGGCCATACAGTGGGGCAAGACGGCCGATAAGCGGAAGAACTCCTATTAAATTGAGCTATCTTGCGTTACCTTATGAAATGTACGGGGTTTCTAAATAAAGTAATGAGACTGACAACGTCGCTTCTGATCTGTTTGTCCGTAACGTTAGTTTTCGTGAAACAAATTTTTCTTGTGCGTTCTGAAATTGAGTGGCATCAATTTTGTGTGTGCCATCAAGTTTTGATTCAAACTTGGACTCAATGCTACAGAAAATTTGAAAATCTTCGACAGGTCTATGGAGAAGGAGTTTTGTAAAGTACCCAGGTTTTTTTGTAGTCTGAGGCATTTTCAAGGGGAATAGGGTCCATTTAAGAGGAGCCACGAAGAGAAAGTACCCACCGATGGAAATGTCGACAGAGTCCGGGATCTTGCGTTTTCAGATTGACGATTGTCAGAATGATCGCGGAACAGTTGAATTTCGATCTCACCTCTGTTCTTTAGATTTTGACCGATGAATTGGAGAAGAGAAGAGTTTGAGTTCCGAAAAACTTTCTCCAAGACTGAAAGTATCTCAGGAAGGAAAGGAGTCTTGACTTTTTGGGATTGATTGAACATGATCCCCGTTTTTTAAACGTGTCCTCACTGATGATTGCGTTTCGGGTGTTCGAGTTCGAGCCAGAAACCAAACACCAGAGTATGGAGTGGCAGACTGCAACCTCTCCAAGGCCCAAAAAAGCACGAATGAGCACGACGAATTCATGTTTGTTTTTTTGATAGCAGTGGAATCATCTATAGAGAGTTTGTGCCCTAAACAGTTTACCAACACTTCTACCGAGGTGTCCTTGAAGAAGACTCTTTTGTGTGGTGTCAAACATAAAAACAACTGGGTGTTGCATGACCATATTGCGCCATGTGACACTGCAATCTCAATAAAGGAGTTTTAGCCAGTAAAACATTTCTGGAGCTTCTCCTTGTTTATGTTCAGCAGACTCGAGTCCTTGTATCTTTTTTTCTTCTCCAGAATCAAAAACAACCTCAAGGGAACCCATTTTGGAGCAAAATGGATGAAAACATTCGAACAGTTGTAACCGACAAGCTGAAGGCTATGACAGCATCCAAGCCGCCTCAGGCTCTGTGTGGCTCTCTAAGAAAGCAATTTTGAAGGAGATAAAAATAATAATAAAAAATTGAAAGGAATCAGTCTAATCACTTCATTTATACACCCAGTCTTAGTTATGAAAGCTCCAATTTATCAGTTCTCTTGAAATAGTGATGTCAATTATTTTTCATTTCTTTGGAGGCTTACTAATCTCTCTCAGATTGTTGCTGGTTACTAGTCCATTGAATATTTAAGTCCCCATCTACTTATGTATTTCACCTCGCATTTTATATCGGTTTTTTTTCTGTATATTATTAGGTACCCTGGAATTTTCCGGTTTATCTTCATTTCTACTGTTCGAAGGATGATTTTTTTATGCGCACTTCCCAGGAATAGGCGAACCTATTACACCACATGAGTGGGCACCTGGGAAGGTGAAATGAGGTGTCTGTTTACTCGCTTCTTGAAGAAGGCCAAATCATAGGATGTTGGACGGAAGCGAGTTCCACAGCTCCTGTAAACGAAGGAATTCTTATAGAGGGAGGTTCGAGGGGTCGTTAAATGTACCGCCATATGATGAGAACTCCTTGCCAGTCTAGTGTTGCGGCAAAACATGAGTTTTGCCGCCAGCGGTCGGAGATCACGAGTGATTCCGGGTGGACGATGAGGCGCACAGCCCGTTTTTGCACACTATGCAACATCCGCAACGAATGTTTGGGCACAGATCCTCATAAATGGGAAAAATATTTCAAATCAGGTCGAATCTGCGCCTTATATAGAAGCAACAGCTGAGATAACGTGAAGTATCGCTTGGCTCTGAAAAGAAAACTAAGTTTAGCTGATACCGACTTAGCTATTGCTGATACATGTTCATGGCAGCAGAACTCGGAGTTGACCGTAATTCCGAGAAGGTGCATCGAATCTTTGGATGCAATTTGTTGGCTTTGCATCATTAGAGGAGGTTCTCCAGCGGGGACCTTTCTAGAAAACGCAGTTGCTTGCGTCTTGCTCGCGTTGAAGCTCACCAGGTTCAGCTGATCCCACTCAGATATCCTCTGTAAGTAAGAGTTTGAGTTGTTAATTTGTTGACATCTCTGACGCTGAGATAGGGTACAATAGTCTGCAAAAACGAAGATCTTGTTCTCTGTAGATGACAGTAGATCGTTTATCCTCAACAGAAACAAGGTTGGCGAAAGAATGGATCCCTGAGGTACTCCTGTTTGCAACTGGAAACAATCAGATGTTATACCGTCGACCACAATTTGTATTGATCTATTTGGAAGAAAGCTACTTATTCAACCCCGCAATTTTTCGGGAAGCTCATATGCAGCAAGTTTATTAAACAAGGCTGCATTCCAAACCCAATCGAAAGTTTTAGAGATGCCGAGGGCTATTGCTCTAGATTCCCCATGCTTTTCTATCGTGGATGTACAAACATGAGTGACGTAGGCGAGAAGAACTTCACTCAACGTGTTGACTGAAGGTAGGGGGATGATTCCCACTTTTTCAAATCTACATACTAAAATATCTTCTTCAATACTGATATTAATCTGTACTACTATTCATTCAAAATACATCGGATTTTTATGAATATAATACAATAATATTTTTTTGTAATTGAAACACCCTGTACCAAAAATTCAACTCAAAAAAATTTCGATTCATACAGATAACCAAGAAACATTTCTAACGATGTTATATTCGATCCCTATATATCATGATCGTTGATGATGATGAAACATCAAATGTTTTGTGAAAATAAACGCTTTCCGCCAGACCAACGTGTCTCATATTGAATCTGCCAGTATATTCTTCGACATCCAACTTATGTGGCGTGTTGTGTAGACTCTGCCTTACTTAATGGATAAATAAATGAATAATTAAATTAAAATTAAGCATACTCACTTGCATACCTCCGTAGTATTCAGGTTTATTGAAATGTGGCAAAAACATCAACAATAATCGAACAAACACAAAATCTTCAATACAAGGGATGATTTTGATGACAGACCAATCTGAGTGTGGTATCGACTCGCTTTCCACGATCAAATTCAGTTCGATGACATCTGTAAATTGCCAGCGTGTTATTTTCAGAATAATATATATGGTACTTCATAAGAAGATGATGTAAATCAAGGAGGTTAATGATAGGAACTATAATCACTAGGGTGGTCCTTAAATGCGTGAAAAATATCAACGGGACACCCTGTAATTATGTTATCTGTGCTTCAATATGAATAGGATTTTTAAATGACGTTTATGGATCGCGACCGACTTTTTAAAATTGAAAAAGAATTTTTTCATGAAGTAATTTACAAAAGGGTATGAATTTTGTTTATATGACACGTTAACGAGCACTTGTTCTCAATTTGACTATTCTGTTGCCAGACATTGTCAAGGGCAGGAGCCGCAAGCGCAATCAATCAAAGAAGTGTTGCACTCGTTTTTTTACTACAAAAATGAAATGAATGAATGTACTCGTGCTTTTGCTACTTTGACTGCTTCCGACGTCTTCGCAATATTGGAAAAGGCTGGAGTACCGACCAGGTTGAAGAAACTCGAGATTGCGAAATTGGAACAATCCACACAACCAAATTTATATGAAATCACTGGGTATTTCATATTATTGATAGTTTTTAACCATGGATCTTTGACGACTTGTGAAGAATGAAGTTTTTTGTTGTAAAAAACTGGTTAATATGATAAGAAATGTTGAGTTATCTCCACACGTTCGGGATATTTTACTCTGTCGTCACTGAGATTTGAAACTCTTAATTTCAAAATTTAAAAAAGCCTATAATCATAATTGAAAATGCCTTACGTTGGATTGTCCGATGCGCAGAGGGGTCGAATAATTGCTCTCGTTGAAGAAGGGGTGACATAGAGGGGTATAGCGGCCACAATGGGGGTATCACAGGGGGTGATTTCAAAAACCTACGCCCGATACGTGGAGCTACAATCTCTGCAAATAGGCCTAGAAGTAGTCGAAGAAAGATCACTTCTGAAGAACAAGACCGCTTTTTGTGACAAATTGCAAGAAGAGACCCTAGTGCGTCGCACCCCATACTCCAAAGGCAATTTCTGGAAGCAACGGGCTTCAGTGTATCATTCGAAACAATACGTCGAAGACTTCGTTCAAGGAGTTTATACTGCAGAAGGCCCTGAAGAATTCCAGAGCTAACCAACCAACAAAAAATTAACAGATTTAATTGGTGTATCGAGCACCAAATGGAATATTGAGAGTTGACGAAATGTTCTTTATTCGGATGAGATCAGAATAGGTGTTCGATCAGATGACCGCCGGAGTCGTGAAAGACAAGCTAGACTCCGAGCGGCAAGACAAATTCCGAAATACCAAGGGGGCAGTGTGATGTTTTGGGGTGGCATTATGCTGGTAGGCAGAATTGATTTCGTTTCCTGCCAGTGTAACGGCTAGAAATTACGTGGACCTAGTGGTCTCTGGCGAGGTGCCCTCGGTGAGAAATTATTTATTCATTTATTTTCACAAAACATAGGAACCCCTATAGGATAAACCCAATTACCGGAGAACATAAAAAATGATAACAGAAAAATAAACAGAAGTGAAACTGTCATACGAAATGAAAATTATAACTTTCATAAAAATTCAGGAGAAAAAAAAAAGACTCACCTAAGACTACAGAATCAAGTAAATTATCATGAAAACTAAAAACTACTACAATGAGCATGATTCAGATCTGATGAGATATGCAATAACATTTTTTTTGAAAGAAGAAAGAGGTCCATGAAGAATATCTATACTGGCAATATGTCAATTGTACAGACGCATAATTCGCAAGAAAACAGAATGAAAAAATAAACTAGTTCGGGCCTTCGGAACATATAAGAGTGCATTTCGACGACTAGGATACACGGGAACATTGAAAGTGAGATAATTAACAAGCGAAAAACTAAAAGAATGATTTAAAATTCGATAAATAAATACAGTATAGAAAAGGACTCTCCTCTGCTCTAGGTTTAAAATTTGGTGATGACGCAAACTCAATTGATAATCATGGTTAGGACTGAAAATATAAAGTTGAAACTTTTGACTTCTCTGGACTCGTTCAATTCTGTCAATACACTTGTAATATTGAGGGGACCAAACAGGTGCAGCATATTCCAAATTACTCCTCACCAACGAGAAATATAGCATTTTTAAAGACGTCGGATCACTGAAACTTTCAGTAATTCTTAGAACGAAACCCAACATTTTGAAACTATATGACCAATATACTCAAAGAACAACTTCGAATCGAGATATACACCAAGATCCTCAATTTGATTTACTCCCCAATTACAAGTCCATCAAAAGAAAAAAATAGTATCGAAGACATTGACATTTTTTGTAAACCTTATATGCTTACACTTATCAATATTTAATTGAAAATACCTACTTTGACAAAAAGAGAAAAGTCTGATTAGATCGCTTAGAAACCGCAAAATATCATCATAGGACCGAATAGCACTGTACACTTTAAGATCGTCGGCATATAAACCATGCTTTGTATAAAGAAAACATTCCGAAATATCATCAATGTAAATTGAAAATAAAAGGGGACCCAGACGTGACCCATGAGGAGAGCCAGAGGTGACACGAACGAAACCGGAATGAGTGTCATTGACTGCAACATACTGCAGTCTATCACCACACCAAAGTCCTCTAGGACCCTCAACAAAGTTGCATGGTGTACCTTATCAAAGGCCTTAGCCATGGCTGTGTAGACGGCATCAATTTGAATACCATCATTCGAACTACTAGTTATGAAATGAATGTAAGCAGTTAAATTAGCTAACACCGGTCTACCTTTGAAAAACTCATGTTGGGATAATCCAACAGCTCATACAAGCCGCCACAGAAGAGTGGTAGAATATCACCTCAGAGGATGTCGAAAACCTAATCCAAAGGTTGCCTAGACGGATTGAGGCTTGTATCAGGACAAGAGGAGTTAATAAAAGCTACTGAGGTCGGAAAAAAACACCTACTCCTCGAGAAAACAATTTTTTTACTACATGCGGAAAGAGTCTCTTATTCTCTTTTATTTGTTTGTTTCTCAAAATGAACCTTAATTTATTTCTTTTTTCAATTGAAATATCTCAAAAAGGATCAATTCTCACAATCCTTCGAAATTTCAAAATATCCGGTGATTCCATAAAAATTTGGTTGGGTGTACTTCAAAGAGTGACAAAATCTTAAAAAGGGTAAGGGAAAATGCAATAAGACAAAAAAGGAAGCTATGATAGTAAAAATTGATGGATCGTTCTATATTGCTCATGCTAATGCCTTAAATATCAAGAAGATTGAAGAAGAGAAACAGTTTTTTGTTTGCACAACGTGAGGAGGGGCGTAGGGGTCTAATCGTTGCAGGGGAGTTTAATTAAAGAGGCAGAAGTTCAGAAGAAACAAGAACGGCTTAGCAGAATTCGCGAGCGCGAGGCAGAACTACTAGCACAGATTTAGACACAAGCATTTCATCTGAAATTGTGGTTACCGATCCTTCTACGGCTAAGCAGTAGAAGTTGTAGAGTTGTAGAGTTGGTGGATAGTCATTTAGCTTCACGTCTTAACGTCGCCAAATTAAGTGACAGGAAATCTGCGTTGTAGTCACATCTACACTGAAAAGTGTAGGCTCTGACACCATGGAATTTACTGTTAACAAGACGTCCATTCGTCATCATGGTCAAGAGCATCGTAAAGAGATGGCGGATTCGTTAAAACGTGCATTCAAAACTAATTTGTCTTTGACTGTTCACTGGGATGGAAAACTACTCGAAGATATCATTGGGCATGAAACCATGGATCGCCTTATTTTGGTGTCCGGGCAAGGAATTGATCAGCTACTTTCGGTCTCAAACTGGACCGTGGATAGTATAGTATATATATATATATATATATATATATATATATATATATATATATATATATATATATATATATATATATATATATATATATATATACTATGAATAATCTTCATAGTAAACAGATTTTTCATCTACGTTCCCATTTTCATGATAAACAGAGAACGTCTAAATTACATGATATTGTTGTTGCTTCAGATTATAATCTTACACCTCTGAACTTGACAATGCAAAAGGTAGATTTTGATATATTTGATGATAATTCTAAAAGAGAAAGTTGGATGCAGAAGGAATTACACGGAAAGCACCCTAAAGAATTGAAAAATGATTATACTGATGAAATTGCAT
Source organism: Cryptolaemus montrouzieri (assembly GCA_013387265.2). Taxonomy (NCBI): domain Eukaryota; kingdom Metazoa; phylum Arthropoda; class Insecta; order Coleoptera; family Coccinellidae; genus Cryptolaemus; species Cryptolaemus montrouzieri. The sequence goes on along the minus strand of JABFTP020000144.1, from coordinate 120,456,377 downwards.
CGAATAAATGGTTAGTATCTGGAGAATTGTTTGCTGAAACAGAAGGCTTGGCAATTGCGATCCAGGACCAGGTTGTTTTTACAAGGAATTATAGAAAACATATCATCAAACAAAATATGGATGATTCTTGCCGTAGATGTTTCTGTTCTTCAGAAACAGTTTTTCATATATTATCATCTTGCTCAGTCCTTGCTTCAACAGATTATTTAGAAAGACATAATGCCGTCGCTAATATTATTCACTTCAATCTAGGAATTAAACATGACCTAATTCCCAAAAGAAAAAAATTTCAAAAATATGAACCTGAGATTATTTGTGAAAATGACAAATATAAACTTTATTTTGATAAAACAATTCTGTGCAACAGAGCTGTAAAACACAATAGACCAGATATCGTTCTTAATGATAAACAGAATCAAATAACATATATAATTGATATTGCTATACCCGACACACATAATATACAAAATAAATACAATGAAAAAATTTCTAAATATATGATGCTTGGCGACGAGATTAAAAAATGTGGAAAATGAAGAAAATATTTATTCTACCGATTATTATTTCTACAACAGGCGTTATTCCTAGAAATCTTCACAAAAGTATTGAGATTTTGGGTCTGAAGAAAAATTTGTTTGAACAGTTACAAAAGATAACAGTCATCAAATCTTGTAATATTCTTCGTAGGTTTCTTTCCGAAAATAATAATGAGGTAGAGTCATAGGTTTTCTCTTTAGTTTATACTGCTCAGAATCTCATTTCATATTTTATTTATTTGTTTATATAAATGTAATATAATTAACTGACAATTTTGTCATATTTATATTCAGAGCAGTATTCTATTCGATCGTTCACCACTTCACACAAAGGAAACTATTAATGAGTAACATTCAGTGTTACTTGACTAAGGTCCGTACACTGGATTTTTCCGGGAGAAAGCCTCTGACACTACTCGTTGGTACATTGATATCATTGTCTGATGATGCTATAGTATGTATATATTCTGGTAGATTGATATATTCTCATAACATTTAACGTTATCCTAATATATAATTACTCCAGGATATGTTTTAATTATAATCATTGCCTGGCAATGGTATTAATTACCGGGTGGTGGATTTATATTTTTCATGAAATCAGTTTGATTGCATGAACAGATATATAGGCAACTCGTCGGGGTAAAACCCCTATATATATATATATATATATATATATATATATATATATATATATATATATATATATATATATATATATATATATATATATATATATATATATATATATATATATATATATATATATATATATATATATATATATATATATATATATATATATATATATATATATATATAGGAGAGGCATGTGAGTCAGCTGTCTATGGTACAATTCTGCAATGGGTATTGAGCGATAAAGTAAAGTGCATGTGCTTCGATACGACGGCAGTCAACTCGGGACTAAGAGATGGAGCAAGAATATTACTGGAGCAAAAAATGGAGATAGATATGCTTTGGCTTGCATGTAGCTATCATATACAAGAGATAATGTTAGAAGCTGTCGTGAGCATAGTACTCTCCTTCAAGTAAGCATAGTACTAGCTCCTTCAAGTAAGCCTGATAATTTAATTTTCAAAAGATTCAGGAACTACTGAAGAAAATTAGACCAGACGGACTACAAAGCAGTAATATCTGATCCTCATTCGCTGGAATTAGTTCAAAACGTAGCTCAGGATATGACTTCCTCCGCTCAAAATTAACTGAAAAAGTATAACCCTCGAGATAATTATAAAGAGCAAGTCAGCCTCACCATTATTTACCTAGGATTGAGAAATGAACATTATTAAGAATGGTAGCAGAGCTGCTCGCTGGATGGTAAAAGCTATGTATTTCTTGAAAATATTCGTATTTAGTAACCAGTTCAATATACCCAATACAGAAGAGAAAGGAATTGAAGATGTTTACATCAGTCATGATTATATCTGTCTGATTATATTCGAAAATTATAAATACAATACGATTTTTTGAAATCCAGTAGTGTCGGAGACCATCTAAATATGTTTCTAAAAGTATTTTTTCGAAGTGTCCGAAGCCACCTTGAAGGTCACTTCGGACAGCTAAAAGAATTTTTAGAACGATTTTGGGTAGGGATCAGACTGAAGCAATAGTAAAATCAAATACATCAATAAAACCAGCGCTCCTGGTGGTTTTTCCGAATTTTTCCATTCACGAATGAAATATTTATCTCACCAAAAACATTCTGTAAAAAACTAGCCAAGTCTCGATGGAGCTGCTTGTTTATCTCTAAAAACTGATGAAATCTAGATAAAGTCGTTCAAGTCTGAGGTTCCTTACGGCGATTTCTTTATTATTATAATGAATAATGAAATAAAACAAATTACTATGTTTCAACTATCACTAATTTATTGATGTAAAGAATAAAAAATTACATTGGTTGGACCAGTTTTGGACATACGTCCATTGTCAACAACAAGGTAATGAAAACTGAATACTCATGTACAATACAGGAGCTAACTTCAATATAATGCTAGTAGAGGTCACAGTAACTTGAATAATGGTGATTGGTAGATGATTAAGTCTACCGTTAAGGAGCTTAACCCTTTCTACCCTAGATGCTTTGATAATTTCCATCGATTCGAAGAGTTTATAAGATTTATAACAAAAATGAAGAATTTTTAGCTGTTGAAGTTCTGGAATAGGATGACATTCATTCAAACAATGTGCAGCTGAAGGTGAATCATATTTTTTATGTAGGAATGACCGGAAATGTTCCTTGTATCTAGCCTTGAAGGAGCGTCCTGTTTGACCTGAATAAAAGGAATTGCACTCAGAACATGTTAATTGGTATACTCCTGATTTTTCGAATTTATCGCTTTTATCTTTTGTTGAAAAGCAGGCCTGACAATTTGCTAACTGGTTTGAACGCAATACGAACTTTTTTACTATCAGACAAAACTCTAGCAATTTGTTCTGACGTCTTCCCAAAATATCTTAGAGACATAAATTTTTCGGGCTTTTCTCTCTTGGATTGAACACATTCAACATGATATATCCACAATCCAAGAGAGAAAAGCCCGAAAAATTTATGTCTCTAACATATTTTGGAAACACATCAGAACGGATTGCTAGAGTTTAGTGATAGTTGAAACATATTAACTTGTTTTATTTTAGTATTCATTATTACTATCAACTATCACGTAGTTCAGGCTTCATCGATCAATTATTTATTATTATAGTTAATGTTGTGACTTGGCCGTTGACCATTCTTTATACGTTAGTGGGTAGGTATAAGTCAATTTTGTTTACACGTAATGTAATATGTGTTGTAACTACCTATGTTTGTTAAGCGAGATAATAGCCCATACTGGTATTGGTAATTAAACGCAAGTGTCTTATTTTAGGCTGTTGTTGATTGTGCAACACTTGCATTTAGAATTGACAATGCTGACTTCTGCTGTCTCCTTTTTGGAGCGTTAAATCTGTCACCGATCTAACAGAAAATAGACGTACAGACGGACTTCTAACAATGATTAGAAGACATATTTTTTAATACTGTTTTCTCAGGCTGTCCTATACATAAGTACTAGTGAAATACACAGCATTATCAAGCCTACAAGTGACTGGTTATTCAATCAACGTTTTCCAAGTGGCAATTTTCCATCGTCAATAGGTAACGGTTCTGGGGACAGATTGGTGCAATGGTGTCAAGGAGCTCCTGGTTTTGTACCCTTGTGTACCTTTCAACGGCCAAGTCACAAAACATTAACTCTAATAATAAAGAAATTGCAGTAAGGAACCTTAGACTTGGCACGACTCTGCCTAGATTTCAATATTTTTGAGAGATAAACGAGCAGCTCCATCGAGACTGGCTACTTTTACAGAATGTTTCTGGTGGGATTTCACTTCTTTTTATAGAAACGTGGGTATATCGATTTATTTCATTAGATTTTCTTATTTGACAATTTTTTCCTTATTAGTAATAATTTTTTATCATTACAAATCTTCTGATTCTTGTACATTAGCAATATGTTTTCGTATTGCCCATTCGCTATTTCTTCTTGTAAACTTGTAAGTAAAAGTATAAAAGCCAGTCTAGTCTTATCCAGAGTTTTCCTTCAATTTTATTGCGTATTGAAAGCATAAGGGGAGGCATTCGCCCAGTAGTGACTGGGGGACGGTATAGGATAGATTAAATTAGAAGATGTGTCCCACTACGCTGGATTTTTGCAATGACAGTCGATTTTTCCAGCTGAGACCAGCTGAGGTTTTTCATCAGATACTTCAGACCTTCGATATTTGACATCAAATGAAGCGAGCCACCAAGTTGAATATTTTTTGTGAAGGCGGTATGTCGATCTCTAATAGTTTGGTTGGGCTTTTGTGTTTTGTAATCAGGGTCACCAAGTACTCCAGATCCTCGATTATCGTAGTTTCTGTAGTTTTCCCTTCATGTAACTATTAAACCCTAATTATGTACCAAATTTCAGCTCTCTGAGTTTGTGGGAAGTACTAGTTCTATTCTGATGATCATGAGTGAGTGTCATAAATGCGAAATTTTGCTTTTGCTGATTGAAACTTTCATTGTTATTTTGTGTAAATCCTCCAACACACTGATCCAGAAGCTCATCCTTACTCAGGTCTTCATAAATTGGTTTCATTGCAGTCAAAACATCATCTGGTAATGGAGTATATTGGTGTTTGAACGATGAGAGAGTACCTGATGCTGATGCTCGCTGCCAGGTGCACCACGTGTCTGGATCTTCAGGGCAATTTTGATGCTGCGGGTTTTTGTCTGTAGAACTGTAGTGGTAGTAAGTTGCCCATATCGCATCCCTCATTTTATCAGCTGAATCACTGTTTCTTCTTATCGCTAAGCCGTAATATACAGTTAATTTGTCAATCAATTTACTAGTCAATTTACCTTTACCAGAAAGAATTTGTTTTTGAGTTTTTTTGCCATTGACTATTTTTTCCTCAACAGTTTTCTTCACTATCACGCAACCGGGTTCCCATCCTCTTCTGTACGTGGCCAACGCATTATTTCTTGTTGACAACAAAATTTTCACCATAAGGTTTGGCTTTGAGAATACCAGAGTATGTTTTAGAATCTCCATCTCCTATATAATTCACGTACCTCAAGCCATGTTTTACAATAAAACGTTCAAATATTTCAATAATTGAAGATACTTCCATGTTTCCAGATGCTCCAGTGTGATTGGCGGTACATTGTTCATTTTGATGTGTTCTTCTTTCCACTCTTCAAATTCTGCCGTATCTAATTTTTTTCCAAGACTCACATAGTTTACAGTATGAACATTTAACAATGACATCCAAGACTTTTCCTGAGTGATATCCGATTAGAGAACTGACACCATAAAGTGATGAAAAACCACGCTTTTTCCACGTCCCATCACCGGAGACAGTCACATCTGTCGTATCTTCCATGTTGTTTGCTAAACTTGTCAATTGCTTTTCCTCTGTAGCAGCAGAGGAGTACAGTTTCTCAGTAACTATGGTAATACATTCATGTATTTTATTAATATAAAAGTCGTATGTTGAATGATTCAAAAAGGAGCTGCTTAGATCCATCAAACCGCAAAACTTCTTGCATCCAGCAAGACCCAAACCCAATACTCGCATAACAAAAATGAACCGCCGATTTAGTTCATACATTCCGCCAATTTGTTGACATGATAAAATATATTTTGGCATACATCGTTCACATTCTACCACAAGTTTAAATCCCAGACCGAATTTGGAGCATTGTTTAAAATTTACTTTTCCATTACAAAATTTTTCTTCACCTCCACTTTCAATAATGTTTGAACACCGTACAAAACACGAGAGTGTAGAAAAAACCAGAGCAAAGTCAATGATCGAATATTGTAGCGTGGCTTCCTCTGGCACGTGCTGTTTGTCATCGCATTTTTAATTAAATTATCATCTACCTCAGGATTTTTTGGATTAAACGATTGTTTCCTCTTCTTAAGTCTATCTTTTCTTCCGTTATCTGGGTTCTAGACACTTTAAACGGCATTTTTTATCGAATAAAATTCACAACAAACACCTATAAATTCAAAATGAACTTCGTAGTTTAACGAGAAATCACCAAATGAAATATTTTCCAGTAGTTTACCTCATTATAAAGAAAAAAAGGGACAATAATTACGGCTAACAATAGATGAGCTGCAGCTGCGCTATACCTATTGCGCCCTCAGCCTATACCTGACCTCAAGCGTCCACCTTTTCAAGGCTGTATCTCCGAAACTATTAGTCGGATCAACTTGAAAATTCAGGACAATATTCTAGAGATGTTATAGAATTTAATAAGATAAAAAAAAATTTTCGATTTTTTGAAACCGTGAAACCCATGTAACCCCTTAACTTCGGAACTAAATGACTTAGACTTAAAATTTTGGATTTCAAGTATATGATTATAGCTTACTGGATGACTGCGTTCTGGTCTTATCCAGAGGCTCTCAAATAGGGGTCTGAAAATGCGGCGAAATTGTTCCAATAAAGAATGGTACGACAGTCTTTGCTTTGCGCTCGACTTGGCGGGGGCATTGCGGTGCCCCCTAATTACAGAATAACCTAGAATATCGTCATTCTACGGTATATGATATCAAATTATTCGTTAACTAATAATTTGTATAGAAATATGGAAACGAGAAAATTTCAACATATTCGAATAGTTAGGGGTAATGGAATTACCTTGGGCCAGGCCAGAACTGACGAAATCAGTATTTGGAAATATTTGCACTATCTGGAGCAGAATGGCCACCATATTATTGCGGTCAACCTTGCATTTCTTCTTACATATGAAATACTTTAAGGCGTAACGTAAACTCCTGCAAATGAAAAAATTCTAATCAAAGAAAGAGTGATGAAAATAACATAGTTTGCAAATATTGTTTCTTTAAGGGTTTCGTACCCCAAAACACGAAATGAGATCCTAATGGAATGACTTCGCTGTTCGTTTCTCTTTTTGTTTTTCAGGGACAAAAAGAGAGAGTAATTTCTTTCTTGGGATCACATTTGTGGAAAATTTAATCTTATAAAAATCTATTAAGGCTCAAAACAGGTGATTCCCTAAGTCATATAACTATTCTAAGAGTTTTTGAAGCTCCTAGTCCAATATGAAATTCAAGAAGTCTTTTTTTCGAGAGGAGGTATTTCAGCGGGGACCTTTCTGGAAAACGTAGTTGCTTGCGTCTTGCTCGCGGTGAAGGTCACCAGGTTCAACTGATCCCACTCAGATATCCTATGTAAGTCACAGTTTAAGTTATTGATTTGTTGACATCTCTGACGCTGAGATTCCGCAGCTGTTATCGGCCCCAGACTACTGAAAGACAAAACCAAGGTACAATCGTCTGCGAAACCGAGATCTTGTTCTCTATAGACGACAGAAGATCGTTAATCTGCAACAAAAACAAGGTTGGCGAAAGAATGGATCCCTGAGGTACACCTGCTTGTAACTGGAAACAATCAGATGTTATACCGTCGACCATAACTTGTATTGATCTATGTGGAAAAAAGCTACTTATTCAACCCCGCAATTTTTCGGGAAGCCCACATGCAGCAAGTTCATTCAAACAAACCCTATTGAAGGCTTTAGAGATTTCGACGACTATTCCTCTAGATTCCCCATGCTTATCCATAGTTGATGTACGAACATGAAAGACATAGGCGAGCAGATCTCCTGTCGATCTTTGCCTGCGAAAACCATAATTCCCTGCAACTCAAGATATTTGATTAGTTCATCATTTATGACTCTCTCCATCACTTTGGACATAATGGGAAGAAGTGCAACAGGGCGGTAGTTTTGGGGTAAGGACTTCTTTTGTTTCTTTGGGATCGGTTGAATTCTGGCTTTCATAAGAAATCTGAAACAGACGGTTAAGAATGGGTGCCAGTTCGGGAGCACACTTTCTCAGGACGATTGGCGGTATTTCGTCTAGCCTTCTTGCAGTTCAGCTTCTCGAGTGCCCGTCTCATGGTGCGGACTCTGAACTTGGATCTCTGCCATGGACGAATTTGTAGGTGGAATGTTCGGTGGTATTGCGTTAGAAGAATCTAGCACAGAATACTTTGAGAACAAGACAGCAAAGAGATCAGCTTTCTCTTTCGGAGATGACGCTATATTTCCGTCTTCTCTAACAAGAGGCGGAAACACAGATTTGCAGATATTGGCACTGACAGTCTTCGCCATAGACCAGAACTGTCTTGTCCCGCTTGCCTGTTCAACGAGTTTATTAGTTACCCCTTCGTTGAAATTGACCTTTGTTTTTGCAGTTGTCAGGTGGCATACGTTCCGTATTCGTTCCGTATTCGTACGAACGTTGTTCTTGTTCCCTCTGTTGGATTCATCTTCCACGACTTGTAAGCTCTACTCTTAGCTGAAGAGGCTCTATAGCAGTCTTTGTTGAACTATGGCTTTTGCGCTGTTGTTCTTTTCATGGAATGAGGGATGTAGAGATGCATTCCTGCATGAATGATAGCTGTAACAGATTCAGTGCACACATTGACGTCAGGATCTGGAAGGCAAACATCACTGAATAGGAAGCACGAAAAGAATTCACGCAGCTCAATTAGCACGGTTATATTGCCAAATGTGTCTAGGTGGTTTAGGTTCTTGGTTTAGCGGCAACACAATGGTTTCAGCAGCAGATATAAGGTTATGGCATGAGTTGCCTAGAGGTGCTGAAACTTCCACTCCAAAATCATCTGGATCTGAAATCAAAAAAGATCCAAGGTGTTCGAGAAGTCGGTTGGGTGATCAGGTATTCTTGTCGGTTCGTCGACTAGCTGCGTTAGATTACGGCTGATTGCGAATGTTTCAGTCTGTCTTCCACTGCATCTGTTCTACTGGAGTGTCGGTGCAAGTTGGTGTTGTGAACGTTGAAGTCACCCAGTACAATAACCTCAGCTGCCGGATGATGTGTCTGAATCCAATCCACCTCATCACATAGATACTGAAACAGTCTAGGGAAATGAATATCGTTTGGCGAGCGCTATAGACAGCATAAGATCCTGCAAACAGATTTTAAATCACGCATACAACATCCGATCTGGCGAAAACAAAGAAGCCCCCTTTAAACTTAAATCTCGTATGTAACTCATACCCATTGAAACGTAAACACGTTGTGTCGGATGTTCGACTTATTTGGGTTTCGGTTAAGGACAGTACATGAATTTGTGCGTTTTGCAGATGCTGTTGTGCTGCATCGACCTTCACGTTGTTATGTTCCAGTCCTCTGATAATGCAGAACTCCATCAAGAGTTTGCTTTCTTTTCAAGAACTTGCATGGATTAGTGCTCGACTTACCCGCATCATGAACCCCTCGAGACAGTCCCCTGGAGATCCGAATGGGAGACTGTTTTAACTCCGAATGATTTTGCCCCAGAAGAGCTCATCATGCTTCGTTGCCAATTCTTCCCACTCTGGAAATCGGAACATCCACCAGATCCCGAAACTTAGTCACACAGGTGACTAATTAACGGGACCTATAGCTGGATGTGGAGGTATCACACCGGGCGACGGGGGTGAGGCAGCATGCCACTTATCTGAATCACCTACCGCAGATTAATAATTCGATATCAACGAGGAGACATGCGATACATCTCTATTGACGCAATTTGATTATACTCGTACTAAGAATGAAGAAAATCAAGAAGAAGACGATCAACAAGAAGCAGGCCCGCCGCTAGCGGTTTGAACGCCGGTGTGCAATTCCTATCGTGCCGCCCCTATCTAACTACAAAACCTAGGTGTTTATAAAAATGTGAAAAAAAAATGCTGTACAGTGAAAAACTATGTTATATTAGGTTATTTTATACAAGATAGATACACTAATACCACATTAAATGAAAAAATGAAGGCAAGAAAGGTGCAGTTTATACATATTATGTAGGTAGGTATAGGTATTAAGTTATTTTACAGAAACTGCACCTTTCTTGCCTTCATGTTGGCAAAATCAGCTATAATTTTTTTGGTGTCTAGTCTATTTAGAATCTCATGTTCAATTGAAATTATTGCTAAATTACTTAGTCTTTGCTGGTGCATAGTTGATCTCAAATAGTTTTTTATTATTTTCAACTTTGAAAATGACCTTTCACCAGATGCAACTGAAACCGGAAATGTAACTAGTATCCTTAGCGCTATTGCTGTATTCGGAAATGTTGACATTAATTCATTAGCAAAAATGTATTGCAATAGGGTTTGTGGATCATTAGACTGGTTTTCAGTTAAATGCAACTTTAAAGCATTGATTTCATTAAACATATCTATACCGTCAATATCTGCGTCACTACTTGAACTATCTTTTAGCTTCACATTCAAATCTTTACAATGTTTCATTAAATCATCTTTGGAGTAACTAAACAAATTATTATTGGTGAAAAAGCCAAAAACGTCGGTAAAAGTTTCCAACTCATCGAATCTACGTTTTAAAGAAGTTAAGGTTTGGTCCAGGATCCTAAAAAAAACATCTACCTTGTATTTTGTTTTAGGGTCTAGTAAGACTTCATCACTCTGTTCATAATGAAATTGAGTTGGTTTTCTTCGTGGACGAACGGTATCTATAGGCGGAAAATCTGCATCTACATTAAGTTCCCGAGCCACAGTGGTAGCTTCTTCCCTTTCGAAATGCTCATCTGTGCGATATTCGGTGAATTTATGAATCAATTTATTTAACAAATTTATGCAGATTTGAGTATTTATTGTGGGTTTTACATCATTTTGCTAATAGCATTAATTTCGTTTAAAATATCAAACCAAATTACAACTAAGCAAATAAATCTATATTTTGAATATTCAAAGCAACCGAATGTGCTTTGTGAGTTGTTGTTCAATCCCATTCCGACGAATTGTTATCTGATATTTCAAGTAAAGCGTCAAATATTTTTTCGAGGTGATATCGTAAAGGTTTGACTGCATCGATTCTGCTAGACCATCGCGTGGCATTTAATGCCTTTAGTTATAAATCAGGTAAATGCTTGCAAATTATGGACCACCTTTTGGTAGAAGACGAAAAGAAAACGTAAATTTCTTGAATTAAGTTGAAAAAGTTGACCGTGTCGTGCGTTATATTTGCCGCATCGTTAACGACCAAATTGAGACTATGCGCCGAGCATGGAAAGTAAAATGCACGATTATTCATTTCCAATATTTTTTTTTGTAATCCATTGTTTTCCACGCATATTAGAACCATTGTCATAACCTTGGCCACGTAAGTTTTTAATATCAAGGTTTAATTGCGAAAATAAATCTAAAACAAAATTTAATAGTCCTTCACCTGTGGAGCTGGTTATCGGACAGATGCCAATAAAACTTTCGCATATTGTAACATTTTTAGTTTCACTGTTTAAAACAACATACCTTAGTATAACTGTAATTTGTTCTGTGTGACTTACATCTGGTGTGCAATCTAATATGATAGAAATATTTTGATTCTCTGACTTTGTTCAGGATATAATTTTTATGGTCGTGCCGAGTAAATCAATGATTTCATTCTGAATCTGATCTCCTAAATAGTGAGTCATGCGAATTGAATCGAATTTCGAGGCTTGAATTCTGTGAATATGTTCCGCATAACTGAATCAAAGGATGCTATCATTTCTATTGCTTTGAGAAAATTACCATTATCATGCTCATATAATATTTCGGACGAGCCCTAAACGCCAGACATTGATGAGATAAAATTTTATAACAGCTATGATCCTTTCCAATACATCACACCATTGTTTTTTTCAGGTTCTAATAGTCTCAGTTGCATTTGATTTACAGTAGTTTTATTTTTGAACATATGATTTAGTTGGACCCAACATTTTAAATTTTCGCTATGGGAAATGCTTGTTTCGTGTCGTTTTAAGGTAGATGGCAGATGTTGCCAATCGGAAAAACCGCTTGGAGCTGACAGACTACTTACAGTTTTACTGAATATTTTACAACAAAAACAATAGACTGAATCTTTTGACGTAGAGTAAACAAGCCATTCTCTGTTAATTTTTTCTCCATTAGGAAGATTTCTAGAGTAATAACTGTTTGCAAATTTTCTTCCATCGATATTAGCAGGAAAATTGTGGTTAAACAGCTGCACGGGACCACGGCTAACCAAAATATTAACAATATCATTAGTCATACTGGCGGGCCACGAACCGGGATCATCACCACAATCTAAACAGCTACTTGATGACGATAAATTGCTTACAGGTTCTTTAGCACTACTTTCTCTTTTTTTAGTTTCACTGGAGTCTCCTTCTGAAGGACTAACATTTTTCCCTTCAGATACCTCCATAACTTCTAGATTTAAAGCTGCGCTTGTTGAAGCTACATCTACGTCAACATTCTCTTGACATTCAGAGTCCCTATTTTCTGGTTTGCTGAAAAATTTCTCAAGAGATCCCGCTAGTTTTTTTCTCTGTATCTTGAGATCATTGAGATGATTAGCGCAATAAACGCATTCAAAAGTAAATTGCGACTTATGATAGATCAACTGAAAAGAAAGGATCTGAAACATTTTTCGTCTTTGAAAGCAAGGATTCCTCAGTTGAATGATGATACGTATGATGCTGAATTATCAAATAATTTGGGACAATTTGAAATGCATTTTCATGATTGCAGTAAATTGGCAAATAAAGCATCATTCATGAGTTATCCTTTTCATGTAATTAAATTAGCTACTGAAATAGCAAGTCAGTTTAATATGAACTGGTGTTCTGTTGAAAATGAGTTGGTGCAGATTATATCAGATATACATACCAAAGCTACAGCATCTGAAACAAATTTCTGGTGTTTTATATCTGAAGATAAATATCCGAATTTAAGGCTCTTCAACTGACGACATTGTTTGTGTCAACCTACTTGTGTCAGTCTTCATTTTATGAAATGAAGATAATTAAGTCAAAATATCGCAATTGACTAACTGAGAACCATATGTCATCATGCTTGCGATTAGCACTCAGTGGTTACGTACCATCTTATGAAAAGTATGCTGAGAACATGCAGTGCCACACTTCAACATCCAAAGTAAAAACCAATAAACCCGGAATTTTGAATGACTATGTTTTTCATTCATTCATCAAGTGGACGAATGTAGATGACATCGAAGAATATCAGAAGACAATAGAAGAGAATCTTGAAAACCCTGATGAAATGAGCATTGAAAAATTAAACGACAACATAGTCAAATCAATCAACGAAGCTCAGAAAAAACATTGCCCGAAATCAATGAACAACGAGGGGAAGTTAACGACGTATACTAAACAATTAATAAAACAAAGAAGAGAACTGCTAGGAAGACATTCACATCATAGAGACCAAATAAGACAACTAAGCAAAGATATAACAGAAGCTGTAAGAGCCGATGTCAGAAAATACAATAAAAAGTGGATAACCAAAACCATAGAAGAAAATAAAAACATGAAAATACTTCAAAACAAACTGAGTTTGGGAAAAACAGAAATAGTTAAATTACAAAATGAAAGGAGAAAGTAATAAACGACAGAAGGAGATAATCACAATTGTCGAAAATTTCTATACCAGCTTATACAGTGACCAACACCAAGCCGGAATATTAAAAAATGCACCTCCTTTACCTCATATAGTAAACCAGGGATCAGAGGATATTCCAGCAATAACTGAAAATGAAGTTTTAAGATCGCTTAACGAAATGAAGAACAATAAAGCACCAGGTGAAGACGGCATCGTTGCAGAAGCTATAAAAATGGGAGGAAAACAAATACTTAAGTCCATAACTCGACTTTTCAACAAATGTCTAGATGAAGCAACAACCCCAGAGAAGTGGAACAACGCCATCATTGTTATTATGCACAAAAAGGGTAATATCACCGACCTACAAAACTACAGACCAATTAGTCTGCTTACACATCTTTATAAGCTTTTACTAAAATCATAACAGCGAGACTTACGAACAAACTGGATTTATATCAGCCAAGAGAACAAGCGGGCTTTAGAGCTGGATATGGAACAAACGACCACTTACAGGTTATAAAGTCACTGATAGAAAAATGTGTGGAATACAATAAATCTCTTGTACTCACGTTTGTAGATTATGAAAAAGCGTTCGATTCCATAAATCACTACGAAATGCTTAAAGCTCTTGCCGACTTTCGTATAGATCATCGATATATCTCCCTATTACGACATATCTTCGAACACGCAACAGCAAAAGTGAGACTTCACGAAGGAACAAACCAGTTTAAAATCGAAAGGGGTGTCCGTCAGGGCGATACAATATCTCCCAAGCTCTTCACAACTTTATTAAAGTATATGTTTAAAAAGCTCGAAATGGGAAATAGAGGCATACGTGTGGATGGGGAAATGCTAAATCACCTGCGTTTCTCCGACAATATTGTGTTGATCTCAGATGCCTAGATGAGGCATACGAAATGCTCTCAGAGTTGTCAAGTATCTCCCAACAAGTTGGATTAAAGATCAATACCGCTAAAACAGAATTCATGACTAACTTAGTCCCCAGCTGTAACTTAAAACTAAGGGAAAAAGAAATCCAATTTGTAACCTCATATAAATATCTACGAATTGGAAGAGACAACCAGACCTGTGAACTAAGCAGACGAATAGGACTGACCTGGGCTGCCTTCGGAAAATTACGACACATTTTCAAGTCTGATATTCCAATAAGTCTTAAACGCAAAGTTTATGATCAATGTGTCCTTCCGGTACTGACATATGGCTCCGAAACACTAACACTTACCCAAAGGACTGTCAACAGAATAAAAGTGACCCAACGAGCCATGGAAAGATCCATGTTGGGAATAAGCCTGAGAGATCGCATTTCAAATGAGGAGATACGAAGAAGAAGTAAGGTTACAGATGCTGTAGATAGGGTCACACGTTCAAAATGGAACTGGGCAGGCCATGTCGCAAGAATGTCAGACAACAGATGGTCAAAAAGGATATTGGAGTGGCGCCCTAGACACGAAGCCTTCAGAAGCAGAGGCAGACCGCCAACAAGATGGACGGACGACATAAAAAGGATCTCCACAAATTGGATTCAGGATGGCCAAGACCGGTCAAATTGGAAAAGGTTAAGGGAGGCCTATATCCAGCAGTGGACGAGATAAGGCTGTGAAAGAAGAAGAAAGATGTTTTTTCATTGACATTATAGAGAAGAGCCTAACTAAACCTAACACAAACCTTGACTAAAAGAATGTATATTGTGCGGAAAGCTAATACCTATATATGCTACGGTACACCCTACCTAGGTAGGTAGATAGGTAGGGTGTATTGTGTATGTACGACAACCCTGCATCACGTATACTTGCAGACACTCAGAGTCGATCGTAAATAGTCTAAAAATATTGAGGTAGATCGCCAGCAGTTCAAGTTTGGTCTAGATTGACCGGACTATCATTTCATATCCGCTTAGATGAGCGTTATTGGCCGCATCTACTTTACATTGTCATATTTCTGACATGTGTCATAAAAAACGCAAAAGAATCTCATCAGAAGCTGGTAAAATAGGCAGAAAGCTAACATATCCGAAGGTTTCCTATGAAACTTGAGAACAACGCCATTATGAGGGCAAGTTCATATTTTTTCCATATTGTATAAAAAAATAAAATCTTCAAACGTACCAAAGACCATGCCTTGTTGGACATCGGAAAATTTTCATTTGTTCCTCTGTAAACCCTTTCAAACTCTTCAAGAGTATCCAAATGAGAATGGACGATTCCTCATAATGATGCAAATCTTCGTCCTCGGATATGAGGGTGGGAAATATTTCGAGAGTTTTTTGGTGCGAAGTGGGTACTAAATGTATCAGTAGAGAATCTACGGCTCCTTCTTCCACAATTTGTTGACCTGAAGAAATTAAATTATCAAGGTAATTTTGAAGTGTTGTCAAGAATAAAGAATGCAGACAAGGAAAATTAGGGTGTTCTTGGAAAAATCACATTTCAGTTTTCTTCATTACTTATGATCATTATTTTTACTAGATCGTTTGTTGCAATATTTCTAATAAAAAACAAGTACTGTGTTTTAAGAAATTTCACTTAATAATTGCGATTCGTAACGCGTTTCACTACACCGTAGCTTCTTCAGACGAATGAATGTACAGAAAATAAGAAAGAGAATATAAATATAAATGTTCCTGAGTAATTAAAAGCTTATTGAGTTGCTTCTTCTTAAGTGGTTATTTATGACAGGTATATCCAATAAAATTAAGGAATAGATTGCTCCCCGAAAAGATTCAATAGAGGTGAAGGGCTTAAATCGACTTGTTCATTAATGAGTCTACCTGAGTGTTTGTATTTATTGATTTCTAAAGTTTCCCAAAGATCTACCTTCCAAGATTTATTATCTGTATGCAAAATTTCAAACTGTGGGTCGAAAGAATGATTATTTTCTAAGGGATGATTCGCGTAATTTGAATCTGATTTTTTATTTGAAAAACTGCGTTTATGTTCCGATATTCTAATATTAAAATTTCTATGTGTTCTACCAATGTAGAAATTATCACAGTCATTACAATTCAATCGATAAACACCTGATTTATTGTTTTTACCTGGTTTGGTTTTATTATTTTTATATATTTGCCTAAATTATTATTAGTTTGGAAAGCTATGTTGAAATTATTGCTACTTAAGAATGATTTCACTTTCTCACTTGTAATGCCAACGTAGGTTAAGGTGTTGAATTTTTGTTTCAATTTATCGACAGGGTAAACTTTATTCAATGCGATTCTACTTTGTTTTTATTTAAAATATTATTTATTAGTTTGGGATTGTAACCATTATTTTTGGTTATTTGTTTAATCAAATTTAGTTCTTTGTTGAAATTTTCTGGTGATAATGGGATGTTAATCAATATGAATAAAACTATTGAATGCTGACATTTTATGTTGATATGGATGACACGACGAGTTATGTATTATAATATCTGTATGTGACGGCTTATGGTAAATTGCGAAAACATGTTTTCCATTTTCATTCGAAATTATTACAGGTAAGAAATATATCGAATTATTGCTTTCTATTTCGGTTGTGAATGCAATTTTTGGATGTAATGAATTTATATGATTTTCGAAAATTTTCAACTGTCTATCTGTTCCTGTGAAGCAAATAATGATATCGTCTACATAGCGATACCAGTATAAACAATATTTACTGAGTGGATGATTATGAATTAATTTCTCTAAGTTCTTCATGAATATTTCTGCTAACAAAGGACTTAACGGATTGCCCATAATCAAGCCGTCTTCAATAGTATAATATTTGTTATTGAAATGGAAATAATTTTGATCTAAACAAATTTGTAATAATGAAAGAATATCTGATTTAATGATCGTATTGACATGATTCTTTTCTAATAATTCTTCAACTAAGTAATACGTATTGTTCGGAGTAATGTTGGGAAATAGATTCTTAACATCGAAAGAAATGAGTTTGGAATTAGGTGGTATAATGGTATCTTTGATATTGGCAATAAGTTCGTATGAATTTTGACCGAAAATATAGATTAAAATTGCAATGTTTTATTAGCAAGTCGTTGGGGAATTTTGAAAGTTTGAACGAAGGTGCCGTTACATAAGAAACAACAGGTCTAATAGGGTAATTAGGTTTATAAAGTTTTATCAACGAATATAATTCAGGGGTTTTTGGATAGGAGTTAATGAATTTATATTTTTCGTGGTCTGTGATTAATGATTTTGTTGTCGAAATTATGTTTTAACCACTTTCTGAAATTTTGCGGTAGGATCCTTAGTTGATGTTAAATAGTTTCCGGCTCTTAAGAATTCTTCAGTTTTGGCCGGAAGCTACATAACATCAACTAAGATCTAATTCAAATGAATTAAATTAATTTCGAATGATTAAATATCTCATTACAGTACTTGTTTTTATTATTGATAATGGAATTTTACCAAGTAAAAGCCTCCCAAATTCAAATGCAATATTTCTGCTGAACGAAAAATTAATTATTATTGATTATATTATAGACTCACATGCATTTTTCGAACTTTCTGCTAACAAGGAACATACTTTCAATACATTTTCGTATAATTCATTCGGAGCGAATGACAAAAATCTTCCGATTATCTTAGGAAGAAGACTGAGAGCTGCTGCTTCCTTCAATCTCTGTAAGGGAACAAAGCAGGGAGGCCATTGTTCTTTTCTTGATAGTAGGCTTGTCAGGGATTCCAACACAATCTGTCTATGACTTTCGTCTTTCAGATAGAACAACAAACCTCCTAAAATGTACACACAACCAAATTTATATGGAATCACTTGGTATGTCACATTATTAATTGTTTTTAACCATGGATCTTTGACTACTTTTGAAGAATGAAGTTTTTTGTTGTAAATAACTGGATAGTATAATAAGAAATGTTGAATTATCACCACATGTTCGTGATATTGTACTCAGTTATCACTGAGATTTGAAACTGGGAATTTCAAAATTTAAAAAAGCCTATATGTAATCATAATCGATAATGACTTACGTTTAATTATCCGACGTGCATAGGGATATTTGCTCTCGTTGACGAAGGGGTACCACAGAGGGCTATTGCGGCCACAATAAGGTTATCACAGGGGCTGATTTAAAAAACCTACGCCCCAAATGTGGAACTACAATCTCTGCAAAATAGGCCTAGAAGAAGTCGTAGGAAGATAACTTCTAAAGAACAAGACCGCTTTTTGTGCCAAATTGCAAGAAGAGACCCTAGTGCTTCGCTTCCCATACTCTAAAGGTAATTTCTGGGAGCAATAGGCATCGGTGTATCAGTCGAAAACTTCGTTCATGGAGTTGATACAGCAGAAGGCCCTTAAGAGTTCCAGAGCTAACAAGGCAACAAAAATTAACAGACTTAATTGGTGTATCGAGCACCAAATGGAATATCGAGAGTTGACTAAATGTTCTTTTTTCGGATGAGATCAGAATAGGTGTTCGATCAGATGACCGCCGGATTCGGGTTTTAAGGGGTCGTGAAAGACAAGCTAGACTCCGAGCGGCAAGACAAATTCCGAAATACCAAGGGGGCAGTGTGATGTTTTGGGGTGGCATTATGCTGGGGGACAAAACAGATTTGATTTCGTTTTCTGAGAGTGTAACGGCTAGAAATTACGTGGCCCTAGTGCACTTTTATGCAATATAATGCTTCTCCGCATACCAGCCACCTCGCGTGACATTATCTTAAAATAGAGGGAATCGCTATTTTGGACTGGCCAGCTTGCACTCCAGATCTAAATCCTATTGAACATTCATGGGATAATCTCGGAAGGAAAATTAGATCGAGCCAAGATAATCCAAGAATCCCACAACAGCTCATCCGAGCCGCCACAGAAGAGTGGCAGAATATCACCCCAGAGGAGGTCGAAAACCTAATCAAAAGCATGCCTAGATGGATTCAGGCTTGTATCAGGGCAAGAGGAGGTAATACAAGCTACTGAGGTCGAAAAAAAACACCTACTCCGTGAGAAAACAATTTTCAATTTTTTACTACATGCGGAAAGAGTCTCTCATGTTCTTTCATTTGTTTCTTTCTTAAAATAAACCTTAATTTATCTTTTTTTTAATGAAATATCTCGAAAGGGATCAGTTCTAACAATCCTTCGAAATTTCCAAAATCCCTGAGGTAATATTCAAAATATCGGGTGATTCCAAATACATTTGGTTGTGTGTATATACAGTTTACGGAAAAACGAAACAGACTCAATAATAAAAAACTCTTGATTCCGAACAAATCACCAAACGATAATTGTTTGAAGGATATCTTTAAGTATGAGGTTCTCGAAAATTTAATAGATTCGGAAGTTTCTATGTGAGCCGTAATTGACATTATGAGGATTGTGAATATCACTACGTAAAAATCATCACTGTTCAAGATGGAAAAGTTTATTTAATGTTATAGCTGTTTCGAGCTTTCGCTCATCATCAGACAAATATGAGTTTAAAACCAAAATACAATGTTACCAATTTTCTTATATATAGGTACAGAGAAATGGGTTAACAGAACAGCTAAATTACGTATTAGAAATTACCTGTGGGTTCTAATACATAATTGAGAACTTCTTAAAAATCCGAAATAAGTCAATGAGGAATACTGATGTGCGGAATTGTCAGAACTATTTCGAGAATAAATATTGTTACAGGATTTTTGCAAACATTTTTTAGTCGCAAGTTTGTCTATCTTTGAGGGAGTTATTTTTTGCGATAGTTTAATCTAATGAAATTTTTTTATTGAGATTTGTAATGGGGAGGTAGTGTGAAAGCTCTGTGAATCATAGAATTGATGGCAGCTAATTTATGTTGAATAGGATGAGAGGATTCTGAAGGAATGCAAATGTCTATGTAGGTAGGTTTACGATATATATCGAAGGTAAGAAGATTGTTTCGTCTGAAAATTTGATTGAGATTTCTTTTTCTATTTTAATTCCTGGATGAATATTATTTAATTATTAGCAAAGTTTAGGAAAATGTCTATTTGTCTGGAAGTTCCATTAAAACACGCAAAAATATCGTCAACAAATCGATACCAGAATATTATATGAGACGCTATAGGTGATTGAAAAATTTTTATTTTCTATGTTATTCATAAAAATTTCTGCTTTAAGTGGACTAAGGGTTGAACTCATAGCCAGACCTCCGGTTTGCTCGAAAACTATAATGTTAAATTATGAATAATTCTGATTGAGACCTAAGTTTAATAAAAATTGACATCAATGTGTGCACTGATTCTGTTACAGAAATCATTCATGCAGGAATGGATCTCTACATCCCTCATTCCATGAGAAGAACAACAGCACAAAAGCCATGATTCAACAAAAACTGCGAAAAAGCCTCTGCAGCCAAGAGCAGAGCTTACAAGTCATGGAAGATGAATCCAACAGAGGAAACAAGAACAACCTTCGTACGAATACGGAACGTATGCAACCTGAAAACTGCAAGAGCAAAGGCCAATTTTAACGAAGGGGTAACTAATAAACTCCTTGAACAGGCAAGCGGGACTACACAACTCTGGTCTATGGCGAAGACTGTCAGTGCCAATTTCTGCAAATCTGCGTTTCCGCCTCTTGTTAGAGAAGACGGAAGTATAGCATCATCTCCGAAAGAGAAAACCGATCTCTTTGCTCTCACGTTCTTAAGAATTCTGTGCTGGATTCATCTACCGAACATTTCACCTATGAATTCTTTCATGGAAGAAATCAAGTCCGCACTGTGAGACGGGCTCTCGAGCAGCTTAACTACAAGAAGGCAGTTGGTCTAGACGAAATACCGCCAATCGTCCATGGAAAAAGTGCTCCCGAACTGGCACCCATTTTTAACTGTCTGTTTCAGATGTCCTATGAAAGCCAGACTTTTCTGAGCAGCTGGAAAATAGCAAGAATTCAACCGCTCCCAAAGAAAGAAAAGAAGTCCTTACCCCAAATCTACCGCCCTGTTGCACTTCTTCCCATTATGTCCAAAGTGATGGAGAGAGTCATAAATGATGAACTCATCAAATATCTTGAGTTGCAGGGAATTATTAACGACCGTCAGTATGGTTTTCGCAGGCAAAAATCGACAGGAGGTCTGCTCGACTACGTCACTCATGTTTGTACATGAACGATGGAAAAACAAGGGGAATCTAAAGCAATAGCCCTCGACATCTCTGAAGTCTTCGATAGGGTTTGGCATGCAGCCTTGTTGAATAAACTTGCTGCATATGGGCTTCTCGAAAAATTGCGGGGTTGGATAAGTAGTTTTATTTCAAATAGATCAATACAAGTTGTGGTTGACAGTATAGCATCTAATTGTTTCCAGTTCCAAGCAAGAGTACCTCAGGGATCCGTTGTTGTTTCTGTTGCAGATAAACGATCTTCTGTCATCTACAGAGAACAAGATCTTCGGTTTTGCAGACGACTGTACCCTGTTTTCGTCTTTAAGTAGTCTGCGGCCGATTACAGCTGCGGAATCTCATCGTCAGAGATGTCAACAAATTAATAACTTAAGCTCTGACTCGCAGAGGATATCTGAGTGGTGTTAGTTGAATCTGGTGAGCTTCAACGCAAGCAAAAAGCAAGCAACTACGTTTTCTAGAAAGATCCCTGCTGGAGAACCTCCTCTAATAATGCAAGGCCAACAAATTGCATCCAACGATTCAATGCACCTTCTCGGTATAACGGTCAACTCCAAGTTTTGCTGGCATGAACATGTATCAGCAATAGCTGAGTCAGCATCAGCTAAACTTAGTTTTCTTTTCATATCCAAGCGATACTTCACACGTCATCTCAGCTGTTGCTTTTATATAAGGCGCAGATTCGACCTGATTTGGAATATTGTTCCCATGTATGGGGATCTGCGCCCAAACATTCGTTGCGCTTGTTGGATAGTGCGCAAAAACGGGTTGTGCGCCTCATCGACCACCCGGAGATCACCCCGATCTCCAACCGCTATCTCTCAGAAGACAAGTTGGTGACCTATCTCTGTTTTACAGTAGCTTCCACGGAAGATGCTCTAAGCAGATGAAACACCTTGTTTCGGGAAAACACATGTTTGGCCGCAACACTAGGCTGGCAAGGAGTTCTTATCAGATGGCGGTACACTTAACGACCCCTCGAACCTCTCCCTATAAAAATCCCTTCGTTTACAGGGCCGGTGAGCTGTGGAACTCGGACCCGTCTAACATCTTCCCAACATCCTACAAGTTGGCCCTCTTCAAGAAGCGAGTAAACAGACACCTCAATTCTTCCCAGGCGCCTACTCATGTAGTGTAACAGGTTCGCCTGGGATGCGCGCATGAAAAAAAATGAAATCACTATGAACAAGCGGGTTGAATACATGTAATCGTTGAGATCGAATTAATTTTTTAGGTTTAACTGTTTTAAGACGAAACAATCTTCTTCCCCTCGATATATATCGTAAACCTACTTACATAGACATTTGCATTCCTTCTGATTCCTCTCATCCTCTTCAACATATATTCTTCAAGTGCCATCTCCGAGTCGAAGGTTGGCAACCATCATCGCTATTTTTACTTTAGAAGCGGCCGATTTAAAAAGTTGGTTCGAAGTGCATCCAAACCACTCTCTCAGGTTCCTCAGCCATGAGATTCTTCTCCTTCCTATACTTCGTTTTCCCTGTATTTTGCCTTGGATAATCAGCTGTAGGAATTTATATTTTTCACCTCTCATAATATGGCCCAGATATTCCAATTTACGGTTCTTGAGTGTGTTAGGAACCTCTCTTTCCCTGCCTATGCGTCTCTGAACTTCTGCATTTGTTACTCGATCCATCCATGATATTATAAGAATCCTCCTATACACCCACATTTCAAATGCTTCAATCTTTTTGAGAATTGCGGCATTCACTGTCCATGCTTCCGCTCCATAAAGGAGAGTAGAAAACATAACATTTAGCTAAACGATGTTTTAATGCCATACTTAGATCTTTACTACGAAAAACTTTGTCCATTTTTATGAAGTTGGCTCGGGCTTTTTCTATTCTTATTCTTATTTCTTGGGTGTATTCATTTGTGCTGTTCACCATTGCTCCAAGGTAAGTATATTGCTCCACTCTTTCTACATTTCTGCCGTTTATAGTTAGACTAACATTTACTGGATTGTTCTTTGAGATTACCATGAATTTTTTCTTTTTTATGTTTAGTGATAACCCATATTCCTCACTGTAAGTAGATACTCTGGTCATTAGTCTCTGCAGAGCTTCGATACTCTCCGCTA
Organism: Cryptolaemus montrouzieri; assembly: GCA_013387265.2. Lineage (NCBI taxonomy): Eukaryota > Metazoa > Arthropoda > Insecta > Coleoptera > Coccinellidae > Cryptolaemus > Cryptolaemus montrouzieri. The sequence goes on along the minus strand of JABFTP020000144.1, from coordinate 120,432,654 downwards.
AGATTACTGTGTCGTCCGCATATCTTATGTTGTTTAACCGTGTTCCACCAACTGTTATCCCACATTCTTCGTTTTCCAGAGCTTTCTTAATTATTTCTTCAGCATATGCATTGAAGAGTGTCGGCGATAGAACGCATCCCTGTCTTACCCCTCGTTGTATTTCAATTTCTTCTGATGTGTGGTTGTCCATGCATATTATAGCTTTTTGCTTATAATAGAGATTAGTGATGGTCTGTACGTCTCTACTATCTAGATGTTTTGATTTAAGGATGTCTATCAGTTGATCATGACCAACCTTGTCAAAGGCTTTATTATAGTCTATGAAACACGCATAGACCACTTTGTTGACATCGAGACACCTTTGAGTCAACACGTTGAATGCGAAAAGGGCTTCGCGGGTTCCCAATCCTCTTCTGACTCCAAATTGAGTATCGCTTATATCCATGTCAAGTTTATGGTATATTCGATTAATGGATAACCTTGAGGAGCAGTTTGAGAGTGTGTGACATCAGACTGATTGTACGATGATCACTACATTCTCTAGCATGTGGTTTTTTTGGTAAGCAGATGAAAGTAGATACTAACCATTCTCTTGGAATATTTCCAGTTCTGTATACTGTATATATTAGATATCTTCAATTCTATGATTCACAGAGCTTTCACATTAACTCTCTCCATTATAAATCTAAATAAAGAAATTTATATTGAAAGATCCTAATACTGCTCGATTTCTCAAATTTTGTGCAATCATATAGAATATGTTGTGGTATGGTTCACTATTGGTGGTTAAATCCTAAAATGATAATTACGCTATATTGTTCCGAATAACAAACAATAATTGATGAATTTGGAAAATTTTGAGAATTAACTAAATTATTTGGAAGGAAAGAATTAAGATAAAGCAAAAATCGTTGATAAAATATGGTCTATGTATAGGCTACGAAAAATAATGTATGTATGTATATTCGGATTAGTTCTTCAACCTAGTAAGAGTATTCCAATGAGATATCAAGGATTTTTGTTTTATAATTGGAAGTAGAAAAATCTTCGAAGAGATGCAATCTATCTACAGAGTTCCAGATTGTAGGCTATAGCCTCCATACAGCAAGAATTTGCCTTAGAGAAGAAGATTGAGCTCAACAAGATTTCACTGAGATTAGATTGAGCGGAATCCAAGATATTACGAATAATTGAGGTGAGAAATATCAGATATTTCGCCATAGAATACATCTTGCTAATATTAATATTTTTCCATCCAATTGTAGCAATAAGCATAGTATATAATGCATTACAAATGAGGAAGACACAACCGGGGTCAACCGACCGATTCTCCAGGCCTATCCCCCCATAACCATAATCAGAGCATTCAATCTTTCGAAACGAAATTAAAGTGTTTAATAGAAAAAACCCTTTACTCGATGTTACCATGTATATTTTTTGTATCTCGTTTCTTTCATTGTTTATGTTCTATATGCTTTTATTTTATTTTTATGGTTTTTATATATGACTTGATTTGTTAACTTTTGAAAGCCAATAAATTACATTACATTACATGTTTCATATGAGTCTTACAAACACCCTTAGATCGGTACTTCACCCTCGTAAGAGTATTCCAGTGAGATATCAAGGATTTTCTTTTCATGATAAAGAGTAGAAAAATCTTCGAAGAGATGCAACCTATCTACAGAGTATGAGACTGCAGGCTACAGCTTCCATACAGAAAAAATTGGCGTTAGATGGAAAGATTCAGCTTAACATGCTTTCACTGAGATTAGGCGTGTAAACTTAGTTAAAGATCTCGGTTGAGAGGTGATCTTAGAGTTTTTTGCCTTGATGTAAAATTCCTGATGATTAGGAAAGAAATATTGAGTGAAATTCGAGATATTACGAAGGATCAGAGCGACAAATTTCAGATATTTCGCCAAAGAAAACATCTGGCTAATATGTTACTGTCCAATTGTAGCAAAAAGCATAGTATATTTTGCATTACAAATGAGGAAAAACTACTATGGCCAACCGACTGATTCTTCAGGCCTTTTCATGAAATCTATCCCTCCATAACCCACATCTATACCTAATCCTTCACAGATGACTGCTCATGTTTCAGATGAGTCTTACAAACACCCTTGGATTGGTACTTCACCCTCGTAAGAGTATTCCAGTGAGATATCAAGGATTTTGTTTCATGATCAGAAGTAGAAAAATCTTCGAAAAGATGTAACCTATCTACAGAGTTCCAGACCGCAGATTCAAGCTTCCATTCAGAAAGAATATGCATTGAATGAGAAGAATGAGACCAACATGCTTTCACTGAGATTAGGATTGAAAACTTAGGAGGAGATCTCGGTTGAGAGATGATCCTAGAGTTTTATGTCTTCCTGCAAAATTGCTATTGATTAGGAAAAGAAGATTGAGTGGAATTCGAACTATTACGAATAATCAGAGCGAGAAATTTCAGATATTTCGCCAAAGAAAACATCTGGCTAATATTTTACTGTTCAATTGTAGCAAAAATCATAGTAAATTATGCATTACAAATGAGGAAAAACTACCATAGCCAACCGACTTACTCTTCAGACGTTTTTATGAAATCTATCACTCCATAACTCACATCTGTACCTAATCCTTCACAGATGACTGTTCATGTTTCAGAAGAGTCTTACAAACACCCTCGGATTGGTACTTCCTCGTAAGAGTATTCCAGTGGAATATCAAGGATTTTTGTTTCATGATAAGAAGTAGAAAAATTTTCGAAGGTACAACCTATCTACAGAGTTTCAGATCGCAGGCTATAGCTTCCATTCAGAAAGAATTGGGATCAAATGAGAAGATTGAGATCAAGATGCTTTCTCTAAGATTAGGCGTGAAGACTTACGAAAAGATCTCGGTTGAGAGATGAGCTTAGACTTTTTTGTCTCGATGTGAAATTCTTGATGATAAGGAAAAAAAAGATGAATGAAATTCGAGATATTACGAATAATCAGAGCGACAAATTTCAGATATTTCGCCACAGAAAACATCTGGCTAATATTTGACTGTCCAATTGTAGCAGAAAGCATTGTATATTATGCATTACAAATGAGGAAAAACTACTATGGCCAACCAACTGATTCTTCAGACCTTTTCATGAAATCTATCCCTCCATAACCCACAGCTATACCTAATCCTTCACAGATGACTGCTCATGTTTCAGATGAGTCTTACAAACACCCTCGGATTGGTACTTCACCCTCGTAAGAGTATTCCAGTGAGATATCCAGGATTTTTGTTTCATGATAAGAAGTAGAAAAATCTTCGAAAAGATGTAACCTATCTACAGAGTTCCAGACCGCAGATTATAGCTACCATACAGAAAGAATATCCATTACATGAGAAGAATGAGATCAACATGCTTTCACTGAGATTAGGATTGAAAACTTAGGAGGAGATCTCGGTTGAGAGATGATCGTAGAGTTTTATGTTTTGCCGCAAAATTCCTATTGATTAGGAAAAGAAGATTGAGTGGAATTCGAGTTATTACGAATAATCAGATCGAGAAATTTCAGATATTTCGCCAAAGAAAACATCTGGCTAATATTTTACTGTCCAATTGTAGCAGAAAGCATAGTATATTATGCATTACAAATGAGGAAAAACTACTATGGCCAACCGACTGACTCTTCATACGTTTTCATGAAATCTATCACTCCATAACTCACATCTGTACCTAATCCTTCACAGATGACTGTTCATGTTTCACATGAGTCTTACAAACACCCTCGGATTGTTACTTCACCCTCGTAAGAGTATTCCAGTGTAATATCAAGGATTTTTGTTTCATGATAAGAAGTAGAAAAATTTTCGAAGGTACAACCTATCTACAGAGTTTCAGATCGCAGGCTATAGCTTCCATACAGAAAGAATTGGGATTAAATGAGAAGATTGAGATCAAGATGCTTTCTCTAAGATTAGGCGTGAAGACTTAGGAAAAGATCTCGGTTGAGAGATGAACTTAGACTTTTTTGTCTCGATGTAAAATTTTTGATGATTAGGAAAAAAGATGAGTGAAATTCGAGATATTACGAATAATCAGAGCGACAAATTTCAGATATTTCGCCACAGAAAACATCTGGCTAATATTTCACTGTCCAATTGTAGCAGAAAGCATAGTATATTATGCATTACAAATGAGGAAAAACTACTATGGCCAACCGACTGATTCTTCAGGCCTTTTCATGAAATCTATCCTTCCATAACCCACATCTATACCTAATGCTTCACAGATGACTGCTCATGTTTCAGATGAGTCTTAGAAACACCCTCGGGTTGGTACTTCACCCTCGTAAGAGTATTCCAGTGAGATATCCAGGATTTTTGTTTCATGATAAGAAGTAGAAAAATCTTCGAAAAGATGTAACCTATCTACAGAGTTCCAGACCGCAGATTGTAGCTACCATACAGAAAGAATATCCATTAGATGAGAAGAATGAGATCAACATGCTTTCACTGAGATTAGGCTCGAAAACTTAGAAGGAGATCTCGGTTAAGAGGTGATCGTAGAGTTTTATGTCTTGATGCAAAATTCCTGATGATTAGGAAAAAAAGGATTGAGTGGAATTGGAACTATTACGAATAAGCAGAGAGAGAAATTTCAGATATTTCGCCAAAGAAAACATCTGGTGAATATTTTACTGTTCAATTGTAGCAAAAAGCATAGTTTATTATGCATTACAAATGAGGAAACACTACCATAGCCAACCGACTGACTCTTCAGGTCTTTTCATGAAAACTATCCCCCATAACCCACATCTATAACGAATCCTTCATAGATGAATGCCGCAAAAATTCAAACATCTGAGCATTCAATCTTTCGAAACTAAATTAAAGTCGCTGTTAATAAAAAAACCCTTTACTCGATGTTACCCATGTATATTTTTTGTATCTCGTTTCTTTCATTGTTTATGCTTTTATTTTATTTTCATGATTTTCATATATGACTTGATTTGTGAACTGTTGAAAGCCAATAAATTACATTACATTATGTTTCATATGAGTCTTACAAACACCCTCGGATCGGTACTTCACCCTCGTAAGAGTATTCCAGTGAGATATCAAGGATTTTCGTTTCATGATAAAGAGTAGAAAAATCTTCGAAGAGATGCAACCTATCTACAGAGTTTGAGACTGCAGGCTTCAGCTTCCATACAGAAAAAATTGGCGTTAAATGGAAAGATTCAGCTTAACATACTTTCACTGAGATTAGGGGTGAAATTTCAGAAAGAAATCCCGGTGATATCGTAATGTTCTTAGTTTTGGTGTAATTGAGTTAATCCCTTAAAGATAACTTTGGCATGCCAACAACTAAGGACTAAGCCGCTGCTAGAAAAAGATATCAACAATCCAATTAAATTTTTAAATTTAGCTGTTCTTAGACAAAACAATCTTCTTACCTTCGATATTTATCGTAAACCTAACCTACACGTACATTTGCATTCCTTCTGATTCATCTCAACCTATTCAACATAAATTAGCTGCCTTCGATTCCATGGTGCACAGAGCTTCCACAGTACTTCTCTCCATTACAAATCTCAGTGAAGAAATTTCATTAGTTAAAACAATCGCAAAAAATAACTGCTATTCTCCCTCAATGATAGACAAATTTGTGTTTAAAAAACGTTTGGAAAAAGCCTATAACAGTATTCATCATCAATATAGTGCTGACAGCCACACACATCAATATTACTCAATAATCTACTTCAGCCAAATTTCCAAAAAAATCGCAATGTAAAATTAGCCTACAAATCTACAACCAAACTATCAAATATACAGATTCCTCTCTGGCACAACATTGTATAGAAAACAACCATATTTTTCCATCAATCTACAGATCTTATTCTCTTAGAAATATTCAAAGCCAAACACAATACAAACATCAATCAAATATTACTTAACGACCAGACTGAATTATGTTATTCCTGATATTCGGGATTTTTAAGTAGTTCTCAACTATGCATTAGTACCCAATGTTAATTTCTAATATATACTTTACCTATTATATTAACCCATTCATCTCATACTTCGACTCATGCTTGTCTGATGATGAACGAAAGCTCGAAACAATTATGAAGTTGAATTAACTTATCTATCTTAAACATTGATATATTTTACTTAGTAATATTCGCAATACTCATGAGGTTTTTATCTATCTACCCTTATAACTGTTTACCCCCCAATTTTTTGAATGAGGAAAATAGGTCAAACTGATGAAGATGAGGGTGATTCGCTGAAAGGTTTAAAATAATCAATTCCTTCAACGTTTTTCATAAACAATGATAATCAGAAGCAGATAGAATTCGGTTTGAAGCAGATCATTTATCTGCAATTTTCGGTTTCTTCAACATCATAATTTTTTTAAGATTTCCCGATTTCCTTAATGCCTCTGTTGACATAAAAAGATTTCACTACATCTATGTTCTCTATTCAAAAAATTTAAATGGTTAAATTCATTGAGAGGTGGATGTTTAAGAAGCCACTAACTGCAGATAATTGTTCTCATTCGAAGTGAACTCTGCTTAACTCTGGGGACTTCAGGTAATATTATACGGATAGTAATCTCCATGCACACTTGAAAGAACCAAATAACATAATTTGATGAAGAAATTAAATTTCTTCAACAAATGCGCCATTTTTTATTGTTAACATTTATCTACTTTTAAAATATATCTACAAACTTCTTCTCACCTAATACTGAAAATAATTCCTGCAAATCTTTAGGTGAAGTCATCAATTCTGATGACCGTAACATCAGAGGTGGGATGCCACTCAGGTAGAGATACTTTTGATAATACTCTTTGAATAACTCATTGGAAGACATCTTTTCTGGAATTAATTCTAGGATTCTACAAACGAATGGCAGATCGTTCACGAACTGAAAAGAAGTATAGAATTGCTATTAATACTCATTTCTATATCAACATTCGACATTTGAGATGATGTTTAAAGATAAGAGTGAGGGGTTATTGGCTTTTTCAAGGAAAATTATATTTCATGAGAAGCTGTTGCTCTAGTCCAGTGGTCCTCAAAATGTAGTACGCAACAAATTTTAGGGGGTACGTGGCCGGCCAATAAAAAACTAAAACAACTCTTTGAATAAATGAAAAAACTCCATATAGTGGTGGTGCTAACTGTAAGTCGAAATTATGATAGCGTACCCGTCGCTTTCTCCTATGGGTGATTCTCACAAAAGTGTCCGAAATTATGTCCCCGAATGATTATTCCTTTATTTCAATTCGAATTTGTTTCTTATACCGATCAGGTGAGTGAGAAACTGAATTGCGTGGTTGGCCCAAATAATTTGTTCAGAAAGTTTTTTTCCGCTGGTGAAAAAAAAAGTTCAAATACGAATTGTCACTTGTATGGAATGTCCCCAACTCGTTTTGAAATGAATAAGAACAGTATTTTCGGAAAATTTACATGTATATGTAAAATTGAAATGAGATTTTCAGTCTTGAATAATTGAAATACGCGCTGAAACAGAAACTGAATTGGTTTTCATGTAATACTATTTTTTTAAATAAAATCTACTAAAGTTCGTAAAGCTCCAGGATTTGATGGCATTTACCCTGAATTTTTTAAACATCTAGAAAATAACGCTAGAAAGTAGTTACTATCCTTTTACAATGACATACTCAGCTCAGGTAATATTCCCGTTGAATTTAGAAAGGCTAAAGTTATTGCCATTCTCAAACCTGGGAAAAATCCAGAACTTCCTAGCAGTTATCGACCTATCTGCTCACTTTCTGTTTCTTTCAAAATTTCAAAAAGACTTCTTTATCAGAAGACCTCCACTTCTCAGGAAGGTTATCGAAAAAACTGGAATTGTTCTAATCAGGTTTTAGGTTTATCCACTTTCATTGAGACAGGATTTCAGGTTAAACTTAAAATAAGCGCTGTATTTGTAGATCTCTCTTCGGCATATGACACAGTTTGGAAGGATGGTTTAGTTTATAAACTCTTTGAAGTAGTTCGATGTGGAAAAATAGTGAAGTTGATTGAAAATATGTTATCTGATAGAAGACTTCGAGTTTTATCGGCGAGAAAAGCAGTAGATTTTACACGTGATGGCCTACCTCAGGGATCTGTTCTTGCATCTCTTCTCTTCAATTTATATATGTTTGATATTCCTGAAACTTCCTCTACAAAGTTTAATTGTGCTTAGGATATTGCTTTGGTTTTTCAACCTATGAGTATGAACAATTGAGCAAACACTGACTTCTGATTTAGAAATTCTGAACATTTTTCTCAAAAAATGGCGTTTATGTCCAAATCCTTCAAAAACTGAGGTTTCTTGTTTTTATCTGAATAATCATGAGAAGGATAGGTAACTAAGAGTATTCTTCAATCAATCACTATTAACTCATAAAATCACTCCAAAATATCTTGGTGTAAAGCTTGATCGTTCTTTGACTTTCAAATTTCATATTGATAAATTATGTCAGAAGTTGAAAACAAGAAACAATATACTACATAAACTAGCTGGATCTATTTGGGGCGCCGGAGTCTCTACTTTGGGAACTACTGCTTTAGCTTTAGTATATTCAGCAGCAGAATATTGCTGTCAGGTGTGGTTGAATAGTGCTCATGCCAGTAAGATTGTTTCTCAGTTGAACTGTTCTATGAGAGTTATAAGTGGATGTATCAGTTCAACTGCTACCCCATGGATTCCGGTTATTTGTAATATAGTTCCTTCCCGTATTCGCAGGAAATTAGCTCCTAAATCGTCTTGGGATAAGTATCATTTATTTCCAAAAGTTTTTCCGATAATACACGATCTTCAAAATGCACCTAACCTGAGATTGAAATCTTGGAAACCTATTTGGTCGATTGACTTTTTGCGTACACGGGTGAAGGCTGTTGATCTTTGGAAAACTGAATGGCAGGAAGTTGATGTTATCAATAAAGTTCTCATAGAGGATCCATTCAAAAGGGTTGCAGGTTTCGATATAAGTTGGAAAAATTGGTGTACATTAAATCGTCTCAGGACAGGACATGGTCGTAATAATAATTGTTCAAATGGAATACTGTAGAAAGTGTGGTTTTAAGGAAATTCATTCCGTTTCAGATAATTTCATAAATTGGGTAGAGAACTTTAAGTCTATTTAGGAGATTAGTTTTTGAATCTTGAGGTGAATATGGGCTACATTCCCGAATGATGTATGAGATGTTCCCTGTTGAAAAACACCGGACCATTAGTTAAGTTCTTAGATAAGGCTAGGAGTGCTCCCCCTTAGTGTTTTTTTCCCATTTTGTATGTTGATAAGGCAAGGGCTACACCCATGTAAGGCTTCAATTCCAAAAGGTGTATGAGATGTTCCCTGTTGGAAAACAGAGGAGCATGAGTTAAGTTCTTAGATTCAAGTGAGTTTAGACATATAAGATTTAGGTATGTTTTGATGAAATATTTTTCTGCTGGTTTGCTTTTTCCATTGTTACAGATTTTTCCTATCCCAATCCCCCTTCCTTTTCACCCTTGTCTTCGTGAAGAAGTCCTGGAAATCATGGAGTGCAAGATGACAATAAGACAATGAAGCTGCTAAGAAGAGAAATTTTTGTTACCCTTTTTGCACGAAACTAACACAACATAAACAGACAAGCTATTGCTAGTGCAATAGCGACAGGGGAACAAGTTTTTTCCACAGGTTTTCTCACTCGTTTATTGAATAATACGCAAGATAGTATGGTTCCCCTGTTACATTTCGTGTGCTCACACTTTAGGGGCAATCGTAGGAGGCATGATGCGAGTTTAGATGCCTGATTAAGGAACGGGCATGGTCTGTTTTTTCTGCTGGTATTCTATTTATTCGCTTGTTTTTACGATTGTTTTTATCTAACACACGCCAAAACTATAGATATAAGCATTTTTCGAATTTTTGTAAATCCTCTCTTTTCAAAAGAATCGATTTATACTATTTTTTATCGTGTTTCGAAGTTTGTTCCAGAAATTTTCGTCACCTGTATGGACATCGGGAAACTTCTTAAATTGTAGAATAGAGGGCGCACTATAAGCCACGCTTATATCTGCTGTATATGTGTTAGCATCTCATAAGTGTGGCAGACGTAGCACAGAAAACGCACGTGTAATTAGTAAGATTGTGTTCGCAAGCATGTGAAGAAGTTAAGTAAAAAGTAAGTGCTACAATAATCTATTCAAGTATCTTTATTAATCAATTAACAACATTAAGTTATGAGATTCCTGTTCCGAAAAAACCTGAGTCAATATGCTCCACATCATATAAAATAATGGTGATTTTCATCGTTTTCTCACCTGTATGGACATAATGTGTCCATGCAGGTGCATGTCGTCCATACAGGTGACCTATAGTCCATGTTTTGTTTTTGCGAAATGGCTGTAAAACAATATTAAATGAAAAGCAGCTTGAAAAGAGGGGACTACAGAAAAAGGAATGTGAACGTAGAAGACGAGAAAAATTAAGAAACAACCCGCATGAGTACGAACTGTACAAAGCTGCTAGACTATCTAAATGGCAACAGCTAAAATAGCAGGGCCTCACCAGACAAATAGACAGTTTGAATAGAAGGGAGAAAAGACCCACAGGAAAAACTGGCGCGAGAGGTCCGAGCGATACAGAATGAAAAAAATAGAAGAAGGTAATGCTGCTCGCATTCTTGCTGTAAATGAGGCAATTAATCAACCAGGCTTGATTGAACCTCATACTCCCACGCACCATCCATTATCTCGAATATCAAGCGGAAGAAAGAGAGTGAGGCGAGATAGATCCACTCATGTTTGTACATCAACGATGGAAAACCATGGGGAATCTAGAGCAATAGCCCTTGACATCTCTAAAGCCTTCGATAGGGCATGCAGCCTTGTTGAATGAACTTGCTGCATATGGGCTTCTCGAAAAATTGCGGGGTTGGATAAGTAACTTTCTTTCAATTAGATCAATACAAGTTGTGGTCGACAGTATAACATCTGATTGTTTCCAGTTGCAAGCAGGAGTACCTCAGGGATCCATTATTTTGCCAACCTTGTTTCTGTTGCAGGTAAACGGTCTTCTGTCATCTACAGAGAACAAGATCTTCGGTTTTGCAGACGATTGTACACTGGTTTCGTCTTTCAGTAGTCTGTGGCCGATTACAGCTGCGGAATCTCAGCGTCAGAGATGTCAACAAATTGACAACTCAAACTCTGACTTACAGAGGATATCTGAGTGGGGTCAGTTGAACCTGGTGAGTTTCAACGCGAGCAAGACGCAAGCAACTACGTTTTCTAGAAAGGTCTCCGCTGGAGAACCTCCTCTAATGATGCAAGGCCAACAAATTGCATCCAAAGATTCTTTGCACCTTCTCGGAATAACGGTCAACTCCGGGTTTCGCTGGCATGAACATGGATCAGCAATAGCTAAGTCGGCATCAGCTAAACTTACTTTTCTTTTCAGAGCCAAGCGATACATCACGTCATTTCAGCTGTTGCTGATTCGACCTGCTTTGGAATATTGTTCCCATGTATGGGGGTCTGCGCCCAAACATTCGTTGCGGATGTTGGATAGTATCCAAAAACGAGCTGTGCGCCCCATCGACCACCCGGAGATCACCCGCTTTCTCCAACCGTTGGCTCTCCGAAGACAAGTTGCTGACCTTTCTCTGTTTTACAGATACTTCCACGGAAGATGTTTCAAAGAGCTGAAAGACCTTGTTCCGGGAAAACTCATATTTTGCCGCAACACTAGGCTGGTAAGGAGTTCTCATCATATGGCGGTACATTTAACGACCCTCGAACCTCTCTATAAAAATTCCTTCGTTTACAGGGCCGGTGAGCTGTGGAACGCTTCCGTCCAACATATTCCCAATAATTTGGTCCTCTTCAAGAAGCGAATAAACAGACACCTCAATTCTTCCCAGGCGCCCACTCATGTGGTGTAACAGGTTCGACTATTCCTGGGAAGCGCGCATATAAAAAACAGTATACCTGGATACGTGACCCTCTTAATGCTGATGCTATGGACACTAACCTGAGTACCTGTCAAATATACGACTGCTGGTACTACATTATTGGATTTCTGGATCGGTATTGAGAAGGAATACAAAGAACTACCAAGCTCAGCTGTTAAATTTCTTTTTGGGTTTTCCACCTCTTATTTATGTGAATAGGTTTCCCAAGTTCAACCTATCTTGAAAGTCAATCTAGAATCACATTAAATGTTGAAGATGATTTAAGATTGATCTAACACCAAGCTAGAATCCAATTTTGATAAACTGTGCGAAGGAAAACAAGCTCACTCTTCTCACTAATCTCTTTGAAAGTAGGTGATTTTTGTTCTTCAAATTTTGTGTGTTTGTTTTCAATGTAATAAAAATGTTTGTAAACAATATCTCTTTGTTTTATCTAAACATGATGCGTAATTGGGTTTCAGAGGTTAAGGCTTCAAGATTCGTTCAATATTTTAGTTAATGTTTGCTTACTAACGGTAACTGAGAAGAGGTACCTAAAATGTTTCGTAGGTGAAAAAGGAGTACAGTTTCTAAATAAGTTTGAGAACCACTAATCTAGTTTGTCGAACGAGATCATTGCTAAAATGTTTGTCTATGGATTCTATATCAATGTTTTTTCACGATGTCAGCTGAAGGGATTATGAGGAGGTAGCTTATTGATATCAAATCATTGGCTTGGTTAAAGAGTATAAGAAAGAGTAGAAGCAGCCCATAAGAGCTAATAAAAAACTGTAGTATACGAGTTTCAGCACCTCTACTGAGTAAGACTCCAAATGAATTATTTTTATGTTTTTTCAATGTTCTTGGGCAAGGTATCATATAACAACGAATCATTTCTTCTTATTTTTACCATTAAATTAATAATTTTTTAACTATTGCTTTTTAAGAAAATGAAATAAACGATTACAAACCCAAGCGCAGATATCATATTTCAACAATTGTCATTCCTTGTCGCCACCGTTAAAGCTGTCAAACTAAATAGTTAAAACTCGTAAGAACCAGATGTCGCTTACAATTATACTGTTGCTTCTCCTCTATACTATACTCTTTGGGCCAGATGTGAACACGTAACCAATTATAGGCCGATTACAGAAGTTCAGTTGTATCGAATTCACGAGTTGTTCGTGAAGTAGATTTAGAAAAACGAGCTGTGCCCACCTATGCCTCCCACCACTGTGAATCTCAATTTTCAGCGTATTAATGTTGTAAGCCGGTATATTTGCTTTCTTCTGCACCAGTTAGCATGTAGAGTTAAGGTGTCTTTTCATTGGAGCGTTTTGACGCTCGTTTCCATAGGATTTTTATTGGCAACCCTTGAAGACGGAGATATAAACTTGTCACTTGTGTCTTCTAGCGTCTGATGCTATAAAGTTCAGAAATCTTAACTTTCTAGCGTCAACGATGAAAAATCACGTGACCATCCGAATCAGCTTCAAAACGCTCTGAAGTAAAGGAACCTTTAGTGTTAATTCATATCCTATTAATTTTTGTTTTTTACCAGCGATCAAAGCCGGATTCGGAGCTCATTCTCATTCCTGCTAAAATAGTGAATGTAAACTCTGCAGATCAATCTTTATATCTGCTTCGTATTTCAATAAAGGTGCAATTTCCATATCAATCGAGATGATGCACCATGGCTGTCTTTGTTGATATTTTTACCGTTCGAATAGGATTTCGAATAGTTGAACTGGGCACTGATATTCCCACAACTGCCTCCGACAATCGTTTTCAGCTACTTTCGTAAAAAAAACCTTTATAGCTGAAAGGATTGTTCTAGTTGGTCATGGTCACATAACTCAGCATAATACAAATGAAATCTAATCTAAATATACATATACAGCCTTCAAATCTCCACTCTGATTACGAGTGGCGCCTCCTAGATGAGACTACTGTCACTATTTTGAGTCAGAGGGATCAGAAACTGTAGAGATAACTAGGCTGCTCCTTCCCATTTCATTAAACGAGATAAATTCAATCATATACTTCGCTTAGTATGGTACAGATACGCTTATATTAAATGGTATTAACCAATAATAATATATGTGGATATCTCTACTGAAATAATTTCAAATTTAGGTTTGTATTTGAATATCGAGTGGTTGGGAGGGGTGATTCAGATCCTTCTAGAAAATTCTAGAAAAATAATGCAGATTGATTAGTTTTCACGCAATCTTGGTCTGAAAATTAATTTAAATCATCTGTATTAATGTTACTCACATGTGCTAGAGGCTCAGTTCGGAAATAATGATCGAAAAGTTCAAGTTGTCTTCCTGTTTTACATGATGACACTTCACATTCTAACAATTCAGTTAACTTCCTCAAGATGTAAAATATCTGCTTGTATTTTTCGTGAACTTCTGAATATTGTGGACAAGAAGGAACTGAAGTTTCTTTACACGTACAAGCCATATAATTGTTAATATCAGAGGATAAAAATTATATCTAGTACTTGAAAATAGGAGAGTTATATATTAGACAATTCTTTTGACAATGTACAAATGTCATAAAAAATTAGAGTTTTTTAAAAGATACAAATGACCGTTTAAATAATCGCCAACTTAAATTAAGCATGCCTTGTCTCGACTTTCCTCTGATCATTTTCGTGCTGTTTCAATCAATTGGAATACTTGAATAGAAAGAAAATCATTGATGCTTCATTACACGGATACACGGATATAAATTGATTCGATATATCGATGTTTGCACGAAGTATTTATCCATATGTTCGATAAGTCAATGTATGTGAAGCACCCCTGAACTACTAAGCCACAGATGACTGTTCCATAACATATCGTCAGTCGTCACAAAACATCTCGTTTCTGTGATTATCATACTGTTCTGATTGATGAAAAGTCAAATAAATTAATCCTTCAATTCAATTCTATCAGCTGATGAATGTGAAGAAAATGTTCCGGTATCAATTTCTTAAAAACGGTGTTAATGCTTTCTGAAGTCTGAAATAAACGGAAAAAAATCTATCCAAAATTTGAAAGTAACTATTTTTCAATTCAATAATAGAAGGTTATAGTTTCAGTTAAAAATGTCAGCAAACGCTAGCCCACATCATTATGAGGATGCTTTTATTACGGATATAAATCAAAAGATGAAGGTACCGGACAAAATAAGTTTCAATTCGGACATGAACGGTTTTACTAGGGATTGGACAAGAGAGAATATTGATATGCAAGTACCTGAAAGAATTTTGGTTGCAGGACACCATCAACATGTTGGTAAGATGGGCTATAAATAAGCTTCTCTGTATTTTTTCCTTTAATTAACAATCATTGAATGTTATATCAATAAGACCCAATGTGAATAATGCAAGTGTTGAGATATAAATGACGTTGATACTTAATTGTCTGGTAATTTCTAGTATACTTAATTGGTTTATAAATTATATGTTAACAAAGAACAAACAAAAACATTCCTTGGATTATTCTGTCACAAAGTTCACAGAATTTATTCTTAGCTTGGGGTTAAGGTTTAAATATACTTTAGTATTGGTGGAATTTATGAAACTCAATTGCATTCTTTGAAATAAGTTGAGAATAAACATCTAGTACTTTTGGTAGAATAATTTTATTTCGATATTTCATAATAGCATTTTTCTCAAATGTATGTTTTAAATAAAACATAGGTCTCAAAATTTTTCTTATAGAAATTTCAACGTTTTATCAAAATCTTATGTTGAAAGTATACTATATACATTCTTGAGGAACCTTTAGCGTAGAATATGAATGCCACTGGAAAAAACCATTACTAGCAGTTTCTTTAGTTAATATTAATTTTGTTAATGTGAATCTCAGGAGCAATCGTGAAATTCTGAAATGAATGGGAAAGCTGTCTTATACCAGGTTCTTCAACAAGTTTTGTCGTTTGATAAGAGAGGGCGTTGCTACTAGTCCAAATTTGTTTTTGTTTTGTTGGTACACTCTTCATATGAACGTATGTGAAGGTTCATTTCAATCTGTCAATTCATTCTTTGTTTACAAGCCATTTAGTGTCGCCGTGTCACAGTATTTTTGTACAATGGAAAAAATTGAATATCGAGGAGTGATAAAATTCTTGAAGCCTTGCAGACGATCCACGTGAAGGACGTCCAAAAGTGCATCAACAAAAAAAACAGGAAATGGTTTTCGAAGATCGTCGATTGACTGAGAGGATTTAGTGGAGGCTCTACACATCTCATTAGACAGTGTGAGCCATATTTTGAGTGAAATTTTGGGTTTTAGAAAGCTGTGTGCACAATGGGTGCCATATTCGCTAACAATAGAACAAAAACACATTCCAATGCGACTTTCTCAGCAACATTTGGAGCGTTTTAAAAGGATAAAGTGGATTTTGTGCGTTGATTCATCACTATGGTGAGATTTGGGTCTATCACCATGATCCTAAAACAAAACAAGAGGTTAAAGAGTGGTGTGAACCTGGTTGTTGGGCTTCCAAACGAGTTTGTGTCCGGAAATCGGCCAAGAAGGTTATGGCACCAATTTTTTGGAAGGAATTTTGTTTGTAGATTACTTGCAAACTTGTGAAACAATTAATTCTGAATATTATTGCAACCTTTTGGACCAGTTGAAGGAAAAAATTCGTGAAAAAGGATCCGGTTTGCAGAAGAAAAAAAATTCTTTTTCATCAGGACAATGCACCGTGTCGCATTTCGATAAAGGCTAAAATCCATGAATTGAAGTTCGAATTGTTGAAGAATCCACGGTATTCACCAGATTTGGCCCACAACGACTTCCATTTGTTTTCAGATCTCAAAAAATTTATGCGTGGCAAGCATTTTTCATCAAATGAAGAGGTCATAACGGCTGTTGAAGCGTATTTTGCAGACCTTCCGGATTCTCACTTCAGGGATGGGATCCACAGATTGGAGGATCGTTGGAGCAAGTGTATTAATGTTCGGGAGATTATACTGAATATGAAAGTGTATTTTGAACCATAACATTGTTTTTCTTATGGAACGACAAAACTTATTGAACAACCTGGTATCATATCCACTGGCTCAAATTTATGTGGTAGAACTGAAGGCTGTATGCATTTAGTTGACGTTATATTTTCCCTATTTTCCTCATATACAGGGTGCTTCAACGAAAACTAAACAGAGGCTATATCTACCAAGATATTTATTTCTGTTCAAAACGCAAAAACAGGTCAATTTTGGTTTCAAGGGGACATCTTTGGTTGGTTTTCAAAGAATATATATATATATATATATATATATATATATATATATATATATATATATATATATATATATATATATATATATATATATTCCCCAATCCACAAATTACTAGATTTGAACCCATTATATTTCTTTCGATTTTGTAACTCGTAATATACCATATTGAACTATTACCCAAAAATTTCCAAAACTCTCTCATCAAGTATTGTCTTGGGTGACTGAAAATCATTCCGCCTGATATAAATTAGCCCATCAATTGTGTAGATTGATTTGAGTCGTTTATTCTTTAGTTCTCGAGCCCTCTTCAACAATATGTCTCCTGCCGGAGTAGGATCTCCATTTAAATATATGCATTTATTTCCTTCCCTATACAATCAGTTGCTTTAGTACCCTTCAACTCAATGATCCTCTGAAGCATATCCATTTGGTACTTCTTGTTGGTGAATTTGACCAAAATAAGTTGTGATTTCTAGACATTCTTGCACAATTTAAAATGTTCTGTTTTTTGTTTCCATTTTAATAGCTTTTATTTTCATGTTAATTGGCTTCACTCTTTCGTTTAGCTGGTTTAAAACTCCTGTGACAACCAAATTGCTCTCTCTTTCCTTTTGTTTAAGAGCATTCAACTGCTTTTCCAATGTTTGTACTCTTCCTCGTAGGTTCTGATTCTCCACCTCCTAGATCCTTAGTTTATTCAATAGTTTCTCCATTTTTTCGCACTACTCCTCATACGCTTCTGACATGAAGGTCAACGAGTTCTGCAAGTCTGCCAACTCTCCCTTATCTGGTCTCTGTGCCTCTTGAAGTGGTCCTCAAACATCCTATTGCAAATTTCTTCCATATTTTCTTCATTCAACGGATTAGATGTTGAGCTTGTTTATGTTCCATCACACAAAGCTTTCCTTTTTTCCCTTATATGGTAGCAGTTCACCTTTTTATTTTTTGTTAGAGAGCCAGTATGATTCGCGTAGCTTTGATGATAATGTTTACCACATTCAATGCATGAAAACGAAGAGACCACCTTTTTTGAACACCACTCGCAAATTTTATGTATGATCTCATTTATATTTTCTGATAGGAGACAGATGTTACTACCTCGCTACAAAAAGTTTCCTCTGGTTACACTTTTACAATATTTACTATAAGGTATTATCAAAATTACCAATTTCCAACTTTTTCAATTTGCTAGCATAAAAATTCCGTAATATTATTCTGTTCCTTCATTATGACTTGCGCCTGCATTCACTTTTTATTACTTCTTTTAACAATACTAAATTCGCCAAATTGAATCATACGTCAGACACAAGTGCATGGTCTTGTGTTTATATATGTTGACAATTTTCAAACAAAACATGAATTAGCATGGTTTTATTAAAATTTCAAAATGAAAATATTTTCGATTGCTTTATATGGCAAAAAGCTTGTGAGAAATGTTCCAACTGATTAACACTTTTCGTTTTTGAAAATTGAATGTATAGCAAAATTGTACACTAATCGCTGTCTATCAGATCTTATATTCAATTCTTTTCTATTTCTCCATCTGCCTTGTTCTCCTCGATTCAGAGTCTGAATTTGTAATTTCCTCTGAAAAATTTGCTTGTTACAGAATAATTTTAATATTGAACTTTTTCTAGGAACGAGAGCCCCACCGAGAGAAATAGTTTATGATAAATCCATCCTATCTACAGATCCCTACCCTGGTGATGTTAGGGTGGCTACCCCTCCTCGAACCCTTACTTTGGACAAATATCCATTTCCAGAATTCGAGGAAACGAAACAAGAAGAAGAAAATCAACTGATCAAAAAACAAAAATTCAATACCACATTTGATGATTCAGAACTCTTGCTAAACCATAGAGAGTCTACACCTCCTATAGGAGGTAAATATTATATATAAGTACCGGAAAATGATTATTTGAAAATTTTAAAACGATTGTCAACATTTATGCTGTTGCTAAGTTGGCAAAACTGTTTTCTATAATGCCGCGAAGCTGGAACGCGATCTGTCATTCAGTTTCTTTACAGTGCCCTATTTTGTCCTATCTCACTAGTGTTTTTTTCGATTTTTAGAATGGATAAAGATACGAACAAATCATTGAATTATAAGCAGTTCATACCAACATTAAGTTTACAGTAGAAATAGCAATTAATATCTCAATACACCTGACAATAACATAATTGACTAACAATTTCATTTATAACGTCTACAGAAAAGAAACCTTCACATACTCAATTATTCCCATGGACTAATTTAATCATTTAAATCATAAATTAGTAGCTTATAATTCAATGATCCAAAGGGCCACTGTCACGGACAAACTCCAAAATCGAAATAATACTATCAGAAAAATTACCTTAAATAATGAAACACCCCCAACCCCGGTCTATGAAAGACGATGCAAAATGCATCGCTTTTATATACATTGCGATATCTGAATTATTTTATTTTCTTCCCATATTAATTACACCTAAGACCGAATGAAATCAGTCAAATGAAAAGCCATGTGATCGTCTAGTACCTGAACTTGCTTTGTAGTTCTTTTTATGAAATAGGACCCTTTTTCTTTGTTGTATTGTGTATTTGTAGTTACCTGTTCAACAAGTTTTTTTATGTGAGGTTTGATGTGATACGACCAATTCTTCGTCGCTTATACCATAGGTAAGAAAATTAGAAAATCGAAAACAGATGCGGGAACAATGTCTATTTGATCTTTACAGCATTAGTATTAAATTCTTATCCTTGCATTCTTTGGCGTCTTTGAACGAGTTTAATGAAATATCAGATCAGTTAGATAGAGGCCCAATTTGCCCTCACCCATATTTTGAGTGGAAGTTGTTACATTAGATTTTTATATACAGACTTAATTGGTCGTCACTCATATTACGAGTGGAAATTGGATTAATTATTATAAACAGGCTTAATCGGCCCTCACCCATATTCTGGATGGCATTCGGATATGAGATTATTATAGCCAGGCCTAATTGGCCCTCACCCATCTTATGAGTGGTAACTGACTCTATCTAAGGGTTTGGTAATATGATATCAAGTTTTCTGAATAGGTCGTTGCCCTGATACTCCAAACTCTGGAAGATTTGCTTTTAAAATTCTAAGGAACACGTCCACAGCTGACAACTTGCAAGCGTTCAATTCGCTCGACTTATAATCGAATTCAGTAATTCGTATAGTATTAAAACGTTACATATGAAACTAGAGGCGAGCCCGTAAAGCCATATGTGATTCTTTTTGCTCAACTGAGCGCCAACGGGCAGCATTAAATTTTTGTTTTGTTTTGTTGGCGCAATATTAATTTTATTGTGTCACTGACTGCGGATCATATTCTATTCCCATGTCGCGGATTTGCCAACCAAGGAAACATGCCCTCTGATCATACACCTGTATGTACCACAACGTCACATACATTCGACCAACTCAGACATTCTTCAAAACTTTCATACGGACAACATACAAGCCTCAATGTCTGTGGGTTCATACATGCGTATCGTCCTTGAGGCCATTTATATATATTAATGAGGAATGATATTATTCGTAGGCGATTATAACACCTGAATGCAGGGAAAGTTCCCTTATTGAGCTTAAGAGTATCGGACATCAAATCAATAACTTGAAAGTAAGATCTTCACCATAGTTGGATACAATGAAAATATAAATATCTTCGTTACAGATTAAGTATGTTCTGCGAAGTTATAAAATGAGATAAATATAAATACTGAATAAATGGATTATGATATTTTAAATAGACAATTGGCCCATTTATAGAAGCAAAGATAAGAATCAATATTAAATGTTCTCACATTCAAATGTATCGTTCATTAGATTATAAACAAAAGATTTGGATTGGCAAAATGGTTTAGTAATATTTCATTGATATTTTCAATATTAAACTTCATAACATTTCAAATTCAAATAGTTACCAAGCTACTGGAATCAGTATACAATCGTATAATTGCGTTTCAATAATGTTGTAGTTAGGTAAACAAATGTTGAAATCAATACTAAAGAATTTGAGTATACTTCAAATAATGTGTCAAGTTAAATCAACTGTGGAAATCAATATAAAATAAATTCAGTACATTTCAAATTTTTACCAAGTTAAGAAAGAAATGTTTCAAATTAGTCTATGGAAATAACTCTTCAAAATGAATATTAGAAAATGTCAGGGCAGTTCAAATAGATCATTTGCCAAGAAAAATACGTGAAAATAATTTGGAAATTGAGAAGTGATTATTTTAACTCCTCTCAGTGCGTTTAGAGATTATGTAGCATATTATACTTCAAGGAATTCGTGAAAATTAAATAGTGAACAGAAATATTGAAGGAAATTCAGAAAGTAATCATGTGGGACACAGCGAGGACGGTGCTTCTTCCCCTGTCGGGCTTCTCGGAGAGGAACAATTCTTCTGGACTTATGTTATGCACGATAAATTAACTTTAAATTTAAATCTGATTCACACTAGTAAGCAAATTCACCAAGCTTCGAAAACTGAATAACTGAGTAATAACTGCACATCTGAAGAAAAATAACTCAATAATCATCATCCTCTAATGTCGCGATCGTGATCCTTATATATGCGTGGCCCAGAAGCCCTTACATCCTCACTTCCCTCTGCCCTTGGTACTTACGTACCGGTTACATAGTCTTTTAGAAACGCGTTCCTTCGTCGCGACGTGGGAATTGCTGTTTGAGTAAATACCAGATGTTGTCTGGAACAGTGGCTACGAAAGGATGCTTCAAGAGCCTTCGGTTTTAAAGGCGAATATCGTTTTTGCTGGATTTCTTATCTGATTTAAGATAAATTCCTTCGTCTCGATATTTACGCTTTTGGGTGATTTTAAGCTGCTTTAAAAATACGTAATATTTTACTATATTGAGGGTTTAAAATAAAATTATCGAATCATTCTGGCAAATGACCGTCTTTTCACTGTACTTTTGAATTCAGATGAACCATATAAAATATTATGCAGGTACATCTACAAAATGCAGTTATCACAATTGATCATAAAATTCAATTAGATAAAAATCAAGAAATATATGTATAGTTTCAGCAAATCAAGAAAAAATATAGACCCCGGTTCTGGGTCGTCTCAATAACAAAACTCTTCTAGTTTTATAGACAAAATTATCCAACGTAAAGAAAAACATCATAAAACACAATTATTATATTGCATAAAAGATAATTGGAAAATACAGAAAAGGTGTAGCGACCATTTTGGTATGATTTTAATTATAATTGACGATAGGAACAGCATATTTGATTTTTTTCTGTTTCGTTATGGTGTTGGGTTAATTAGCAGTAATAAAAATTCGAATATTGATAAAAGAAAATCGGAAAATGGATTGAATGATTCTCTTGTCCTGTTCAGTAAGCATCATTATTAACTTAGTTGAAGATACACTCAAATTTTGATAGAATAACGTTTGTAGGGTCAGCTAGTTAGTTAATAACATTTGCTTGAGATCTATTATCAGTTTAGCTATAACAGTTCATGATTTTTTTTATTCTGTTTTATTATTCTTTCGAATTGTAACACCCTTTTTTCTATAACAGGTGGAGGAGATACTTTAACATCATCCGATGAGGTTTTGCACTTACGTAAACAAATGGCCAAATTGAACAGGCGTATTATGGCGTTAGAAATGGACAACATCAATCGGTTACAAAGAGATAAATTTGTTCTGGGTTTTGGCATGGCATATTTTCTATTAAAATTTATAGTGTGGATGAACAAAGATTAAAAATTAGGAAGATGAAATGTAGAAAATCCGAACTTGAACCTAATAGCTTCAAATTCTGTGCAGAATTTGCATGGTATTTTCATGTTGTTGATTTAGTTAGTTTTAAGGAAACCTTTTGTTTGACCCATAACATATTTTATTGATATTGTAATTTGGAAAAAGTAAGTCACAAGTTTTTCATGTATTTAATTATATTAAGGGATGACGAAATAAATTCTGTCTTTCAAATATATTCACGCCAATTTTTCACCTTGAATTAATTTTATTCAGATTCCTTGAATTAAAATCTTCATTTTCTTTCAAGAAACAAATAAGTTTGGATGGTTTATCCTTTATCATAAATACAGGGTGTTACATAATAGTATGTCACAACTTGAGGGGAAATCTACATGTAATTTTAAGAAAAAAGTTCATATAAACATAGGTCCGCAAAACCTTCATTACAAAGCTATAGGGTGTTGAAATTACCGGAAAAAATTGTTTTTCTCTTCAAAACTCCTGCAGTTTTTGTGATACTGGAGCCCAAATTTGGAATGCAAGCTATTTTTTACAGCCTCCATCATTACACGTCCTAAATTTTACCTAGAATCTACAAGGTGTTTTCTTTTACGGAGCCATGTCTCCTTTTGCCCTTTCAAAACTTTTTTGCAGTACGTACAATCGATTTTCGTCGTCTTCGTCCAATTAAGAAACTTTTTTGACACTAGTAATTTTTTCGTATCTCCGACCGTTCTCGAGCAAAAAATTATTTAACGATTGTATGCATTCGCTGAACTGAAAGCACTTCTAATGGCTGACGGAAACACAACAGAAGCTAGGCGATTATATCAGGTGCGCTTTCCAAATGGAGTAACACCAGACAGGCGAACATTTGCAAATATCCACAGAAGGTTGAGGGGAACTGATACTTTTACTGCAAAAATCATTTAAAAGTTGCAACTCATACTATGAAAACTCTAGATATTAAGGAAGCAGTTTTGAATTGTATTGATTTGAATCCTCATGTGAGTACAAGAAAAATTAGAAATCAGTTGAATATTTCACATGTTCTAGTTTGGAGGATTCTCCACAACTTTTTATTGTACCCGTTTCATATTCAACGCATCCAAACTCTACTTCCTCGAGCTTTTCCTTCAAGACAACATAATGTGGTTCATGCATGACAGGGCACCAGCACATTTCAGTGGAGAAGCTAGGGAATTCTTGAATAATACATTCAACAACCGATGGATAGGTCGGAGTGGGCCAGAACCATGGCCTCCTAGGTACCAAGACTCAAAAATTTGGTTTTTACCACTCCAGTGAACACTGTAGAAGAATTGAGAAATCGAATAATAACCTCTTATGACACAATAAGAAATACCCCAGGAATACTTCAAAGAGTGCGTGGTAATATGTGAAGAAGGACAGCAGCCTGTATTCTTGCAGCTGGAGGACATTTCCAACAATTTATTTAGTTTCTAATTGTTCTTTTTTTAGTTTGATATTGAATAAGTATAAGTTGAGTCTCAGAAAACGAGCTATCAAAATAAAAGCAAATTTTGGGCATAGCTATCGAGTATTTCTATTATTTTTTTTTATTTAGAGAATAACATACAACTCGAATAATTCAAATTCAATAATTTTTCACTCGAAAACGGTTGGAGATACGAAAGAATTACAAGTGTCAAAAAAGTTTCTAAGTTGAACGAAAATGACGAAAATTGATTGTACGCATACTGCAAAAAAGTTTGAAAGGGCAAAATGAGACATGGCCTCAGAAAAGGAAATACCTTGTGAATTTCAGTTGAAATCTAGGATGTGTACTAATGGGGGCTGTGAAAAAGCTTGCATTCCAAATTTGGGCTAAATGTCTCAAAAACTGCAGGAGTTTCGAAGAAAAAACCAAATTTTCCGGAAACTTCAACACCTTGTAGCTCCGTGACGAAGCTTTTGCGGACCTATGTTTATATAAATTTTTTTTTTAAAATTGCACGTAGATTTACCTCCTCAAGTTGTGACATACTATTATGTAACACCCTATATACACACGTGTTTTCAATCTTCATAGTTAATTTGCTTTCTCTAATATTAAGGACAATTTTCGTTGTATAATACCTTTCGAAATCATTTCGTTTTATAGGCCAGTCAACATATTTATTTGAGCTTACAATAATTCATTAAAAAATACACTTTTAAGATTGAAGAATCACAAAATTCCTGATTTTTCCTCACAAAAAAATTGAAATAGCTTATTCAAAACATTCACCAATTTTTAACTCTATCTGAATAGTTGTTTGCCCATCACATTTTCTCTTCTATGTTGATAGGACTATTGATTGAAATGAGAAGAATCAGAGTTGTCGTTTTTCCAGTTTGATACAAAATCCAGTCTTCGACTTCAGGATTGATTCTGAGACCAGTTCCAGAGTATGTGATGGTGTGGCAGGTAAGAGTTTGAAATGTCTGACAATCTTAGAAACTGTTTGTTTCACTTGGTTCATGGCAAATTTTCTTCCTGAAAAATGTAAATTGAATTCATTTATTACTACGCGAATTGACATAAACCTTCACCGTCAATCCTTAAACTAACCAAACTTTCTGAAAATAGGAACAACCAGTATTAATTTTGATATAAATCTTTTTTATTAAGCAATGTTTTCGCCTTCTGCATTGATACACACATTTGCACGCGCCAACACGTTGTCAAACGACGTCTTTATTTTCTTTTTTTGAATGCTCTTAAGCGCGTCGGCCACCGTACTTTCAATGGCCTCAATCGAATCTTGCTGCTTTCCTTTCATCGTCAAATGCAGCTTAGGCGACATATAGAAGTCGCAGATCAAGTGAAATAGGGTAAATATTGCAAGGAAATAATGTGATTTTTGATCAAAAATTCAGTTACAATTCTAGAACGATGTGATGGAGTATTATTGTGCAAAAGAGTCCTACTGCCGTTTTCTTGATATTCTAACAGGTTCGCCTATTCCTAGGAAGCGCGCATAAAAAAATGACAGAGATTGAGAAAAACGCATAGAAATAGTTCGTTTTGCTTGTTCAGAATTTTTTGGGAAATAAGAAAAGTTTTGATTATTCTCAACACGTTGAAATGCTTGGATGTAACATGAGCATTAAGTAACACTTTCTTTACAACCACCTAGACTATTTTCCTACTAATCTTCGGGATCTAAGTGAAGAACAGCAAGAGAGATTCCACCAGAATCTTTGGACTATCTAGCAACGCTATCGATGCTATTGGAATGCGTACATGATGGCTGACTATTGTTCGAGCATTCAGAACAGCTCACAGTCTACAACATCTGCAAGAAAATCTTACAAAAGAAAGTATTTTCAATTTAAGAATTTAATAAAATATGATCATTCTCAAAGAAATTGTGTTTTCTAACAACATTGGCCATGTTACATAGTTTCTAAACAAGAGCTGATACAGCAGTTTTAATCACCGATTTGAAATCATCGTTGAAAAGCAGAGTAATATCATGTGCCATAACTTATTCATCAGAATTGGTGTTGTGAGGTTCAATCCAATAAAAATTAAAGTACATGGAAAGATTTACCGACTAAAAATAATAAACGACGCGTCTTGTGAAATTTTATGAAAAATAGTGCCTGACATTTCACTGAATTTATTCCATTAGAAGTTCGTACTGTATATAACTTGGACCACGGTTCGACAGATATGTCAATGCGGCTAAGATTTTCAGAAGAAAAATATTCAAAACCTTTGGGTTTTTTCGTATCTGGATGCGATTTATTTCTTGAAATTTCACCAATATTGATGGCAAAAATATAATCTGTATCACTACAGAAATAGTATTTAACATAAAAACAACGATTAGTTAATAGTAATATAAACTTACCAATACAATTCCTCGACCCCGCACTGAAAGGTAAGTATGAGTATAATGGAATATTTTTATCATCTTCAAAACGCAGCGGATCAAATTTTTCGGGATCTGGATATAATTCAGGATTTCTATGAAGGCTATAAAAATTCAGCAATATTCCTATACCTGCAGGTAGGAGTTCACCATCTGAAGAAAATAGAAATATGTATTGAAATATTTCCTAAAGGAGGTCTTGGGCCAGCAAAATATGTGTTATTGTTATTTCCAAAATTTGAAAGTTGAATAATGCTTCAAACAATTAAGTCATCAAATTTCATGAACATTTTTGCCTGGCTTGACAACGATAGCCCCCAAAACGAGAAAAAGACGTACTTTCGTAATTATGCGGTAAAGTATGCTTCAGCTGATCAAACGAATATAACAAAAAGTTAATTCCTCGATTTCAAAACTTTTGAGATGATGGTCAACAGTATACTTTCAGTGTAAAAAAGCGCCTGTTGGGTGTATATTGGTGGAAGACCTAACCAACTCTTGTTTTTTTTTCTTTGATGTATCATGTATACCAATACTACGCTAATAACAGCCATTGAAGTTCCCCTCCATCCAAGAAAGGTAAAAAAAACTGCATACCTAGTCTTTATATCAAATGGCAATAAACTTGTTGAAGGCTATAATGATGAGAGGCTTGTGACTGTTGACTAATATACTGTCATACAGAATCTTGGCTTTGACTTCAGATATTATCGCTAAACCTAAAACTTTCGTTTTCCCCCGTCATACTCCAACTTTCGTTTCTTTTTATTTAATGTATCATGTATACTAGTACTACACCAACAACGACCTTTTAAGTCCTTCTAAACCTTCATCCCAACGTTCATTACTGGAAAGAAAGGTGAAATGAACTTCATACACTTTATATCGAACGCAATAAACTTGCCGAAGACTGTAAAGATGAGAGTCTTGTGACTGTTGACGAATATAATGTCATACAAAATCCTGGCTATGACTTCAGATATTATCGCTGAAAACTAAAACTTTCGTTTTCCCCCGTCATACTCCAACTTTCGTTTCTTTTTATAATGTATCATGTATACTAGTACTACACCAACAACGACCTTTGAAGTCCTTCTAAACCTTCATCCCCAACGTTCATTACTGGAAAGAAAGGTGAAATGAACTTCATACACTTTATATCGAACGCAATAAACTTGCCGAAGACTGTAAAGATGAGAGTCTTGTGACTGTTGACGAATATAATGTCATACAAAATCCTGGCTATGACTTCAGATATCGCTGAAAACTAAAACTTTCGTTTTCCCCCGTCATACTCCAACTTTCGTTTCTTTTTATTTAATGTATCATGTATACCAGTACTACACCAACAACGACCTTTGAAATCCTTCTAAACCTTCATCCCCAACGTTCATTACTGGAAAGAAAGGTGAAATGAACTTCATACACTTTATATCGAACGCAATGAACTTGCCGAAGACTGTAAAGATGAGAGTCTTGTGACTTGATGAATATAATGTCATACAAAATCCTGGCTATGACTTCAAATATTATCGCTGAAAACTAAAACTTTCGTTTTCCCCCGTCATACTCCAACTTTCGTTTCTTTTTATAATGTATCATGTATACCAGTACTACACCAACAACAGCCATTGAAGTTCTTCTAACCGTCATCCCTAGCGTTTATTACTGGAAAGAAAGGTGAAATGGACTTCATACACTTCATATCGAACGGCAATAAACTTGCCGAAGACTATAATGATGAGAGGCTTGTGACTGTTGACTAATAAACTGTCATACATAATCCTGGCTATGACCTCAGATATCATGGCTGTACTAACAGGTAGAGATCGATGCTTCCGAGTATCTATCCCCATAAAGGAGGATTTAGTGCCAGCGAGCTGTAACCCTTTTGGTCACGATCTGAGCCTGTTTACAGATGGTTCTAAAACTCCCAAGAGCATAGAGAGGAACCGATGGTGAACACATAACTGAACCTGGGGCTATATGCTACCATATTGCAGGTTGAATTCTAGGTCATCGAAACTTGTCGATATCCTTAAGGATCACTGTAGACTGCATGGAGCTACTTCGTCATGTATTTTGATCCCATGGGAGACGTAGGGTCTCAACACAAACTTCAATCGAACTCTGTTGCTTGCTAGAACTATAATCTCAGATCATGATTTTCCTCCTTCCGCTATTCCTTTAAGACCTGTTCTTCTTCGAGCTTGTTTGGGAATACTGTTAGTTCTTCTCAGTGTGTGTCGCATCCAGCTGTATTTTCTTCGTTCAATTGTTGTTATTTATGTGCTCTTGTTTGATTCGGTTTTATATGTCAACTATTGTATATTTTTTCCAGTTAATATGAGATTATCATTGTTTTTGTTGTTTATTCTCATTTACTTCGTTTTACATTTCTCTCTTTTTGTCTTCACTCTATCTTTTATGCCTACGATATTGTCACCACGGAGACACAATTCATCTGCAAAGTCGATATCTTTTAGCCTGCCTGTCATTCTCAACAAGATTCCTCTTTTTCGTCTTTGTCGATCTCAAGACTTTATCTACGACAATTAAAATAGTATTGGAGAAAGTAAGCTTTGTTCAACTCGTAATTCGACTGAAAAATGTTCTGTGACTTTGCCCCGATGTATATCCTGACGATTAACGCCGGCTCGGTGGCGTAGAGGATACGATTCTCGTCTCCTGCGCAGAGTTACCTGGGCTCAATACCCACAAAGTCGGTGCGATTTTTTGGATTCTGGGAATCGCTTGAGTATCCATCTTCCGGAGGATATGTAAAGGCGTCGGTCCTGTCTAACAGAGATGTGTTGGACATTAAAGATCCATCCCTCGACACGAGAGGGGTCGGGAAAAATTCCCGGGTTAGTGAGGTGACAGAATTCCCCGGCGTGTCATTGGCCGAAAGACGGAAATAGAGCACGTTAAAGGAATAACTACTAAACAAACATATCCTGACGATTGCATTCAACGTATCGGATTTTAATGATGTTGATGAATCTATGGATGTAATATACAAGGCTGTTTACAATTGGATGATTTGTTCTAAAGTGAGTGTATGCAAGAATGTTCCTACCGGAATTCAGCTTGTTCCCTTCCCAGCTTTTTATCTACTGTTTCTCTAATTCCGTCAATATTTTACTTGCCACCGATAGAAATGTGACTTATCGCCAGTTCTTACAATCCTATGTCTTCTCTTTTGGTATTTTCTCTCTCAGTCCTGGTGATCAATCTATGGGAAGACTTTCTTTATCCCATATTTGCTGTATCAAGGTATAATATATTCCGGCCATAGTGGATTCATTGCATCCAAGATTTCTATTGGTGGATTATTTACACCTGGTGATGTACATCTTCAAGGCCTTGCAATTTATAACCTGTTAGCGGCATTTGTGACTTTTGTATCTTCATTTGTTCTTATGTTTTGTGTGTTGGTTGTTTTTTCCTCTTCTGCTCCTTTTGCCAAAATGGTTGGCTTGATCAAGATTCCTTCAAAATATTCTTTCCATGTTCTCCTCTGGTCATGTTCATTGGCTAGAAGTGTACCTTCTTTGCTCCTTATTTGTCTATAAACTGTGTTTTTCTTTTTTGCTTATGTTAATGTTGTTTCATATAGTTCTTCAGAATTTCTTCCTCTTGTTGCTTTTTCATCTATGTTGGCTTAGTCGTCTAACAATTTTCTCTTGTCAGCTCCTAAATTTCTTTTCAGTTCTCTATGTTTTCACTGTAATACTTTGTATATTAATGTAGTTCCAGATGTCTTTAGCATTTTGAACTATTTTTTACTTTCTTTTCTCCCGTTGATGTTTTTCCAAGTTTTGTCTATAACTCATGACGAATTGTTCTTTTATTTGAACCTTAGACTCCCCTGTACTATATATTGTAGCATTTCTTCAATCTCTTTCGAATTTTCTTAGAAAGTTTTTTCATAAAATTCTAGTGAACTGAACTTGTTTCGTAGCTTGAGTTGAAATTCCTGTGCTTTTCTTCAATTTTAAGCTGTGGGACATAGTATTTTCTTTGAGTTTATTCTTCCTGAGTTCTGAAAACTGCTTTTTTTTGTCCTTATATCTGATGTATCTAAATGATGGTTAGATCCACAACTTGCTTCGCTTCTTACTCTTGTGTCGAGAAGAGAGCAAGACTCCTCGCTCAAGCTCAAGACTAGTTTTGAAATGATAGATCGTAAAGCTTTGCTACTAAATGCGATCGTTCCATTACAAAATAGAGCACGAAAAATAAATATTTGGGCGAATAACTAAAAAGGAAATCTACTCCCCGTCATAATATTATAGATTTGGACCATTAGACGTTTTCCATTTCATTTGCTTTGAATTAGATTAAAATTTTTATGTTATGATCTCAGTCAATATCGAAGTAGCCTGACGATTTAGCGCACATAAGTAAGACTTTAAAGTATAAAAATCGTTCAAGAGGTCATAAAACATCGAGCTTAGTATACTTCCTCAGAAAACGTAAGAATAATTCTTTTCCCACGAAGCGTGTTAAGAATTTTGAAATGAAATATTTGTGAAATTAACTACACTTACTGTAATATGTATCTTCATGTATTTTTCTTCCTATCAAAGGAATCGGAGGAAAAAGTCTAAAAGTTTCCTTAACCACCATCTCTAAGTATTTCATTTCATTCACATCAGAATAGGTACTTGGTCGGTAGAATGATTCATGAAATATCATTTTTTGTTCTTCTATTATTTGTTCCTGCAAAATATGAGTACAAATATAAAAGAGAACATTCAACAATTTTTCGATCAGCAAATGATATTTTATGTGTAGATAGTTATGTGTTCACTTAACCAACATAGTCGCCGATAAGGGCTACAACAGTGGTGACCTGTGTGGCATCCTCCGAGATCCAAATAGAAATTACCTTGACCCCACAACTATCCCACAAAACCCTTATACTTTATGTATACGACTGGCGTCCTCACGAATTGAAAATATAGTGACCCAGCCACCCGACCTACAATACTATGAAATCACGAATTTGAGGATGGCATCAACGAATTCCAAACAGAGTTGTGAACCAGTATTAATAATCAGAAATAATGTGTGAGAATTTCAAACACAACCCTTTAGATAATAACAGATAAAAATCAGAATTTTAATTTGGTCCTTCAAAGATGAAAGTGATGAAAGTAATAAATCGCCTTGTGCGAGTTTAGGAACTAAGGCAATACTTCTTTTGCTTGTTTTTATATATTGTTCCGTTTTTTATAGCGTCTTACGCCTTATGCTTCCCAATTTCCAACCTCTTCGGTCTTGCCAATCTCCTGGTCCTAAATTTTTTCTGACATTGCTTTCTTTATCCCACCGATCCATGTAGTCTTTGGTCTTCCTCTTTTCCTTTTTGCTGTTGGGGAACACTTCATTATTTGTTTGGGGATTCGGTCGTTACTTATTCTTTCGACATGACCATACCAGACCAGTTGACGTCTTTGGATTTCTTCTATAATTGTTGTATCGATCGGTTTGTGAGTCTGTCGAGTCTGGATTTCAATCAATCAATCAATCAATCCATTTATTAGTTCCATTGAACATAAATTGTTGTAGAACACGTCATCATAAACAAAAAATACATAAAAAAACAAACAGTGTAAACAGAATAAAGACCTAACAATAAGAGACGAAATCTGCTGAGACAAATATTGTCCTCAAAATACTCCTGGAGAGTGTAGTATGGTGTCCTCCTAAGGTAAGTATTTAATCTTCTTCTCAATTTATTTTGTGGCCACCCTCGTGCCTCCTGTGGAATGTGATTATAAATTTTCACCAAAGCATAAACAGAATTGTTCTGAAGTTAAGTATGCTTAAATCTGGGTAGCCTCATATCGTTCTTAGCTCTGGTGTTATACTCATGTTCACGCTTAGTCTTCACAAACATGTCTCTATTATTAACTATGAACATAATTGCTTCATAAACATATAGACTCACAACAGTTAGCACTGATCTTTCTACAAAGTGAGCCCTGAATGCTTGTGTTTTGCTCAGCTTAAGAATCCCACGATTTCATCTCTTCTGCAACAAAAGGAGCCTCAAGATATCCGATGAATTCCCCCACATAACTATTCCGTATCTCAGCCTACTATCAATGTATGCATTGTATGCGGTAAATGCTGTGGAGACATTCACAAGTTCGGACAGTGTTCTTAATGCATACACATATCTGGCCATATCATTTGCAAGTTGGTTTACATGATCACCCCAATCCAGTCGATAGTCAACCGAAACACCCAGGAATTTAAGGCTATTAGATGAAACCATGGCAGTCTTATATCCATGAGATATGGGTATGTGTTCTCTTTCATACGCAAACCTGACAAGTTTGGTTTTTGACTGTTCATTTTCAACTCATTTTGAGAAAACTAGGCATCAAGATCGACAAGCACATCGTCCACTACCCATTCCAAAAAATCCGGATCGGCGAGCACCAGAGCAGTGTCGCCTGCAAATTGGACCATGAATTCAGTTGTACGACCAGGTAAGTCATTGGTATAAATCAGGTAAAGGAGGGGACCCAAAACCGACCCCTGCGGCCCCCCTTTCAATAGCCAACATCGTTGACTGCAGTGTCCTCTCAGTTGTAGGCTCTTTTTCAGCAGATCTTCGCCAGAAGTCCATTTCTAAAGCCAAAAGTAGTCTTTCTAATTTTTGATTAATTTGCCAAGTTTCACATCCGTACAGCACCACACCTCTGAAAAGCGAGTTGAAGAGGAGTCGCTTCTTTTCTCGAAATATGCTCTTAGATCACAAATTGAGTTCAGGCTGCCTATTGCTTGTTTTCCTTGGTTCCCAGGTAAACATAGTCATCGCAAGCTCTTAGTTTCTCTCCCTCCTCTAACTGCAAGTCTTCTTTTTCTCCTCCAACGCACAAGTATTTGGTTTTTGTCTGGTTTACTATCATCTCCCAGTCTTCATATTCCTTGAAGAGACGCTTTGCCATGAATTCCAGATCTTTCTTGTCTTGGGCTGTGACAACCTGGTCATCTGCGTAGTGCAGAGTGTAGTTGTTATCACCTAGTTGAAAACCCACATGACCTCCTCCATTTTTTTAGTGCTTGGTTCAGATATATCTTGATCAGAGTGAGGGACAGGCAGCACCCCTGTCGAAGTCCTCTGGTAGCATCAAATTTCTCCAACAGGTTTCTCCCCAATTTGATCCTGGAAGTCGATTGGTGGTACATCTGCTTGGATGTTGTTCATTGGAGAATTCTCGAGAACCTTCCACAGCTTCCACTGGTACTGTATTGTAAGCTTTTGAAAGATCCACAAACAACAAGTGAACTCTATTAACAGTGTTAGTTTTGAGTGATCTGATTAGTTTCCATGCTCTTGATGATCTTGTTCCTTCTATATAGCAGTCTATCTCTTCGCATTTTCTTTCCGATGTCTCGTTTTTTTCAAGTATTATGCTTTTAAATTCACCTAGCTCTTCTTTATATGCTGTCCTGTCCTCATTATTCTTCGTACTCAACCATTTTCTGTACGCTGTCTGTTTTTTATCTTGTTGTTCTGTCAGTTTTACATCCCATGTAACCGTGGCATTCCTTCTTGGTATATTATTTTATTACGCTAACGCTTCCTGTGCAGCTGTGTGCATTGATTCTACTATATGCTCATATTGGGTACTTGTCTGTTGTGTAAGATAGTTATCGTTGAGTTTCTGATTGAGCCGGTTTTGGTATAAGAGTTTCGTGCTTTCATTGATAAGACTACCTTTATTATATCTTTTTTGTTTCACTTTCTGTTGTTTTGTACTGTCTGATGATTGTTTGTTATTATCATTGATGTTTCTCTTAGCTATGAAAAGGTAATGATCTGAACCACATTGAATTCCTCTGTATCCCTCGTATCTTGGATGTCGAATTTGGTATCTTGCCTTGCAATTATGTTTTCGATGATGTTTTTCAACCCTCTTGTGTCTGGGTGCCATGTGAATGTGCTTGTTTTTACTTTTCTTTATATTTTTCTGCTCACTAAATTATGACAGATACAACCCAATAAAAAAATGCGGTCATAATAATTGTGGTGCCGCTTGTCAACATTATGCTCACGATTAATATTTGCGGAAACCAATATTTTGGTTTTTCATAGAATACTGTGCAACTGTAATCAATCGCTATTTATGGGTAGTCATATTATAACGCCGTTTTCTGAGGAAACCATAATGAATGAATTTGTAATTGTATAGTTATGCAATATACCATATTATATTATTTGAATTGTAGAGGCTTTCACTTGATAGAATTTCATATCAAATAAAAACAAATCAAACGATTTAGAATTCTAGTAGAATTCTAAATCCTTTGATTTATTTTTCATATTATATTACCTGAACTGCTGGATGATTTGCTATATTATACAGAACAAAACCCAAAGCTGAAGCTGTTGTATCGTAACCCTAGAAAAACATTTTATTATCAATATATCAAAAGTGCTTGAAGGAAAGTTACAGCAAATATGAATGTATCCACTTCTTCTCGAATATGTGTATCTGCTATAGGATTGCCGTTTTCATACCTAGCTGTTAAAAGGGTATCCAAAAGAGGTTTTTTATTTCTTTTCATATTGATATTGTCGGATTCATCCTGATTATTCAGTTCTTCCTTCAATTTTTGACTACGTTTTCTTATTACGTCTAGATCGAAATCATGAATGATCTTAATCGAATCTTTGGAAATTTTGTAATCTGGATGGAATTTGAATATAAAGTCGAACATTTTCAACGGATTCAACGCTCTATCAATGATTATTCGACTCAATTCACGGACTGCGTGAAGATATTCGGAGTTGTCATTTTCCAGTGCATTCACAGATGTAGCCATAGAACTTTCTGAAAAAATGAGAAAATGATACTGAAATTAATTTGAAGCTTCAGTTTTCTGCCTTCTTCTCTTCAATATACATTATGTCAGAAAAGTAACTGATTATTAAGAAAATCTGCTCAGAACGATTGTTAAAATCTTTGTTGTTGCTAAGTTGGCACAACCGATTTCTATATTGACGCGGAGTTTGAACGCAATCGGTCATTTAGTGTGTTTACAGTGCTCAATATAAGTGTCAAAGTCGATCAAAAATCATGGTAATGTTAACTGTTTTTTTTCATCCCGCTGTTGGAAATGGAACAGATTCATTCCAGATCAAAGGATGTCATTTTTCGAAACACCATTCACATCCCAAATTTCAACTATTCCATTTTTTTGCACTAATACTTGAATAGCTCAGGGCGATAGATAGTCTCCTCTATTTTTCAGTAGCTCACTCTGTATCTTCTACAGTTTTCAATCAAAAATGAAAATTCGTCCACGGGGATGCAGACAAAGATAATACCTTTCTTTCGAGGTATCACTCGACCCATCTACCCTCTTCCAAATTTTCAAGGGTGGTAACCCCTGCTCTAAGGGTTGAAATTCGAGATGAGGATGGTACTAGATGATGACTGCAATTGATCAGCATGGAGCTGTTCCATTTCACTTCACTGAAACTTGAATAGTCTCAGGGAAATAGTCTTCCCTATCTTTCAGTTGCTCACCCTGTATCTTTCACAGTTTTCAATTAAAAATGAAAATTCGTTCAAGGCAATGTAGACAAAGATACCACCTTTCTTTTGAGTTATCACTCGACCCATCTTCCCTATTCAAAATGTTCAAGGATTGCAACCCCCTCTTAGGGGGTTGATATTTCAGGCAAGTATTGTACCCCAAAAGATGTCCCCCTTGAAACAAAAATCGACCTGTTTTTGCGTTTTGATCAGAAATGAATATCTTGGTAGATATAGCCAGACTTTTTCCTCTTTCCAAAACTCGAGTTACTAGTTATGAATCGAAAGAGGTAATTCGATGCGAGAATTCAAGTCAATTCCGAAAAAAGCGTTTGAAAGTGTTTTCATGATTGTATTATTCGTTGACGTAAGTGTATTATTTCGGAATGTATAACCATTGAAGAATTTCATTCAAAGAACAATAGATAGATAGATAGATAGATAATTTATTGATACATTACTACAGAAAAGAATCACAAGTATTTTGCCAATCGTCGATTAAAAACAGTAAAAACAACAAATTTTGTGAGTAGCTACAAAAATACCCACAGTAATACATAGTACATTATACAGGAATACGGAAAATTTTAAAATTCAAAATTTACCCATCCTAGCGACTAGGAAAGAAGACTTATGTTATTGAAGCCTTCAAAAGAATATAAAACATTTCGTATCAATATATACTTGATGTGAGTTATAAATTCCTTCAGAGGCAGCCTAAGAAAATCTTTTCTAATATCAAAAGCATGCCTGGTGTTATGAGTGTGAGTGTGGGCATTGAGATTGAATAGGTGGAAGTTCTTCTTCACATAGACAAGGCACTCGAAAATGTATAGAGACGGCAATGTTAGGATATTTAGTTTTTTAAAAATATGCGTGCAGTCCTCACTATAGCCAAGGCCCCCCAGTACTCTGATGGCATGGCGCTGCAATCTGAACAAAGCCTGAAGTTCCGCACAATTGCCCCACACCAATATACAGTATCTAAGATGAGACTCAACCAGTGCAAAGTGAGCCGTCTTCAAGATATTCCGTGAAACCGAACAGGAAAGATTCCTCAGAACAAATATATTACAGTTAACCTTCGAAGACAAATGACTAGAATGTCTATCCCATCTAAGACCGGAAACTAAGTGAACACCCAGAAAACATACACCATTCCTCTCATCATAATCCACACCACCTCTATGTCTCAGACTGATCAACGAGCTCTGCGTCTTCTTAACATTCATGACTGAATTCATCACTATTGAACCATTTCAAGGCACTCGACCGCGCCTTCCCCGACAGCCCCCGTAGTTCAGCAAGGTCTGAACTACTCTCTGAGACCGCTGTATCACCCACATGAAGAGTACTTGAAGCAGCTGAGATGAAATCAGGGATGTCGTTTATAAAAATAAGAAACAGTATTGGTCCCATTATAGAACACCTATCTCAACTGCTTTCTTCCCAGAGAAAACACCACTGTCGAAGACAACTTGCTGCCTACTAGACAAAAATGAGCTGATGAAACCAACGCTTGTATCCTTGAGACCGTTAGCTATAAGTTTCCACAGGAGCTTGTCATGAGAGACGCAGTCGAACGTATTGGACAGGTTAGGGAAAAGTGTCAACCTTCCGTAGAATGTTAAATATCCTTCCCTGAAGGAGCTGGTTTCCTGATCCACTCTACATAATTATCGTCAATCACCAGGCCAGACTACCAACTACTTATCTCAATCCTTTGTAGTGTGACGAAACATATAAATGCAACGAACTGACACAGAGGCCACTCACGAACCCCCCAAAAAACCATAAAAACAAAGGGTAGATATCAAACAGAAATCCTCAAGAAGTCACACTAGTTTGACTATTTACCGCAACGATACACACTGTGCCTGCGATATGTCGAAAGACTAACGCTCTTCATTCTTGTCTGGCTGTCAACCAGTTATACATCATATCTCAACAATGATAGCATGCGAAATAATCGCAGGGGCATACACATTGAAGAATTTTATTCAAGAATATATCCTTCTATGAAGGAACTGGTTTTATGATCCGCCGCTCATAATCATCGTCAACCATCAATGTGTCTACACATATAGCGATAATTTCGCATGTTATCATTGTTGAGATAGAATGTATACCATTGTAAAGAGGCTTCGCTCCACCTCTTTGTCCTATTCAATTTTGAGAGGTTAAATCGTCCCCTCTAGGAGGATTGCCCATTAAAACCATGAATATAATCACTACGGGATAAAAAATAAGGTGGCTATCTATGATAATCAAAAATTTTATTCGATATTTTCGAAATGTTTACTCACCGCAAACAACATCAAAGGTGAATGA
Source organism: Cryptolaemus montrouzieri (assembly GCA_013387265.2). Classification (NCBI taxonomy): domain Eukaryota; kingdom Metazoa; phylum Arthropoda; class Insecta; order Coleoptera; family Coccinellidae; genus Cryptolaemus; species Cryptolaemus montrouzieri. The sequence continues at coordinate 120,393,935 of JABFTP020000144.1, read as the reverse complement.
AGAAATAATAGGATATATATCCAGACTGTCCTGTCCTATATGATCTTCCAATTTTCTTACGAGAATATTACTGGTATTTTCCACAACTTGAATATGATTTTCGAGAGCTTGGTAATTGAATGCTTGGTTTAGAATTCTTCTATGCGTTTTCCAACGGTCACCTAAGAAATTAAATAAGTATTACAGAATATCAAATTTAATAAAACTGTGAATAAGGAAATTATAATTCATGAAGCAAATCCTTGAATCAATTCGTTAACAAGCAAGCACAAATGCAGTATCCGATACCGGAGTTCTTTATAAACAAAAGATGATGCAGTAGGAAGAATTATATCCAAAAATTATCTCATTTATTCAGTTAATTGTATTCCTTTTTGTTGCAAACACAATTATGTGTTATTAAGTTATTAAGATTCATTGGTATGCTCAAAGATGGACTGCATAGCGAAATGTACTGAAATAAACCCAAATGTTATCAATCGGTTATTGTACCGTTTCAAAGAAACTGGAAGCTTAGAAAAATGCCATGAGTATCGTTCATGGATGAGTTTTCAATCTAGGAGACCACCACAGCATTTCAGGTGGGTCAAGAAGAGAATGGTTTTCGATACGTTGTAAATTTCCATTTTTCGATCACAACGCTGTATTCTTTAGCAAAATCGTATGTTTAGCCAAAGTTGATCTGGAACATTCACAGCTTCTGAATTGAACTCATTTGACCCATTTTTAATCAGTACAAACTGCACTCTATCTCGTAGATGAGTCTCCAGCAACTCCGATCGACGAAAAAGTTCGTATTTTTCAACCTTTTTCAGAAGTATGCCTTGACACACACAGTCTAAGACCCTAACAGTGTCCCATAAAAAATCCCCCAGCGCATTCCCCCGACTCCACGTGTTCCACAACACCCTCATCAAAGACGTGTATCGCATCAGTTGAACTGCGGCCCAAGCGGAAACTAAACTGATTGTTTCTAAGAATGTTATGAATACTTGAAAAATTTCAAAGTATATCGAGGTAACAATATTCAAAAACAATGGAAGCTAGTGCTATGGGACGGTAGTTATCCATTTTTCCAGTATGGCCCGTTTTATGAACCGGAATGATCATGTTGATTTTGAGGTTAGTTTGGAAAAACTCCTCAATAAGGGAACTTAAAAATCACGTGGGTCAATTTCTTGGACATTATATGCAGACACTTTTTCAGCCGAAAAGCTGATATTGCGTCATGACCAGCAAAAAATTTAGGTATTAGTTTCTGTTTAACCAAATTCATTAGTTCAATTTCAGTAAGCGGATGCAGGAGCATTGTGCTAGAATTACTTTTGATTTGGTCATTATAGTCAGTCTTGGGGTCGTAATGATAAGAAATTAATTGAATCTATTTGCTATTAGTACCTCAAGTACCTTACCATTTTATTTCACAAGTTTGATTTCTATAGGTATTTTTACTGCTTAATGTATTTATTTTTCGCAACTGTCTTCGTTGGATTTTTTAAGCATTTAAGAGCCTTTCAAAACGACATCGCTTTCTATTTTGGGCTAATAATGCGAGTCGTTTATTGTGCTTATGATAGACCATGACTATTAATAGATAAATATACAGTCGGACAAGGAAATAACCCTGTTGATTCCGTTTTTTCATTTTGAGTACGGAACCCTACAAAAATTACTACATAAATTGATTGATAACCTGATTAGCAATCGTGAAGAACGTGAAATGAGTGATGCTAGGCTATTCGAAATTAGATTTGGGTTGTTGGTTGCCTTCTGCTCAATGTCGTCCAAATGGTTTACTAAAGGCATTGAATAAACTTTGTCATTGTAAATGTAATCTATTATCAATATTTCTCAGCGACAAGTAGAATATTTCATCGAGCCTAAACATTTCACTCAGAAATTGATCAATAGGTGTTTCCTATATTTTTGTAGAATAATATGTACATCAATTTAAAATAGTTACCTTTTGCGATGAGTAATCCATCTCCCAACCAGTCTTTCAGATATTGGTATTCTTGCGGTTTGTGGGTGAATTTCGATGTACTTGTTATCCATTTCAAAAACTCATGATTTGAAACAACCAACAACACTTTTGGGCCAACTAGTAGTTTGATAATTCCATTATTTTCCAGCAAATGCTTGTGGAAATATGGCAATAATTCTGAAATTGATATCAGAAAAATATCAAGGAATGATTATATTAGTGCAGTATTTGAGTGAAGAACGCTATACGCAAGGATCTCGAACTACACACATTCAAATTTATATGGAATCACTCGGCATTTCACATTATTGATTGTTTTTAACCATGCATCTTTGACAACTTGTGAAGAATGAAGTTTTTGTTGTAAAAAACTGGATAGTATGATGAGAAATGCTGAATTATCACCACATGTTCGGGATATTTTACTCATTCGTCACTGAGATTTGAAACTGTAAATTTCAAAATTTAAAAAAGCATATAATCATTATTGAAAATGCCTTACGTTTGATTGTCCGATGTACAGAGGGCTCGAATAATTGTTCTTGTTGAAGAAGGGGTGACACAGAGGGATATTACGCCAACAATAGGGGTATCACTGGGGGTGATTTCAAAAACCTACGCCCGACACGTGGAGCTACATTCTCTCTAAAATAGGCCTAGAAGAATAAGGTAATAAGATCACGTCAGAAGAACAAGAAAACTTCTTGTGCCAAATTGCAAGAAGAATCCATAATGCGTCGTACCCCATACTCCAAAGGCAATTTCTGGAAGCAAGAATCATCAGTGTATATCAGTCGAAACGATACGTCAAAGGCTTCGTTCATGGGGTTTATATAGCAGAAGGCTCTTAAGAGTTCCAGAGCTAACCAGACAACAAAATATTAACAGACAGTGTATCGAGCACCAAAATTGGAATATTGACAATTGGCGAAATGTTGTTTTTTTGGATGTGACCAGAATTGGTGAAGGATCGGATGACTGCCGGATTCGGGTTTAAAGGGGTTGTGGAAGGTAAGATACACTCCGAGCAGCAAGGCAAATTCCGAAATACCAAGGGGGCAGTATGCTGTTTCAGGGTGGCATTATGCTGAGAGGCAAAACAGATTTGATTTCGTTTTCTGCGAGTTTTACGACTAGAAATTACATGGACCTAGTGCTGGAGCCCATAGTGAGACTCCGGCGAGGTGCCCACGATGAGAATTTCACTTTTATGCAAGATAATGCTCCTCCGCATACCAGCAACATCGCGCGACGTTACAAATAGAGGGAATCGCTATTTTGGACTGGCCAGCTTGCTCCACAGACCTAAATCCTATTGAACATTCATGGGATAATCTCAAAAGGAAAATTAGATTGCGCTAGGATTATCAAAGATCACCACAACAGCTCATCCAAGCCGCCACAGAAGAGTGACAGAATATCACCCCAGAGGGGGTCAAAAACCTAATCCAAAGCATTCCTAGACGTATGCAGGCTTGTATCAGGACAGAAGGAGGTAATACAAGCTACTAGGGCCGAGAAAACACCCACTCCGTGAGGAAACAATTTTCAGTTTTTTGATACATGCGGAAAAGTCTTTTATTTCCTTTTACTTGTTTCTTTCTTAAAATAAACCTTAATTTATTCTTTTTCTCAATAGAAATATCTCAAAAAGGAAATTTCTGAGTTAATATTTAAAATATCGGATAATTCCATATAAATTTGGTTGTGTGTAAGCTCAAAATCTAACCCAACCTTATTTTAACAGAGACATTAACTAAGTATACTACTCCTACTATACTATACAGGGTGCTTCAACGAATACTGAACAGAGGCTATATCTACCAAGATATTCATTTTTGATCAAAACGCAAAAACTGGCCAATTTTTGTTTCAAGAGGGACATATTTTGGGGTACAATACTTGCCTGAAATATCAACCCCCAAAGCGGAGGTTGCAATCCTTGAACATTTTAAATAGGGAAGATGGGTCGATTGATGACTCAAAAGAAAGGTGGTATCTTTGTCTACATTGTCTTGAACGAATTTATATTTTTAATTGAAAACTGTGAAAGACACAGGGTGAGCAACTGAAAGATATGGAAGACTATTTCCCTGAGACTATTCAAGTTTCAGTGAGGTAAAATGGAACAGATCCATGCTGATCAATAGCAGTCATCATCGAGTATCATCCTCATCTCTAATTTCAACCCCTGGAGCAGGGGTGACAACCCTTGAAAATTTGGAAGAGGGTAGATGGGTTATTATTATTATTATTATTGAAGTAATTTAAGGCTGAGGACAAGTCCTATAAAAGCCTAATAACAAAGAAATAATTTCTATAGTATTGCAAGCACAGCTTAGCCATAATTAAATATGCACACATATATAATAACTAAATCCACTTATGTTCAAAACTAAATCTAATCAAACAAAAGAAAGTCGAATTTGAGTGATAACTCGAAAGAAAGGTATTATCCTTGTCTGCATTTTGTGAAAGAATTTTCATTTCTGATTGAAAACTGTAGAAGTTTTGTACCCCAAAAGATGTCCCCCTTGAATCAAGAATTGACCTGTTATTGCGTTTTTATCAGAAATGAATATCTTGGTAGATATAGCCTCTGTTTAGTTTTCGTTGAAGCATCCTGTATATAGATGATCTTTGACAGAGAAAACCAGTGTATCGAGGAATGCCAAAATGAACCTCTGCATCTGTCATTTCTTAAACCATTCAAGTAATATCTATACATCTTTCGAATATTTGGCAATATAACAAACTTTTCTCTTAGAAATATCTCAAGATTCATTGAAGGTTCTGAATATAGTGTTCTTGATTTGGATTATAATATTCCACTAGTTGTTCAATTAGTTGCAGTCTTGAGTTATATGAGAAGGTTCTTTCAGAACGAGGTTCGATAGAAAATCTAAGAGATGGTGTTAATAGCTAAATAGATACTACTGATTACTGTAACCTTCTAAGAACTTGCGTATCTCAAAATTATTTTCAATTTCCATGAAAATTTCACCAACAAACATGACTTAGCAAAAAAACATATACTATTCTAGTACCGATTTGTAGATGATATTATGGTAGATTTCCAGGACTTAAACAAGCAAATTGATGGATTTCTGCAATTCTGAATGAAGTCCATACCAAGATTAAGTTTACAGTAGAAATAGAAATTAATAACTCAATAAATTTTTCAGACTTGACAATAACTAAATGGACTAACAATTTCACCTATTACATTTACAGAAAAGAAATCTTCATTAACTCAAATATTCTCATGGACGCATTTAATCACTTAATTTACAAACTAGCAGTTTATAATTCAATGATCCATAAGGCTTTTATTTCACTGTCGCCGACAAAGTGAGATCTGGCGTTATCATGCATAAACGAAATGTTTTCACCCATGTTTGATGGGTGAAATTGATGAAAATTCAGGGTTTCACTATTCACGATGAGCAAATCATGCCGACATTTGAAAAAATTCTTTTTACAGCAGTATTGAACCTCCATCAAGACCATAGGTAGGTAAAAAATTGCATTGGGTGTATCTCTCATTTCGCCGTCTGTACAATAGAGAACGTCCATCGCAATGAAAAGACCAAATCTCGATTCATCTTCAAACAAAACCTCCTCCCGGTCAGCTTCTACCAATTGACATGTTCCCAAAATTCAATCGGGCTTTTCTATGCCACGGTTAGAGCTGGGCCTCGAGCTGCGACATGAGGCCTCAAACCAAATTCCCTGAGACGTTCTAGTATCGTTTCATTACTTATTTGCACCCTACTGTTCTGTCGAAGCTGCATTTGAAGATGCCAAGCATTAGAGAACCGTTATATAAACGAGGAAATAATGGTCATGGATCGCAATTAATGCTCGAGGTCAGGAGCCCAGGTTCATGAATATCATGTACTTGCGAATTATTCTGAAATAAGTTGATTGGGACACCTTAAGCGTTTGGCTTTTTCTTCTATAAATCTAACCTAGGTCATCTAACACCACTGCTTCAGCACATTCTGTCGAAGTCAAATTTTGTGATTCACGTTGCATTATTACCGAAAAATAAAACTTTCAATAAAAACAAGCGTTGTTTGCAAAGAAACAACTGCCGTTATCAGTAATAAAAAAACAAGTACTGTGTTTTAAGGAATTTTACTTAATAATTGCGATTCGTAACGCGTTTCATTACACCGTAGCTTCTTCAGACGAATGAATATAAAAATATAAATGAGAATATAAATATAAATCATAACTATAAAGGTGAAGGGCTTAAATCGACTTTGTTCATTGATGAGTCTACCTGAGAGAGCCCTTCACCTCTATTGAATCTTTTCGGGAGCAATCTATTCCTTAATTTTATTGATACACCTGTCATAAATAACCACTTAAGAAGAAGCAACCCAATAAGCTTTTAATTACTCAAGAACATTTATAGTTATATTCTCATTTATATTTTTCTGTATATTCATTCGTCTGAAGAAGCTACGGTGTAGTGAAACGCGTTACGAATCGCAATTATTAAGTAAAATTCCTTAAAACACAGTACTTGTTTTTTATTATTGATAATGGAATTTTACCAAGTAAAAGCCTCCCAAATTCAAATGCCGTTATCAGTATCTTAATTTATTTCTTCCATTCCTCAGCTGAGGAACATGTGAGACAAGAAGAGACTTCGAATGCTGCTAGAATATATCCGGCCATATCCGAAAAAGGTTGGTCATTAATTGGTTGCCTACTGAAGAAGAAATTTGAAATATTGAAATTGTTTGTTAATTATGGTTTTTTCAGTTTAAAATGTACCTACTTCATTTAATTGAGAATGATGTAATCAATCCGATAAGTATCAGTTATCAGCCAATTTATCGATTGATTTTTTTTATCTGTGTTCCTCAATATTATTTCAAATAAAATGAACTTTGCTTTCAATTACGAATCACAAACTTCTATAAATATGACGGGATCATTTTATTCGATAGATGTGTTTAACAGATTCAACGGAATTTTTAGCTGGCTTATATACATACCGGGTGTAACTAAAACTAGGGCCACCCCTGTAGTTTTGATAACATAAATATCTTCGACATTTCGTTTCAGATAATGAAACGATACCAACTTTCGATTTTCAAATGGGACACCCTGTATTTTTTTGTTTATTTCAATTGTTCATCTCATCATACGACCTTTTGACATATTTTTGAAAGAAAAACAAAACACAATATTTTTTTCTACAGTTTTCATCTTTCATTCTAGAAGGCCATGAACAGTGACAATTGGCTTAGCTCAACATCTATCACGAAAATACAAGATTGTATCTAAAAATTTAATAGCTCATTTTTAACGGGATGTCTTCCTCAAAAAGTGGGTTGTCTTCTGAGACAACCATATCGGGTCACCCGGTATTACAGGAGCAGTATATTTTTTTATTTTTTTCATACCACTTACGTCACTCTATTCTTAATGGTTTCGGAGTTCTAGTGGAATATACTTAGGCAAAGTTTCCCCATTCGCTAATAACAATAACTACGTTGGCGATGCAAAATTTTTGTTCTTCCTTATAATATTCTGTGATCATGAAAATGTGTGTGACATGTAAAAATTCCATTGTGGTTAATTATCGACATTGCGAATTAGTGAATTCAGTTTCTAACCTCATCCATGTGACATTTGTTGATTGTTGTTTGTTTGTTTCATCTTTTGACAATGTGCTCGGGAACATAGCCCATTTACACAGTGGACCTACATCTTATAGTGGATTCCGAACCACTCTCCTAGACCGTGCAATGACAACTGCCACCACAACGATTACAAGTTATATGGTCTCCGAAAATGTATGCCTCCTTTAGGCGACTCTGTCCAAGTATCACTTTGTTGTTCAAGGACAACATCCATAACTTGAACCCGGATTGGAACCAGGCACCTCGGCTAAGCTAATTCCTACATACTTGCTCACTAACCATGCAGCTACCGAGGCGATTACATTTGTTGATATTAATCCAACCACATCAACAAGGGAAATTGCCGACGAGCTTGAAATTACTCACCAAAGCGCATGGAGAATTTTGAAACACATAAGTAACACTCATTCAATTATCAACTACACCAAGACTTGTATGTTAACGATAGTGTTAGGGTTGGGCGACTTCTGTACTGTAAGTGTACAATATCCCACAAGATTTTATTCAGTGACGAATCACGTTTCACGGACAATGGCATGTTTAACAGGCAAAATACCAGATTCTAGTTTGGCAACATAATGAGCACAGATATAAAGATGGAAACTTCCAAGAACGTTTTGGGTTCAATGTCTGGATGGGGATAATTAGAAGATATTTAATAGGGCCTATAATTTTTGAAGGTTCATTGATAGGGGAGAGATATTTGGAATTTGTGAGGGCCCAAATTACAATATGAATTGAACAAGTTATCATAAACTGTTGTGAATGAAATAAATTTTCAACAAGATGGTGCACCTCCTCACGAAATTTTTCCCGAAAAATTTTTTGGTGCAAATGGTTCAATAAGATGACAAGCTAGATCACCAGATTTGAGTCCACTAAACCACCAAATACCTGTTTAACCCAATAAGAGTTGGAGAATCTACCTTAATATTCTTAAACCACTTACGATCGACTCTGAGAGGCTGCGAGTATGTGTGATGCAGGGTTGTCGTACATACACGATACACCCTACCTACCTACTTACCTAGGTAGGGTGTACCAGACCATATATAGATATTAGCTTTCCGCACAATATACATTATTTTAGTCAAGGTTTGGGTTAGGTTTAGTTAGGTTCTTCTCTATAATATCAAAGAAAAAACTCATAGTTATTCAAAATTGCGAATTTATTGGTTGTTACAATATGGTGTTAAACTTAATTAAGGAGTGACTTTGGATGTTGAAGCGTGGCACTGCATATCTTCAACACTACTTTTCATAAGATGGTACGTAACCACTGAGTGCTAATCGCATGCATAATGACATATGATCGTCAGTTAGTCGATTGCGATATTTTGACTTAATTATCATTTCAGAAAATGCAGGCTCCCACAAGTAAGTTGACCCAAACGTTGCCGTATTTATCTTCAGACATAAAACACAAGAAATTCGTATCAGATGCTGTAGCTTTGAGAAGTATATCTGATATAATCTGAAGCAACTCATTTTAAACAGAACATGAGTTCATATTGAACTGACTTGCTATTTCAGTAGCTAATTCCTGGAATGGAATTTTACCAAGTAAAAGCCTCCCAAATTCAAATACCGTTATCAGTATCTTAATTTATTTCTTCCATTCCTCAGCTGAGGAACATGTGAGACAAGAAGAGACTTCGAATGCTGCTAGAATATATCCGGCCATATCCGAAAAAGGTTGGTCATTAATTGGTTGCCTACTGAAGAAGAAATTTGAAATATTGAAATTGTTTGTTAATTATGGTTTTTTCAGTTTAAAATGTACCTACTTCATTTAATTGAGAATGATGTAATCAATCCGATAAGTATCAGTTATCAGCCAATTTATTGATTGATTTTTTTATCTGTGTTCCTCAATATTATTTCAAATAAAATGAACTTTGCTTTCAATTACGAATCACAAACTTCTATAAATATGACGGGATCATTTTATTCGATAGATGTGTTTAACAGATTCAACGGAATTTTTAGCTGGCTTATATACATACCGGGTGTAACTAAAACTAGGGCCACCCTGTAGTTTTGATAACATAAATATCTTCGACATTTCGTTTCAGATAATGAAACGATACCAACTTTCGATTTTCAAATGGGACACCCTGTATTTTTTGTTTATTTCAATTGTTCATCTCATCATACGACCTTTTGACATATTTTTGAAAGAAAAACAAAACACAATATTTTTTTCTACAGTTTTCATCTTTCATTCTAGAAGGCCATGAACAGTGACAATTGGCTTAGCTCAACATCTATCACGAAAATACAAGATTGTATCTAAAAATTTAATAGCTCATTTTTAACGGGATGTCTTCCTCAAAAAGTGGGTTGTCTTCTGAGACAACCATATCGGGTCACCCGGTATTACAGGAGCAGTATATTTTTTTATTTTTTTCATACCACTTACGTCACTCTATTCTTAATGGTTTCGGAGTTCTAGTGGAATATACTTAGGCAAAGTTTCCCCATTCGCTAATAACAATAACTACGTTGGCGTTGCAAAATTTTTGTTCTTCCTTATAATATTCTGTGATCATGAAAATGTGTGTGACATGTAAAAATTCCATTGTGGTTAATTATCGACATTGCGAATTAGTGAATTCAGTTCCTAACCTCATCCATGTGACATTTGTTGATTGTTGTTTGTTTGTTTCATCTTTTGACAATGTGCTCGGGAACATAGCCCATTTACACAGTGGACCTACATCTTATAGTGGATTCCGAACCACTCTCCTAGACCGTGCAATGACAACTGCCACCACAACGATTACAAGTTATATGGTCTCCGAAAATGTATGCCTCCTTTAGGCGACTCTGTCCAAGTATCACTTTGTTGTTCAAGGACAACATCCATAACTTGAACCCGGATTGGAACCAGGCACCTCGGCTAAGCTAATTCCTACATACTTGCTCACTAACCATGCAGCTACCGAGGCGATTACATTTGTTGATATTAATCCAACCACATCAACAAGGGAAATTGCCGACGAGCTTGAAATTACCAAAGCGCATGGAGAATTTTGAAACACATAAGTAACACTCATTCAATTATCAACTACACCAAGACTTGTATGTTAACGATAGTGTTAGGGTTGGGCGACTTCTGTACTGTAAGTGTACAATATCCCACAAGATTTTATTCAGTGACGAATCACGTTTCACGGACAATGGCATGTTTAACAGGCAAAATACTAGTTTGGCAACATAATGAGCACAGATATAAAGCTGGAAACTTCCAAGAACGTTTTGGGTTCAATGTCTGGATGGGGATAATTAGAAGATATTTAATAGGGCCTATAATTTTGAAGGTTCATTGATAGGGAGAGATATTTGGAATTTTGAGGCCCAAATTACAATATGAATTGAACAAGTTATCATAAACTGTTGTGAATGAAATAAATTTTCAACAAGATGGTGCACCTCCTCACGAAATTTTTCCCGAAAAATTTTTGGTGCAAATGGTTCAATAAGATGACAAGCTAGATCACCAGATTTGAGTCCACTAAACCACCAAATACCTGTTTAACCCAATAAGAGTTGGAGAATCTACCTTAATATTCTTAAACCACTTACGATCGACTCTGAGAGGCTGCGAGTATGTGTGATGCAGGGTTGTCGTACATACACGATACACCCTACCTACCTACTTACCTAGGTAGGGTGTACCAGACCATATATAGATATTAGCTTTCCGCACAATATACATTATTTTAGTCAAGGTTTGGGTTAGGTTTAGTTAGGTTCTTCTCTATAATATCAAAGAAAAAACTCATAGTTATTCAAAATTGCGAATTTATTGGTTGTTACAATATGGTGTTAAACTTAATTAAGGAGTGACTTTGGATGTTGAAGCGTGGCACTGCATATCTTCAACACTACTTTTCATAAGATGGTACGTAACCACTGAGTGCTAATCGCATGCATAATGACATATGATCGTCAGTTAGTCGATTGCGATATTTTGACTTAATTATCATTTCAGAAAATGCAGGCTCCCACAAGTAAGTTGACCCAAACGTTGCCGTATTTATCTTCAGACATAAAACACAAGAAATTCGTATCAGATGCTGTAGCTTTGAGAAGTATATCTGATATAATCTGAAGCAACTCATTTTAAACAGAACATGAGTTCATATTGAACTGACTTGCTATTTCAGTAGCTAATTCCTCAATGTTCTTACCTGAAAAAGGATAACTCAAAAATGATGATATATTTGCCAATTTTCTGCAATCATAAAAACGCATTTCGAATTGTCCCAAATATTTGATAATTCATCCTCATACGTTTCATAATTCAACTGAGGAATCATTGCTTTCGAAGACGGAAAATGTTTCAGATCCTTTCTTTTCAGTTGATCTATTATAAGCTGCAATTTACGTTTGAACACGCTAATCATCTCAATAATAGTTTTTTCTTTACCTTGAAGCTAATGTGTTTAAGTGCATTGTGATGTTAGTCAAAAATGCCAAATCAGTCAGCCATTTTTCGTTTCTCAACATTTGAGTGTCATCACCTCTTTCGTCTAGAGAAGCTGTTATTTCGGGCGATAATTCTTGAAACCTTTCTAGGAATTTTCCGCGACTCAACCACCTGACGTCCATGTGAAGAACTAAATCAGTGGGTTCAGCTGACTCCCTTTCTTCCAACTGCAACTTAAAGAGCCGCTCTTGCAAGCTAGGTGTACGGATGGAATTCACAATTTTTGTTTCAATGCCCATAATTCCCTTCGTGTTTAAAACTTTTGAACACAAAACTTTGATGTATAATGCAATGGAATAAAAATGACGGGAAATCTTCATTAGCTCGACACAATGCCACAACACCGTATTGGTTTCCAGTCAATGCTGATGTTATATTGGTGGCTTGTAGTTTTTTACAAAATTGAAGGAAACATCATATATATTTTCGCTCTTCAGAGAAATGATTGTCAAAAATTCTTCCTCAGCCAACATGTCATTGAATACCATCCGAATAAAAAGACACACCTGGGCAGTGTCTGTCATATCGATAGATTCGTCGAACTGTAAAGAAAAGTATGAACATTTCATGATATCATGATTTCTGTTTTATTTTTAAAATCTCCAAATGAAGTCTTACCCGCTTCAATAAATGCTTCCTTCACAAACTGTCCATCTTCGAATGGTTTCTTGTGTTCCGCCAATATATGAGATATTTTAAATGACGCGATCGTAGCAGGTTTTGATTGTTTGGCTGTTCTTGTGAACATGGTTCGTTCTTTTTTCAAACAAGATATCAAATCACGTACTTTTCGTTTTTTTAATTCGCTATGTGGTGGAAAATGATATTCATAGTTTTTATGAATCGTTAGATGATGCCTCTCTAAGTTATCACGCACGACAAATAAGACAAATGCACTTATCCTTTAACATAAATAAGAAAAATTCTTCCTCCCAATCGTTATTAAAATGATAAGTTTTAGATTTCTTCGCTTCACTCATTTTGTACTATTTAATAATAAACTTTGTATCGACTTAGTATTGCCTTCAAATTACAATTCAGAATGACTCCAATTCCTGCAGGCGCAAAATTAATATCGGCGTGAACGAAACTCTCGAATAATAAAAAAACGCGGCTTTTCTTTGATAAAGTTGTCTTTTGCCGCTGCAGTGTGTTATTTTGCCACTATCCCTTCAAAAATTTGAACATTACTTCTTCATATAAATCAACAGGTAATCAGGAGAAGTTTTCAATTTTTTTTTCATTTTTTTCTATTTTTTGATACCAAATTGACTGCGATTTTTGAGCCCAAATCGCGTTTTTCACTTCAAAGTACTACAAAAATAGAAGAAAAACTATTTCTGATTACCTCGGGAAATGCATCACCTTCGAAATAATAATCAATTTGTTGTTTCAGATGATCTGGTACCGAGTTATTATGTTCACCGCAAAACCACTTTTTTCAAGGCACCACTGAAGATTCACTGTCATCCATATTTATCAATAATTTTCATTGAATTTTTTCTGACATCCTTCAAAAGTTGTACAATAATATGTAATTAATTTTAATTAAGATATATTACTCATCAGAAAAATTACAAAAATATACTTTTTGTCGCATTTGCAACCTTACCCTTCCCTTATATACAGGATGTTTAATGCGACACTATCTACAAGATTATGGCGATATCTATCACCAATAGACTAAACGAAATAATAGAACCAAAGCAAGGACAGTATCAGTGTGGGTTCCGAAAAAATAGATCAGTCATGGATCAGATTTTTGTGTTGAAGCAAATTATAGATAATACTATTGATCAAAACATGATACTCCATATGCTTTTCATCGATTATAAACAGGCTTATGATAGTATAATAAGAAAATATATATATGAAGCAATGGATGATCTAGAAATAAAAGGTAAACTAATAAGGCTGGTGAGAAAGGCATTGACGGATACCATCTATAAAGTTAAGATGAGCGAACAATTGTCGGAATCATTCTGTGTTAATAAAGGCCTGAGACAGGGAGATCCCCTTTCTACTACACTTTTCAATATCGTGATGTATAAAATTATAAAAGAGAGCAGTAAAGCTAGCAAAGGTACAATATACAGTCAAAAGACACAAGTTTTAGCGTATGCAGACGACATAGTAATGGTGACCAGAACAAGAGAACATTTGGTGAATGAATTCAGGAAGTTAGAAACCGCTGCAAGAAGAAAGGGTTTAATGATAAATGAAAATAAAACCAGGTATATGATAGTAGGACAACAAGAAGATGAGAATCACTCAAATCTGCGGATAATTAGTGAAGATAGGACATACTGCTTCGAAAGGGTAGAACAGTTCAACTATTTAGGTGTAACATTGACGAGAAGAGGGAGGGAGAAAGTAGAAATACAGGAGAGGATAGCTAAAGGAACAAAATGCTTAGGAGGATTATACAGAGTGCTCAGGTCCAAAAATATGTCGAAAAACGCGAAGAAGAAAATTTATTAGAAGATCATCAGGCCTGTGGTAACATACGGTTGCGAACTGTGAAAGTTGAATCAGAGGGAAAAATATACATTAGAAGTTTTCGAGAGAAGAATACTCAGAAGAATATATGGTGGAAAGAAGGTAGCAAATCGTTGGGAAAGGAGAACGAACGCCGAGCTTCAAGAATTGTATGGACAACCCTCAATAACAAATGTGGCTAGAACACAAAGAATGAGATGGCTTGGCCATGTTTTCCCATTGGGAGACGATAGAACAACAAGACAAGTTTTGACAAGGGGAATAACGGGAAGAAGAGGCAGGGGAAGACCACGCACAGAATGGATCAAGATGGTGGAGAAAGATATTGAAGAGCTAGGAGTGAAGGACTGGAAGAGAGCAGTTTTGAATAAAATGAAATGGAGAAGAACGTGTAATGAAGCCATGGGCCTACTTTGCCTGTAGAGCTGTTTATATATATATATATATATATATATATATATATATATATATATATCTTCTTCTTTTTCAGCCCTTCTCTGTCCACTCCTGAACATAGGCCTCCCCTTCTAGCTTCCATCTCTCTCTGTCCTGTGCTATATTATACCATCCTCTTCCTACTTTTTCCTTTATGTCATCCAGCCACTTTCTCTGGGGGCGCCCCACTCCCCTTTTGTATAAGCGTGGTCTCCATTGAGTTATTCGCTTAGTCCATTTTTCATCCTGTTGTCTTGCTACATGTCCAACCCATCTCCACTTCAATGCAGCTATTCTCGTGATTACGTCCTCTACGCCTGTTCTCCTTCTTATTTCTTCATTACGTATGTGATCCCGCAGGCTCACTCCAAGCATAGTTCTTTCAATTGCGCGTTGTGTGGTTCTAAGTTTGTTAGCAGATCTTATTGTGAGAGTCATGGTTTCCATGCCATACGTTAACACTGGGAGAACGCACATATTAAAAACTTTTCTTTTGAGGTTAATGGGGATTTGTTTGTTTTTCAAGTAAAATCCTAGTTTTCCAAAAGCAGCCCAAGTCATTCTTATTCTTCTTGACAATTCTGCAGTTTGATTGTCTTTACCTATCTTTATAGTGTGTCCAAGGTATAGATATTCATTCACTTTCTCTATAACATTGCCGTCGACTTCCAATATTGCGTCCTCCGTTGTCATTATTTTAGTTTTTGTCAGATTCATTTCCAATCCTACTTCTTCCGATGTTCTTTTGAGTTCTAGCATCATTTCGTGAAGTTGTTCTAGGTTATCGCTTATTAGAACTATATCATCTGCAAACCGGAGATGGTTCAGGAATTTTCCATCCACATTTATACCTTTTCTATCCCATTCCAACTTCTTAAACACGTCCTCCATTGCAAGTGTGAACAATTTTGGCGATATCACATCGCCTTGTCTCACGCCCCTATTTATCGGGATTTTTTTGGTTTGCATGTCATCGTCTAGTCTCACCTGAATAGTCGCTCGTTCATATACATTCTGTAGGATGTTTCTATATCTCGAATCTATTCTAGCATTATCGAGGGCTTGAAATACTGCCCACAGTTCTATAGAATCGAAGGCTTTGTTATAGTCTACAAAGGCTAGGTGTATTGGCACTTTGTATTCGTGATATTTTTCAATAAGTGTACGAAGAGTTTGTAGGTGTTCTGTTGTGCTATATCCTCTGCGAAACCCTGCTTGTTCTGCCGGTTGATAGCTGTCAAATTTGTTTGTCAATCTGTTTGTGATAATTTTTGATAACAATTTATAAGGGTGTGGTAAAAGGCTAATAGGTCGGTAATTATCTATCTTAAATTTGTCACCTTTTTTGTACAACAACACAACGTGTGCATTGTTCCATCCTTCCGGAACACTACCTTCTGTTAGGCATTTATTTAGTAATATTTTTATTGCTTCCAAAGTGACCTGTCCTCCCAATTTTAGCATTTCGCTTGTAATATTATCTTCGCCTGGTGCCCTGCCGTTTTTCATCTGGTTGAGGGCTAGTTGTATTTCATCAATGTTAATCTCAGGCATGTCCTCGGAACCGACATTTGTTATGTTACTAAGATTCGTTGTTTCAGGTTTGGGTTTCTTAGACAAATACAGGTCAGTATAGAAGCCTTCAACAATCTGTATTATCTCCGTTTTTTCATATTTTATTTCACCTTGGTTGTTTTTCAATTGATGTATTCTGGGTCTACCGGTGTTAGTAATTCTCTTTAAGACTTTCATGTCACTGTTGTTTTCTATGACTTGTTGTATATAGTCTGTGTTGTAATTTCGTATGTCTTCTCTAGTCTTTCGTCTCATAGCCCTGTTCAGTTCCCTGTATTCTGGATTAAATCTATCCATTACTTTCCTTTCTTTCATTATCTTAGCGTGCCTTGGCTTAATTCTTTAGGTTTTGTTCTTGCCCTGTAGCATATGGTCTTTGTTGCCACTTGTATGTCTTCCGTTATCTTACTTTCAAGACCGTTAATGTCTAGTCGAGTTAAGTTTTCTTCAAGTGTTAGTTTTTTGCTTAGTTCTGATTGATATTGAACAATATTTTGCTTTAGGTCTTCATTTGTTGGCAAGCGTTTTGGACGTATCAGCTTGTTTCTTTCTTTTTGGCCACGATTTCTATTTTTGCTCTTAATAACCTATGGTCACTGTCGACTTTAAATTTATTGATAACTGCTACGTCTTTTACAATATGTTTTCTATTCGTTAGTATATAATCGATCTCATTCCTAGTATTCCCGTCCGGGCTCTGCCATGTCCATCGCCGCTGTCTTTATTTCTGGAAGAAAGTGTTCATACAGTATAGATTTTGACTTTGATTGTAGTCTAATAATCTTTCTCCTCGTTCGTTGATCGTGCCCAATCCATGTTTTCCTCTATTCGGTGGGTTATCTATTTTAGCATCGCCTACTTTTGCATTAAAGTCACCTATTATTAGAGTGAAGTGGGCTTTTTCATCCTTCTGAGCCATTGAGATATCTTCATAAAAACTCTCTATTTCCTCATCCTCTGCGGTCGAAGTAGGGGCATATACTTGGATTACTTGAAGTTTGTAACGTTGTGATATCTTTATAGTTACGTATATTACCCTGTTAGAAATTGATCTCATTTTAATCACTTTGTGTGTAAGCCGTTTATTTACTAGGATTGCAACACCTCCAATATGTGCGTTGTTTTCTGTATTTCGTTGGTACATTAGATGTCCTGACTTGAGTGTGGTGCACTTTTCACCTGGTAAACGAGTTTCACATAGACCCAGGATGTCCCATTTGATGTGTTGAAGTTCTTCTTCTAGCTCGACGAAACGATCTTCTGATTTTAAGGTTCTGATGTTAAATGTGGCGACATTGAGAGAAGTTTTGATGGTCGACTGGTATTCGTAGATTGTTTAAGCGAATGTTTATATATATATATATATATATATATATATATATATATATATATATATATATATATATATATATATATATATATATATATATATACTCATGTCGCAGCAAAATAATCACAAAAATATGCTTTTGTCGAATTTGAAACCTTACCCTTCTTATATACAGGATGTTTGTGAATTAAGTTCACAACGTTATACCACAGATTCGTCAGCTCGAAATAAGTCAATTTAGGCCAACATACTTATATTAATGGTCGCCAAATCCGAAGATTTTTTTTCATATTTTGCAAATAATTCGAGAACGACTCTATCGATAGAAACCATATTTGGTATGCGTAATCGGGTGCGTTATTCACGTTTTTTAGTTATCCACTCAATGACCTTGACACTCGAATGTGTTTTTAATCAACCATAGTTTTTCAACTGTCTGCGTTTGAGCAAAACTGTTTCAGACATTGAGCTGCTAGGCTAATTATCAAACTTTTTTGTTCCTTGAGAAATTTTGATATGATGAGCGGTTCAATCACAAAAAACAGTTTTTCAATTTCATGATTTCATTTCTTTTCATACAGTGTGTTCCAACGAATATTTGACCCCCCCTATAACTCCGAAATGAGTAACATTAGCGAAAAACACCAAGACACGTCGATTTTTGTTTCGAGGGGGAGCATTTTTCGAAATAATTCGAAACTTCTCAGATCAACCCCCTACCCCCAGCAACCTTAATTTTGAAATTCATCATAGGGAATAAGGGTCGAGTGGCACCTTACTGAAAAGGTCTGTCAATTCTCCACCTTGATTTGTCATTTTTAGAATTTTAAATTAACATACAGGGTGTCCCAACCAAGGGTGAAGTTGAATTCCTGGAAATCCCAAATACTAAGTGAAATAGATTTATTTTGGCATAATGCAAGCGCAGGTTTATGCTCGGTCTAGAAAAACGACCTACACTTGTGAATTTGGAGTTGGTGCAATCAACCCCCTATTTCCAGCATCCCCAACTCAAAAATCATTCGATCGAAAATAGGTCAAGTGGCACCTCGTTGGAAAGGTACTGCAATTTTCTCTTCGAATTTGGTATTTTCGAAATTCAGAATCATCATACAGGGTGTCCCGAAGCAGGAACATTGAAAATCCAAATAACTTTTTGAAACTGGTTCATTTCGGTATACGAGAACATGTTTGATCCGAGAATAGGACTTTCTTGTGTGGTTATAGAATTTTTGCAATCAACCCCTTCCATTCAGCATCCCCAACTTGAAAATCATACAAATAATTCAAGTGGCATATCTTCAGAAAGGTTTTTTGAATTCCAGAATGATTAAACATTCAGTTCGGCTCTCCATACAGGATGTCGCTTTCGAAAAATTCAATATCGTCATTTGAAATTATCAACTAAAATTAATTCGAAACTGTTAAAAGTATGGGGGTACGATGTGTTGAGCATCAATTACGAAGAAATAAAGCTGATTTCTGCATTGAAAATGTTCACATTTTTTTCATTTCCATCTGGCGTGCAGTCATCTGTTATTTCTCATTTTTGCAATGAAATATTATTATTATTCAGATCAGTTCCTCATTATTGTTGTTGTTCGTCAGTTGAAATTAATCTGAAAATGGTTTATTCCACTGAGGAAAGGGTCGAAATTGTATCGACGTATTTTCGAAATAACAGTTGTGCCAAAGAAACGGCAAGGATATTCGATAGGAACCATCCTGAAAGAGAAAGGGAGTCAGTCACCAGTACGTTAAATATTTGGTTGACAAATTCCTAGCTACGGGTTCGGTGGCAAACAAAAACATGAAGTGGCATGTCCTGTCAGAAATGAGGCAACGGAAGTGGCAGTAGTGGGTCATCTACAAATGGAGAATACTACTTCGATCAGAAAACTATCTCGTCTGACTGGTGTATCAGCTACAACTGTCCATAGAATCGTGAAACATCACAAATTTCACCCTACAAGGTAAAATTAGTGCATGAAATAAACGAAGATGATCCAGATCGTCGTTTACAGTTTTGTGAAAATCTAAGTGAAAACCTAAACGCTAATCCAAATTTTCTGAATAACATCTGTTTTTCTGATGAAAGCACCTTTATGCTCAGTGGTGAAGTGAATAGACATAATTGTCGATATTGGGACACACAGAATCCTCATTGGTTTAGAGAGGCCCACACGCAAAGGCCTCAGAAGTTGAACGTTTGGGCAGGAATTTTTGGCAATCATCTAGTTGGGCCTTTCTTTATTGAGGGTAATCTGAATGGAAATGGCTACCTACAGTTGTTAGAGGAACACATACATCCTAGATTGACAGAAATTTTACAGAACGATCCAACTCTTTCTGAGGACGAAATGCGTTTTCAACAAGACGGTGCTCCTCCGCATTATGATGCTCGGGTGCGCCAATATTTAGACGAAAATTTCCCAGGAAGGTGGATTGGTAGAAGAGGACCTGTTGAGTGGCCAGCCAGGTCACCAGATTTAAATCCCTAGATTTTTTTTGTGGAGCCATCTAAAATCTAAAGTTTATGCCACAAGACCAGAAAACCTGGAGGAGCTGCGGATGAGGATTATCACAGAATGCCGACTTTTGACTCCTGAAGTTTTCGCTAATGTGAGAAGAGAGTTCGAAAATCGTCTGTATAACTGTATGGAGGTGGGCGGAGGTCATTTTGAACAATTGTTGTAATAATCAAGTTAGTTTTTCGTTTTCAATTGAATACAAGTTCAATAAATCTCGTTTTCCTGTTTAGATGAGCATCCAATCAGTTTCTCCATCATCCCCTCATCCTGATCCTCACGCCAGAAAACCTCGATTGCCAGACTGAAACCAATGCCTCAGTGATTCAGAAAATGGAAAAATCTTTCTGGAACTTTGCCACTCAACCTGTAATCACTTGTATGATTTTTTGAGTTGGGGATGCTGAATGGAAGAGATTGATTGCAAAAATTCCATATTCACGCAAGAGAGTCTTATTCTCGAATCAAACATAAACATGTTCTCGTATTATACCGAAATGAACCAGTTTCAAAAAGTTATTTGGGTTTTCAGTGTTCCTGCTCCGGGACACCCTGTATGCTGATTCTGAATTTCGAAAATACCAAATTCGAAGAGAAAATTGAAATACCTTTCCAACGAGGTGCCACTTGACCTATTTTCGATCGAATGATTTTTGAGTTGGGGATGCTGGAAATAGGGGGTTGATTGCACCAACTCCAAATTCACAAGTGTAGGTCGTTTTTCTAGACCGAGCATAAACCTGCGCTTGCATTATGCCAAAATAAATCGATTTCATTTAGTATTTGGGATTTGCAGGAATTCAACTTTACCCTCGGTTGGGACACCCTGTATGTTAATTTAAAATTCTAAAAATGACAAATCAGAATGGAGAATTGACAGACCTTTACAGTAAGGTGCCACTCGACCCTTATTCCCTATGATGAATTTCGAAATTAGGGTTGCTGGGGGTAGGGGGTTGATCTGACAAGTTTCGAATTATTTCGAAAAATGCTCCCCCTCGAAACAAAAATCGACGTGTCTTGGTGTTTTTCGCTAATGTTACTCATTTCGGAGTTATAGGGGGGGTCAAATTTTCGTTGGAACACACTGTATAGGTAAGTTGGCCTAAATTGACTTATTTCGAGGTGAAGAATTTGTGGTGTAACGCTGTACACGCAATTCACTGACACCCTGTATTTAACCCATGCAATGATAATATTGTATTTCTATTTTTTCATTTCTTTCTTTCAAATAAACAAATGAATAATTATGAAACTATTCTTACATAATTTGAAGGAGAATATAGACAAGAGACAATCGAAAAATTTCAAAATGAAAGTGGGTTAGTAAAGAAGAATCTATTTCGCACAAATTACGAACTGTTGAAATAAAATTAATAATTGAACCGTCAATATCAGGAAGTACAAGAATAGTTCGAACCTTGAGCGAATAAAATTAATATATGAATAGTATTTGTTGATCGTATAATTCAATAAATAACTTACTTTTCGTTGAGTTAATATATGGTCCATGTCCAAGCAGAAAAACACTAGGAGGTGAAGGAAAATTACCTACTCTTACACTAGGTCGTTTTCGCCACCAAAGAAAAAAAGTAACCAAAGTTACTACTAAGAGGCTATAAACAAGTACCGCGAACATAATAATCTATAGGAATGTCTGAGTACAAATTTCTGTAACTGATTAGTCACACACGTTCAAGGACGCTTATAATCATATGTTTATATCTTATTTAATTAGAGACATTTCCAAATAGATCTCCCGAGTTTGTTTATTTGAATTTTATAAGGCTATTCAAGATGCTGTCGGCCTCTCAGAGATGGCGCCACCAATCTTTGAAAGCTAAGCTACTTTAAGAAGTACTAACCTTCAAACGACTTATCCCAAAATTTCAGCTCAATCTGTCAACAAATTGTGACGCTACAGTTTTTTATAGTAAACAAGTTTTGGTATTGAAAACAAAATGAAAAAGAAAAATTTCGTATTTTGATTAAACATTATTTTTGCGTGGAAAAACTCCAAAAGGAAAGGAAAAACTCAATAAATATTATCCGTCAATTGCTTCGTTTTATACAACCGTGAAAGATTGGTTCGCAGAGTTCGAAAGAGGTCGGACAAGCAAAAAAGATGAACATGCCGGTGGAGCGCCAAAACAGTGACCACTCCAGAAATCATTGGAAAAATCTTGATACTGTGTTGGATGATCCAAAAGTGAAAGTGCGTGAGAAAGCAGAGGCTGTATACAACTCGATTGGGTCGGTGGTTTCGATTTTGCATGAGCAACTGGGCATGAGAAAGCTGACGGCAAGGTGGGTGCCGTGTTTATTAACATACGATCAAAAACGTGAACGTGTTCGCACTTCTCAGCATTGTTTGAGCATGTTAGAGACTGATTTTTTGCACCTAATTTTGACCATTGATGAAACATGGATCCATCATTACACGCCAGAATCGAAAAAATCGACAAAAGAGTGGGTTGGCCCTGGAGGAAGTGCTCCAAAGCGACTGAAGACGCAACGTTCAGCAGGAAAAGTTATGGCATCAATTATTTAAGATTCAAGCGGCATATTCTTCATTGACTATCTTGAAAGAGGAAAAACAGTCACTACATAACTCATATCCGACTGAATCTCAGTCAATATGCAGAGTGATCTTTCTTCCGTTTCACATTTTGAAACTGAGAATTATCAAAAACTACGTTTTTTCAAATTGTAGCCCATATTTTTTTCAATTCATTAGATTTGCCGTAAAAAACTAAATGAAGTTCCCCATACATACCCTGTACCTGAGAAGTTTTCAAGTTAAGGCGAAAAAACGAATTTTACGTACCTAACTCGTGCTGCTTAATCGATTGTGGAATTCAGAATACCAGGTGATGCGACAATTTTTGTGGTGTGTGCATAAGATGACGCAAAGTCGAAGTCGTGAAAAATGTCAGCGTTCGAAGGCCATACACCAGAAGCTTTGAATCCACTCACTCCAGCAGAGATTAAGGCAATTGTAGCGAATCATTCACAATACCTGGGATGTCATATATTATCATATATCATATTGTTTTTTTTTTAATGAACGGCCACCAAGACACTTCCTCCCTTAGAATTGTTAGTTGCGTTAAGATTTCTGTCCTGTCTGTAGACTGCATAATCAGATGGCTATCTTTCATTGTGCGATTGACAGTAACCACATTCGTAGAAAAGTAGTTACTTATAGCCAGTAGGTCTTTCGTATCTTGCCATCGAGTGACGACAGTGCCACTGGTATTCACTCTGAATTCGCTTTCTCCACGTTGAGGATATTTGGAGAATTTAGGGAAATTCTTTCTGTTCTTCATTATGGTTCCAACCGCAGGAAAGGAAAAGGTATTCAACAAATTCACCGAGGAGAAAAATCTGTCGAAACATAAGGTCACATTATTACCCCTTATAGTATTAGCAATTTTTTGACAGTTCTCCTTCCTACGCCAGCTCATTTTCCTTACTGCCGTCTCTGCCCATGTAAATATTTAGGTCGTAAACATATCCAGATGCCGAGTCGCTTCTAACCCAAATTTTTATTCCACGCATGCGCCTAATCCTAATTCTGAGAGTATTGAAAATACTGAAACGGAATAAATGTAGACAAAGCGGGACTATTATAGTCCGATTTTATGTCTTGAATCTGCAGTAGGATACATATGAACCGATAGGCTCGAAAGGGTTGAGAACCCTGTTACTATTTACCTTTGTTACAAGACCCTCGCTCCCTTACATAGCGGAAAATATTCAGTGTGCTTAAACATTTGAGTTTCTAAGCACTGATTTCATTTATTAATTTATATTTTCTATAAAAATATTTGAAATTATAAGGATAATTTCAGACGAACACATCGATGTTATGGAGAACTTATTTAATAAAATATACGAAACTGGAATAATACCAAAAGACTGGCTGACATCGGTGTTTATACCACTACCAAAGAAGAAGAACTCCAGGAAATGTGAAGAATGTAGGATCATTAATCTAATGAATCATATACTGAAATTGTTCCTCCGGATAATACACAATAGAATTTATAACAAATTGGACGAACACACGGGACGAACACAATTTGGCTTCAAGAATGGCTTTGGAACAAGAGAGGCACTTTTTTCAATGCGTGTGCTTGTTGAAAGATGTAGGGATGTAGACTCTGATGTATATCTGTGTTTCATAGACTTTCCAAAGGCTTTCGATCTGGTGAAACACGATAAACTAATAGAAATTCTCAAGTCTTGTAACATAGACGACAAAGACTTGAGAATCATATCAAACCTTTACCAAGACCAAAAGGCTAAAATTAGAATCAATGGAGAGACATCTGAAGACATTAACATCGAGAAAGGAGTAAGGCAAGGATGTGTTCTTTCACCGTTGTTGTTTAACGTTTTTTCGGAAGAGTAATTTAGGAAGGCACTACAGGATACCTCGGATGGCATAATAATAAATGGACAATGCATTAACAACTTGCGATACGCAGATGACACGGTTATTCTAGCAGATAGCGCTGAAGCACTACAACGCCTTATGAACCGAGTGATGATAACATGTAAAGAATTTGGAATGAAACTAAATATAAAGAAAACAAAAACGATGGCGATCAGCAAACACCAAAACAGAAAGGTCGGAATTAGGGTCAACGGAACAGAATTAGAACAAGTAACAAAAATAACATACCTAGGAAGTAGCCTTGATGAAACTTGGGATCACTCACTAGAGATAAAAACACGCCTGGAAAAAGCACGAGCTATATTTTATAAAATGCAAAAAATACTATGCAACTGCCAACTAAATATCTCATTAAGAGTTCGAATACTGAAATGCTACGTTTTCTCCACCGTGCTATATGGCGTTGAAGCATGGACAATGACGGAAACAACACAAAAAAGAATAGAATCGTTCGAACTTTGGTGCTACCGTAGAATGCTCAGAATATCTTACATGAGTCATACGACAAACGTAGAAGTTATGCAGAGGATGAGAAAGGATCGAGAACTTGAACAGATAATAAAAGAAAGAAAGACGCAATATTTCGGTCACATTATGAGAAACCAAAAGTACGAACTGCTTCAACTTATCATCGAAGGAAGACTCAATGGCAAAAGAGGACCGGGAAGAAGACGCAACTCCTGGCTTAAGAACTTACGTCAATGGACTAATATGAGCTCTATAGAATTGTTCAGAGCTGCAACAAATAAAATGAGATATTCAAATGTAATCGCCAACGTCCTTAAGGATAAGGCACCGTAAAAAGAAGAAGACAAAACAAAAGCAGGTAATCAGTGACGAAAAATGAAACTATTTGGTGAATATCGTTGAAATTTCGTATGATATCTACTGAGGAATGATGCTCTCTACGAACCAATTCACTTGCGATACGCCATCTCTTGTATTTTCTGAGAACTTATTTAACGAATTTCGTGATCTATATCAACGCTAAATTTAACTTTTCTGTTTTCTAATTTCATCTCCAAGTGTTATCTTCCAAAGTTATTTGCTCCTTATTAAAATTAACTAATACAGTTCTTAGTTGATTAACCTGTTTTAAATGATTTCTATTGAAATAATGTAGGAGAAGAATTTCAAATTATTTGATTTGCATGAAATAATCTCAAATCGTTAGTGCAAACTAGTAGATAATTAATTCTAATGCGTTCATAGGCCAACCAACTTCTAATTCATCAATTTCTTTTGAGAATACAAGAAACCATTTAATCTTCGGCCGGTTTAATTAATCTACCGTCCTGATTTAATAATGATATCAGTTTCTGATATCTTCGTAGATAATCATCAGTGAAAGTTTTTCATCATATTAGCGAATTTATAAATAGAAATTTGGTATTAAATAGCAGTTCAGGATGATTATCTTATCTTCTTCGAAAATAAACAATACAGGATCTTTTACATTCCAAATGTAAATACGTGCAAATTTGATGCATCAGAATAAAATTTCATAATTTTAAATAAACAGACCATTTCAGAGATTTATAGTTTGTTAATTTGAATAAGAATTTTTCTGGAGGAATTATTTAATAATTTGTAAAAATATTTTTGTATTCCTGTGATAGATAAGATTACTGTCGATGTGAGCAGATTACTGATAGAATAAAGAATATAATAGAATATTTATTACTATAATCAGAGTGTTTCGGGAATGACCACTCCCAGAAGTTGATACAAATGTTGATGAAATTGAAGAAATGTTGAATGGAAGTCGTGAAGTTGCTATCAATTTAGGTTAGTTGGTAAAGTTTGAAATTTTTTTTTATACCTTTTTTCATTCTTTTTTCTGAATGAACAATATGTCGAGAATATTGTGTACAAATTTAAATTCAATCCGAGTTCAATATGTAAAACAGAGGGAGTTACACGGTTTGAATGACCTTGACTTTGACTTAATTTCTATTTCAAGGCCCTGTTAACAAACTTTCATCCTGACACCTTCATGAAAAATTGATATAATGCTGTATTGGCATCTAAGCCTTGATCTGAAGGACCTAAATAACACTCAAAAAAATAATATGTTTATTCAACTTTGGTCGTCCTAATGAAGTGGGTCTAAAATATGTGGTTTTACAAGGAACTTATAATTACTCCTAGTCTTCTCGAACCACCATCCTGGGAGCCGTCTTGTAACGAATTCTAATGATAACCATAGCCACCAACCAGAAGAACAACCTCCATTCTGTCAAAAAAGTACCGAGAATTGGTCAATGCAACACAAAATATTTATATTTATCCAAATATATTGTATTGCCTTCAAAGTAGGTCCCTTCCAGAATAATACCTCAACGAATAATCTAATCATCTAAACATTTTTCGAACAATTTTTCCGGAATCGCCTTCACTTCTCGCAAGTTCTCTTTTAGGTCTTCTATCGATTCAAAACGGGTACCTTGAAATGATAATTGGAGTTTTGGAGAAAGTGAAAGGGGGCCGAAGCCATATCAGGTGAATACAGGGTTTTTGGTAGTATTTGTTGGGTTGCCATCAGCACCTTCCACTGCGAATGCCAAGGCCTGGCTTAAACACTATAGGTTGGAACTGAGAGTTTTAACTGCCATACTAACAGGGCACTGTCGCTTCAGGAGACACCTAAATAACCTAGGATTGATTGAGGACCCTTCATGTAGGCTATGTGAAGAAGATATAGAATCAATAGAACATGTTATGTGCGAATGCCCTGATGGGGACAGAGTCGGGATGAAAGATCTTGTAAACTGAAGCTGTCTGCGCTTATTGAGCTCTCACCCACACAACTCGTTCCTTAATGAGATAGATGGAGCTCGTGGATGAAATTTAGGACAGAGTGTGCCACAATAGACCACTGTGTCGCAGTGGCCCTCACTCATATAATATCTATCTGTCTATCTAGCATTGTGAGATGGTGCATTATCGTGGTGCAAATTTCATGAGTTTTCTTTCCACAAATCTGACTTTCTTCGACAAATTTGCTCTCCCAAATGCCGCATAACGCTCAAGTAATATTCTTTATTCACCGTCTGATCTTCTGTCAAGAAGACTTGGAGGGTACTGCGTAGTTTGTATGTTCAAGGTAAGCCTAGGCATGTAATTCCCGACTCACTAAGTTACTCCAATAAGATAAATTAACATTTTATTGAATCTGTCATATCATTGGGATGTTAAACGAAGCCTGAAACAATTCATTGTGATAACACTGAACAAATTAGTAACAGGATAGATAAGTTTGCTCTTGACCATGTAACGAAGGAGGTTGTACAGAAAGCTGTAGACAGCATAGCTTCGAATTCCTCTTGTTAGAAGGGCGCTGAAGTGATACCTTTGCCGAAGGTGCTATCACCGAGGGATTTCTTGGATTCGCGACTGATAAGTAAGTTGCCAGTATTGTCGAAGATATTTGAGAGAATGGTCTTCGATCAGGAAGTGTCTTTCTTGACGGACACTCTTCTGAATGTGATGATTACCATGGATTCCTGAAGGTTCTCTATACTTGTATTGCTGGATTATAGAAAAGCTTTTGATTATATCGATCACGACCTCCTGACCTCCTTATTGCTTCTCAGAAAGATTTCTTCAGCCGATGAAGCCTGACTTCAGATATCAGTTTGTTAATGCGAATGGAGCTACTTCAAGTTCTAGGATGGTATCCCAGAGTGTACCGCAAGGTTCAATACTTGGTCCCATTTTATTACTGATTTTTACTATAGATCTCGATAAGGTAGTTACTTGAGCTTCGATTCATCATGTCTCAGATGACACGCAGGTAGTAGGAACATTCGAGAAGCATAATGTGGAGCAAGGTATATCAGTTCTGAATAGCGTGTTGCAGGGTATATATGATTCCTCAGTGAGTCATGGTTTGAAGATCAATCCCAGTAAAACACAAGCAATTTGTTTTGGAATTACAGATCCCGTTTATTCTCTGGTTATGAGCGGTGTGGATGTTGGTTATAGTAAAATTGTCAAGAACCTTGGAGTAATAATCAATAGTGACTTAAGGTTCACAGAACATATTAACTCTATTGCTATCTCACACTAATTATGCCGACATATTATATGGTACATGCTTGGATGCGGTGACGTCAAATAAAGTTCAGAAAACACAAAAATGTTGTTTGTGAGGTTCATTTTATCATTGAATATCAGAGAGCATATCACTCCACATTTACAGGAGTTAAATTGGATAAACATGTTCAAGCGTAGGAAATTACATCTGGCCTGTTTCCTCCATAAAGTTTTGAAATTGGGGATTCCTCAGTACTCACTTGAGAGATAAGTTGAGGTTCAGGGCTGATTGTCAAAACAGAAACACAAGAGGTATACATTTGATGGAACTGCCGAAGTACTGAAAAACTTCAATCGAGAGATGTTCTACTTATGCGTGGTGAAGTTGTATAATTCAAGTCCAAACGAGTTGTGGAGAAGATGAGTCCATAATTTCAGGGTGAGATATAGGCAGTTTGTTTCTGGCCAAACATAACCGGATAACCAAATAAAACCGGAGTGGACAGAGTTCAAGAAGAGATTTTATAATCAGATTCAGAATCAAAATCAGAAGTTATTGTCTGGTATGTAGTGAAGCTTATACAGATCAAATAAAGTAGATTTGGTAGAATGTATCACATGTACATGGCACATGTATTGTGCGCACATCTATGTTGTATTACAGGTGACACTTTATCTTTTATTTGTTATAACTCAGATGAAGACGGAATATAAATATAATGAAACCCACCGAATATTGATTCTTATAAATTAAAACACTTTGTTAGATAGATATCAAAAAGAACATACCTTAGATATAAATGTTTTAATTTACTAACTGTGATTTCATGCCATGATGATTACAAGTATAAGTAGTGTTTAACTAAATACAATTATAAATTACCCAATTTTCAGGTGTTGATGAGTTAAAAAGTGTATTCGAGTTGATTTTTTACAAGAATTATATAGGGTGCGCCAGAGAAAACCAGACATTTTTTTTCCATTATAACATTCGCAAGTTTGGAGTTAGATCATTCGTTCTGCTTCATTGGAAAGCCAAAGAGCTAGTTT
Organism: Cryptolaemus montrouzieri; assembly: GCA_013387265.2. Lineage (NCBI taxonomy): Eukaryota > Metazoa > Arthropoda > Insecta > Coleoptera > Coccinellidae > Cryptolaemus > Cryptolaemus montrouzieri. Next base: position 120,363,876 of record JABFTP020000144.1, on the reverse strand, counting down.
TTTCAGAAATTGTATCGGAATTTCTCTTCCGGTGAAATCCAATATGGCTGACTCATTCGAATATTTCAAGATAGATGGAACGTTTTCTTTTCACTAAGAAATTCGAATGGGGCATTCATTCAATAATTCAGTCTTTTCTGAACAATTTGACATAGTGATCATAGAAATATTCCAAGAATTTGTAAAAGAGTAGCGTGAAGAATTTTTTATTCTGATTTTCAGCTGAAATCGAAATATTTTTGTCACCTGATGGCGTTGGCACTCCTGAAGTTGTTGTGTTTTTCATAGATGTTCTAGGAAGACAAGATTTCCGTTCAAATTCAAAATGACCGACTTCCTCAAATATTAACAATTTTCCCCGCGCATTAAAAAAGTTTTCGCGGTCGTAATGAATCAACTGCGTAATTCAATCACTAGATTGAACCTTTCCTATCATTTTGAGGGGTCGAACTCGAATATTGATTCAGAATTGTGCCAATTGTCGTCAATAATGTTTCTCTTTCCACCATCATATGCACCTTTCGTTGTGAAACCTCTGAACATAGACTGCATGCATTTACTCTATGATAAACAAAAAATAATGAAATGTCATCGAGTTTTAGACGTCATCTGGTTCGAAGTCGAATTTTATCTTGGTGTTGCTTGTTTTTGACGTTTGAAGTTGTTAACAATGGTTTTGACAAATGAGGATAAGCGTTTCATTGATTGTTTATTTGTGCGTGGCTATACTGCTAGACAAATATTACGCCCCTATTTACAAAAGAAGTACAATCTATGATTTTGAGGAAAAATTTTCGGAAAATATGGTATTTATGTTAAGACCTTAACTTGTTTCCACTGTATTGATTTTATTTAATAATTCTTGAAGATCCTCAATTCTGTCACATGAGACAACTGTGTCGTCTGCGTATCTAATAGTATTAAGCAGGACGCCATTTGTCTTCACTCCATGGTCCACATCCTCTAAAGCCTCCTCAAATATTCGGTCTGAGTAGAGGTTGAAAAGTAGGGGTGAGAGGATAAAACCCTGCCGGACTCATCGTTGTATCAAAAGACCAGATGTTATTTTTCCTTCTGTACGCACCTCCGCCGTCTGTCCCCAGTATAGGTTCTCAATTATTCGTATATCTCGGCTGTCCAGTTGTATTTCCCGAAGCACCGAGATCAGCTTAGAGTGCAGCACTCTGTCGAATGCCTTCTCATAATCTATGAAACAGGTGAAAACATATTTACGCTGATCTCGACATTTCTGGACATGGACGTTAATACCAAACAAAGCCTCACGAGTTCCGAAAGCATTCCTGAAACCCATCTGAGCGTAATCAAGATCGAATTCATGCAGCGTATTGTGGCATGTATAATTCATAAAAATGCCTTCAAAAGATGACTCATTTTGGGGATTGTCACAAAGGTGGTTCTGAGCCAGTCATCTGGGATCAACCCGGTGTTATATATCGAATTAAATAATTTTGTGAGTAGTTTAATGTTACTCTCGTCTATGAGTTTCAGTATCTCTGTCTGTATTTGGTCCGGGCCTGGTGATTTTCGGCTAGCTGCCACAGAGATGGCATGTAGTACTTCCTCGTTAAGTATTTCTGGGCCTTCCATATTTGCTTCGTAGTTTGGAAAGGCGGATCTGTCGTCATCAAATAATTCATTCATATAGTTCTCCCATGTGTGTCCTGTTCATCTATTATAGGTAGATTTTATAAATCAAACAGAGTAGTTGGTAGTGATGTCTTGTGTATACCAGAAATATCTTTTATTTTTTTATGCATGCGAAAATATTCATGCTTTCTTTCAAGTTTCTTCATTTTTCGGTACATTTCTTTCATCCATATTTCCCTGGCTTTCTTGACTTCGTACTTGATGATCTTCTGCAGTCTTTTCTTCTCCTTTCCACCAGCGCCAAGATATCGTCGGTTAACCACCTTTTTTTCCTAATGTTCCTTGATGGTTGTAGGTTACTTTTACATGTCTTGGTGAGTGTGCTCTTCAGTCCCTCCCACAGCAGTCGAACTTCTAACGCTATGTACAGGATCTCTTTTCGCACACTAATTTGAGCTTTAGTTTTAAGTCTGCCACTAAGGAAACATGATCTGAGCCTACATGTGTTACTCTTCTCACACTGTTCCTAAAACGTTCATTAACCAGAATGTATCTATCTCACTGCTAATGTTGGATGATATTTGATCCATATACACGTCATAGCCGGGTGGTAAACCTTTTAGGAATTCTGGTTTTCTATTCTTACCTTTAAAGATAGAAGAGGTGGCATAAAATATCCCTCTTCACTGCAGCGAGCTATTACACTCACATTTTTACCTTTTTCAGACCTTATTAGAGTATATACTTCTTTAGCATCCTTTGTAGCAAGAACTTCGCCAGGTTTATTGTTTACTTGGATACTAGTCTCCTCAATGTTGAAATTTTTACCAGGTTTATCTATTAATTCGTTGTCTTCTGAAAACTATTTTGAGATCGTGAAAAAATCATCTACATATTTACGGTTCATTCCTTGGGAATGAACTAAAGATAAACCTTCAGTTTTTTACTGCGCTTATCGTTTATTTCTGCGGATGACAGCATTAAACCAATCGTTGCCTGAACTCTGCTTTCCTTTCGAGAAATCCTTTTGTCTAACTTTTATGCAAATTTATAAGCCATTGATATAACGTCACTACTATCTGGGGTAAAAATTCCTTTTCTAAGGCTTTTATGTGTTGCAATATTCTCTTTTCATGTTCAAAACCCAAGTCCGAAGCTCTTCCAGAAGGACCCTTTTCAGCACCTGAAGCTAAATGTCTTCGAAGGGTTCTTGAAGGGATACCAAAATCCCTACTGCCTTTATAAACACCGTTAAATTGCTGATTTTATATCTATTTATTTAAATAATAAAAAACAGTACAATTATAACAAATTAAAATATAAAATTATGTCTACACTTTGGTATGTCACCGACTTCTTTCTTTTATACTTATTTTAATTCCATTTAATCCTTTCAGAATAGTTTCAGCTACTAAAACCAATTTTTCATCACTTGTAGGCGGACTCAGTTCGAAATTTCTGATAACTGCAGAAATTACGTATTTGGCTTCTAACATTGCGAATTTCTGACCTGGAAATATGATATTGTACTAACAGAAAGAATGTGAATTGTTCTATTATATCTAAAATATTTCATGTGAACGAAAATATGAAAGAGATTTCGATGATTCAAATTCAGAATTTAGCGGAATTATCGTGTTCATTTTTGTATTAACTGCTGACTGCCATAAAAATATTCGATCGTATTTAGAACACATAAAAACCATCAAAGTCTGTACGTACATGAATATTCGTTCGGCTAATAGGTTAACCGTGTTTCCTCTATCTTCTGATTTGGCTTATTCCAAAAGTATCTGACTCAGCTCAATATTCACACCCTTGAGTTTTTCAGTTCCATCTGGGTCTAGGCATCTTTCGAAGTTCCCATTGAATTTAACAACATTCTCCAAACGCTTTTTCTGTTCTAGAAGGGAGCGTGGTTGGCTTTCAATAGCCATGCTAATTGCTGTCTCACAAATTTCTGTAGTTACAATGAACGCGAAGAAGACACCATAGTACAGTGTTCTCAAACCAAGACAGTTTATGAAGAATTACTAGTGAGCCATGTCTTACAGAGGTCGCTCTAAAGTTCTGGCAGGGAGATATGAAGATGGGTCAGATACAGTTGGAACAATCGTCAATGCATTCTGTTGAGAAAGTACCGGGAATTGATTATTTAAAAAATCTGCTCAAAACGATTGTCAAAATTTTTTGTTGACCCAACTGTTTTCTATATTGAACGCGACCTGTCATTCAGTTTGTTCACAGTGCTCGATTATGTCAGTTCTCACAAGTGCGTTTTGCTAATTTTACAATGGATAAAAGTATCGAACAAAGAATTTGTCCCAGATTTTGTATTGCATATGAAATTTCGTGTGCCAAATCGCCGAAAATGTTACAGAAGGCTTACGGTAAATCGACTTCATCAAAAACACGTGCATATCAGTGGTACAGTGTATTCAACAGCGGCGGAGATGTGGTGGAAGATTGGCCTCGCTCTGGTCGGCCATCAACATCTTCAACTGAAGTTAACATCGATAAACTGAAGGAAATGGAAATTGAAGATCGTCATTCAAATTTGGGAGAGATAGGTAATGAACTTTCTGTGTCTGACGTATCAATTCGTACCATTCTAAACGGTTGTTTGGGCATGAAAGGTGTTGCCGCTCGACTAATTCCAAAAGACTTGAAGTAAACTTATCAAACATAACCTAACTGATTGGTTATCACTGAAGAGTAAAAGTAGTGAATATATATTCTTACCTATACAATTTCGTTGTCCTGCACTGAAAGGAATGAAGGCAAAAGGAAGCTCTGATTTTATTTCTGCAAATCTTGTAGGTATAAAATCGTCAGGGTTCTCAAAATATTTTGGATTTCTATGAAGACCGTATGCATTTATTATGCAATTTAGGCCACTGGGATATATTTGTCCATCTGAAAAAAATTGGATTGAAATATCTTGCGGTTAAAATCACAACTTCCGGTTTATAAAATGCAAAATTTCAATATTTCAAATTGCTTTCTCGCTAGAAACCAATCATTAAAACATGTTTTTTTTCGGATATTTCCGGATATACGTCAATAAAATTCTATGTTTTTTCCATGAGAAAGAAATACACATAACCAAATTTATATGGAATCACCCGATATTTTGAATATTACTTCAGGGATTTTGGAAATTTCGAAGGATTGTTGAATTGATCCTTTCTGAGATATTTGACTTGAAAAAGGAAATAAATTTAGGTTTATTTTAAGAAAGAAACAAATAAAAGAAAATTAGAGACTCTTTCCGCATGTAGTAAAAAAATTGAAAATTGTTTTCTCATGGAGTAGTGAGTGTTTTTCTCGACCTCAGTAGCTTGTATTACCTCCTTTAGCCCTGATACAAGCTTGAGTCCGTCTAGGCATGCTTTGGATTAGGTTTTCGACCCCTTCTGGGGTGATATTCTGCCACTCTTCTGTGGCGGCTTGGATGAGCTGTTGTGGAGTTCTTGGATTTTCCTGGCGCGATCTAATTTTTCTTTCGAGAGTATCCTATAAATCTTCAAAAGGATTTAAGTCTGGCGAGCAAGCTGGCAAGTCTAGAATAGCGATTCCCTCTGTTTCAAGATGATGTCGCGTGAGGTTTCTGGTATGCGGAGGAGCATTATCTTGCATAAAAGTGAAATTTTCACCGTGGGCACCTCACCAGAGTCTCACTATGGGTTCTAGCCGTTACAACTCAAAGAGTTGTTTCGTCTTCTAACAATGTGCTCGGGAACTTAGCCCATTTATACAGTGGACCTACAGCTTATACTGAATTCCAAACCACTCTGCTAGACCATCCAATGCGTGTTTATGCCTTCTTTAGGCGACTCTTTCCAAGTATCACTTTTTTGTTCAAGAACAACATCCATAACTTCAACCCGGATTCAAACCAGGCACCTGGGCTTATTACTTCCAACATACTTGCGCAGTAAGCATCTACCCAGGCCGTTAACCTCAAGAAGCAGTTTGAGATTGAATTTCGTCATTTTGTCGAAGTTGAGAATGGGTTTTGGGTTTTATTCACTAAAAGTACAGTTATTAGATATTTTTGATTGGAAAGTTTTCCGGAAGTTTTGAAAATTGACAATTTTATAAATGTTGACCTGCTCTGATTGAATTCCAACTCTGCCATCTGGTATCTTTATCGCTTGCTTCGCCATATTGGAGAAATGGCGCCTTAAAGCAGTTTTTCGATGAAAACTCCTTGCCGAAGCATTTTACAGGAAAAACATATCCCTACAAAATGATTGTAGAGAAAATTTCCCAAATTTTATGTCTAAATCTTTTTTCCTAAAATAAATATTTCCGGCGTACGAGCGCCGTAAATTGTAGTTCAACACACGTTTCGGCAGAAATACTCCTTTCTACACCACCATGAGGTAGAGAATTCGAGCCGACACTGGTTCAACTTTAGCAACTGTCAAAATAAATAAATGAATGAAAAAAATCAAAGCCTACTAGTTATTTTTTAACAAGAAGTGCTTTCAATTCAGCGAATGCATACAATCGTTTAATAATTTTTTGCTCGAGAACGGTCGGAGATACGAAAAATTACAAGTGTCAAAAAAGTTTCTAAATTGAACGAAGATGAAGAAAATTGATTGTACGCTGATTAGTGGCGTACTGCAATAAAGTTTGAAAGGGCAAAGAAGATAGGGCTCCGGAAAAGAAAACACCTTGTAGATTCTAGTTAAAATCTAGAACGTGTAATGATGGAGGCTGTAAAACATAGCTTGCATTCCAAATTTGGGCTGAATATCTCAAAAACTGCAGGAGTGTTGAAGAAGAAACCAATTGTTTTCCAGAAATTTCAACACCCTGTAGCTCCGTTACGAAGGTTTTGCGGACATTTTAAAAAATGCACGTAGATTAACCCGTTCAAGTTGTGACATACCATTATTTAACACCCTGTATACAGTAAAAGTGATGTGCAAAGTCGTTAAAATACATCTTCAAATAGTTATACTTATGCATGCTTCATAAAATAAGCATATAAAAGTAAACTTAATATTTCGTCGCTACAAAGAAAGAAGCAGCAGCACAGCCACATTCGTTTCGAAATCTCCAATGTTATATCGGGTTGGGCAACTGAAACGAGAAAGACTCAATAACTGCTAAACTATTCGTTTCTAGACGAAAAGCAGAAACAGGTCAATTTTCGTCTGAAGGGGGACATCCTTTAACACACGGTGATTTTATTTTACATCAAACCTCTAAGCAGGGGTGCACAAAACTCTGTTTTTTGAATATGGAAGATAAGTCGAGTGATACCTCATTAGAAAGCTCCTTTGACTCAACACAAATGTGTAATAATTTTTGAGTTTTGACATCTTCGTAAGAAGATACATTCACCAAAATACTGTTGTATATTTGGGAAAAATATTTTTAACTAGTAGTGCTTCACTTCACCCCCTCAGTTGAGGGTGTCAACCCCTCAAATCTTCGAATTGATCAGTTAGTTTGAGTAATAACTCATAAGGAAGGTTTAAAAATTTCTAGAATATTGTAGACAACATTTTAGCTTCATCTGCATTGTGATGTTCAAAGTGTTCGCCGCCAACTTCAAAACACAAATACAGAGTTTGCTCGAAACGTTTCCGGTTTATACGTAGCATTTCAGGAGTTATACGATTACACTCGACTACAATCCGTTGTCGTATATCCACCAAATCTGCTGGATTAGTTTCATAAATTTGACTCTTTAAGTGGCCTCATAAAAAAATACCGATGGTGACAAGTCGGGAGAACGTGGGGGCCATTCTGTAGGCCCTCTTCTTTCGATCCATCGATCAGAAAATTATTGATCTACATATTGTCGAACAGGAAGTGCAATAGGCGGGCAATGAAACACAACATTTTCTTCTAAATAGCTAGGATCATTTTCCAAAATTTCAGTTATGGCTGGATTGATTAGTTCTTCAAGTAGTTGAAGATACATTCCTTCCGTCAGATTTTTTGGTAAGAAAATGGCCCAATCAGACGATTCCCATAGATGCCAACCCAACCTTTCAATTTTTCAGGATATTGGGTATGTACTCCACGAAAGATTCTGGGATTAGAGTACAACCAGAACCAGCAGTTATGACGATTTACATTCATAGCAAATATGGTAGAGAAAGTGGGGATTATTTGCGATTCGCTCACTTATTATTTCACAGAATTGCACTCTGCGGTCGAAGTCATCCTCATTCAATTACTGGACCATCTTCATTTTATATGGATAGAATTTGTATTGTTTGAAAACTCGTCCAATGGTTTTCGACTCTCACCAATTTCACTTTCCAATTTTCTTGTACTCAGAGTGGTATGAATCCCTACTTGCCCAAGCAACTCATTTTGTATGGCTCTTTGGACATGCTCCCTTGTCCTATTCTGAATAGAGCCAGTTTCTCTAAATTTTTCCACCAACTCCAAAATGTACTTGGCATTTACATATATGTCGTCATGGCGTTCATTGAAAATAGCAGCTGCCCTATTTGCACAAGTATTGCTGAAGAAAATTTCAACAATTTCTACCCTTTCAGCTATTGAAAAAACCATTATACTAATATATATGCAACCCGTGAGTGTGAAAAGCAGCTAGATAAACAATCAAACTAATTCGAATTTCACTCATCAGATACAAGCAAGCTGGAGAAAAAATACAAACTGCCGCATATGTTGTTGAGAAATCTGCATTACATCTGTGTGATTTCAGATGAATATTTTTCTGTAACGAGAACTTTACTTGAGTTCGTGTCATTTCAACCTCGTAACTCTAGTGGTTGTCTTCACATGTCTGGGTTGCATCAGTTCACCGATGGGGAAAATTTTTTGCGATTCAACCGATAACAAGATCATCACTTCTTTGTGAAGAGGCTCTTATACTATATATGAATTTCTTCATGATCCACCCTGTATTCTTATTGAAATATAATCAGATTTGAAAATTCGTTCACTGTAATCAGATAATTCCAAATACCTATCCAATGAGCTATAACTCAGACTAACTCATCAATTCGAAGATTTGAGGGGTTTACACCCTCATCTGAGAGATTTCTGAGGGGATGTAGTGGAACCTCCACTGCTTAAAGATATTTTCCCCAAAATCCAACAGTATTTCGGTGAATGTACAGCATGTCCCATTTTGGGGGTGCCACCAGGAGCATCTCTGTTATTATTTAGGATAGAGAGATGGGGTTTTCACGACCCTTGGCTACTTTTTCGAGACAAATTCATAAAGCTAATCAGAATTATTCTAACTTAAGTGGTTTTTGAGTTATTCGCGAATCTTGAAAATTTCCGGATTTCTTTTTTTTCCCGATATCTCGGTTCTTATAGAAGATAATTGAAATCTGTTTTTACGTTTCTAAAACGGTTTTCTGAGTAGATTCCAGTGACGTACTCGAAGTTTTTTTATTAATTATGACAGATATGACATAAAGTTGCATTTTTAAAATACGAACATAGTTTTTTGGCATATTCCGATTGCCGTTTTTTTCCTTTTAAAAATATATAACATGATGACAACATTTCCACCCAATGTGAAGAAAATAACGGAATAATGATTTACCCCTAATGGCTGGGCGAAGGAAAACACGTGAGCGGACGAACCATAGAACATTTGTAGTTATTCGATGAAAACGATCAAAACAATGCAAAATCTTCTTGATCGAAATAATGGAGCTAGGCTGCTCCTAAGATTCCATCGTTATTTATGACATCCGCAATTTCCGCTTTTTATTTTATTTTTGAGATTGTCGTTTAGTTTCTAGAGTTCTCTGAGAAATACCTACATGAGAATAATAATAGGCACCTAATAATTTACTCAAATTTACTTCTCATAATGATTTACATATATTGCTCGAACTGATTTCCATCATGTTGTAAACATAAAGTGCATCTTCGGATTATATCTTCTATGTCTGAATGCTCTCTGTGAACACAGAAGTCTTCATCTATGCACGTTCATTAGAAACCATAGAACGACCAATAATTATTATTATTCATTATCTGTGGATATATTGGCTTCGTGTCTATTTGAATTCGTAAAATTAGTGTTCGTTGTTGAATTTGGATTGTTTAGTTAATTTCTGCAAGTCACACTATGGAACAAAATAGAAGATACGAAAATTTCGAAAAAGTTGATATGCTAAAGGTCTACTTTCAGTGTCACTGTAACGCAGTCCGTGCATCAGAAGAATATTTGACTAGGTAAGTTCGACAATGGAAATGGAAGTAGTAATTCTAATCAATATTAAATACCTGACTGACACTCTCCAATAGATTTCCTCAAAGAATTCAACCAAACAGGAAGTTCTTCGCCAAAATGGAAGCAAATCTTTCCAATTATGGTTCGTTCGAGAAACCAAGGAGTAAAAACTACAATAAACGGAATAGAGGTGATAATGAACTTGACGTGTTAGCAGCTGTTGAGGCTAACCATTCTACATCGTGTCGGCAAATTGAGAGCGAAGTGGGTGTGTCAAAAGCAGAGCCCAAAGAATTTTGAGAAAGTATAAATATCATCCCTATAAACATAAAATAATTCATCATCTCAATGCCGGGGATGCAGAGAGGAGAACGGCGTTCTGCAATTGGTATTTAGGGAGAATCAGAGGTGAAGCTCGTTTTGGGCGACATATCATTTGGTCTGATGAGTCAAGAATCAGCAGTGCCGGAATCTTTAATCGCCATACGAATAGATTCTGGGCAAACGAAAACCAACACGAAGCAGTAGCTCGACGGCAGCAGGGGAGGTTCGGTTTCAATGTGCGTGTTTCGTAATGTGCAACAAATTAGCCTACTATATCTTCGATGGCAACTTGAATGCACAGAGATATCTCGAAATTTTAAATATTTGTCTGCCACAACTGCAAGATGACATTCCTCTTGCTCAATTCAACACATATTACTTCCAACAAGACGGTGCTCCTTGCCATAATTCGGCCGTGGTGAGGAACTACTTGGATTTAAATTTTGAAAATAAATGGATCGGTACCAATGGCCCAATTCAATGGCCACCTAGGTCTCCTGACCTATCCGTTTCAGATTTTTTTCTTTGAGGTTATTCGAAAAATAAGATATATAGGAGGCAATACGCCAATTACGATCAATTGAAGAATGCAACAAATGAAGCATTCGAAGATCTTAGGAGATCCTCGCTACATTTGACTAGGGCCATAGAAGATATAATCCGAAGATGCACTTTATGTTTACAACATGATGGAAATCAGTTCGAGCAATATATGTAAATCATTATGAGAAGTAAATTTGAGTAAATTATTAGGTGCCTATTATTATTCTCATGTAGGTATTTCTCAGAGAACTCTAGAAACTAAACGACAATCTCAAAAATAAAATAAAAAGCGGAAATTGCGGATGTCATAAATAACGATGGAATCTTAGGAGCAGCCTAGCTCCATTATTTCGGTCAAGAAGATTTTGCATTGTTTTGATCGTTTTCATCGAATAACTACAAATGTTCTATGGTTCGTCCGCTCACGTGTGTTTCTTCGCCCAGCCATTAGGGGTAAATCATTATTCCGTTATTTTCTTCAAATTGGGTGGAAATGTTGTCATCATGTTATATATTTTTGAAAAGGCAAAAAAACGGCAATCGGAATATGCCAAAAAAAACTATGTTCGTATTTAAAAAAATGCAACTTTATGTCATATCTGTCATAATTAATGAAAAAAAAACTTCGAGTACGTCACTGGAATCTACTCAAAAAACCGTTTTAGAAACGTAAAAACAGATTTCAATTATCTTCTATAAGAACCGAGATATCGAGAAAAAAAGAAATCCGGAAATTTTCAAGATTCGCGAATAACTCAAAAACCACTGAAGTTAGAATAATTCTGATTAGCTCTATGAATTTGTCTCGAAAAAGTAGCCAAGGGTCGTGAAAACCCCATCTCTCTATCTTAAATAATAACAGAGATGCTCCTGGTGGCACCCCCAAAATGGGACATACTGTACAATCACTGAAAATAACTCGTTTTTTATCGAACCAGCCTGTATCTTCTTCCGAATATGTCAAAACTATTACACATTTGTGTTGAAAATTAAGAGAGCTTTCTAATGAGGTATCACTCGACCTATCTTTAAGATATTCATATTCAAAAAATTGAGTTTTGTGCACCCCTTCTTAGGGGGTTGATGTAAAATTAAATCACCGTGTGTTGAAAGATGTCCCCCTTCAGACAAATATTGACATGTTTCTGCTTTTAGTCCACAAACGATTAGCTTAGCAGTTATTGAGTCTTTTTCGTTTTAGTTGCCCCATCCAGTATAGGCCAAACCGGTTGGGATTTTCAGACTCGTCTCAACATACACATACAGATAAAAATTCCTCCTTTTTCGAACAAATCACAAATACAAATCATATTATAAATTCTGAAAACCTAAAAATACTACATATTTTTAATAAATCTCCTGGAGTGTTTAGAAATTAACAAAATTGAAAAAATTCCACATTGCTTAGCAATCAATTAGATGAAAATAATTCCCCATTACATAATCTCTAATAACCCCTTGAGCCTAGCAGTGATATCAATACCAAAACTGTATAGTCCATTGAAATATTACATTTGATTTGCATTTTTAGGGACGCAATTCTATTGCAGGGACATGGGGATGGGGGTCAATAGAAACTTAACATCGAGTTTGTGGGGTTGCAGCCCTTGTACCCCAGACGCCATCTCGAAAAAGGGGTGAAAATATATTTTCCGCGATATCTCGGAAACTATACATCTCATCAAGAAAATATTAATACATAGTCCGTTTCTATGGACTAGTAATGCAGTATAAACACTTGAAAGTCAAGTAATATTCGGAACTAGACCTAAACAATAAATAGTGATAACTTGATAAATTATAGTGTATCATTCAACTTAAGATGGATTTTCACAAAATAAATCCATTAACAAAACTTTCAATTTTAATAAGATCGATGTGTCAAATTCGTTAATACATAAGTAAATGTATTACCCTCATTAGTTCAATGTATAATATTGTTTAATATTAAAACAAGCCAATGAATACGTATATTAATTCAATGAATATTTCACAAGATCATTAACGTTCGTTAATTCAAAAAAGACATGTTATTCTTTCTCTTTTCTAGCTGCTACTCATTCAATTAAGAAAAATTGAGAATTCGGTCTTTTATTAAAAATTTGAATAAAGTCTGGTCAGATAATTTTGAATAGACACATTCGACAAGCTCTATTTTTAACTAACTGATTAGATTCACACTTACCGACAACCATATCTTCCACTAGTTCTCTAGCAAAAAGCGGTACTGGAGGATACAATCGAAGTGATTCCTTGATCACCAAATCAAGATATTTCATATTATAAAGATCCCCATTTGAACTGTTGGATTCTTATCGGCTCCAAAAATTTCTGTTTGTTCTTCTACTACTTTGTCCTGCAAATCATAATAATTTTGACATGTTCTGATTTATCGAAGGATGGTTCGGACCTGAGCCAGAAATTACTTTACCAGCAAGTCTAATATGATTTGTAGCAAAGAAGTTGTCTCGAATGTATGTAATTAAATATATATCTCGTGGTCATCAAGAATTTGAAAGATACGGGTGCTACGTTGTATATTTTGATGTCACAAATTTGCAGTAGTGAGAGCTGGTAACGTTGCATTAACAACTGCATTCTTCATTAGTAAAGGTCTGACTTCAGTTGAGTCGCTGCTCTCACAAACTGAACGGGATAACAACCATTTATTAGCGAAATATGGAGTTGTCCAGAGAACATGTAACGCGATGCTCTTCTACGATTACAAACTTTTTAATGAAGAGAAAACTCTTGAACGTGTCCATCACATGCAAGTGTGTTTCGGTGATATGGTGAATTTGAAACACCGCTTAGTGGTGAATTATGTGATGGTAAGAATAAGAAAATTCAAGATGCATTTATTCAGTGAGGCAAGCCTTGGAGTTGGATCTGTGACATCCGATTCAATTTTATATAAGCACCTCCGTATGCAAATAATTGCTATAGTCTATTTAGTAAAACCGTAGAGTTATAAATCTTAGAATGGTTATAGGCGTGCCACTAGGATAAGGGCCTAAGAGTATTATTAAGTATATTCTCGAAATTTAACCGAAAGAGAGGTAATCATTACATAGATATATGGAGTTCTTGAAATAGTTTTATCATTTGTATGCATCAGTTAGTAGTTGGTGAAAAGGTTTTGTTCAGTTCCAAAAAATGGAAACGTTTTCTTATTTTACCCCTGTTGAACGTGCTAAAAATGTACCACTTTCCCAAAGTAAAAAATTAATTATATTTGATGATGCTTTAAGGCATCAAGACCATTCACTTTCAATCGATGAAAATGTTAAAATGTGCTCTGAGATGACGGGAATTGGACAGTACACAATATACAATCTTCCCAAGGAAAAAAATCTGAAAATGGAACTGTAGTGAAACCTCTAAAAACTTCTACAGGAAGGCCTCGATGAAGTTGATGAAGAAATTGCCACTGTGGAAAAGATACACACAGACTTGCCTTTAATATCAAAAAACAAAAAACAAATTGTGGCAAGTTTTGCATAAATTGTATTCCTTATGGGAAAAGTACGACAGAAAGTCAGTTCTCTTAGATTAATAAGAAATCGTTTGCTGGAGAAGAAATTATTTAAGAGCAATAAAAAAATTTCGTGCTCAAATAGAGAAAATCTTTTATCTCGATGAAACTTGGTGTAACGTGCTAAAATCACGTCACAACAATTTGAAACACCTGATTCAAGGCAACCCTCTATCCGTGTCACGCCACTGGTTAACAGTCTGATGCGCACAATCCGCCTATAAGATGATATATGCTACCAGCTTCGCTTCAGAATCTTCATTTTGCTTTCTTTTCTTTGCCGATCTTTGGACTAATTAGTTGAACTTGAAAATCATCGTTGATTGTGTTTGAAATAATTGATTTATATAAAATATCTCACTTTTCTGTTGAAGATTCAAGAGCGTCCTAAACTCTGTTATAATGTCTTTAAGTAATAAGCTTTTTTGGTGAGTAGTTTCGTAACAATATTTTTTTTTCCGTAAAATTTCATGAAAATAGGCTCTTACATCATCGCATGCTCCTTCGGCCAGAGAGGATGAATACTTTTTTTCTCTCGTTGTCTTATTGCCCAAGGGTAGCTTTATTGATGAATTGAAATAGATTATCCTCATTTTATACAGGAGTGACTCAAAAAAATTATTGAATATTGTAATTTTAAAGATATCATATCTTGATTTATTCAAATGGAATATCCTGTATTCTATTATTCATGTCAACGCATAAAATATTGTGCCATATTTTTGCAGAAGTAACCTTATCTTTATTTTCGATCATTTTCAAAATAAAAAAAAAACTAAAATAATAGAATCAGAGGTTGCGAAAGAAGAGTTTATTAGTACATATCATTATAATTCATCAGAAAAATGGAGATATTTTAAGGTCGTGTATGAAATACATAATAGATTGGTTTTTGGTGAGATGATCTACAAGGTGTTGAATTATTTCAATAAGTATTCGAAATGTTACCCGCTCCTTTGTAGACACAACTCAATCCTTCTCAGGAAAGACCGTTGAACTCTCGACAACATATGCAGATTAACTGACTGACAGGCTGTCTCATATCCAACTGTGTTGTAGAAGGAATCTGATAAACGATGCCCTTAATTTAACTCCACAAGAAAAAAATCTAGACTTGTAAGGTCCGGAGACCTAGCTGGCCATCTAACAGGACCATCACGTTCTATCCATTTGTTTGGAAATACATGATTCAAATGCTTCCTAACCTGATGCGAGTAATGGGCCGGTGCTCCATCCTGTTGAAACCACAAATCTTGTGTTATATGCTCTGGTACATCGGCAAGTAACATTGGTAGATGATTTCGTAGAAAACCTAAATACATTTCACTATTGAGGTGGCCGTCGAAAAAGTGCGGCCCAATAAGATATCCATCTACTATAGCGGCCCATACATTCAAGAACCAACGATGCTGGTGATCTATTTGTTTCATGAGGTGTGGATTTTCCGTGGCGTAATAATCAAAGTTGTGCCTGTTAACAAGCCCATTCTTGTCCTCGTCCGAGAAAAGATCTCTGCTAAATATATTTGGATTTTCCGCTACTTTGTCACTTGCCTAATTGCAAAAATTGATTCGATTTTCATAGTCTTGATTGTTCAGTTCCTGGTGCAGCTGTACATGATATGCATGAAATTTATTCACTTTCAAGATTCTCTGGACGGAAGTGTGACTTATATCTGTTAACTGAGAAATCTCTTTTTGGCTTTTACATGGGTCCTCTGTCACTGTCAACAAAGCTGATAACTGGTTGTCTTCCGCTGTAGCAGTTTTTGGTTTTTCATGTTTTTTGTAAGCGATATTACCAGTTTCGATAAATCTAATTAGAAGTTTTTCAAAGCATCTTGCATCAGGAAATCTTTGTGCATAAACTCTACTTGCCAACAAAGAATTTCTATCACACTCACCCAGAATAAAAATCATATCAATCATTTCTTCTTTGAAGAACTTTATAGCAGTAAATTGAGAAAATTGGGTTCAAGCCTCACTTTTACAATGTTTGATAACGAAACACTGATAAGTTTTACATGTAAAATGCAGAATATGATATGTCCTGACAGAAGGTACAAATGAAAAAATGTCAACACATACCTCGATTTACGTTTTAATCATCTTGATTTTATCATTCGTTTAAAGAATTATCTTGTTTAGGTTTCTTTTTACTACTTGAATCATTACAGAAAAAAAACTTCTCTGTGAATAATGATGCATGTTGATGAGTTTGATACGGTTTGTAGAATTTCATCAAAATTTTTACAAATAATCGAATATTTCGAAAGTGATCGAAGATAAAGATGAGGTTACTTCTAAAAAATATAGTACAATATTTTATGCAATGATATGAATAATAAAATACAGGGTGTTCCATTTGAAGAAATCAAGATGTAATATTTTAAAATTACCATAAATTACCATATTCCAAAATTTTTTGAGTCACTCCTGTATGAAATGAGGAGAATCTATTTCAATTCATCTATGAAGCTATCCTTGGGCAATAAGAAACGAAAGGAAAAAAGTATTCATCCTCTCTGGCCGAAGAAGCATGCGATGATGTGAGAGCCTATTTTCATGAATTTTTACGGAAAAAAATATTCTGTCCAAACTACCCACACTTTTGATTTGTCATAAACTTAATGTAAAATGACCGATAGAGAATATATATTTTGGAATTGAACCCCACATATAGAAGGCACAGCTGCGATCAGGTCTGAAATCTGGGGAGCCGTACCGAAACATTTATCATCTATTGGATAACATACAGAAGAGAGCAGTGCGCCTCATAAACCAATCGGAAGTCACGCTTAGTCTCCAACCAGCGGCAGGTTATTGATCTTTCTCTCTTTTATAGATATTTTCATGGTAAATACTGTGAAGAAGTGAAAGGCTTGGTCCCTGGAAGAATCCAGTTCCGAAGAAGACTTAGGCTTGGGAATAACACAGGGTCCAACTAGCATACCCACGTACCTCTCTCTATAAAAATCAACTGGATGGTCACAGGTGTTGTACGAAAGGAACCGCCTCCTTCCATGAATTGAGAATTAAAAAAATTACACCTCTTTTTTTTATACTTCAAATTAAACAGGGTACCCCTCATATAACACTTGGTTTATCAGTTTTTGAAAAATAAAATCGAGTAAAAGTTTGAAGAAAAAAGATTAATACGAGGATTGCACCAAAGATATCCGATCTACTTCCATATTCCTTCACCAGTTTTATTCTACGTCGTCTGTTTAGTTTCATCTTCCGAATTTACCTTCTATTTGATTTAGCAATACATCCCCGAGGTTTTTTTCAGTTCTGGCAGCGCTCACTTCTCGGTATCATCTTCAACGAGCTAATTCAGCACTAATTGGGCCAAGCTTTCATTCTTGCAGAGAATAGGAAATCGTAGAGAGCTATATTAAAACGTTCAGGAGGCTGACGTGACTGTAAAACCTTGTGGATTATCAAATATTGCTGGATAATGCTCGATGAATCGCGTTATCCTAATGAATTCGTTTTCTTGTTATTGCGTCACAGAATCTCTTCAGGACTTCAACATAATATTTCTTATTGATTTTAAGACCTTCAGCAACAAAATGATGCGTAATATGTTGAGAAGTGAACTTTGCTCTGCTGTTCGAATGTTATATAATTGTCAAATGTTCATTGTGAAGTACTCTTAAAATAAAGTTCTTAGATCCGTTTATTCACCTTTATAACTATATTCAGATCCACGGATATACGTTCCTTCAGGTTATGGGCGCCAGAATTACGCTGGAGTAAGATAGTGAAAGTATTCGTAAAAGGATCCGAAAGGAAACTTAAATTTTGACACGAGCAGAAAATTTTCCAAAGCGAGCATGTCGTCTGGATCAGTACGAATTGAATTACTCAACAAGGACAATTACCACATATGGAAGATCCAGATGGAAGCATAATTGATCAAAAATGATGCATGGGGATATGTGAATGGTGAAATTCGCTGCAGGAGAAAATAATGCGAATGCTTTGAAATTATGGCAGAATTTTGATAAAAAGCGAAATCTAACATCATATCAGCGATACATCCATCAGAACTGAAGCAATTAAAGTGCTGTTCAAGTACGAAATGAGTATGGGAAAAATTGCAAGGTATTTACCAGTCGAAAGGGCCAGCTGGAAGGCAAATCTCTTGAAGCAATTGACATTATACAAGGTGTAATGATAAAGATGATGTACGAGAGCATTTTAATTAATTTTTTGGCACAATTGACAAGTTGGACGAAATGGAAATTGAAATTAATCAAGACTTGTTGACAATAATGTTGCTGAATAAACTTCCGTCCAGTTTCGAAACATTCCGATGTGCAATCGAGTCTCGAGATGATGTTCCAACATCAGAGAATCTGCTGGTGAAAAATTCTCGAACAGTACGATGCACGGAAAAACGGAACTAGAAATTTAATTTCGAATGCAACAGTCGCGAAAATTCGATTACAGAATCGCTTCAATAAAAGGGAAAGTAATCATAAGTCAAATCAGCTGAATTCAAGTACAAGTGTCACATATGTCATAAGCGTGGACATCAAGCCGAAGACTGTACGTCACTTGATACTGGTGAATCAAATTACCAGCAACGTATTTGGTGTTCAGGTAGTGGCTGTACAACACATCTATGTAAAAAGATTGAAGATTTTAGCGAGATCAATAACAGAAGACATGGAAAATTGAATTTGGCGAGTAGTGCGTGGAGTCTTAGAACAATAAAATCACACAAAAAGTAGATTCTTCTTGGAAATGTCAAATATAAAAAGGGACTAAACTGCAGTAAATTATAAGACCGATACAGAAAAATTAACATATACTGTAGTTTCTCCTGATGAAGTCAAAAATAAATGACGAAATATTGAAAAATGTAGAAAAAGGATTTTTGTTTTCAAAGTCACTACACCTGATAACTTATTTCATTCATATATATATATATATATATATATATATATATATATATATATATATATATATATATATATATATATATATATATATATATATAATTTTCTATCTAATTTAATTCAAAATCTAACCAGTTATAGTAAAAATTTCATTAAGAAATATTTGCATCAACCTCTATAAACTAATTCTTCATTGTTAAGAACCCCTTTTATTAACACATTTACACTAATCTAAAGTGATAACGGTGCCACTGGTATGTTTGCCACCAATACAATGTCCGCCAATATTAATACTGAATAGGACACAGATCTGCGCAGCCTACAGAACAAGTGGAAAAGTATCGTTCTCTTCTGAAGTGAATGAAAATCGAAGTCAAAGATGTATCTCATGTTCCAGATTTACGAACAAATTCACTGTCAGTTGGGAAAATAACTGAGAACGGCTGCAAAATAATATTTGATGATAGGCATGCTGAAATCGTCAATAAGAAAGGAGAGAAAATTGGTCACGCTGATCGTATCGATAACCTGTACTATACGAGAAAGTGTGAAACAATGTAAATCAGTCGGTCAAGAAAATAAAAGTATGACTGAGATTTGGCATTGAAGAATGGGTCACTTGAATATAAGAGATCTCCAAGACAGTCATCGAGAGAAAACAGTGACTGGAATGACCACTGATAAAGTGCCAAAAGATTTCGTTTGCCAATTTTGTAATCAAGGGAAAATGACGAAGTCACCATTTCCAAGAAGAGTACAACGATCTTCGGAATTGCTAGAAATAATTCACTCCGATCGTTGTGGACTACAACGTTTTCTGAGAAAGAAAAGCGACTTGTTTGATGCTCTTAAAGAATTTAGAGTATTAGTAGAAAATCAGACTGGCAAGAGAATAAAAAATCTTCAGAATACATAAATAATTCTTTCGATCAGTATCTTAGTGTGAGTGGCATCGGACGAAGATTGATAGTTAAGCATACTCCCGAGCAAAATGGGGTAGCTGAAAGACGAAATCGTACTTTAGTTGAAATGGCAAGGTGTATGTTGATTCATTAGGGACTTCCTCAATCATTTCGGAGAGATGCAATTGATACTGCTAGTAACATAAGGAATAGATCCTTCGCGAAGTATCAATAGAAGGACTGATTTCGAGACATGGACAGGCACATCACCAAATATCAGTTAGTTCAGACAATTTGGTTGTGAAGTTTCTTCTCGAAATCGAGATCAAATAGGGAAATTCGAATACCATCATAATAACAGAGACAGAAACCATTTATTTGACATTGCTCCAGCTTTTTTTGGCCGTAGCTCAAGACCATTTCCAAGTTGTCCTGAGCTATTTCATTACAATTTCGCTTCGAAAGCAATTGTAAAATATATTTCACACCCTCGCTAACCATCTACAAACTTTCATTAAACATTCTCTGAGCTCTACTTTCTGATATTCTTGTTCTCGTAGATACAATCAACGATCTTCATTGATCGAAAGTTGAATATGTTCGATGTTATCGCCTGTTTTCACCATCGAGCGTCACCTAGGGCGTGGGTCGCTATTAACAAATATGCGGCCAGCTTTGAACCCCTATTTTTTTTTGTTTTGTCCATACACTCGCTCCAAATACTGTCGTTCTCACTTCGATAGTTACCGCACCACTCTTTTCGAGTGGTGAGAACAAACTTGTTGTTTTGATTGACTGTGCCCCACACTGGTTGCTCAAACGTACCGAATAAATCGGAGACTTTTGGTATAATCCTCATGTAAATGAAGCTAATGAAAGGTTGTTAAAAATTACACAACACCACCTGATGAAAATCAAATTTTGAAATAAGGAAGGCTGGAAACACCGCCCTTAATAATTAGAAAATCTCAAACTCACCTGAACATCTTTATGAGTAGCAAGGCAATATAGAGCGAAAGAAACGGCAGATGTAATGGTGTCGTGTCCCTGAAAAGAAATTGAAAACTCATGTACACGTTGACTGGGATTCAAAATTGTAGTTACATGTGATAATTGAGGAAATGAACATGTTCCTTCCTGTTCTGACGTAGGACATTCTTATGAAATAAATAGACGCTTCATTTTGGGGATTAAATACTAGAAATAGGATACGAAGGGTTGTGCACATTTTGTGGCCTAATGGATATGCCGGCTTTTTTAGATAAAAGTATGTATAAAATATTACTGAGTCACGTGTTAGATTGTCGTAAAACCGTCACGAAGCCTAAATGAAAAAAGCCGTAAATGAAGAAAAACAAGCAATGACAACAATTGAAAATGAAAATACTAATGATTCAAATATCACGAGATGGAACCTGGCAAAAACGTGGATATAAATCGTCATTTGGAGTTTCTTCTATAATTGACTATTTCACTGGAAAGATTCTGGATGTAAACATTAAAGGTGCATATTGTAAGCCATGTGAGTATTGAAAAAATAAAATAAATACAACTGAGTTCAAGGAATGATATGAATCACATGAAGATGAGTGTAGGGCTGATCACAAAGGGTCTTCCGGGAAAATGGAGTTGGATGCGATGCTCGAAATGTTTCAGCAGTCTTAAACAAAATTCGGAGTTGAATATGCAAACCATCGGCGATTCGAAAACCTATTCGAGAATTATAAAATCAGATCCTCACAAAAATACCACTATAAATAAGAAGGAATGTTAAGGGCATGTTCAGAAGCAGATGGAGACTCGATTTCGTTATTTTTTAGTTTACAGGGGGCCTCTGTGTTTTCGCCAGATCGAATGTTGCATGTCAGAGAGAGGACATGATGGAGGACGACGCTTCCGACCTTGCGTGGTTTAAAATCTGTTTGCAGGATGAAATACTGTTGTTATGCTGTTTATATCGCTCGCCAAATGATATTTACTTCCCTAGACTGTTTCAGTGTCTAGGTGATAAGGTGGATTGGATTCTGACACATCATCCGGCAGCTGAGGTCATTGTACTGGGTGACTTCAACGTTCACAACGCCATTCCAATAGAACATATGAAGCGAGAAGACAGGCTAAAACTTTAGCAATCAGCCATAATCTAACGCAGCTAGTCGACGAACCGACATGGATACCTGATCACCCAACCGACTTCTCGAACACATTGGATCTCTTTTTGATTTCAGATCCAGATGATTTTCGATTCTAGGTCTCAGCACCTCTAGGCAATTCATATCATAACCTTATATCTGCAACTGGAAACATTGTTTCCTTAGCTGCCGCTAAGCCAAGAACCTTAACCAGAGGCATTTAGCACTATAACCGTGCTAATTGGGATGAGCTGCGTGAATTATTTTTATGCTTCCCATTCAGTGATGTTTGCCTTTCCGATCCTGACATCAATGTGTGCAATGAATCTGTTACAGAAATCATTCATGCAGTAATGAATCTCTACATCCCTCATTCCATGAAAAGAACAACAGCACAAAAGCCATGCTTCAACAAAGAGTGCGAATGAGGCTCTGCAGCAAAGAGCAGAGCTTATAAGTCATGAAAGATAAATTCAACAGAGAAAACTAGAACAACCTCAGTACGAATATGGAACGTATGGAACCTGACAACTGCAAGAATAGAGGCCAATTTCAATGAAGAGGTAACTAATAAACTCCTTGAACAGGCAAGAGGGACTAGACAATTCTGAACTATGGCGAAGACTGTCAGTGCCAATTTCTGCAAATCTGCGTTTTCGCCTCTTGTTAGAGAAGACGGAAGTATAGCATCATCTCCGAAAGAGAAAGTCGATCTCTTTGCTCTCTTGTTCTCAAAGAATTCAGTGCTGGATTCATCCAACGCAATACCACCGAACATTCCATCTACAAATTGGCAGAAATCAAGTTCTAGGTCCGCACGGTGAGACGGCCTCTCGAGCAGCTGAACTGCAAGAAGGCAGTTGGTCTAGACGAAATACCGCCAATCGTCCTGAGAAAGTATGCTCCCGAACTGGCACCCATTTTTAACTGTCTGTTTCAGATGTCCTATGAAAGCCAGTCTTTTCTGAGCAGCTGGAAAATAGCAAGAATTCAACCGATCCAAAAGAAAGAAAAGAAGTCCTTACCCAAAATTGACCGCCCTGTTGCACTTCTTCCCATTATGTCCAAAGTGATGGAGAGAGTCATGGATGATGAACTCATCACATTGAGTCGTAGGAAATTATTAACGACCGTCAGTATGGCAGACAAAGATCGGCAGGAAATCTGCTCGCCTACGTCACTCATGTTTGTATATCAAAGATGGAAAAGCATGGGGAATCTAGAGCAATAGCCCTCGACATCTCTAAAGCCTTCGATAGGGTTTGGCATGCCGCCTTGTTGATTAAACTTGCTGCATATGGGCTTCTCGAAAAAATGCAGGGTTGGATGAGTAGCTTTCTTTCAACTAGATCAATATAAGTGAGGGTCGACAGTATAAAATCTGATTGTTTCCGGTTGCATGCAGGAGTACCTTACGGATCAATTCTTTCGCCAACCTTGTTTCTGTTGCAGGTAAACGAGAACTTGTATCAGCAATAGCTAAGTCGGCATCAGCTAAACTTAGTTTTATTTCCCGAGCTAAGCGATACTTCACGTCATCTCAACTGTTGCTTCTATATAAGGCGCAGATTCGACCTGCTTTGGAATATTGTTCCCATGTATGGGGATCTGCGCCCAAACATTCGTTGCGGATGTTGGATAGTGATCACCTGCGATCTCCAACCGCTGGCTCTCAGGAGACAAGTTGCTGACCTTTCTCTGTTTTACGGATACTTCCACGGAAGATGCTCTAAGGAGCTGAAGGACCTTGTTCCGGAAAAACTCATGATTTGCCGCAACACTAGGCTGGCAAGGAGTTCTCATCATATGGCGGTACATTTAACGACCCCTCGAACCTCTCTCTATAAGAATTCCTTTGTTTACAGGGCCCGTGAGCTCTGGAACTCGCTTCCGTCCAACATCTTCCCAACATCCTATAATTTGCCCCTCTTCAAGAAGCGAGTAAACAGACACCTCAATTCTTCCTAGGCGCTCACTCATGAGGTATAACAGGTTCGCCTATTGTTGGGAAACACTTATAAAAAAAAAGATTAGGTACACTGAAAACTAAACAAAAAGGTCTTGGTGGTAGAGGTAAGCTTACAGGAAAAGTAATGAACAAATTAACTGTGTACTACGGTTTATCAATACGTCGACATTGTGATTCTATAAAAGATATGAAATGTGCTATAATGGCGACTTTTCATCATTACGGCTTAAGTGATAAAAATCCGAATCATAGTGTTCGTCCAAGAGGCGAAGATTCTTGGCGCTCTTATCAGCGCGATGAACCAAGTGGAGAGCTTGCTACTTACACTCAAGCTATCAAGCCAATTCATGAAGATCGCTGTAATGACAATTTACTTTCAAGATATGTAGATGGATTCAATCAGAATAATAATGAGAGATTCAATCAACTTGTGTGGAAAATTGCTGTATCCATAGCTACTGGTATATCTTATGACGGTACGAAATCATTACACTGGTCTACAATGGTTTTGTTGCCCTAGATATGAAAATGATTTTGGGTCTATTTATGCACACAATTCGTGAAACTATCAATGATTTTGTAGGATTTGCTCTGATTTCTTTTTAAATCTTTATTTTCATTTTACATAACAAAAATCGTAAAACAAGAAACAAAATAACAGATATATTCATAATGTCAGTTATGTTTTGAGAAATTCGGATACATCGAAGTAAATAAAGAGGAAAATGTCGAAAATATATTTCATATTTCCATAAAACGCCTTCTATGAGCTTTTCTTCTATAATTTTTCAGGGGACAATCTCTTTTCAAAGACCAGCAGTAATCTGCTATCATGTGACAATCCCATCGACCTTGATACCTTTCTTCCATCACTTTTAGATCTTGATGAAACTGTTCTCCCTGTTCCTCACTATAATTTCCTAAATTATTATTATTTTGCACAATTTCTTCATAATTTGCTGCTTTATGGTTACCTAGGAAATTTTCGACAACCAACACAAAACTTTTCCAAGCTTTACTTTCCGGAACAGTCATAACTTTGATAAAATCTGAGTCTTTCATCAATTGCCGTATTTGAAGACCATCAAATATTCCACCTTTCAATTTTTCCATACTAAGCTTCGGTAATTTTCTGCAAATGTAATTAAAACAATTTCCGTCTTTGTTCAACGCTTTTACAAATTGCTTAATCATACCTAACTTAATATGTAATGGTGGAAGTATGATTTTGTCTCTGCTCACCAGCGGCTCCCTTATTACGTTGGCTTTCTCGACAGTTAAAGAATTTCTTACAGGCCAAACATCTTGTTCCCAATGAAGTTGCTTTGCTCTACTATCCTACATACAAATAAAGCAAGGGTATTTTGTATATCCACTTTGTTGGCCAAGTAAAAAATTAACCATTTTTAAATCCACACAGGTCGGCCATTGATGCTCAGAGTATTTAATTTTCTCTAAAACTAATTTCACATTTTCATATTCTTCTTTGAGTTTCGTTGAATGGGCAATTGGAATTGATGCAAATTTATTTCTATTGTGCAATAAGACGCATTTTAAACTTCTTTTGCAACTATCAATAAAAAGGCGCCATTCAGTAGATTTGTACTCTTTTAAACCCATGTCTATAAGCAGCTTCGCGATATCATTACAATACACTAATCCTTCATTTTCACTAAAAAATTGTAATAACTCTTTTTCTCGCGTTCTGTATGTTGTAATTGTTACTGTTGGTGCCAATAAATTTTTTTCTTTCAATCTTGAGGCTAACAGTTCTGATCCTTGTTTTGATAAATTGAGATCACGTATTAAATCACTGAGTTCATTTTGAGAAAACAACTTTGGCGTAGATGTTTCACCTTCCCATTCACTTCCACTAGTAGATGGTCCCGATTTCTGTGAATTTGGTAACATCATTGTTTCTGAGGGCATGCGAATTACTTTTGAAATGTATATGGGCCGAGGGAGATTTTCACTGTGTAGAACCGGACATTTCGTAGACTGTAAGTCTGGGTGTCTACACGTTTGATTTCGATTAAAACCTTTAACATCTACTACGCAAAAGTAACAATCATCTAAATGATTCGTAGGCTCCATCCAGATCATAGGAATACCAAAGTCTAATCCAGAACGTTTCCCTTTTTTCCACAACCGTAAAGACTCAACACAGGACTTACAAACTTTATTAGGAACCCACGGTTTACCTAATTTGTTCATTTTGAAACCAAAATATTCAACATAAGTCTCCTTGACAAAGTCTGTGATATTTCTTTTTTGTTTTTTTGGTATATAAACACCGCAAATATAACAAAATAAATCACTACAATATTTACACTTTCTTCGTGACGAACTCATATTTTAGACTAGAAGACAAATATATAAGAATGGACATTCAGTAATTGAAACAAAATATTAATCCATGACACTTTATCCAGATTTACGTGTATATGTACTTCAATATTGTCAAATAACTGAGATCTCAGCTGTTCTGTGGAGCAAGGGGTCTGAGAGTGGGGATCATGTGATGTTTGTATGCGCGAAAAAGTTGCGCAGAAGCCTAATCATGACTGGAAAATAAAATTTTATTACTAACAAGCTTATAATTGCAAGAATCATGAAAATACGAGCACATTGAGAACTTTCATGAATATATTCGTAATCTGGGCACTTGAAAACATAAAAATTTGCGATGATATCCAGGGCAACAATAAAATTTTTTTTTTGTAGAGCTGTGTTATTCATCATAATGAATACACTGGGACTTGATTGTGGGCGTAATTCTCATCGGTGTGTCGAAAAACCGATACTGTACGTAAAAGTGGCTAACGACAACACTCGGGATGGTAGAATGCTACGTAGACAATACCAAATAGATATTTTGGAAGCTGCACAACAGCTAAAGAACTATTACATGGCCCAGGAATAGATTACTCGGTTTAAATAATGAAATAATATGTATTATTTTACGTAAATTGAGTGTAAACCTGCAAATGCGTTTTTCTCAAAACTTAGTTTTCTGAACTGGTGACCACTTAGTTTGAAAACCGCTCGATAGATTTCAATGAAATTTATACAGCATTTTAAAGCATAAAGCACTAGTGTCTGATCGAAGAATTATATTCCCGAAAATCTGAAAGAAAAAAGATCAGGCACTAGATTAATTTGTAACTGAACAATTTTTTTTCGTCTGATTTAGTTTAAATGAACCACCAAGGATCTGAATGAAATGGATCAACATAAACAGCCATTACTTTTAAAATTATTAATTTTTTTCTGAAATTCATATCATGTTAAGTCGAAACCCTATTTAATGATGCTATGTTTATACTTTTATGAAATAAAATAATTTACTGGCAAAAATTTATTAAGAATCGTAATTTTTTCATGTCTCTGATTACACCTAACCCCTGAGGTGCTACTAAGGGTAATGAATTGATTTTACATTCTTCGGACCAATTGCGAAATTCGTCCCTTTCCAACAAACAATTGGTATGTATCAGCCTTTTCCGCCAAAAGCAGTCTTTCTTGATATGGAGAGGGTGGCAAATTTTCGTTGGAACACACTGTATATTCATTCGTTATTATTACATACCTCGAATAAGAAAGTGTCAACTTCCTCTCGGATCGCCTTATCGCTCAGTGGTTTTCCTGCAATATGAGAAAGGAGCAAAACTTCTAGAAAGGTCATTTTTCTTTGTCGATAATAATCTGCTTTTTCGTTTTCAGTGGAATCATTCAATTTCTTCAGTTCACTTCTTCTTTGTTGTATCATTGAATTTGTGAAACCATGTAAAATTTTCAGTGCAGCTTTTTCCTTATAGTAATCTTTGGAAAATATATAGAAAAAGTCGTAATGTTTGGCGGGTGAAAACGATCTGTTCATAATAATCTTTCCCATTTCCTTGACAGCATGAACGTATTCACATTCTGAATTCTCTTGGGCATTAAGAGTTGTACCCATAGATGTTTCTGAAATATACCGAGAATGAAGATTATTATGAATTTTAATACAATTAGAAGTCGGCTTACCGCACATAATATCCAGTGACCATAAATTGATTAAATGATATATGTCAACACTGTTTAGGTCAATTTTTTTTTCCAGAATCTTTATTAAGGTAGTAGTAGGTTTTTCAAACATCTCGACGAACTTTTCTAGTATTTGAAAATGGAAAGCCGGTGTGAATAGTTTTCTATGTTTTTTCCATCTGATTGCTGAAAAAGTTTAATTTGATAATTTTCTTTAGAAGTGTTATTTATTTTTCAGATTATAGAACTTTTGAACTAACAAAATCTTTTGCATAAACTGTAATAAGATCTACTGTGAAATCAAGAAGGCAGTTTTCTGTACTGACGCGGAGATTGAACGCGATCTGTCATTTAAATTGTTTACAGTGCTCGATTTTGTCAGTTTTCTCAAGCGTGTTTTGCAATTTTACATTGAATAAAAATATCGAACAAACAATTTGTTTCAATTGTTGCAGACCGCTTACAGTGATTTGCCTTTATCGAAAACACGTACATATGAGTGGCACAGTGCATGCAACAGCGGTCGAGATGTAGTGAAAAATTTGCCTCGCACTGGTCCGCTATCAACATCTTCATCTGAAGTTAACATCCATAAAGGGAAGTGAATGGTAATTGAAAATCGTCATTTAGGTTTGAAACAGATATGCAATGAACTTTCTGTATCTGACGAATCAATTCGTACCATTTCGAACGTTTGTTCGGGCATGAAACGCGTTCCCGCTCCACAAATTCCAAAATACCAGAATTTTCTTTAAAATTTGAATCGCGTAAATAAATAAATAAATTTATTTATTTTTTTGTTTTCACCGCAAAGCGGGTTGGCAAAATGAACATCGGGCGATTGCAGGACAACCTCTTTCTGCGCCATGGAAATGATTGAATTCTCAAGCCACATTTTCTTGGTGTTCTCTATAATATGGGACTCGACCAAGTCTTTCGTGGATATTATGAGCGGCAAAATAACCACAGAGCTCAGTCCATAAATCCCCCTAATCTCAAGAGACAAGTCTCTATATTTATCGACCTTCTCGGTGTGCGCTTGAGCCATGTTGTCATCAGCCAGGATTGTCACGTCCAGGAGGAGAGCTTTCTTCTCATTTTTGTAGAATACTGCGATATCAGGTCCATTATGGAGGACTGGACGGTCTGTAATAATCGTGTTGTCCCAGTATATTTTGAATTCCCCATATTCTATGATGGTTTTAGGCTGATACAAGTAAGTTTTCATTTTAACTTTCATGCAGAGCTTGAATCCAATGCTTTGATGATATATTTTAGCCATTGCATTATGCCCGGAGACATAATCATTAGGGGCCAGTATTTGGACAGGAGGAGGTGACGTGCTGGATAGACTCCAGCTCTCGCGAACAGCGTCGATCCGAGGGGATATTGAGACCAGCAATATACCGCTGATACGCCCTGGTCAGGATCACCTGGTCCTGGATGGCTAGGAGTCTCCCTCCGTTTCATGTAGCCTGCAGTGAGGTAAGTAAGCCATTCTTTTTCATTAACTTCTTTCTTTTCCAGGCAATTGGGGTATCGTCCATGGAGGCCTCAGATATATATATATATATATATATATATATATATATATATATATATATATATATATATATATATATATATATATATATATATATATATATATATATATATATATAGGGGTTTCACCCCGACGAGTTGCCCATATATCTGTTCATACAATCAAACTGATTTCATGAAAAATTATAAATCCACCACCCGGTAATTAATACCATTGCCAGGCAATGATTATAATCAAAACATATCCTGGAATAATTATATATTAGGATAACGTTAAATGTTATGAGAATATATCAATCTACCAGAATATAAACACAATACAGCATCATCAGACAATGATATCAATGCACCAACGAGTAGTGTCAGAGGCTTTCTCCCGGAAAAATCCAGTGTACGGACCTTAAGTAACACTGAATGTTACTCATTAATAGTTTCCTTTGTGTAAAGTGGTGAACGATCGAATAGAATACTGCTCTGAATATAAATATGACAAAATTGTCAGTTAATTATATTACATTTATATAAACAAATAAATAAAATATGAAATGAGATTCTGAGCAGTATAAACTAAAGAGAAAACCTATGACTCTACCTCATCATTTTTTCGGAAAGAAACCTACGAAGAATATTACAAGATTTGATGACTGTTATCTTTTGTATTTGTTCAAACAAATTTTTCTTCAGACCCAAAATCTCAATATTTTTGTGAAGATTCCTAGGAATAACACCTGTTGTGGAAATAATAATCGGTAGAATAAAAATTTTCTTCATTTTCCACATTTTTTAATCTCGTCACCAAGCATCATATATTTAGAAATTTTTCATTGTATTTATTTTGTATATTATGCGTGTCGGGTATAGCAATATCAATTATATATCTTATTTGATTCTGTTTATCAGTAAGAATGATATTTGGTCTATTGTGTTTACAGCTCTGTTGCAAAGAATTGTTTTATCAAAATAAAGTTTATATTTGTCATTTTCACAAATAATCTCAGGTTCATATTTGTTAAATTTTTTTCTTTTGGAAATTAGGTCATATTTAATTCCTAGATTAAAATGAATAATATTAGCGACGGCATTATGTCTTTCTAAATATTCTGTTTAAGTAAAGACTGAGCAAGATGATAATATATGAAAAACTGTTTCTGAAGAACAGAAACATCTACGGCAAGAATCATCTATATTTTGTTTGATGATGTGTTTTCTATAATTCCTCGTGAAAACAACCTGATCCTGGATCGCAATTGCCAAGCCTTCTGTTTCAGCAAACAATTCTCCAAAAACTAACCATTTATTCGATGCGATTTCATCAATATAATCATTTTTCAATTCTTTAGGGTGCTTTCCGTGTAATTCCTTCTGCATCCAACTTTCTCTTTCAGAATTATCATCAAATATATCAAAATCTACCTTTTGCATTGTCAAGTTCAGAGGTGCAAGATTATAATCTGAAGCAACAACAATATCATGTAATTTAGACGTTCTCTGTTTATCATGAAAATGGGAACGTAGATGAAAAATCTGTTAACTATGATGATTATTCAAATCAGTTAATCGACGACCTCCAAGATGTCTAGGTAGTGTAACTCTCTGAACAGCTGATTTTGGGTGGTGCTTATGATATTTACAAAGCATTTTCCTCGTTTGACATTGTAATTCATTTAGATCAGTTTTAGACCATTTAATGATTCCAAAAGAAGATGTAAGAATAGAAACTGCATAGGAGTTGATAGCTCTGAAAAGGTTTTTACTAGTTAAATGACTCTTGATGATAATTCTAAGTCTTTTGTAATATGAACTTCTAATATTTTCATTAGTGCTGCTATGGTTAATTGTCTTCTCTTGACCAAATCCAAGATATTTATATGTATCTCCTTGATGCATTGGCTTGATTTCGATATTGGAAATCTTTATATAATCAGAGGTGATCTTTTCTTTTTCAATAGAAAGATTTTTACATTTTGGAAGCCCAAATTTCATATGAATATCATTGGAATAGTTGAAAGTAATCTCAAGTAGACTTTTTAAATGAGATCTGGTTCCGACATATAATTTAATATCATCTAAATAAATTAAGTGACTTTATTTGAAATCAGTTGATAGACTCTTTATTTTGAAGTCGAAACTAGTAGCATTCAATTCATGAGATAATGGATTAAGGCAAAGACAAAACCAAAGAGCACTTAAAGAATCACCTTGAAAATGCCTCTTTTGATTGGAATTACTTCGGATTTTAACGATTGTTTTGAAATATTTAAATGAAGATTGGTTCTCCAATTTTTCATTACAAATTCAAGAAAAAGACGAAGTGTCTTATAAATTTTATAAATTTCCAAAATTTCTTGAAGCCATGAATGGGGAGAACTATCAAAAGCCATTTGGTAATCTCTTTAGTACCAAGGTGTTTTTTCTACATCCTTTTGTTATATATATATATATATATATATAAATATATATATATATATATATATATATATATATATATATATATATATATATGTTGATTCTTTCTTCCGGTTTCTCGTCCTTTGATCCTGGTATTGACCATTCGTTGGTTGGTTCGACGTTTCGGCTGGATCGTACCAGCCATTTTCAAGTTGAAGAAAAATCTCCGACTTGAAAATTGCTGGTGCGATCCAGCCGAAACGTCGTCGTGTTTTGATTTCTATAAATTTTAGAATAGGCTGAATTCCAATTAACTCTTGTGGTAGTATAATATGTAAAGAAATTAATTTTCCTTCAATAGAGCTTACAAGGATTGCAAAAATATTAATAATTAAATGATAAAATTAATATTTGAAATAATACATTAACCATATAACATTATAAAATGATAAAGTTAACGACAGAATCACATTTAAAAATAAACGTCGACATTGAGATCAACTCTAGTGCACAAACAGAACCAAAAATAGGACCGGTCAAAGATTAAAGTCTAAGAATTCTTCCACAGAATAAAAAATGTTTTCAATTAATAGGCGCTTAATTTTTATTTTGAACAACTCAGTGGTTGGTGATTTCAGTTGTGGAGACAGCTTATTGTAGAGTTTAGTTGATAAGTACCTTGGAGAATTTTCTGTTCCTTCCAATGTTTAGGTGTTTAGGCACATATGAAGTTAATTCAAGTTCGAGTGAAATGGTCGTGAAGATTGTGGTGCTGAAGTAATTTTGCTCTCTGCTGATGAAAATAGGTGGGACACTCTTAAATAAATCTACCAGGAATAGTGAGTTTTTAAATAGTTTTCTACAACTTGTCATCTGAGGGACTCCAGCCAGAAGTCTTATTGCTCTCTTTTGTTTTAGACACACCCGGTTGATTTCTGCTGTACAACCCCAAAGAACAATGCCAACTTCGTCTGTGGATCTTTAATACTTCCCGCACTGTTGATTAGAGATGTGCCGTCAGATTGAACATTTAGGAAAATAATTTCTATACATATGACGAATAAAATTGGGCCTAATGTGGACCCCTGAGGAACCTCGCAGATGTTTTTTTTTTCTCCGATCTAATTCCGTTCCACTAAGATATCTTCAATGAGTTAATAGTATAAAAAACCTATTTCAACATTAAGTTGATGTAGATTCCCTAATAGATGAATTTTTTTTATTGAAATAATATATACTTACGTTCACTTGTGAGTAGGCCTTGACCTAACCAATTATTCAGATACTTGTACTGCCATGATTTGTACAAATTCTTGTTACTGCATAGTAATGCCTCCAATAGTTTATAGTCAGAAATTATAATACTGAGAAAAGTTGGGCCAACCCACAGCTTGAAAATATCACCATATTTATCCCGATATTCACACAACTTTGGCAGAAACACTAAAAAAAAATACGTATTTCTCACAATTTTCTACCATATTAGTAGCTACAAAAATTATTCTTTTCATTAGATTCGACAAGAAAAGTGTGGCCCAAGCATCTTTCGCCCTGCAACTTTTGTGATTTCGAGTTGATCGAAAACATATTTCTAGGGCGAATTTTAGGGAAATCCTTCATACAAGTAATTTTGGACATCAACTTCTGTTATTGTAATAGGGTTCGAAAATAACCTATATATAAAATATTTTTAATGTCAATCTTTCTTTTTTCTTTCCTTCGCTCTGATTATCCTAGATGCACTAGAGAATTTTAAAGGAGTAATATTGATGATTAATTTTTTTATTTAAATTCATTTTCAACGAAGATAGAGTAAAATATATTTTATACTTTCCATAATTTTATTTTTACTAACACTTGTTTCGACCATCAGGAAGGAACAAGAAATAAATATAGGAAATGAACTTATATAAAAACCTTAAAAAGTCAGGAACACTTACCAATATCTTTAAAATATGAATTTGATGATTCGAATTTACAGAAATCTTTCGGTTTTTGTTAGGATTTATTGTATATAATGTATTCTCAAGAAAACAAAATAATATTTGACTTCTCCAAACCACCTATTATAAAAAAAATTGAAATTTGAAAATTACGAAATTTGGTAACACACAAAAAAACTTTAACTAATATTTTCGAAACGCTAAGGAAGCACTTATATTTTTCAGTACCCAGAAGGTCCACCTCTGTTATTAATGACACTTTGGCATCGTCGCGGCATGCTAAATATAAAATTGTCTATTACATTTTGGCCTGAGTCATTCCAAGCCCCCTGAACTGCTAATCGAAGCTCCTGTTCATGATGGAAGACATTTTGACGCAGGAGATTTGTTTTTAGGGTGTCCCACACATGCTCGATGGGATTCAGATCTGGGGAAAGGATGACCACGGTAGAAAATCGATATCATTCTCTTCAAGAACGTTCAAGACAACTTTTGCACGATGAGGAGGGACATAATCTTGTTGGAAGAGTGGATTTTGACCCATTATTTGGAGATACGGTACCACTACATGTAAAACTATCTCATTTGCGTAAGAATTTCCCGTGAGGTTGTTCTGTACGAAAACGAGGTCAGTTCTTCCACCAAGGCGTATACCTCCCCAAAACATCACTGATCCGCCTCCCTGTCTAACAACTTCTCGAGCATGCTGGAGACGGTTTTGCTTTCCAGGTTCCCTCCATATTCGAATTCTTCCCGAATCGGGATAACAACTAAATCTAGATTCATCACTGAAGAGAACTGTGGCCCACCTCTCTTGATCCCAGTTTACGTGTTCTTGGCACCAAGCTGAACGAGCAGCGCGATTTCCATGGGTCAGTTGTGGAACTCCTAAAGGACGTCTGGAGTGGAGTTGACCTTCGTGCAGTCGATTTCTCACAGTTTGGTTGGAAATTTGTACATTGTGAACTCGTGATAGCTCTTGAGCTAATTGAGATGCTGTGGTAGTACGATCTCTTCTGGCTTGTAATACCAAAAATCGGTCTTGGGCGACTGTAGTAATCCTGAACGACCTGTATGGCGTTCTTCTACGCTACCTGTTTCATTGAAACGCGACCATAAACGGTTTATGGACTTTTGGGCTACTTCCCAGAACCCTGGATACTTCTCGTTGTGAGCTCCCAGCTTGGAGCATGCCAACGGCTCGTAACATCTCTTCTCTAGTCAAATGTCGTCTTTCCATGGTCGAATCACAAAACTTGAATCTTTTATTTGTGCTTACAACAGAAACAAAGTGCCAACTAACTGATTTCAAACACTGAATATATGAAATGATTATAAAGCAGCGTCGAATCTGCTGCATTTTTAGTTTTTTATAAAAAAAAACTGAAATCTGTTGCGGCACTCTACATAATTTGGTGAGAAATTGATGCAGGTGTTCATTTCTTAAAAAAAATCATCCATATTGATCGTTCTGGATACGATATATCGATATTCAGAAGTGTTCCCTAGACTTTTTTGAGGTGTTTAGATACTTACCTAATTTGATATAAGTAGTGGAGAGGTTAGATGTTAGATCAATATATAGCTAGCTATTAAGGGTTTTTACTAAGTTTATTGATTTCCAAATATTCCAATAAGTTTATTTTCTTTTCTTTGTCGCAATT
Source organism: Cryptolaemus montrouzieri (assembly GCA_013387265.2). Classification (NCBI taxonomy): domain Eukaryota; kingdom Metazoa; phylum Arthropoda; class Insecta; order Coleoptera; family Coccinellidae; genus Cryptolaemus; species Cryptolaemus montrouzieri. The sequence goes on along the minus strand of JABFTP020000144.1, from coordinate 120,328,191 downwards.
ATGAAGAATTTGGATATAGTGATATTGAATGTTTTGTGGTTTCAATATGTTCACATATTGTGGAGAATTATCGTCAGAGAATAAATGTTCTTTGAATCTGGTATCGAAAGTCCTACATGTCTTTTCAACATAAGCTACCCTACACTCATTGCAGACAATTTTGTAAACTCCTGATTTTTTGAATTTGTCTTTTTTTTGTTTAGTATCGAATAATAATTCGCTCAAATTCAGACCACTTAAAAATTAATTGTGTTATTTGATGTTTTTCTTTACGTTAGATAATTTACGGGGAATTTGGTTATTTAAGGCAAATTTTCTCTTAGTATTTATTTCAATTTTGAAGCCTGTCGGTCTACATGGGGATAATTAAATCTGTGAAGGGTTCTTTTCTGTAGTTGTTATAGATGAAATTGTTAGTCGATTTTGTTATTGTCAGGTCTGAAAAATTTATTGAGTTTTTGATTTCTATTTCTACTGTGAACTTAATGTTGGTATGAAGTTCATTCAGAAATTGCAGAAATTCATCAATTTGCCTGTTTGAGATCTGTAAACCAACCAAAACATTGTCTACATATCGGTTCCAGGACAGTATATGTTTTTTTCGGTAAGCGTCTATTTAATATTACTCTTCTCTCTAAGTTATCCATGAATATATCGGAAAATATATAGGGGCTAAGAGAGGCTATGAAAAGCCCTGATGTTTGTTGGTCAAATTTCGATTGAAATTGAATTAATTTTGGAGATAGCCAAGATTTTAGAAGGCTGTAATGTGTGGTAGCGTCTTATTTTGGTGAATATTTCTCTGGTATTCATATGTTGGAATACTTGGATACATGTTCTTTATATTAAATGAAACTTATTTAAGATTTGAATTGTGGAGGCCGTTACTTGATGTAGATCCATGCTATAAATGAGATAAAAAAAAACACAAGGTTTAACTTTAATCTACACTTTATTTGAAAAAATTCGACGACGTTTCGCTGACACAGCAGCTTTATCAAGAATGAAAAACAGAATGAAGAGTATGGTATTATAAACAAATCGTAGAACAAGTTGGATGAATAACAGGAAAATCCACACCGAGCCATTGTACAGTTAGTATGAAAGGTAATAAAAACTAAATAAACAAGTTAAGTAGGGGTGAGTAATTCACATCTACCTGTTCATTCAAAAGCTTGTCCGAATGTTTGTATCTATTTATTTTTAATGCTTCTAGGAGATCTAATCTTGAACTTTTGATTTGATATGTAATATGTCAAATTTTTATTGAATGAATGGTTTTCTTTTATTAGGTGGTTTGAATAATTTGAATCAGATTTATTTTTATCGAAGCTACGTTTATGTTCAGATGTTCTTATGCCAAAACTCCTAGAGGTTCTACCGATATAAATTTTATCACAAGAACCGCAATTGAGTTTATAGATTCTGATTTACTTGATTTTCAACACAGATTTATTATTTTTAATATGTTTACCTAAGTTATTAGAAGTTTCGAAAGTTATATTGAGATTTTGTTTGACGAGAAAGGATTTAATATTTGTACTTGCAGAACCGCAGAATGTTAAACTGTTGAATATTTTATAGTCTTTATGAATAGGATATACTTCATTTATTGCTTTCTGATACAGTTTTTTACGAATGATTAGATCTATCATATCCGGATTATATGAATTATTAATGGCTATCTGTTTGATGATGTTTAACTCTTTATTATAATCTTCTACTGATAAAAGTAAATTGAGTAACCGATGTACCATGCTGTTTAAAGCTGCAACTTTGTGTTGAATTGGATGTAATAGTAGTTATGTATAATTGTATCAGTATGTGTTGGTTTACGAAAGACCGAAAAAACATGATTATTATTTTGTTTAGTGATTTTTAAGTCCAAAAAAATGGAATCGTTCTGTTCAATTTCTATCGTGAATTTAATGTTCAAATGGATGGAATTAATGATTTGTTTATAATATTTTCATATATTATATATTCTGTTTTTCATTCTTGATAAAGCTGCTGTGTCAGCGAAACGTCGTCGAATTTTTTCAAATAAAGTGTAGATTAAAGTTAAACCTTGTGTTTTTTTATCTCATTTATTCAAGATTTTCTGTATTTTTGAGCCTAGAAAGTTTTTGTACAAGATCAATAGAGGTCGAAATAGTATGTTTGTTTAGTTTTTTGAGATCAATAAATTTCTGATTTAACAACTTTATTAATTCACCTGAAGGTGAATTATCGTTCTATAAGTCCGTACAACTTTGGAGATTGAGCGTTGATTGGAATCAATTTTTTTTCCTCATTCTGTATTCAAACCTTGTTTTATGTCTGTTATGAAGGAATTTTGTCAGATCCTTAGGTAATTCAAACGGTCGACCAGTCGATCGCGAGTGCTTTTTGAGTGGATCTCGAGTGGAAAAAAAATTTTTATAAGTAGGTAACTAAACTACAAAAATTTATTACGTAATAAAATAACACTCTGCTAACGGCAAAAGGAGGGTTTATCAAAGGAACCCGCGATACTTGTAAGAGAAAAGCCGCGTTTTTTATTCTTGACGCTTTTCTAGAAATTTCGGTTCACGCCGATATATATATATTGCGCCTGCAGGAATTGGAGTCATTATGAATTGTACCTTGAATGCAATACTACGTCTATACAAAGTTTATTATTAAATAGTACAAAATGAGTGCGGCGAAAAGATCTGAAACGTATTATTTTTTAACGATTGGGAGGAAGAATTTTTCTTTTGTGTGGTGAAGGATAAGTGCATTTGTCTTATTTGTCGTGCGTCAGTTGCAATACCTAAGCGTGGTAGCTTAGAGAGGCATCATTAAAACTATGAAAAGGATTTTCCGCCACAGAGTGGATTAAGAAAACGAAAAGTACGTGACAAACAAAATTGATATCTTGTCTGAAAAAATAACAAACCATGTTCACAAGACCAGCAAAAGAATCAAAAGCTGCAACGATCGCATCATTTAAAATATCTCATATATTGGCGAAACACAAGAAAACATTCGAAGATGGATCGTTTGTGAAGAAAGCATTTATTGAAGCTGGTGAGACTTTATTTGCAGATTTTAAAAATAAAACAGAAATCATGTCTGCTATTAGAGAACTTCAGTTATCTCGTCCGACTGTCACAAGGCGTATTGAAGTTACGAGTCAGGACATGGCAGATAAACTAAAACATGATATCATGAAATGTACATACTTTTCTTCACAGTTCGACGAATCCACCGATATGATAGACACTGCCCAGCTGTGTATTTTTATTCGGATGGTATTCAATGATATGTTGGCTAAGGAAGAATTTTCGACAATCATTCTTCTGAAGAGGAAGACCCGTGGCGAAGATATATATGACGTTTTCTTCAATTTTGTGAAAAACTAAAAGCTACAAATATATAAATTAGTGTGCATTACAACATTTCTTTCATTGCTCTGCCGCCTCACGCCGCCCACCTGTTACAACTCTTAGACGTTGCATTTTTTAGACCTGTGAAAATTTCTTGGCGTAAGGTACTCTTGTTTTCTCTAGAGAAAAATGCAGCAGACAATCTCAAGGCTGGTTTTCGCAAACGTGGTATGGTTCCTTCAAACAGGCAGGAAGTTTTATATATATATTACCTATGCATACTATTGAAGCTCTACCCGAAGTGAAAGCTCTGATAGTGAAAGCTTTATAGAAAACCTAAACGCAAAGAGGCAGCTCATCACATCAACGAGAACTAACAAGAGAAGAAGAAAAGTTAACTTTCCTCCAGGAAAGAGTATCGCAGCGTCTGACATCAATCCTCAAAATGACAATGAGCTCCTATGAGCATGGATCAACCCTCAACTTCTTCTGGACAAACTAATAATGAGCCACCTAATATTAACCTGATAGGCGAATCTGATAGCGACGATGAAAGCATAGGGCATATCTCTTATACAGCAAGCGATGACAGTCCTTATCATTTTCCCCAACTAAGCGACGCCTCTGATACAGATATGCAACCTATCGAGACTAATGCACAAAAAAATAAAGTGAATTCTGGTGATTATGTTGTCGTCACATACGAAAACCACCCAGCCAGGCGATAGAAACAGCAGATGATGCAGTTTTAGTATCAGCAATGGAGAAGTACCAGGGAAATCGGAAGTAGCCAGAAAAAGCAGACTCAATTTGGTATAGCTATGAGAATATAAAGAAAAAATTGATGAACCAGTTCGTATGTCAAAAAGGGAGATCTTCGAAATTCCGGAATTATCTTAATTAATTCCATCAATACCTATTTCATGCTCAATTAACTCCAAGTCTGATGAAATATAAATTCACCATTTTTGTAATGACCAACCCCGAATATTTATTTTACGACTTGACTAACGTAAAACGAGGTGATTTTATGCCGGTCGAATAATTCAAAACTTAATGGTGAGATGAATATTTTCAAATTCGTTGAAAATAATATTCATTCTCTTTAATGAAACATAATTATAGTCTGATTTTTTATCGGTGAACATTTCCTATTGTTCGAGGGTATATTTGGCGTTCAGTGTAAAAAGTCGTTCAGGATATTAATATGCGTTTAGGCATAAAAAGCAAGTTCAACGGATCGACGTAAGGTGTACTTAATTTCAGAGAAGCCTTTCTCACTTTCAAAGATCCAAAATTGAGTTTGTTTCCAATCAGTTAATAATATTCAAAGTAGTCTAGAAAACCACTCTTCAAGGGGCGTTAAACTCTCAATGGTCTCTTGGCGGTCTGCCGTCACACAGTAGTCTGGAGGCTGTATTCCAATTAAACACTGTTTTATAACAGTTAACGACTGATGAGCGGCGATTAAATGAGAATAATGAATTGATGAATAAAGACGATCTTGTTCTTGAATCTTTCTGAAATTCTTCGACTTGGAGAGTTTGTAGAAATTGGATCAAGATTGAAAGATTAAATGATTATTTTCCTTAATTACTTTGAATATTATCAATTTATTTGTTAGAAAACTATTAATTAACATCATCATATCGATAATTTATTTATTCATTCTCATGAAAGAAAAAGTAAAAAAATTAGGAGATTCCAATGCTTATTGTTGATAATATTCATCTGGAAAATAAGTGATATCCTGCTCGAATATAGCATTGGTAGTACATTTCAAAAACTACAACTAATTTTAGTACGTGATTTTTAAAGAAGAAAAAGCTACCCCTATGTGAAATATTATTATTATTTATTATTGTGGACTTATGCTGTATCTCGGCTGTTAGCTGAATATAATTTATCTTTCCCAGATTCAGCAATCAAAGGGAATCGGCTCGATTACAATAAACTTGACATAAATTTCCTAACTATCCTACATGTATTAATAATTACAGCTTTTTGCATTTCTATATAGGTATTCTTATGCAATTCAAATTTCTTAAGGCTATCATGCAAAGTTGTGGGTATTAACCCAGTGGAGGATACGATGACAGGAACAATATCTATTTTCTCGAGGTGCCACATCTGCTTGATCTCAATAGCAAGGTCTGTGTATTTGGACTTTTTCTCCTGGAACTTATTCAGAACGTTGTTATTATTCGGTATGGCGACATCCACCAGCATTGCTGTTTTGGCTCTCTTATCATACACCACTATGTCCGGCCTATTATTCGTCACCATTCTGTCAGTGATAATAGGCCTATCGTAGTATAATCTGATAGAGTCATTTTCCAATACGGGCGCCGGTTGATACTTGTAATATGGCTGGAATGTATTCAGAAGTCCGTACTTGTGTGCAAGTTTCTGATGGATAATGTTGCACACTTGATTATGCCTGTGAAGATAGTCTGTATTGGCCAGTTGTTCACATCCGGACGTAATATGCTGTATAGTCTCCGATCTTATATGGCATTTTCTGCACCTATCTGTTTGTAATGTTACGTCCTTCATAATTTTTTGTAGTTGTTTGTAGCGATCACTTGGTCTTGGATGGCCATAAGGAATCCCTCTGTTTCCGCGAATAATTCTCCTTTCATCAACCATTTGTTGGAGGCTTCTTTGTCGATGTGTGGTTGATTAATCTCATGGTGATGTCGTCCATGCAATTCCTTTCTTGACCATTGCTCTTGTTTTTCAGTATCTGACAGGAATGGTAGATTCAGCAGGTCATCTCTGGTAGCAAGATTTAGAGGTGTATATCCCTTATCAGCCAACGATACCGCTCTATGTAGGTCAGAAGTGAGAGCTTTTTCTGAGAAGAATTCTCTGAGATTTTTTATCTGTTCGGTGTGTGAATTGACTACATCTATCAATCCGCGTCCTCCTTCTTTCCGCTTCAAAGTTGTTCGTATCACAGACGATTTTGGATGATGGTTGTTGTATTTTGTTAGCATCGTTCGGGTCTGCCTTTGAATGTCATCCAGTTCTGTCTTAGTCCATCTGATTATTCCAAATGAGTAAAGTAACACTGGAATGGCGTAGGTGTTAATTGCCTTGACTAAATTCCCCGAGTTCAACATCGATTTCAGCACAGACTTTAGACGCTGACTGTATTCTGAACGAATCTTCTCCTTTGACTGTTTTTGGTCTAGCAATCTGGCTTGTTGGTATCCCAGATATTTGTATGTTTCGCCATCTCTCATGCACTGTATTATATCACCATTTGGAAGTTGTGTTTCACCATCTATGACTTTCCCTCTTTGAATGTTCAGGGTCTTACATTTTTCAATCCCGAATTTCATATGAACATCTGCCGAGAACTCACTGACAGTTTTCAGCAAATCATCCAATTGCTTCTTGTTCGAAGCATATAATTTGATGTCATCCATATACAGCAGGTGGGAGATTGTATAATAATTCCTTTCTGCTTTTATCCTAAATCCGTATCCTGTTCTATTGAGCATTGAGGACAATGGGTTCATTGCCAAACAGAACCATAGTGGACTCAGAGAGTCTCCTTGAAAAATTCCACGACGTATGGGTATCTCGTCGGTTTTAATTGATTTATTGTTCATGTTGACCTGCAGAGACGTGCGCCAGTGTGTCATTGTTGTCTTCAAGAACTCTACCAGGGATGGGTGAATTTTGTATATCTGCAATACTTCAACAAGCCAAGAATGGGCGGTACTATCGAATGCCTTCAGATAATCGAGAAAAGCTGAATGAACATTGCGATGCCCTACGTGTGCCTGTTTCATTATCACAGAATCGATGATGAGTTGTTCCTTGCACCCGTGGTGTTTCTTTCTGCATCCTTTCTGCTCCTCTGCTAATATATTGTTGTCGTCAAGGTGTTGGTATATTCGATTGGATATGTATGAGGTGAGTATTTTGTAGAGTGTTGGCAGGCAAGTGATTGGCCTATATTGAGACGGATCCTGTGTTCTATCGCTCTTAGGTAGCATATATGTTAACCCTTGCGTTAGGAAAGTGGGTGTTTTCTTGGGATGTTGAAGAACATATGTGAGCTGTTTTCCCTAGGGCTCCATGGAGCTTATCAAACTTCTTGTACCAGTAGTTGTGGATATTATCTATACCTGTGGCCTTCCAATTGTTGGTCGCTCGAACTACTGTTGTGATTTCTTCCTCTGTTATTCCATCGAAGTCCATATGTCTGATATCGAGGCGTTCTTTTTCATTCGTGATCCATTCCGCATCTCTATTGTGTTCTTTGGCGTTCGACCATAGTGATGACCAATAGTCGGTCAAGCACTGTGCGTCAGGTACTTCTCTGTTATTGTTGGTCGCAGTTTTGTTATTTCCCTTATGAAAATTGGCTGCGTTTTGGAGGAACCTTTGGTTTTGGTGTTTCCTTTCAGTACACTTGACGTATCTTGAAAGCCTCTTTGCTTTTGCTTGGAGTTTATGTTTCAAAGTGTCCATATACACGTTGATGTGTTGTTTGTGATCAGGGTGTTTTGTGTTCGTACCAATTTTCCTATAAATTTTGCGTATATGTGATTTCAAGCGCCTTGAGGGTTTTCTGTTTCTCAGGAATCTGTGAGGCGACCGATTTCTGCTCTAATATTATCAATATCCCTCTCCAGTCTTTTTTGCCATGGTGGTTTTCGGACACTTTTTGGCTCAGCTTGAATCAGAGTTGTGGAGATTTGTTGTTTGTGAAGTCGAAGAACCGCTACTGCTCCACAGTAAATCAAAGTGTGAATCTTCTCCAAGGTGTTCTGGTCGGTATATTCTTGAAACACTGAATTCACGCTTGCTAGGATAATATTGGTGTTCTTGTTCGTCTTGAGTTTGGGCAGTTTAGGTCTTTTAGTTGGGTTACTACCACTGAATTCAGTTATTGCTCTGTTGAGTTCCGATCTTGCTAAATACATATATTCGTCCTGCTGATTCTGCTCAGGAGGGCGTTCCATGTTAATATTCGTTTCCGTGGCGTCGATGTTATCTGTAACACTTTCATTGACTCCAGCAGGTATACCGTTATGAATATCATTTTCGCTTCTAAGTTCCATTATGACCTCTTCTCGTAAGCTTTGCAGCGTTTCTGAAGAAAGAAGCCTGTTTTTAACGATTGTTCTTCGTTGATCCGAAATTCTCTGCTCGGATATGTGCTGTAATTCAGGATATTTTTCTATGAACGCAAGATGTAACGCGTATCTGTATGCTGTCATTTCCGATTCCAAGTTGTAATCTTATAATAGGAACGCATAATGAAGGTATTCATTTCTGGAGTCCACTTCATGCGTTTCCTAGGGAGTCCGGCTCTTGTGGTTGAAACATCAAGAGTCGGTTGGGAGGTGTTGATGTTATTTCCCACTTAGTTTTGTGTTGCAGTATCCCTACTCGATATCACGCTGCTTCCGTCGCTAACCGAGGGAGACTGTGACTCACTTTCCGAACAAGACCCTCTTCCTAAATCTTGAACGCGACAAGAGGTTATGGTGGTACAATGTCGATTCACCCGTTTATTCCTTAGATTGTACATCATTGGATAAGTTGCATTTTATACCTACTGCCAGGTTCAGCTTGGGTACCTCGGGTTCGCTAAGCCCGTACTCAGAAATAATGTTCCTGAGCCCCTGAGGTTCTATGTGAAATATTATTATTATTATTATCAATACATGGTGAGAGTTCAGATACCTATAAACTCAAGCATGAATAATTAACATAGATATTTGAAAAAAAAACGAAAAAAGCTAAGCAGTGAGAACACATCGTGCAAGACTAGGGTTCAGAATAGATAGAAGAATTAAACAAATAGAGAAATAAAGCGAATATGAACTAGTTCAGATTCTAGCCAAGAGTCAGAACATTCTTGAAAGAATTCACTGTTTCCGAACTTATCACCTCAGCGAGCAAGGCGTTCCAAGTTCCAAATATCCTGTTGCTCAGGAAACTCTTCCGATATGAGACTTTGTAGTTTTCTTTGTGCTACTTCAGATGGTGGTCGCGCAGACGTTCGTCGGTATTTAAAATGAATTAGTCGTCGAGTTTCACACCGAAGAGGCTACGTAGAGCACGATAAGTGATTATGAGATCCCCACGGAGACGTCAATCAGAAAACGAGGGTAGATTTAGTAGGCGAAGTCTCTCCATATAATTTGGCCGTCTTACACCATAAGCCATCCTAGCTGCACACCATTGTACACTCTCCAAGCACTGGACATCACGGATAAGATTCGGACTCCAGACAGATCCGGCGAACTCTACTATAGGGCGAATGTAAGTTTTGTATAAAGTTCTGCAAGTAGCGAGATCGCAGCCACAGAACGACGATCATTTTTCTCGCTTTGGAGAACGATTGACTTATATGTTCCGTCCAAGTTAGGTCATGGGAAACAAGTACTCCCAGATCGGAATGGACTTGGTAATGCTGATGTTATGGCCAGAAATACTATTTGAATGACGCGGGTTGTTTCTACCCATGTGGAGGACTCGACACTCAGAGTAGTTAAGTGGCAGGAGCCAATCTCCAGCCCACTTGAGTATAGAGTTGAAGGGTAGCTACGCTCGAGAGTGGGTCGCAGTACAACTTGGTGTCATCTGCGAAAACTCAGATTTTACTATTGATGGTAGGTCAGAGGTGAAGAGAACAAATAGAAGGGGCCGAGGACTGATCCTTGTGGTACCCCATTGGAAACTGACTGTTCAAAAGACAGCGTTTCTCCCACTCTCACGCGAAAATTGCGGTTGGTGATAAATGCCTTTATCCAAGAAAGAGGATTGCCACGGATACCCAGGTGTTCGAGCTTGTAAAGGAGCCGATGGTGAGGGACACGGTCAAATGCGTTGCTGAAATCCAGGTAGATAACATCGACAGGTATTTGGTGGTCAAGCATTCTCGACCAGGCATCCACATACTTCAAAAGGTTGGTCATTACTGAATGACCAGGTATAAATCCGTGTTGGTTTTCTGGAATGATTTTATTCAGCAGAATGAACGCGAGTATTCTTTCAAGGAGAATTTTTTCACAGATTCTGGCTATGGTAGGGACTAGGCTTATTGGGCGGTAGTTTTTCGGAATGGTAAGGATCCAGAAGAAAACGACTTGGTGAAAATAATCGATAGAGGAAGACATAAGGCCGATGCACAATTTTTCAAAGTGACAGCCGTTATGCCGTCGCAGCCTAGAGAAGAAGAAGTTTTGAAATTCTAAAGACGTTTCTCTACCGCTAGAGGAGAGAATTCGATCTCAGAAAACTGATGCGCAATTCTAGGCGAAGACCAGGATGGGAGAGTCGGGGTTCCATGGTGAAAGCTGATGTAAACGAATTGGCCAGTACGTTAGCTATTTCAAGAGGCGTTTGACACAAGGGTCCACCAGGATCATTTACAACCGGAGAGGTTATCTTTGTGCACGTAGCAGAACGAACGTATTTGAAAAATTTCTTCTTAGCCTCCTTAATTCTGTTGGACAGCATATTTTAGTATTCTCTTTGGGCTAGGTAATCAACATCCAACTTTCTCAGAGTGTATCGCTGCCATATTGATTTTTTGTGGCGAATCATCTTAAGTATGTTACTGTCAATCCAAGGCTTAGATGGGATGGTGACAATGGTTATGGAGGTACTACACTTGGTGGTTTGTTCCCTAAGAGTAGTTAAGAATGCGTTCCACATCGAATACACGTACACGCAATCTTGAAACGAAACAGTTCAATCGATCTCGTCAAGCTTCCTGTTCAAATCAGGATAATTAGTGGATTGTATTGGTCGGCAGCATTTCCTGTTACGAACAGGAACTGTCAGCTCTTGGAGAGGAAAGCCTCGTGGTCAAATTGAGAATTAAGAATGCAACATAATCCCATGTGGTTAAAAGTTCTTTTCTCCCCACTGCCATGAAGCTTTCCTGGATATCATACGTAGAGAAGAGGTGAACAGAGGTTACGGCAGCTTTGGTGAGCCATATAGGGTAATAAATATGAGGCAAAGCTGCTATCAAGGACTTCAGTAAGGGGGAGCAAGATAAACACAAAAAACGACAAAGGAGATGCTAGAAAAAACAGGAAGACTGGGGCTAAAAGAAGCAGTAGGAGCAGTTAAATTGACATCATTGGCTGCCATAGAGATTCTTCTTGGCTGATAAGTATATTTGCTTTGTCGACAGAGCCACCCTAACGTCTCTAAAAAACATGATCAGGGTCCCAACTAAACGTGGAATATGCTGAATATACACCATGGCCAGGGCTTTATAACACTTCTGAATCTTTACGTGCTGCAGCATCAGAGGATATGAACGAAGGGGGAAAACGCGGAAATAATGCGTTTTTGTGTACTTACTTCTAACAACTTGAATTGACAACAATGAAACCCCAGCATACGTGTAGCCCATCTCTTAGTCGGTTCCCCTAATTTTCTAATTGATTTCAAAATTATTCATTAACTTACCCGTACTGGATTTGAATTCGAGCATATTACCAAAAATCAAATTCTTCTCAGGACCTGGTAAATGTACTAGAAGTTTGTGGAAACTGGTTTTCTGCTTGATGTACCTCCATATTACGAATCCAAGCAACAAGAATGCTACCAGAATTTCTCCGCTACTTGCCATGGTGTTAAAGCAGCAACTGTAAAGATCAAGCTTCAGAAAAATTGGTCACATAACAATAATAATTACAGTGACAACTTCTAAGAGTCATTGAAAATTATAGAAATTTCAAGTGATGGTTTATTGTTATATAAGCCCCAAGGCTTATAAACCTTAGCCAAAGAAGCTTTTTGCATCGCCCTGAAAGCGCTCATTCCTGTTCAAAGGGGCTTGTTTCCCTATTAACGCTTGTAATGTCATTCAATAGGACCTTATGATAAAGTAACTTTCACTATTTGCGAATAATAGCCTCACATTCATATATCGTGTGTGAGATTTGTTTCTTCTTCCCCCTAACAAGGTCTGAACATCTTTGTCCTTTCCTATTTTTTGCAGATATACACGAAGGGAAAAAAGTTTAATTAAAAACCCCACCACTGTCCATTGTTGGCCCCTGGTTTACTCAATGTGTTCTTCTGAAGATTTTTTCTGAACTAAACAGCTTTCAAAACCCACATGAAACTCTCCCAAGAATTTTTCAAAAGTAAGTATAAAACTGATAGATTTGACAAAACTGGAGTCTACAAGTTCTCCTGTATGGATTGTGAAGTAGTATTTCAATAGACTTTTTGGTTAATAGATGGAAACCTGCGATTGTATGTTTGTCCGAGACATATGTTACAGACGATATTCAGGAATCACAACGAAGTTTGGATGGATATTCAATGGTTGCAGCAAACTCATTGAGTAAACATACAGGAGGTACACTCATTTACATAAAAGAAGGAATCAAACTCAAGAAGTTACTGTCTAAAAGCATTGGTACATGCATCTGGATTACTGGAATTAAACAAAAGCTCAAGAATAGAAGGATTAATATCATCAACATCTACCACTCTCCTACCTCTAGTGATTACGAGTTTTTGGTGGAGCTAGTCAACATTTTAGAAGCTTATGCTTATCAGGATGGAATTATGGTACATGTTGGGGACTTCAATATAGATATGTTAAAAATTTCATGCAACTCAAGGAAAATGAGTAAGATTATAGATGAGTACAGATTATATCAGAAAATTAATTCCTATAAAGGATAACTAAAGATTCATCTACCATGATAGACCTGATAATTACAAATGATAAGGAATTGAATGTAGGAAATTATTTGACACCCAAAGTAACTGATCACAATATACTGACAGTTAAACTGCTAACCGATATACCAGAGAATGAAAGTAGAAAAACCTATAGGGACTTTAAAAATTTCGATGAGCTTAGTTTTGAGTTGGACCTAATAGATACAGCATGGGATGGAGACACCACAGATACAAATATAATGGCAGAAAACGTAGAAAAATCTATGCTGGAAGTATTGAACAAGCATGTTCCTTTAAAAACACGTATACTACAAAACAATAAATGGAGTGATAACGATCCATGGAGGACTGGAACACATTTAAATGCCAAAGAAACAAATTGTTGAAAAGAAAGTTACTACATGAAAAAAATGTATGAAAACACTGGAAATTTTATAGAAATGTGAAAAACCATACAAGAATTAGTCGGTTGCAGTCAGTTCTTCTTGAGTGGAAAAGTGCCTTGGAAAATAGGAAAATCATTGGAGTCGTATTTTTGGATTTTAGAAGAGCCTTCGAAACAATGTTGCTCATAGGGAAATTGAGAAAACTTGTAATAAAGTGGATGGAAGAATACCTGAGTGAACGTTCACAGGCTACTTGATTTGGAAAGAAAATATCACCATCTTTAGCGTCGGAGTTTGGAGTGTGTTGGGGCCGGACCTTTTTTTGCTGTATATTAACGATCTTGTTCGATGTGTTAGTGAGTGTGATGTTCAGTTGTTTGCCGGCGACACATTGCTCTTCTGTGTTGGGATGATTCCCAAAGGGTCGATGGTGTTTTTAAGAGGGAAGTTTCAGTGATTGGTGAGGTATAGTTCAATTGACACAGATAACCACACAGGAATTTATATTGAAGGAGAACGAATAGAGCAAATTAAAGAAACTTTTCTGGTCATGCTACATATGTAGCAGCTAAAATATCGATGAAAATTTATTTCATCAATAAAATTGGAAAATACCAATCTGCATGGTCGAAAAAATCAATCTATAAGGCTTTAATTTTGCCTCATTTCAATTATTGTTCCAGCATACTTTTTTTGTTGAATAAAACTGAATTGAATAATTTACAAACCAAACAGAACCAGATGTTACTTTCTATTTTGAAATGTGACTGGTATACTAGAGCTAGGAGCATGCTCAAAACCACGGGACTTCTAAGTGTGTGGCAGATTGTGTATGTTAACACCATGACTCTTATCTTCAAGATTGTGAATGGGCTGTACCCGCAACACCTATATGAACATATAACTTTCGTTCTTGAGGTTCATGATTATCGGACACGTTCGAGAAATAATCTATATATTGATCCAGTAACTACAAATTTCAGTCAAAATAGCCTCTTTCATAATGGATTCATTGAATATAATAAGTAGCCAGATTCTGTTAAAGGATGTAAAACCGCTAAAATATTTGGAAAGAACTGTATTAAGTTTTGCATAGAAAAATTCCTATTCGGGCATAGTTTTTTCATATGATTTATGGGTTATATATTTCAAATATTGTTGTGTTTATGTAGGTATTGATGTGCGTAGATGTTTCACATCAGTACTAAATGTGTAATTTGTTAGCAGGAGCTATATACAATAAATTATTTTATTATATATATATATATATATATATATATATATATATATATATATATATATATATATATATATATATCTTTTGTTTGCATCACCATGAACGAATTTTCATTTTGACTGAAAACTGTAGAAGATACAGAGTGAGCTAATGAAAACTAGAGGAGACTATCTATCGCCCTGAACTATTCAAGTATTAATGCAAAATGGAACAGATACATTTCCAGATCAAAAGCTGTCATCTTTGATCTAAATGAATCTATTCCTGTTTTTCGCACTAATACTCTAATAGACTTGGGGCGATAGTGTTCTCTATTTTTCAGTGGCTCACTCTGTATCTTCTACAGTTTTCAATCAAAAATGAAATTTCTTTCACGGGAATGCAGACAAAGATAATACCTTTCTTTTGAGTTATCACTCGACCCATCTACCCCCTTCCAAATTTTCAAGGGTTGTCACCCCTGCTCCAGGGGTTGAAATTCGAGATGAGGGTGGTACTTGATGATGACTGCCATTGATCAGCATGGATCTGTTCCATTTCACCTCACTGAAATTTGAATAGTCTCAGGAAATAGTCTTTCCCATCAGTTGCTCACCCTGTATCTTTTACAGTTTTTGATTAAAATGGAAATTCGTTCAAGGCAATGTAGACAAAGACATCACCTTTCTTTTGAGTTATCACTCGACCTATTTTCATAATTCAAAATGTTAGAGAATTGCAACCCCCGCTTAGGGGGTTGATATTTCAGCCAAGTATTGTACCCCAAAAGATGTCCTCCTTGAAACAAAAATTTAATTGTTTTTGCGTTTTGATCAGAATATCTTGGTAGATATAGCCTCTGTTTAGTTTTCGTTAAAGCACCCTGTATATATATTCTTTTGAAAACAGAGGATTTACAAAAATTTGAATAATTGTGTTTACAATAAATGCTTATATCTATAATTTTGGTGTGTGTCAGAAAAAAACACAAATGTGAGCTCAGGAAGTGTAACAGGGGAACCATACTATCTTGCATATGATTCAATAAACGAGTGAAAAAACCTGAGAAAAAACTCGTTTCCCGGTCGTTATTGCACTAGCAATAGCTTGTCTGTTTATGTTGTGTTAGTGTCGTGTATATAAAGAGTACAAAAGATTTTTCTGCTTAGCCGCTTCATTCTCTCTTGCATTCCATGTTTTCCAAACGAAGACAAGGTGAAAGGAAGGGGGTTTGGGACAGGAATCTGTAACAATGGAAAAAGAAAACCAGCAGAAAAATATTTCAACAATCATACCTCTCATATGTCTAAACAAATACAAGAAAATATTTTATATAGCAAGCAAGGTCATAAAAAGGACTAAGGAGATAATCAAAATGTACATAACCTGCGATATTTCCTCTTTCGCGGAGAGGTTTTGTGTGTGAGTCTCCTGAAACATAATCACCTTGTTCTTGCTTGCCAATTTTGAAGTATAATCGCAAAAAACCCTTCAATATTCAGACTCAACAAAACAATTCCCTCTCTGTTTGACCGAGAGAGCCCCGATGGCCAGGTTCAGTCTTCCAAGTGATGCCGATTATGATCTATAGATGTTTTAGAATCATTATGGAGCCAATAATTTGGATTGACATCGCCCATATAATATTTCTTCGTGGATCTTGTTCAATTTAGAGTAAAATTTGAGAAAAACTTTGACATTTGAGATAAAACTGTTAGATTAGACAAAGCTGGAGTTTCAAGTTATTCCATATTTATTTATTTCAACATACAAGTCACGTATTGTATTGTATAAATGATATTTGCCGGAAACCCCTTTCAAAAAAGTTACAAAATATAGAAAAAAATAACAAGTTGAAAATACAAAAAACAACCAAAACCAAAGCAATATAATACTGGCTATCAAATTCCTTACCCTCATCTTAAAACTATATAGAGCAATACAAAAAAAATCCAATTCAGAACCAAATCCGTTGATCAAGGAAATGCAGCGGTAAAAGAACGAATTCCGACCATAATTGCATCTATAAGTTCTTGCCCGAAATGTGTGCGTGAATCTAGTCAATCAGCCAGGAATATTGAAAGAAACCCTTTCCGAAATATCTGGGCAATCTGTGATGCCATTCAGAATCTTATAAAAAATACACATTGTCTGGTTTTAAGAGTGTCCAGGTTAAAATGGGTTAGCATACCATCACACCTCAAGTGCATTCTAAAACACAGACAGCGTAGAAATTTTCTCTGCACTATTTCAATCGTATCAATATCAGATAAAGAGGCGACCAGACACTCGATCCATATTCTAAAATAGGTCTAATCAGGGAACAATATAAGAGTTTGAGAGTGTCAAGAGAGAATCCACCTGAGTTCCGAGTTATGAAACCGAGCATCCTGTATGCCTTAGCAGTGATGCTCTGAATATGCTCTTTTAAATTGAGTTTGCAATCAAGAGTTTTACCCAAATCCTTCACTTTACTTGACCTTTCGAGTTTCTGATCATCCAGAGAATACTGAAAATTTATTGGATTCAGTGATCTATGAAATGTGATGGTGTGACATTTTTGTGAATTAAGACCTAAACAGTTAATAACGGTCCAATTGAAAAATGATTCGATAGAACCTTGCAAATTTAGGGCATCTGTCGCACGTCTAATCACAGAAAAAAGTTTCATGTCATTCGCGAACAACAAGAACTTGACACTCAAGACAGACTTCACATCGTTTATAAAGATATTAAATAAAACTGGCCCCAGATGTGACCCCTGAGGCACGCCTGATCACACTTCGAACTCTCTCGACAAAAACTGTTTATAGCGCACAACTTTGGAACAACCTCACAAGAAGGATCTGAACCAAGCAAGTAGTGATCCAGATATGCTTATAGCTTTCAACTTTGCTACCAGAATATTGTGGTTTACTCGGTCAAATTCCTTCGAGAAGTCTGTGTACACTGCATCCACTTGACCACCCGAGTCGAAGCATTCAAATATATCACTCACGTATAGCGAGAGATTTGAGTCAGCTGAACGATTCTTCCGGAGACCATGTTGTTCAGTTATGAGAATAGGATTGATGTGCCATGATAAAAATTGCAGACCAAGCAGTCAAGGAGTTTCGAAATAGCCGATTGGATGGATATCCCTATATAATTACTGATAGTGGAAATCTAACCCCCGATTTGAAAATTGGTACTACGAAACTTTGCTTCCAGAGTGCGGAAAAACAACCCACCTTTGAAAAAGCATTGAAAAGTTCACCGATGGGCGTAGAAAGGGTACTCACACATTTTCTCAAAATGAAGGCAGGAATCCCATCAGAGCCAGGACACAATTTCGGCTTTATACCAGAAATCAACTCGAAAATCTTTGCTGGTGAAAATCGACAAGAACTGATGTTGATAGTCTGTTCATATCTGATTACTGGTGGAACTATTACTTCTTCATTATAACCCCCGAGAAAAAAATTACAAACAAATCCACGATGACGTTCCCATCTGACGGACCTCCAAGTTTCAAAAATCAGGTAGACTACAATTACCTCGCTTCGAATTCACGTATGGCGTTTCAATAAGGAGGTGTTTATATAGGTCAGACTGGTCGTTCATTTAAAACTATATACAGAGAGCATCAATCAGATAACAATAACTAGAGAACCGACGAATCTTCTTTCGCTCCACATTGTATCGAAAATGGCCATCATTTTCATCCCAACAACTTCAAGTTATTCACAGAATATCTAAAGGACGAAGGTTATATTTTTCAGGATCCATCGGAATTTCAAACTCAACTTCCATTGATAATACCTGTTCTATGCTCAGCCATAGATTGTTCAAAAATGATTAATGTTAGTGTCATTTGATTGTTTTTGAATCTATTGAATTGAATTTCAAATCATGAATCAGTATACGAATTCTGAGATGACCGAGATGCACTTTATGTATGGACGTGCTGACGGAAATGCATTAGAAGCTCGGCGGTTGTATATTGAAAGATTTCCAAACGGTATTGCTTCCGATAGAAACATTTTTGAAAGCATTCATCGACGCCTATATGAAAAAGCACATTGAGGCGATATGAACGAGCAGGAAGGCTAAGGGAAGAAGAGCGGTAGACCTGGAAAATGAGGATCTTGAATAATTCAAGACAGTCTGACTCTTTAGGGTAGAGCGATGGAACTGTTTGACAAATTTCTCATGAAAATTTGTTGTATCCATTCCATCGGCAACAAGTACAAGCACTTCTTACCGATTTTCCTGCCCGTATTGCGTATTGTCAATGGCTCTTGCGTAAGTTGGTTCAAATTCCTCAATTTCTCATGCTGATCCACTGATGAAGCAAGTTTTTCAAGAAATTCGTCAATCAATGAGGAGAAGACTGGAATCTTGCATCCGTGCTGTAGGAGGTCTCTTTGAAAAGCTTTTTCAATTTTTTGAGAGTTATTGTTGATACTCAAAAGTCTTTGTTTTATCCTTGAATTAAACATTTGAGTTTCAAACGTAGTTTATTTAATGATGAAAAGAAGTACACTACGATGATTCTTTTAATCGAAGACTTCTTTTCAACATTTTTACTCAAAAGCTTCATTTTTTTCTAAAAAAAATAATTGGAAAGTTTAGAAACATTTCTCATTTTCGAAAAAATCAGTAGCGTCCTAGTTTTTTCTTTGAGAATAACCTACGTTGTGCCCATACCAAAATATTATTTCGTATTGAAAATTATGCGTCTTTGAAAGTTTTCGACACCCCCAAAATTTTATCTCAATATCTCAAGCGGTTCACGAACGGAAACAAAGTACTTGCGGACCTATGTATGAAATCAGCTCTTCAATATCAATATTCAAAATATATACATTTTTTCAATATTTTTTGCGCCTATAATAATTCACACTCAATCAGAATTAATTACCATAAAGATAGACAATAGACCATAATTTAATCAATTAATGCACGAAGTTGATTTAATAGTTGATTCAATTTAATTAATAATATCGGAAAATAACTGTTTTACCATCACGAAATCGATGGGAAATATAAACTAGTTCCTCTGATTATCTCATCTTCTCATACTAGAACAATATGAAAGCCCATAGATATGTTAATTTGTGAATCGAATCCTCAGACCAGTCTTTGTCTACTTTATTCTTCAAAAAACAGGATATTTTGATTCGAGATTTTAAAGTTTTATGTAATTCTAGGAATATTGCATATTTGTTATAATCAGCTTGAATGAGGGTAAACAAATCACTTGTTATAAATTTTATACTATTTTTTTAGAAATAGACAGAATTCTAGTTGTAATTTGTGATTATAATTGTAATTGTATACGTTCATATATTGCATCTTCATGGAATTGTCTACTGCAGAAAGATGTATAAGTGTATAACACTTACAGTATCATAACATACACGACGATAAAGTTTATGCTCATTGTCCGGTTTCCAACTAAATCTTGTCACCAATGCCGCGTTATTGACGAAGATTTTGCTAAACGAACCAATAAATGAACATCGAATATTATTCAGTAATTTCATAATTGTTTACTGAACAATTTTTCCTTAGAAAACATGCTCAAGGCATTCCTGTAGCAACAGGTTCAGAGTATACTAGGTTTATCGAAATCCATCTATTGGGATATGCTTGATTCGAATGATTTCTCACTATTAGTCCAAAATTCGGGGGAGCATCATAAACAAATTAATCTCATATTCGCCATGGTACCATAGAAAAAAACAAGCAGAGTGTTCTGAAAGAAGTCAAGGTTTGCTGGAGAAATCAATCTGTCAGGAAGAAATACTGGCCCTAACAATCTGGTATCATACCAACGGGCCCAAATATTGATAGAAAACTTTTCTTGGTGGCTATGCTCAATTGTCTCTTGAGAATTTTCCATTCAAATTTTTCAAAAACCTCAGCACCATATGCGAAGTTGCGCAGAACGCTCTGCAAATGACTGAAGAATGGTGCAGAGATAACGACCTATCCGTTAATCCCAACAAAACAGACATGATTCTATTCTCTCGTAAAAAGAAATTGCTGCCTTTCAAGACATCAATTCTTCTCAACGGGGAACTAACACTAGTAAAACAAGTAAAATATCTAAATGTGATACTTGACGCCCAACTGAATTGGGACAAGCGCAAAGAGCGCAAAACACACTCTGGGCTTGCCGGAAGTTATTTGAACCCAGATGGTGACACAAACCAAACATACTATATTAATTATACACGTCAGTGTTGAGACCACTCCTGACCTGTGCGGCCATCGTTTGTTGTCCTGCACTGGACAGGGAGACAAAATGAAATAAAATATGCAAGGCTAGCATGTCTAGCAGTCACGGAAGCTTTGAGATTCACTCACACGGCATCCAGGAAGTGGAGAGACAGAACTCCGGACACTCTACATCCCCCAATAAAATTAGAGAACTCCCACATGACATTCTCACAAGAGACGATCGAATGAGAAATACCTACCACTTTGACGAACCTTTTAAGGTCATCATTCCACCAAAAGGAATTTGATTCACACCCCAGGCCTTACTTATCCCGCACGGCCCCACCTGGTTCACAGACGGTTCCAAAACCAAGTTGCGTGCAAAGAGCGGTGTTCACGGTCCCAGGGTAAACATTACGATTACTCTATGAGACACGTCACCGTAATACTCGCAGAAATATACGCCATTCGCCGATGCATGAAGGAAATCCTACACAGAAACTACAGAGACGCTTACATCTACATGTGCTCTGATAGCTAGAACGCCCTGAGATATCTGAAGGATCCAAGGGTTACATCCAAACTAGTTGACGAATGCAACGATGCACTTCGATAACTCAGTACAGAGTTACCCTGCTTTGGTACCCAGCCCATCAGTGTATCGATAGAATGAGAAAACAGAGAGCTTTAAGAAAAAATCAACAGCTGTCAGGACGATGGGACTAGAACCAATTCTAACTATTCCATGGATCCACATACTCTCTTTTTAAAAACTGGAACACCACCGAGTCACTGAACTATTAGGCAAGCATCTTAGAACTGATACAGTCAAAAGGGCCCCGAGCGAATTAGAGAGTACATTAGCTATTACTCCTTGGACAAAAAGTTTATTGGGATGGTGGTTCGCCTATTCACGAGACACCAATGCAATAAACACTTACACGTCATGAGACTGTCGGAAATAACACATTGTCGTGGTTGCCTAGAAAATGATGATGCAACATATACTATTCGAATGTCCCGCTCATAAGGCGATCTGATTGAACACACTAGGCACTGAAACACCTTGTGTCCGGATGATCCAGGAGGCCCCCTACGAAAGTCTTGCAAACTTCATCGAAAAGTTTCTGCTAAACTGATAACAACAATACAACACAGCAAGCACAATGGCCCAAAGGGCCTGAGTGCTATCCTTAAGGGAACCGTGCATGAAGAAGAAGAAGAGATCGTTGTGAAAATTCATTGTACCATCTCGCGTAAACCCTTCTCCCTCTGTGAACAAAATTCAGCATTTCCAGCATTCTCTTTCTTCTCTGTTCAGTAGCCATTGGCAGAATTAGATCATCGGCTTCGAAAGCTTGAAGCGTTTGGATTTGGTAGGGGTAAAACAGTTGCTCGTGTAAAACAGTCGAGAAATGTGATACGTCAAGTTATAGACATAGCCTCCGAGTGCTGATTCTTGGATTATCATGGACTCAATCCAAAACGTAATCTTCGTTTATCGGTGTCCTGATAAATCGATCTGGAAAAGCTGCAAGAGTTTTCGGGTTCTGAATTAATGAATATCATCCAATTCTTGAAAGCTCTGTTCTATTCTAACTTTCCAAAATACCAACACTATTAGGAGGCATAGCAGTGTTCCCGCCAAGTCGAGCGCGAAGCAAACCAACAAAATATTTGAGGACCTCTGGATGAGACCAGAACGCAGAAATTCGTCAACCAGTAAGTTATAATCACATACTTTAAATCCAAAATTTCAAGTCTGTAGGTCCGAAGTTAAGCGAAAGCAAAGTTTCGTATTCATGACACTCACTCATTCACTCACTCATGATCATCAGAATAGAACTAGTACTTATCATAAACTCAGAGAGCTGAAATTTGGTACAGAGTTAGGGTTTAATGGCAACATAAAGGGAAAACTATAAAAACTAGGATAATCGAAGATCTGGAGTACCTGGTGTCCCTGATAAGAAAACACAAGAGCCCAACCAAACTATTAGAGATCGACATACCGCCTTTACAAAAAAATATTCAACTTGGTGGCCCGCTTCATTCGATGTCAAAAATCGAAGGTCTGAAGTATCTGATGAAGAAAACTCAGCTGGTCTCAGCTGGAAAAAATCGTCATTCCAAAAACCCAGCGTAGTGGGACACATCTTCCAAATTAATCTAGCCTATAGCGTCCCACGGTCATTGCTGGACGAATGTCTCTCCTTCTGCTTTCAATACACATATAAACAAAGTGAGGAGGAACAAGAGGAAAACTCTGTATAATACTAAACTGGCTATTTTACTTATACTAAAAGTGTACAGAAAGAAATAGCGAATGGGTAATACGAAAAACTGTTGCTAATGTACAAGAATCAGAACCGGAAAAAAAGGAAAGGAAAGATTTGTAATAATAAAAAAACTACTCCTAAAAAAGAAAATATCAAATGAGAAAATCTAATAAAAAAAATTGATATGCCCACGTTTCTACAAAAAGAAGTGAAATCCCACCAAAAACATTCTGTCAAAAACTAGATAAGTCTCGATGGAGCTGCTTGTTTATCTCTAAAAAATAATGAAATCTAGACAAAGTTGTGCCAAATCTAAGGTTCCTTACTGCGATTACTTTTTTATTATAGTTAATGTTGTGTGACTTTGCCGTTGAATGGTACAAAACCAGGTGCTCCATGACACCATTGTACCAATATGTCACCAGAACCGTTACCTATTGACGATGGAAAATTTCCACTTGGAAAACGTTGATTGAATAACCAGTCAATTGTAGGCTTGATAAAACTGCTATTTCAATAATACTTATGTATAGGCAAGCCTGAAACAAACAGTATAAAAAAATATTTCCAGTACAGACGGACTTCTAATCATTGATATAGTCCGTCTGTACGTCTATTTTATGTTAGATAGGTGGCCGATTTGACGCTTCAAAAAGGAGAGAGCAGAAGTCAGCATTATAAATGCTGAATGCATGTGTTGCACAATCAACAAGAGCCTAAAATAAGATACTTGCGTCTAATTACCAATACCAGTATGGGCCAATTATCTCGGTTAACAAACTTAGGTAGTTACAACAGATATAACATTACGTCTAAATAAAAATTGACGTATAACTTGTACAGAAGCTGACCCAAAACTGACCCCTTAGGCACACCACAAGTAACAAACTCTTGCTTACTGTATGTATGATTCAGTTTTACAATCTGTTTTTTTTTTTGGTTTAAATAAGTTTTCAAAAATTCCAATGTTTTCCCTCGCATTCACATCAAACGAAGCTTTTTATGAATTAGCCTGTGGTAGACAACGTCGAAGACCTTCCTGAGATCCACAAATATGCATATCACATATCTACCCCTATCCAGCTCCTTTGTCACAAAATGCATGAAATCCGTAACGGCACTGAGTGCTACTACACTCAGAGGCAAAATTAGCGGAACACTCTAAAATTTAACCAAATTCGAAGTCTGATATTTTTCCTAATTCTCAACCGATTTAGATGATTTTTTCAGCAAGTTATAGATCAACTCTTCTGCTTTGTAGAAATTATAAGAGAAAACAAAAAAAATTTGAAAAAAATTCTATACGGGGGCAAAACTAAAAGTGTTTTTTTTGTCAAAAATTCGTAACACCCTGTGGAATTTCGTGGTCCGAGTTGAAACGTACAATATCATGGTCTGTCAAGACACATCTTCCTATACTAACGCCCTTCTTGTTCCATGCATTTATCTCTATTTTTACAAGAGATATCCAATTTGAAGCGAAAAGTCACAAATTTCAAGAATTTATTTTTAATCTTGCGTAGGTGCATAACATCGGAGGTTAGCCAAAAAATAAAATCAAAATTAGAGAAGCGGAAATCTAACGAAATGAAAATTTTTGAAATTCACTGGCCAATTTCACGCTCCGGGAGAACTCGAAGTACACTGGTAAAATCGTTGATTTTGCACATTTATTTTTGAATTTTTTTGTGTGACACTCTATAATAATTATCATTCCTGTCCAAAATTGAGAGCAGGTGTGTATCCTGGCGTTACACTCGTGAAATGAAATGAACATGTTGAGAAAAATGTTCATGATGACCCACAAAAAAAAACATTTGATTTTAGTAGCGAGTATGACCCCCCCGAGCTCTTATTACAGCGCGCATACGATGTCGAATACTCCCAATGATGTTGTCTATCATCTGTTGAGGTATGTTGTCCCACTCTTCCACCAAAGTCAATGTCAGCTCTTCAACGTTGCCTGGATTCCGTTGTCGAACCCTTCTTCCAAGAATGTCCCAAACGTGTTCGATCGGGTTTAAATCCGGTGACCGCGACGGCCAGTCCATTCGTGTGATCTCAACTTTATTGAGATCATTCTATCACTATGCGCGCAGTATGAGGGCGCGCGTTATCGTGCATAAAAAGGAAATTTTCCCCTATGTAAGGAGCAAAAAGCACAACATGGGGCTCCAAGATTTCTGTTATATACCGATGGGCATTAAGTGATCCATTGCCAATAATCTCCAGTTCTGTTCGTACTCCCAAGCATATGCCACCCCATATCATAACTGACCCTCCACCGTATTGCTCAGTTCCTGCGAAGTTCGCTTGATTGTACCGTTCCCCTCGATGCCTCCATACTCTATCTCTACTATCCACGAAATTCACACAATATCGGCTCTCATCACTAAATAAAACTCGTCTCCACTGATTGATTCTCCATGCTACATGCTCCCTAGCAAACGCCAATCTTGCTACCTGATGGGCTCTATCGAGTTTTGGTGCTCTTGCTTGCGCGTATGATCTCAGACCAACTTCATTCAATCGTCTCCTGACTGTCCTCACACTGACGTTAATGTTATCCACTGCTTGTAAAAGGTTACGTTCCTGAACAGCAGTAAGATGAGGATTTCTTATGGTTTGATTGAAGATGAAACGGTCATGTATAGCGCGGGTTGCCCGATTTCTTCCTTGTTCTCGCCTCCTCGCGTACAATCCAGTTTCCCTGTAACGTCGGTAGATTCGATGGATAACCGACGTCGAGACACCGAACATGGTACGGACTGAGCGGTAGGTGCGCCCTTCCTCGATCAATGTAACTTCTCTTGCTACTGTGGTTGGTGGTAAATCTCTCATTCTGAATGAAAAATACCGTTTCGAATCGTAAATAGTAAAAGAATCACAAAACACCGCAACCGATCGAATTTGTATCAAATCAAAGAATGGAAAACTCTCATTCTTTAAACAAGTGCAAATGTGGTCATATACAAAAAAACGTGTGTTGTATTTCATATTTGATAAAAAAAGGTGTGCACACGTGTAAATGAAAAGTTTCATCAATGGTCCCAGAATTCGGTTGTATATTTTAATACCTACCGACTGTTATCTCCTATGAATTCCTAATTTTCACCAAATTAACCAAATTGTCATCAATAACTAATGCAATTCGAACATAAAAATCGCAAACGACAATTTTGACACGCCTGAGTGATAATAAGAAAATTGGAAATTGATAGACGAATTTTAATGACAATTTCTTGATTCAATGGAATTTCTCCAAAATGGTGATTTTCCACTTGAAATTAAATATATTTTGCAAAAATAGAGATAAACGCATGAAACAAGAAGGGCGTTACTGTGGGAAGATGTGTCTTGACAGACCATGATATTGTGTACGTTTCAACTCGGACCACGAAATTCCACAGGGTGTTACGAATTTTTGACAAAAAAAACAATTTTAGTTTTGCCCCCGTATAAAATTTTTTTCAAGTTTTTTTTGTTTTCTCTTATAATTTTACAAAGCAGAAGAGTTGATCTATAACTTGCCGAACAAATCATCTAAATCGGTTGAGAATTAGGAAAATATCGAACTTCGAATTTGGTTAAATTTTCGAGTGTTCCACTAATTTTGCCTCCGAGTGTATATTAATTTAAATTTTTTTATAAATGACAGCAAGCTTTTCTTGATTACTCGTTCAACGATTTTTGAGAAAAAAAAACCCGAAAATAGGCCTATAATTCTCCATTTTCATGTGCATTCCAGTCTTATGAATTGAGATAACCTTTGTGATTTCAAGGATGTCAGGGAATCTGTTTGTTTGAATTGAATGAAATAATTTCATTAGTGATACAACCTACATCGGTTGTTTTGATGTTATCATAACCTGCAGCAGTTGTAGTTCCTATTTCCGAGAGAATTTCTTTTAATTTCATGCTCATCTGTGTCAGTAACGAAGCCGGTTTATTTATCTCTTCAAAAACAGCACTAAAATGGGAGTCATTTTCTATTCTATTTATTAAATTCATCAACAATTTCCATGTTCGAGGTAATTTCAACTCCACTGCCTTCAATAATCGAACAGTTATTCTCATTCTTATTTTTTTAGACGGATGAAATTTGTTTATGTCTCCATTGTGGCGGCGCGGTGGCGTAGAGGATATGATGCTCGTCTCCTGCGCAGAATTACCTGGGTTCAATCCCTACAAAGTGGGTGCGATTTTTCGGATTTTGGGAATCGCTTGAGTATTCATCTTTCGGGGGAGATGTAAAGCCTTCGGTCTTGTCTAACAGAGATGTGTTGGACATTGAAGCTCCCTTCCCTCGACACGAAAGGGGTTCGGCAAAATTTCCGGGTTAGTAAGGTGACATAATTCTCCGGCGTGTTATTGGCCGAAAGGCGGAAATAGAACACGTTAAAGGAATAATGAACAAACAAACAAAATTGACTTGTACCTACCCACTAACTTATAAAGAATGTTTAACGGCCAAATCAGACACCATTAACTATAATAATGAAGGAATCGCAGTAAAATACCTTAGACTTGGCACAACTTTGTCTAGATTTCATTACTTTTTAGAGATGAACAAGCAGCTTCATCGAGACTTGGCTAGTTTTTTATAGAATGTTTCTGATGGGATGTAATATTGATGAAAATCAACTTCAATTGAGACAAGTGTTTGGTATGTAACTGTGAATACCAGGGAGATTAGGTTCTGCCTAACAGTGATTTAACTATTGGAGAAAGGATTCGAACACAATATTTATCCTAAACATCATACATCGAATATTGAACAATTAGCAATAGATACTGAAATTTGCCTCAGAAATGTTGAAAACAATAGCTCCCTGAAACACCAAACTGCGTCCGTGATTAAGAAAGAATACCTGAAAAAGCTTAATAGACCAAATAGAGATCACATATTAATCGAAAATATAAAAGTTAAATCAACATCGAATGACATTATTTTCACAAAAGCAGATAAAGGCAAACAAGATTATATTTCCAAAACATTAGATTTCATTGATGATTCTAATTATTCAGTTATATCCCGAGATCCAACTAATTAATTCGATAAGAAAGTGAAGACAGTCATTGAGAATTCAAAATCCATCATTACAGATAGCGAAAAATTTTAACTTCTTACCGAATCCTTTACCACCTTAACTTTATTCTTTAGTTGAATTGCACAAAAATGGTTATCCAATAAGACCAGTAGTATCATTCACACATGCCCTAGCATTCAAGGTTTCCAAATTTTTAATACATATTCTGGAAAAATTTTGTAATTTTAAACCGTCTTTTTCTATTCGTAATTCAAATGATTTGATAAGGAAAAAAATATTGTCGTTCCCAGTAATGAAAAGTTAGTCTATTTTGATGTCAAGAATTTGTTTCCAAGTATTCCATCGAAAGATCCTATAATATAATCAATAATTTGTTAACACAAAATATGACAAATCCACGAATTAAATACGACATCATGGCTTTATTAGATGTTTGCATATCTCAAAATTATTTTTTCTTTAACGATTGTTTTTATAAAAGAGACGAGGGACTTATAATGGGAAACCCCTTAAGCCCTCTTTTAGCAGAAATCTTCATGGATAACATAAAAAAAACTATTCATAAACACCCGCTTAGTGAACATTTCCTATATTGGTATCGATATGTCGATGACATTGTTGTGTGTTTCACAGGAACGAACAGACAATTCACTGTATTCGATAATTTCATCAACAACCTGCACCCAAAAATAAAATTCACTTCTGAAATAGAACAGAACAATTCGATCAATTTCCTAGACCTAAAAATAAAAAAGATCAAATGATAAACACCAGTTTTCAATTTATCATAAGCCTACTCATACACATATCACAATTCATTATACATCGACACATTCTTACCAACATAAAGTTGCAGCATTTAATAACTATATGCATAGACTCTTGAACACACCGATGTCTAGTGATAATTATTTCAAAGAATTGAATTTGATAAAACAGATCGCAATAAATAATGGTTATGATGCTAATTTAGTTACCAGCATATTACATAAGAAAAAACAAAATTAGTTTTACAACATATAAACACCTCAAAAAGTCTAGGAACACATACCAATATCTTTAAAATATGAATTTGATGATTCGAATTTATAGAAATCTTTCGGTTTTGTTAGGATGTATTGTATATAATGTATTCTCAAGAAAACAAAATGATATTTGATTTCTCCAAAGCATCTATTATAAAAAAAAAATTGAAATTTGAAAATGACGAAATTTGGTAAAACACAAAATAAAATCCTGAACTAATATTTTCGAAACGATATGGAAGCACTTATATTTTTCAGTACCCAGAAGGTCCACCTCTGTTATTAATGACACTTTGGCATCGTCGCGGCATGTTCAATATTAAATTGTCTATTACATTTTGGCCTAAGTCATTCCAAGCCCCCTGAACTGCTAATCGAAGCTCCTGTTCATGATGGAAGACGTTTTGACGCAGGAGATTTCTTTTCAGAGTGTCCGATGGGATTCAGATCTGGGGATCAGGGTGGCCACGGTAGAAGATCGATATCATTCTCTCTTCAAGGACGTTCAAGACAACTCTTGCACGATGAGGAGGGGCATTATCTTGTTGGAAGAGTGGATTTTGACTCATTGTTTGGAGATAAAGTACCACTACAGGTAAAACTATCTCATTTGCGTAAGAATTTCCCGTGAGGTTGTTCTGTATGAAACGAGGTCATTTCTTCCACCAAGGCGTATACCTCCCCAAAACATCACTGATCCGCCTCCCTGTCTAACAACTTCTCGAGCATGCTGGAGACGGTTTTGCTTTCCAGGTTCCCTCCATATTCGAATTCTACCCGAATCGGGATAATAACTAAATCTAGATTTATCACTGAAGAGAACTGCGGCCCACCTCTCTTGATCCCAGTTTACGTGTTCTTGGCACCAAGCTAAACGAGCAGCCCGATTTCCATGGTCAGTTGTGGAACTCTTAAAGGACGTCTGGAGTGGAGTTGACCTTCGTGCAGTCGATTTCTCACAGTTTGGTCGGAAATTTGTACATTATGAACTCGTGATAGTTCTTGAGCTAATTGAGATGCTGTGGAAGTACGATCTCTTCTGGCTTGTAAAACCAAAAACCGGTCTTGGGCGAATGTAGTAATCCTGAAACGACCTGTATGGCGTTCTTCTACGCTACCTGTTTCATTGAAACGCGACCATAAACGGTTTATGACACTTGGGCTACTTCCCAGAACCCTGGATACTTCCCGTTGTGAGCTCCCAGCTTGGAGCATGTCAACGGCTCGTAACATCTATTCTCTAGTCAAATGTCGTCTTTCCATGTTCGAATCACAAAGCTTGAATCTTTTATTTGGGCTTACAACAGAAACAAAGTGCCAACTAACTGATTTCAAACACTGAATACATGAAATGATTATAAAGCAACGTCGCATCTGCTGCAATTTTAGTTTTTTATAAAAAAAACTGAAATCTGTTGCGGCAGTCTACATAATTTGGGGAGAAATTGATGCAGGTGTTCATTTATTAAAAAAAATCATCCATATTGATCGTTCTGGATACGATATATCGATATTCAGAAGTGTTCCTTAGACTTTTTGAGGTGTTTATATCCAATCAGTGAACACCAAGACAATAAATTCAATACTTTAACATATATAGGCAATATGCTCAATAATGTGAAATCCTTCTTAAAAATTCAAATTTAAATATAGCATTCAAAACATCAATAACTTCAGGTTCATTTATTAGGAATTATAAATCTCCAATTAATAAAGAAAATAAATCAGGTGTTTATAGATTGGATTGTGCAGATTGCAATTGTTTTTATATAGGTAGAACAGGAAGAAATTTCAATGTTAGAATTTCTGAACCTAAACGCAGTTTCATCAATTGAAAAACCGATTCAAGTTATTCAAATCATCTTAGGAAAATGGTCACTCTTTCAATTCAGAATTTAAAATCCTACATTCTGAGAATAGAGGTATATAACTCAACCTTGTGGAAGCACTTGAAATTAACAGATTTAGGTATTCACCGGAAATTCTTAATGATCAGGGAGACATAAATAACTCACCCTTATTAAATTCATTTCCTAAACATTAGTTCAAGTACGGATAGCTCTAAGTGGATTGCCTCTTTAGTATATATATAAAAATTGTTAGTGAGATATATTTGTAGTATTCATTCACTCTTGATGAAGATACTGTGTATCGAAACGCGTCGAGCATTTAATGATATATTTAAGTAGAAATCATCGTTTACTTGTATTTGTGAAAATGGATTTCTATCACGTAAAAGCCTCGTCAATTGAATTTTTACCTAACAGTACCCGTAAAAGTTACAGGTTATTTGAATTTACACCAAATAAAATGAACATTCCGATATTCATACTTAAAATGACTTCAGAAGGCTATTTTCCTAGTTCTTGTGAAAATTACGAGGATAATTGGGATTCCTCGTTCGTATTACAGATTATCGATCCTCACGTCGAAGAAATTGAAGAAATTTTCAACAGGGATTCTTAAAAGGACCAGTGGCGCTGTAAACTATGATTTTAATGGGATCAAAGGTAAATAGGAGCTAGATCCTTTGAAAACTACAAGAGTCGCCAATAGAAACATGAAAAATCTTCCGAAAATATGTTTATAGGAATTTTTCTGATGAGAAGTTTCCCGTAGAAATTAATGATTACAAACCTGAAACCTGTACTCTTTCAATTTCATTTCTGAGAATCCAGAATGATCAGAGTTTTTTGACTAATAAATAACAATCAATTAAATATCGAAAACGAGAAATTTTCTAACTCTTGAGTAGTTTCACATGTTTTTGTCTTAATATGCATTTGAAAACATCAGAAAAATATTGAATTGGTGCTGGAGACAATTTTTTCAAGGACATCTGGTCTACTTTATTAACGAATATTTAAAATCTATTTTTGTCAAGTTGCATTATTTAGTATGGAAGCTTTCAGACAGAATATCATTTCAGTTGAAAAAAGAGACAACAATAAATAAATATCAATGAGATGTATAATATATCCTAAGAAGATCCGAGAGATGTGACGTTTGCATCGCAAATTTTTGTTTTTGTTGGTGAAGAGATATCCGGCAAAATATGCTCGTTTTCGAATACTTACGAGCAGGTCGAGTTGAATTATCGAAAAGTAAGTATGAGAAAACGAGTATAGGAAAATATCCGGCCAAATCTGACCTGGAGTGGTATTTGCTGAGAAAATTCCGCGAATGACAAAATGTACAAAATGAACTTATTGAGAAATGCACAGAAACTCAACAAGATAATCATGAAGCATTCATTACAAACATGTTTAGTTATTATTGGAATGAGCAGTTATTGAAAATGCAATTACTATATACAAATTTTCACTCCGGGTCGATTCTATATGGAAGATTCAGCATTCGCAGAAGATTTTCGAAGATTCGAAACAGGATTCAAGATGCTCATTGTTCAGTTCCAAAGATCTACCTTCCAATATTTATAGATTAGATCTTTGGGAAACTTTAGAAATAAATAAATACAAACACTCAGGTAAACTCATCAATGAACAAGTCGATTTAAGCCCTTCACCTCTATTGAATCTCTTCGGGGAGCAATCTATTCCTTAATTTTATAGGATATACCTGTCATCCATTTTATTGGATATACCTGTCATAAATAACCACTTAAGAAGAAGCAACCCAATAAGTAATTACTCGAGAACATTTATATTTATATTCTCATTTATTGTCTGTACATTCATTCGTCTGAAGAAGCTACGGTGTAGTGAAACGCGTTACGAATCGCAATTATTAAGTAAAATTCCTTACAACACAGTACTTGTTTGTTTTTTATTATCGGCAGAAACTTTACAACAGATACTAAAATGGCTGTTCTTGACAGTTTTAAAACCGTGATATTTGTTGTGAATGTTGCGTTGCTATGGAAACGCAAGGATTCTCTATGGGCAAATTTATCCACTAATATCCTACCTTCCTTCCTATTTCTATGTGTTCTTAAACGTGCATTTTGACACATGAGTGGAATCGTCAGCCATATTCTTTTAGTGCTTTTGTTTTCATCGTCGCTTCAAGACATACGCGTGACAAATTAATATCGGTCAATAAATATTCATAAATTGGAAACAGATAGTTGGAATGAATATTTATAAGTGCAGCCTTTCTTTGGTCCTAGTTTAGGGTAATTTAAAAAAATTTCAAATTGAATAAAGGATAAGCTCATCATTTCACCATGAAGTTGAATTTTAGTTGAACAAATATAGGAGCGTTTCTAGTATACAGTCAATAATTTATACAGAAAATATCAGTGAACTTGAAGAGAATAACCATGAGCATATGTCCAAACCAAAAGGTCATACAGGGTGTTGAATTTAAGAATTTTATTTCACGTTTTTGTTGGTAACTCTTGTACTTTCGTATTATTGACAAGAATCAACTTCCATAATGACATTTGAATTTTCACTAAATAAAATGCACACTCTGTTATTCAACCTCAAAACGACGTAAAAACTAGTGAAAATGCAATTTTCCTAGTTTTTGTGAAAATTATGAGGACAGTTCAAATTCCTCGTTCGTATTACAGATTATCGGCCCTCAATTCAGTTCAATCTCATGTAAATCATTTTTCTACTGGAGAACAGTTGTGATTTCGAAAAAATTTTTAGAAGACAAGAAATGTTTAAAATTGAAATAGTTTTCTAATAGAGATTTTCAAGAAGACCAGTGACGCACTACTCTATGATTTTGAAAGGGTCGAAGGTAAATTGAAGCTAGTTCACTTGAAAACTACAAGAGTTGCCAACAGAAACGTGAGAAAGTTCAGCTTTTGGACATATATTTATAGGCACTATTTTACGTTCTTTGATGGGGAATTTCTTGTAGAAACTACTAAATACAAACCTGAAATCTCCTGTACACCTTCAACTTCACTTCTAAGAATTCACAATGATCAGTTTTTGACTAATAAATAACAATTAATTAAATATTGGATACGAAAAATTTTCTAGCTCTTGAGTAGTTTCACATGTTTTTGTCTTGATACGCATTTGAAAACATCAGAAAAATATTGAATTAGTGCTGGAGCCAATGGTTTCAAGGACATCGGGACTACTTTATTAGCGAATATTCAAAATCAATTTTTTCTTTTGGGTTGCATCATTTAGTATAGACGCTTTCAGACAGAATATCATTTCAGACAAAAAACGAGACAACAATAAATCAATATCAATCAGATGTGTCCAATATATCCTTAGAATATCCGAGGGATGGGGGTTACCATCACAAATTTTAATTTTTGTTGGTTACGAGATATCCAGCAGAATTTTCAGTCATATCCATCAAGTGGTTTCGTTTTCATCGTCGCTTCAAGTCATACGCGCGACAAATCAATATCGAT
Organism: Cryptolaemus montrouzieri; assembly: GCA_013387265.2. NCBI lineage: Eukaryota > Metazoa > Arthropoda > Insecta > Coleoptera > Coccinellidae > Cryptolaemus > Cryptolaemus montrouzieri. The sequence continues at coordinate 120,293,637 of JABFTP020000144.1, read as the reverse complement.
CAATAAATATTCATAAATTGGAAACAGACAGTTGAAATGAATATTTATAAGCGCCTTTCTTTGGTTCCAGTTTAGGGTAATTTATAAAAAATTTTGAAACGAATAAAGGATAAGCTCATCATTCCTCCATGAAGTTGAATTTCAGCATCAACAAATATAGTATATTTTCATTGAAATAAAACTATGGTATTTAGATTTTCACTATATTAACGAAACAAGTACAAGGGGTATGTTGGAAAACCCATCGGAGTTCCTTACTTTATGAATTGAAAAGATTGAGTAAAGGAGAAGGATTTATATCTAATTGACTATTAAGTAACCTACTTGAATTTTTTTCTTTATTAATCTCTAAAATTTCCTTAGATTGAGTTTTTGTCTATTATTTTCATTGTGTAAAATTTTGACATTATTATTAAAGTTATGGTTTTCTTCGAATAAGTGATTAGAATAATGGTAATCTGATTTATGATAATTAAAACTACGTTTGTGCTCCGATAATCTAACTCTGAAATTACTGAAAGTTCTACCAGTATAAATTTTATTACAATCCCTGCAATACAGTTTATGAACACCGGATTTATTATCTTTATCAATTTTAGATTGGCAGTTTTTGATATGTCGGCCTAAAGAATTATCATTCGGAATGCTATATTGAAATTATAATGCGAGAGGAATGATTTCAATTTCAGACTAGGATTACCAATATAAGTTGAGCTGTTGTATTTTGTGTTAGAACTTTTTATACTTGGAAATACTTCCTGGATTGCTTTTTGAATTTATTTTTGCGTGAAATCATGTTCTCAATCATACTTGGACTGTAACCGTTATTGACTGCTATTTATTTACTTATATTTTGCTCTTTTAAAAATTATATTGTGACATTGGGATAATAATGAGTCTATGTACCATACTATTGTAAGCAGCTAATTTATGTGGATAAGGATGTGTAGATGAGCTGTGAATAGTAATATCTGTATGCGATGGCTTATGTAAAATAAAAAATCATGTTTGCCCTTAATTTTAGTAATAGTTAAATCCAGAAAGTGAATGGAGTTTTCTGTTTCTATCTCTAACGTGAATTTAATATTATCGTGAATTTTGTTAATGAATGTTTTGAATGACTAAAATTGTCTGTTTGTGCCAATGAAACAACAAATGATATCGTCGACATATCTGAACCAATAAATAAAGTGTTTGAATAACGGATGTTCTTGGGTAGTTTTTTCAATATTATCCATGAAAATTTCAGCGAGTAGAGGGCTCAGAGGATTACCCATGATCAAACCTTTTTTTACTATTATATATTACTCCATTGGAGTTAAAATAGTTTTGTTCCAAACAAATTTCTAAAAGGTGTAGGATTTCTGATTGAATTACCGGATTGACTTTATTAATTTGAAGAGCGTTGTTGATGAGTTTTACTGAATCACTAGGAGGAACACTGAGAAGAGGTTTACTACATCCCATGACATTAGTTAAGCGTTCGGTAGTAGTATCGTGTGCTGAATTTTATTTATTAGGACTGAAGAGTTTTTTATTGAGAATTCAGGTTCAAAATTAGCGTACTGTTGAATGATGTCTATGAGAAAGCGTGAAAGTTTTGCAGCTGGAGCTTGAAAATATGAAGGTACTGGTCTAATGGGATGCCCTGTTTTATGGAGTTTCACGAGGGAGTAGAGTTTTGGTGATTGCGGGTTGTCAATGAAAAGTTTATATTTTTGGTTAGTAGAGGCCTTTGTCGAAGAGTGGATATCTACAGGATGAAGAGAGAGAGAGAGAGCATTGAAAAATTTTTCCTACCAAATGCATAAAACAAATTTATAATTTTTTATAAGATGCTGCAAATTATATGGTAAAAACAGGAAAAAGTTTAAGAATATTTTGGGAGAATGTAGTACACATCGCATGCCTGGCTCATGCAGTTAACAAAGTAGTAGAAATTATTCGAAAAAAAAATCCACTCGAGAATGACTTAATGAACAACGTGAGCAAAGTTTTCCTCAAAGCCCCCTCTTGAAAACAGGTATTTAAGAAAGATTGCCTAATCTGCATCTACGGCTACACCCAATACGCGATGGAAACTAGGATCAGTGCGACAGGCATCGAAAAACCATCTCAAAACAAAAAGTTACCATATGCGAGATTTCGCAATGTGTACACACATCGAATAAAATTAATTTTCACGGGACGATATTCAACCTTCCGTAGAATGTTAAATATCCTCCCTTGAAGGAACTAGTTTTCCGATTTGCTCCTCATAATCACCGTTAACCGGGACCACAGGAAGTGGTATGGACTGCCGTTTTGGTCTCTTTCGACCTCGTCAGCATTGTCTACCCATTCGTAACACAAGGCTATGCCGTTACCTACTTATCTCAATTCGTTGGAGCGAACGCAATAATGTAAATATCACTGCGCCCCCAAACGAACCGAAACAGAGGCTACCTCACCAACGCCCCTCGAAACGGTGAAACCAAAGAGCAGATAAAACAGGAAAACGTTGAGTGGTCAAACTAGTTCGATAACATACCGCCATGCGACACTCACGTATCAGACAGAAGCGGCCGTCGAAGGACCCCATGTGGTTTACAACCAGGCATACACAAACATCTCGAAACAAAAAGTTACTATATGCGAGATTTTGCAATGTGTAGACATATCGAAGAAAATTAATTTTCAAGGGACGATATTCAACCTTCCGTAGAATGTTAAATATCCTCCCTTGAAGGAGATAGTTTTCCGATCTACTCCTCATAATCACCGTTAACCTGTGGCTCCGGAAAACTAGCTGCTTCAAGGGAGGATGTTTAACATTCTACAGAAGGTTGAATATCGTCCCTTGAAAATTAATTTTCTTCGATCCAAAAAATCATCAACGAAATATCTGATTCTTTCTCCTCAATAGTATCGTCAAATATGGTACATTAGAACACCCATAAACCAATATGAATTTTTAAATAATTTCTTTTCCAAATTCATGAAATTCTCGTAAGCCTAAAATCTCCTTTTCGTAAATTATACACTATACACAATTGCACGTATTTACCTGCAAATTCCCGATTCAACATCTTCTAGTCCGACGTTCTCACGCTACGAAAATTGTCGCAGTGCGAAAGAAATGGACATGTGGTTTTTAATGAATAATTAGTTCGCAAGATTTCCAAGATCTACGTCGATCCGTGGGAATCGAGAAAACTGAAGCTAATGAACTTTTGGCATCAGAAAAGGAGAGTAAGAAAGTTTGCCGAGAAGATAAAAATGCCTGTTCCGTCAGAGGAGGAATCAATGAATTAATCAGTATCCAATTAGTATTCAATCAGTATTCAATCTAGTTTTTTTCAGTTAAATCATTAAATTAAGTTAATGCAGTCATCAGTAAGGTTTAGTGTTTTTTAGTGTACCGGGAGACAATAAAGCCCTCAAATCTATTAAGGTAATTTATTCGATTTAATCCCTTACAAAACTGTTATTTATATTGATATTTATATCAATATATTTCTTTTCATGCTATATATTTTTTATGCTAGTTATAAATGATAATTTCGTTTTTCTCACTGACTTTTTCTTTATTTGGTCCTCTACAGATCTACCCCCTAAAACAAAACCTCCATAGTTTAAGTCATCATCAAGACAGTATCATCAGAAATTTTATAAGAAAATAAAGAAGTGCATAAAATTCTTGTATTCAGCAAACCAAATTATGGCTTCATTCCTCGTTCAATTTTTTTCATTCGAAAACAGTACCAGCCTTTAAACGATTGTGTAAGAATAATTGATAATTTTAAAAACAAATGCAAAAAATTTAGATGTGAAATTGACAAAATTGTGATCAGCCAATTGAAAACGGTTTTAGAAAAGACTGAAGGTTTTGAAGAAATTTGAAACGTTTCGAAAATTTTCCAAGGGAATTTCAAATTGGAAACAAAATTCGTCGAAAACGTGCTGACAAAATTATAAAATAATGCTGTCACCTCTGTAGATGTAGAACTGAGTTTTTCTTTATATAAATATACACACAACCAAATTTATATGGAATCAATCGGTATTTCACAATATTGATTGTTTTTAACCATGGATCTTTCACTACTTATGAAGAATGAAGTTTCTTGTTGTAAAAAACTGGATAGTATGTTAAGAAATGTTGAATTATCATCACATGTTCGGGATATTGTACTCAGTCGTCACTGAGATTTGAAACTGAATTTCAAAATTTAAAAAAGCCTATAATCATAATTCAAAATACCTTACGTTGGATTGTCCATTGTGCAGAGGGGTCGAATAATTGCTCTCGTTGAAGAAGGGGTGACATAGAGGGATATAGCGGCTACAATGGGGGTATCACAGGGGGTGATTTCAAAAACCTACGCCCGTGGAGCTACCATTTCTGCAAAATAGGCCAAGAAGAAGTTGTAGGAAGATCACTTCTAAAGAACAAGACCGCTTTTCGTGCCAAATTGTAAGATGAGACCTTAGTGAGTCGCGCTCTATACTCCAAAGGCAATTTCAGGGAGCAACAAGCATCAGTGTATCAATCGAAACGATACGTCAAAGACTTCGTTCAAGGGGTTTATACAGCAGAATGCCCTTGAGAGTTCCAGAGCTAACCAGACAAAAAAAACATTAACAATCTTAATTGGTGTATCGAGCACCAAAATTGGAATATTGAGAATTGACAAATGTTCTTTTTCGGATGAGACCAGAATTGGTGTTCGATCAGATCACTCCGATTAGCAAGACAAATTCCGAAATACCAAGGGATGGCATTATGCTGGGATTTGAATTTGGGAGGCTTTTACTTGGTAAAATTCCATTATCAATAATAAAAAACAAGTACTGTGTTTTAAGGAATTTTACTTGATAATTGCGATTCGTAACGCGTTTCACTACACCGTAGCTTCTTCAGACGAATGAATGTACAGAAAATAAGAATGAGAATAAAAATATAAATGTTCTTGAGTAATTAAAAGCTTATTGGGTTTCTTCTTCTTAAGTGGTTATGTAAGTATGGTTAAGTGGAATAGATTGCTCCCCGAAGAGATTCAATAGAGGTGAATGGCTTAAATCGATTTGTTCATTGATGAGTCTACCTGAGTGTTTGTATTTATTGATTTCTAAAGTTTCCCAAAGATCTACCTTCCAATATTATATATATAATATAATATCATCTGTATGCGAAATTTCAAACTGTGGGTCGAAAGAGTGATTATTTTCTAAGAGATGCAATGACTGTGATAATTTCTACATTGGTAGAACACATAGAAATGTTAATATTAGAATATCGGAACATTAACGCAGTTTTTCAAATAAAAATCAGATTCAAATTACGCGAATCATCTCTTAGAAAATAATCATTCTTTCGACCCACAGTTTGAAATTTTTCATACAGATAATAAATATTGGAAGGTAGATCTTTATGAAACTTTAGAAATCAATAAATACAAACACTCATCAATGAACAAGTCGATTTAAGCCCTTCACCTCTATTGAATCTCTTCGGGGAGCAATCTATTCCTTAATTTTATTGGATATACCTGTCATACATAACCACTTAAGAAGAAGCAACCCAATAAGCTTTTCATTGCTCAAGAACATTTATATTTATATTCTCATTCTTCATTCATTCGTCTGAAGAAGCTACGGTGTAGTGAAACGCGTTACGAATCGCAATTATCAAGTGAAATTCCCTAAAACACAATACTTGTTTTTTATTATTGAATATGCTGGGAGGCAAAACAGATTTGATTTCGTTCCTGCGAGTGTTACGGCAAAATATCGCGACATTATCTTGAAACACAGGGAATCGCTATTTTGGACTGGCCAGCTTGTTCTCCAGACCTTAATCCTATTGAACATTTATGGGATAATTTCATAAGGAATTTCAGATCACGCACGGATAATCCAAGAACCCCACAACAACTCATCCAAGCCGTCACAGAAGAGTGGCAAAGTATCACCCCAGAGGACGTCGAAAACCTAATTCAAAGCATACCTAAACGGATTCAGGCTTGTATCAGGGCAGAAAGAGGTAATACAAGCTACTGAGGTCAAGAAAAAAACACTTACTCCGTGAGAAAATAATTTTCAATTTTTTTACTACATGCGGAAAGAGTCTCTCATTTTCTTTTATCTATTTCTTTCTTAAAATGAGGCATAATTTATTTCTTTTTCAATTGAAGTATCTCAAAAGGATCAATTTCAACAATCCTTAGGAATTTCCAAAATCCCTGAGGTAATATTCAAAATATCGGGTATTTCACTTCAGAAATTTTTTCTAAAACATTTAGTTATTAATTCATTTTATGATAAGGACTAGAATAATCATAAGCTTGATGAATAAATTCAGTTAATAGCTCTTATTGTTTTTGTTGGGCTTGAAAAACCCTTCAAATGATATTTATACCTTACATATTATTTAAAATTGCTTACATATATTCGAAGAATCATTACATATACAGGATAATCACCGGGACCGTCCGTTAAAAACTTTTTAAGTTCCACTTACAATATCAAGCTGAAATTTTATACTCGGTCATAACTAGCAATTTCCAATTGGAGTGAAATATTTTCGAAGTGATACCATTTCCGGTTATACCGGAAGTGGGTCATCACTTTGTTATTTCAAATGGCAATCTACCTTTTTTATTATGCATCTAGAACCGACATTTGAGCAAGGCATAAAATACCCAAGTTGTTGGCACGTACCTGTCAAAACTTTTGACAGATTCAATTATTTCTGTTATAAACTCGATTTTTGAGAAACATTTAAAAAAATTGTAGCTCGTAGATCTTTTGCACTACAGACACAATTTTTCTTGGGTGGATAGAAGAAGGATCAAGGATTTTTTGAGCAATCTACGCATGTTTATTGCGTTGTTTTGTATGATTTTTTCAATTTGGCCTTTTTCAAACAGCAATAACTCAATTTTTTCAAATTGCACGTGCTAATTTTTATATCGCCATCAGATGAAGCGTCAAATTTCAGATGGAATTGTATAAGCATGTACTATACCCATCTCTTATAGTTCGGAAATAATTTGGGAATATATTGAATTTTGATGATTTTGCAAGAACTAACAGAGAATGCTTTGAAACATTTGAATCAAGTAGCTGAACTGGCTACGCTCACCTGACAGGTGCCTAAAATTAATGTACTTGTCACTTCGTTCATTCGAATTTGATATTTCAACAAGAATTGTTGGTAATCTGAAGTGAAAATTTTTGAAAAACACCAGATTGCTAATGAAATGGCTGATTATTCAAACGAGGATATGTTTAATTCATGTCGAATGTAAAAAAGTGGTGAATAGAACTTGCAGGCAATTCAATAACCAATTTCCAAATTTGGCGCCTATAAGTAAAACAAAGTTTCGAAGGATTAGAAGAAATTTTCGGCAATTTGGAGGAACAAAATACATAGAAACTAGAAGAAAACCATATAAAACAACGCAATAAACATTTGACATGCGTAGATTTCTTAAAAAATTCCTTGATCCTTCTTCTATCCACCCAAGCAAAAATTGTGTCTGTAGTACAAAAGATCTACCAGCTACAATTTTTTTATATGTTCCTCAAAAATCGAGTTTAAAACAAAAATAATTAAATCTGTCAAAAAATTTTACAGATAATTGCCAACAACTTGGGTATTTTATGCCTTGCTCAAATGTCGGTTCTAGATGTATAATAAAAAAGGTAGATTGCCATTTGAAATAAAAAAGTGATGACCCACTTCCGGTATAACCGGAAATGGTATCACTTCGAAAATATTTCACTCCAATTGGAAATCGCTAGTTATAGCCGCGTATAAAATTTCAGCTTGATATTGTAATTGGAACGTAAAAAGTTTTTAACAGACGGTCCCGGTGGATATACTTGTATATGTACATATTTTCACATTTCAACCTTGCATATAATCCGCTCTTTAATTATATTCATCTCATTTCTTTAAAATTTGTGTGAATTAGTAAATAATTTTGACAATAAAATGGAAACATTCAAAGGAATATTTGAACTAATTTGGTTACTCTGATTAACAAAATTTGAACTTGAAAATTCAAAATACTCTAAACAAAAAATAGAACATTAAATAAAAAACAACTATTGGAAATAGTCATAAAAATATTGAGAATTGAATTGAGTTAATCCTTATGAGTAAGAATATTTACCTTCAATTAATATCACTGAATCCACAAACCTATGTTTTTATGTTATGTGAGTTAACTGAAACAATAAGTCACTATTCTTGTTATAACACTTCAGAGTAGCATCAGTGCCGAATGATAAAGCTAATCATGTGAGACTTCTTTTAGAGTCCCCTCCCTTTATAGATTTCATTCCAGTTCTAGTATTTCCATTTCAGAGGTTATCTTTACGCTATTTTCAGTATTCAATTTAAAATATTTGAATTTGCATGAAACAGGAAATATGAATATAGCGGGAGCATTTTGCTGAACAAACATACTTACTTGCAATGTAAATTAATCTTTCATTCCCTACTTATCACCTTCAATCGCGAATATTCCTCGTTTTACACAAATTTTAATCGTTTAGAAATTTAACTGTATTTTACCGATATAAGAAATACACTCCCCACAAAAATTATCGCATCACCCTACTTTTACGACAATACTATATAAGTTTTTAGGTTGGTCATTCAAGAGTCGTTGGTCACTTTCAGAAGTGTAAAATAAAAAGATATCATTCAGAAGAGATGAGTTTATGATGGAAAATATCAACAATTTTCAAGTTAATGAAAAATTAAAAAATTTTACCATCTTCAAACATTCGCGGTTACTAATCATTTTCAAAATCGAGTGTTTACTCCCCGGGCCCTACTTACTGCCATTATACGTCTCGGAAGCCCCTCAAACAAATTTTGGATGTACTCTTGAGTCACTGAGTTCCAAATTTCAGGAAGCAGATTTTCTAGTTGTTGGAGTGTTCTACGAGGCATCCTACGTTGTTAAATTTGCCACCCCATGTTGTCCCAAACATGTTCCATGGGATTCAAGTCGGGACTTCTGGCTGACCAACTCAAAGTATCAATTTCGGCATTTTGCAGAAATTGAAATTCTGTAACTACTCTAGCTGCATGAGGCCGAGCTCTATCATGCATATAAATGAAGTTTTCGCCAATCAATGGGCCAAAGGGTACAACATGCGGTTCAAGGATATCTGCGATGTATCTTTCCGCTATCATTCTTCCATCATTCACTAGGACTAACTCAGTTCAACCATGGAAAGAAATGCCTCCCCACACCAATACTGAGCCCCCTCCGAACTTTTCGGTTTGCCGGATATTACATTGCTGATGTTTCCCCAGTTCTTCTGTATACAGGCATGCATCCTATCATTTGATACTAGACAGAACCTGGACTCGTCGGAAAATAGAACATTCGACCATTCTGGAATACTCCAATTTGCATGTTCCCTCGCAAACTGAAGTCTTGCAACTCTCGATGCTCTCTGGTGAAACGCGGGCTGGTAAAAGCCACCCTTGGTCTGATATCGTCTTCTCTGAGCCTGTTCCTAACAGTTTGCATTGAAATATGCACATTTCTGGAAAGTGCAAGTTCATTTTGTAGCATTCTAGCCGTACAGTGCCGAACTCTTAATGCAGTTAAACGAAGCCAACGATCTACAACTGGTGTTTATATCCGATTTCTTCCCTGTCCGGCCCTTCTTCCATATTCTCTGTTTCATGGTACCGATTAGTTGCTCTTGAAATAGTTCTTTGGTTAACATTCAACAAGTTAGCCACGTTGGCTTCGTCCCTCCTCTAGAAGCGGTACAATTCTTATCACTTCATGTAGCGTCACTCAAATAGCGTCCAGGACGTTCAGCAGCCATTACAATAAATTCAAAGATTCGAAAACCAACAAGAAACACAGAAAACTTGCATTAATTTAGCTTGAAAACTGAAGAGAAATTGAATGAATACTGATAGTCAAATAAACTCATTCTTGTTTCAGACGTGTTTGAGATCATATGGAAACAAATGTTACTACATAGACAACATTTTTTCCCTTATATGTCCAAAAACATATGTTGACAAAGATCGAGCTGCTTAATCGATTGTGGAATTCAGAATACTAGGTGATGCGATAATTTTTTATGATGTGGGTATATTATAAAAAATTTTTTTCGATACTCATTTTATTAAATCTTCATGATGAAACATACATTTTTCAATAAGATTCGATTGATAGTTTATATGATATTAAGATTGAGTGCGGTTCAATTATTTATATTTCTGTTTTTTGCGGCATCTATCGTTATCTTAGCCAAGAGATGCTTTTCTCAACAATACGATAACAAAATTAATTCAAATGGAAATATGACGTATATTACCATGGTTCCAAACCAGTCGTAATGCATTTCTCTGTGGAAAATGCCTCACATACGGGTCCATCGATAAATGTGCGATCGATCAGCAATCATGTTCGGAAATGGGTGTTTTTTAGCCATCATTCAGAGACCTAGGGTTAGAAATGCGAACTATGTAGCTCGTTTACGATAAACGGGAGAACACTAACATTGGCAAGAAGAATGAGATGTTATTTTTTTGATGAAAGAAATGTATGTTTCTGTGGCGGACTTATCTTGTCTAGAAAGAAGGGAGGAGAGTTGAAGTCAGACAGGTTCACTAATGGTTTATGCAGCTATACACACAACCAAATTTAAATGGAATCACTCGGTATTTCACATTATTGATTGTTTTTAACCATGGATCTTCGTGAAGAATGAAGTTTTGGTTGTAAAAAAACTGGATAGTATGATAAGAAATGTTGAACAAATACAAGTAAACGATGATTTCCACTAAAATATATTATTAAATGATCGACTCGTTTCGATACACAGTATTTTTGTCAAGAGCGAATGAATACTACAAATATACCTTACTAACATATACTTATATATACCAAAGAGGCAATCCACTCAGAGCTATCTGTATTTAAACTTGTGTTTAGGAAATAAATTTAATAAGGGTCAGATATTTTTGTTTACCTGATCATTAAGAATTTCCGGTGAATACATAAATCTGTTAATTTCACCTACTTCCAGAAGGTTGAGTTTTATACCTCTATTCTCAGAATGTGGAATTTTAAATTCTGAATTGAAAGAGTGACCGTTTTCCTAAGATGACTTGAATAATTTTTCATTCATCATTTGATAAAAAAATAGAAAATATTGTCATTCCAAGTAATGCAAAGTTAGTCTCTTTTGATGTCAAGAATTTGTTTCCAAGTATTCCACCCAAAGATCCCTATAATATAATCAATAATTTGTTAACACAAAATATGACGAATCCACGAATTAAATACGACATTATGGCTTTATTAGATGTTTGCATATCTCATAATTATTTTTATTTAACGATTGTTTTTTAAAAGTGATGAAGAACTTATAATGGCCCTCTTTTAGCAGAAATCTTCATGGATAACATAGAAAAAACTATTCATAAACACCCGCTTAGTAAATATTTCCTATATTGGTATCGATATGTCGATGACATTATTGTGTGTTGAACAGAAACAAACAGACAGTTCACTGTATTCGAAAGTTTCATCAACAACCTACACTCAAAAATAAAATTCACTCCTGAAATAGAACAGAACAATTCGATCAATTACCAAGACCTACCAATAACAAGGTCAAATAATAAACACCAGTTTTCAATTTATCATAAGCCTTCTCATACAGATATCACAATTCATTATACATCGGCACATCCTTACCAACATAAAGTTGCAGCATTTAATAGCTATATACATAGACTCTTGAACACACCGATGTCTAATGATAATCATTTCAATAAATAATGGTTATGATGCAAATTTAGTTAGCAGCATATTACATAAGAAAAAACAAAAATTAGCTTTACAGCATACATATCTAATCGGAGAACACCAAGACAAAAAATTCAATAGTTCAACATATAGGCAATATCAGCAATAATGTGAAATCCCTTCTTAAAATTCAAATTTAAATAAAGCTTTCAAAACAACAACAAATTTAGGTTCATTTATCAGGAATTATTAATCTCTAATTAATAAAGAAAATAAATCAGGTGTTTATAGATTCGATTGTGCAGATTGCAATTGTTTTTATATATGTAGAACAGGAAGAAATTTTAATGTTAGAATCTCTGAACCTAAACGCAGTTTCATCAATGGAAAAACTGTTTCAAATTATTCAAATCATCTTAGGGAAAATGGTCACTCTTTCAATTCAGAACTTAAAATCCTACATTCTGAGAACAGAGGTATAAAACTCAACCTTGTGGAAGCACTTGAAATTAACAGATTTAGGAATTCACCGGAAATTCTTAATGATCAGGGAGACATAAATAAGTCACCCTTATTAAATTTATTTTCTAAACATTAGTACAAGTACGGATAGCTCTGAGTGGATTGCCTCTTTAGTATATATATATATATATATATATATATATATATATATATATATATATATATATATATATATATATATAAATTGGTTAGTTATATTATATATTATATATAGATATAATCATAGTATTCATTCGCTTTTGATAAAGATACTGTGTATCGAAACGCGTCGAGCATTTGATAATATATTTTAGTAGAAATCATCGTTTACTTGTATTTGTAATACCCAAAAGTTTGCATGTTAGCCTTAAGAAATTAGAATTGCATAATAATACTTATATAGAAATGCAAAAAGCTGTAATTCTCAATACATGTAGGATAGTAAGAAAATTAATGTCAAGTATGTTGTAATCTAGACTATTCCTTTGATTGCTGAATCTGGGAAAGGTAAATTATATCCAGCAACAAGCTGAGATAGTGCACAAGTCCACGATAATAATAATAAAAAATACTTCAGAACCTCTTCCGTTTTTCATCAGTTGGAGACAGATTTTTTTTCATTGAATGATGGGTAGGACATAAATAAAGAAATCTGTAGTGATTTTTATTCTTCCAATAAATTTAAACATTTCATTATTGGAATATAAGATATATATGAAAAGGCCTTCAATTGCCTCCAGCTGTATAATAATCTTGTTCAGCTAAAATTTTTTCTGATCGTATGCTGATTCCCTTCACTGGTGGTTCCATACCATGAACCAGTCGATAAACTTCAGATCTTTGGAGATAGTCCAAATTCTTTGGCGGTGGAGTATATTTCAAGAAATTGATTCTGAAATGAAAGAGGAATATTGATTTTATTGATTCAAGAAAAATGTTTTCCATATAAAATATTCAATTTGAACAAATTACAAATTATCTTTTCAAATTTTTCTAAGAGCTTTCAGATTTTTCTTCATCAATTTTCATCCCAAAAACTGAACAAACAAATCAAAATGGGGATAGAGAAAATATAATTTTCCGACTGGAAGTTCTGATTAAGGAGGACATCATTTATTATAAGTTACATACGTGGAAACAAATAAAACTATAATGTTGGTGAAAAACTTGATGATTGCATTGGCACTTGTCTGCGTGGATTGCCAAGTCTTATACCGGCTGCAAAGAACTCTTAATCTTGGTGTTCGAGTTTATTTTCAACAATTTGACAATTTCACTAATCTGGTATTTCTTATCATATAGTGGTACAAAAAAATTCAATCAGTGCTGTAAGTGGGATGATGACATGTCCCCTGCCATTTTTGTGGTTGCATTTCCCACAGTTTTTAAGTTAAAATCATGCAAATTTATATTTATATCTCTACTATTTAGGATGTTACATAATAATACGTCACAATTTGAGGAGGTAAATTAACTTGCAATTTTAAGAAAAAGAGTTCATATAAACATAGGTCCGAAAAAGCTTTGTTACGGAGCTACAGGGTGTTGAAATTTCCGGAAAAAATTTGGTTTTTTCTTCAACACTCCTGCAGTTTTTGAAATATTCAGCCCAAATTTGGAATGCGAGCTATTTTTTACAGCCTCCATCATTACACGTCCTGAATTTCAACTAGAATCTACAAGGTGTTCTCTTTTCCAGTGGCATGTCTTCTTTTATCCTTTCAATCTTTTTTGCAGGACGCCACTGATCAGCGTTTCATCAATTTTCGTCATCTTCGTTCAATTTAGAAACTTTTTTAAAGCTGTAATTTCTTCGTATCTCCGACAGTTCTCGAGCAAAAAATCATTAAACGATTGTATGCATTCGCTGAATTGAAAGCTCTTCTAATTAAAACAATGATTTTTTCATTTATTCATTTATTTTGATAGTTACTTAAGTTGAACCAGTGTCTGCTCGAATTGTTTATTGAATTAACGATTAGTTTTAAGACTTTTGAAGTTATTGCTGTAAGATAAAATGGCTAATTTTACCAGCACCGAATTGGCTGATATCCATTACATGTACGGTCTGGCTGACGGAAACACAACAGAAGCTAGGCGATTATATCAGGTGCGCTTTCCAAATCGAGCAACACCAGACAGGCGAACATTTTCAAATATCCATAGAAAGAAACTGGTACTTTTGCTGCAAATAATCATTTAAAATGTGCAACTCAAACTATGAGAAGTCCAGAACAGTTTTTAATTATATTGATTTGAATCCTCATTTGAGTACAAGAAAAATTGGAAATCAGTTGAATATTTCACATGTTCTAGTTTGGAGGATTCTCCACGACTTTTTATATGTAAAAATATTGAAGTAGATAGCCAGCAGTTCAAGTTTGATCACCCCTGCTCTGGATATTAAGTTCGGCTTTTACTCTAATCATTTCTTCAGTTGATTTCAATTCTATCGTTTTCTGAATGAATTTTGGCGCTTTCTCTAACAAAGGTATCTGTTTTTCATTGAAATTACTGTTTGATATATTTACGAATCTTTGGAAAAAGGTTATATCCATTGTTTCGGGCAATGCTGAATCGGTGACTGGTTGCTAGGTATTTTGGTTGGAGTATCTCTTATTTTATAAGGTTGTGGAAAGTAAAAATATATTTTACTTCATCTTCGTTTAGAATTTAACAATAATTCCACTTTACTTAATCAGTTTCTTATCTCGCTATGTCCGGAAGTTTAGATGAAGAGATATGATGTAGGTTGTCTTTCAACCCGATGAAATTTCAAGTGATTATTATGAATTCTAATTGGAAGTATTCTATTGAATAACAAAAATATTCAAGTATCGCCAGTCTCTCTGATGATTCAATAATAAAAACAAGTACTGTGTTTTAAGGAATTTTACTTAATAATTGCGATTCGTAACGCGTTTCACTACACCGTAGCTCCTTCAGACGAATGAATATACAGAAAAATATAAATGAGAATAAAACTATAAATGTTCTTGACTAATTTAAAGCTTATTGGGTTGCTTCTTCTTAAGTGGTTATTTATGACATGTATATCCAATAAAATTAAGGAATAGATTGCTCCCCGAAAAGATTCAATAGAGGTGAAGGGCTTAAATCGACTTGTTCATTGATGAGTCTACCTGAGTGTTTGTATTTATTGATTTCTAAAGTTTCCCAAAGATCTACCTTCCAATATTTATTGTCTGTATGCAAAATTTCAAACTGTGGGTCGAAAGAATGATTATTTTCTAAGAGATGATTCGCGTAATTTGAATCTGATTTTCTATTTGAAAAACTGCGTTTATGTTCCGATATTCTAATATTAAAATTTCTATGTGTTCTACCAATGTAGAAATTATCACAGTCATTGCATTTCAATCGATAAACACCTGATTTATTGTTTTTACCTGGTTTGGTTTTATTATTTTTATATATTTGCCTAAATTATTATTAGTTTGGAAAGCTATGTTGAAATTATTGCTACTTAAGAATGATTTCAGTTTCTCACTTGTAATGCCAACGTAGGTTAAGGTGTTGAATTTTTGTTTCAATTTTTCGACAGGGTAAACTTCATTCAATGCGATTCTACTTTGTTTTTATTTAAAATATTATTTATTAGTTTGGGATTGTAACCATTATTTTTGGCTATTTGTTTAATCAAATTTAGTTCTTTGTTGAAATTTTCTGGTGATAACGGGATGTTAATCAATCTATGAATAAAACTATTGAATGCTGATATTTTATATTGATATGGATGACACGACGAGTTGTGTATTATAATATCTGTATATGACGGCTTATGGTAAATTGAGAAAACATGTTTTCCATTTTCATTCGAAATTGTTACGTCTAAAAATTTATCGAATTATTGCTTTCTATTTCGGCTGTGAATCCAATTTTTGGATGTAATGAATTTATATGATTTTCGAAAATTTTCAACTGTCTATCTGTTCCTGTGAAGCAAATAATGATATCGTCTACATAGCGATACCAGTAAAAACAATATCTACTAAGTGGATGATTATGAATTAATTTCTCTAAGTTATTCATGAATATTTCTGCTAACAAAGGACTTACGGAATGCCCATAATATTATACTATTGAAGACGGCTTAATTATGGGCAATCCGTTGAAGTGAAACGCGTTACGAATCGCAATTATTAAGTAAAATTCCTTAAAACACAGTACTTGTTTTTATTATTGATAATGAAATTTTACCAAGTAAAAGCCTCCCAAATTCAAATCTCTGATGATTTCTCATTTTCTGTATTAATTTTCCTAAAATTTTCATATATAGTCAGTGTTCAAAGATGAATCCATCATTCATGAAACATATAATATTCTTCAATGCATAAATTAAAAACATGTTCGATAAAAAGTAGAGTTGGATAATATCAATCATAAAATCAATATTTGACTAAGAATTTCTGGGTGAACAAGGAAACGGCCATTAGGTTACTATTACTACATTCTCATTCTAAATTCAAAAATATTTTCTGAACTGGTTCTGTTCATAAATAAGAAAAATATTTTAATTTCTGAAATATTCAATGTAAATGATTGAATAATAGTTGCTCAATCACTACCCTTTTCTGCTATACAGAAATTAATGGAGTTAATAAAATGTATTCCTTGAATTCATCAAATTTCTTGGATGACTCTTCAACCAGACTCATTCTCTTATGAAATATTTATTAAGTACATGGAGCGAATAACTTCATATTTCTGAAACAACAAATTTGATATCCATGAACTACAGTTCAGAAACTGTTTTTCTCATCGAGTTTGTCCAGTTTCAACTTGAGTATACTTGAATATCAAATGTAAATATTTCGCATCACATCCTTGAAATGCATTATATATTTCAATGTTTCCTTCAAGGTAATGAAATTTCTATCGAAGTAAAGAAAAATGATACAATTATAAGTCCTAATTGATAGTATTGATGATTTATTTATTTTATGGAAATTCATTTTTAAAGTGAAACGAAATAAGACACTTTTGTCACTTTTCCACAATTTATTCAATAATACAGGTCTATTTTTTTTTAATTTGGGAGGCTTTTACTTGGCAAAATTCCATTATCAATAATAAAAACAAGTACTGTGTTTTAAGGAATTTTACTTAATAATTGAGATTCGTAACGCGTTTCACTACACATTTATATTTATATTTTCTGTATATTCATTCGTCTGAAGAAGCTACGGTGTAGTGAAACGCGTTACGAATCGCAATTATTAAGTATAATTCCTTAAAACACAGTACTTGTATTTTATTATTAATACAGGTCTTGCAGATTTTCCTTCCTTATGTAGTTTAATCAATCCGTACACTTTTGGAGCTCGAACATTCTACATAAGGACGAAAAATCTGCAGGACCTGTAGTGTCATATATAAACACACCATCAGGTAAACTAGCAAAATTCTTGAATCAAAAATTTCTAGACCTCTTGAATTTTCAAGCACAATACACTCTAATTCTGTAGATCTCATACATAAACTTTCAAATCTCACAATCTCCCAAGATATTAAGTTAGTCTCTTTCGATGTCAAAAATATGTACCCGAACATTCCAACGAATGAGTGTTTTCTCCTTGTTACAGATATCTTATCCGAGTGTAACACACCGCCATATATCACTAATGAATTTAGCAATCTTCTTCAAATATGCCTATCTCAAAGTTACTTTCAATTTCAATCTAGATTATCTTGCAATGGGTTCATCTTTTAGCCCTCTACTAGCTGACATTTTCATGAATAATTTAGAGAAAAACTCAATATTAAGCACAGATTCCGCTAAAAACCACCTTACTTTCTGGTACAGATATGTAGATGACATTTTAGTTGGTTTTCGTGGTTCAAACAGACAAATTCAGCAATTTTTAAATTTCCTGAATAAAATACATTGTTGCATCAGATTCACTTCTGAATTTGAAAATAATAACTCAATTACATTCACAGACGCATCGATTCCAATGGACTCGTTCAGTCATTTAAGTCACAAACTAGCTGCATATAACTCCATGATTCACAGAGCTTACTCTGTTCCCCTTTCGAAAGAAAATTTTCAAACTGAACTCAATATCATCAGAAAAATTGCCTCAAATAACAACATACCACAACAACGTATTACCTCCCAATTACTATATAGTATCGAAGAAACCCCGGAAAAAAGATACACTAGTCTCAGATACACAGACGAACTCTCTAACGAAATCAGTAAATACTTTTTCAAATTGAACATAACTACTTCCTTCTCAAGCGGCTCCAACTTAAGCATATTATTATTCAATGCCAAACAAAAGAACGGTAAATTCAACTTATCAGGAATTTATTAAATCAAATGCAATGAATGTTAGGTACCCTATGTCAGACAAACGGGAAGAAGTTTGGAAGCTAGATTCAAGGAACATATTTCCTCAGATAAAAATTCGCCTATATTTGAACACATAAAATCAACTGACCACTCGATATCATTGAACAATCTTAAAATCCTTCATAAATGTAACAAGGGGAGAGAGATGAATTTGTTGGAAAGTTTGGAGATTAACAAACTATATGAAAACCCACAATTTATTACCCTCCACAGCCAACTAGAGCATAATGGATTCACACTACTCAATATTTAGGATAAATTTCATTCTGTACTTGTACTTGCCTACTCATGTATTATATTGTTATTAACTTGAAAATGACCGCAGAGTCGAAACCGGTCGTGATTATTGAATAAATTGTGGAAAAGTGACAAAAGTGTCTCATTTCGTTTTACTTTGATTATAAGTCCAATCAGTAAGTGAGACGGCCGTCCATAAATCTTAACAGATATTACATATGTATATGATCAAATAGAGTAAAAATCGTATAGAGTAAAAATTCCAGGAAAGAAATCTTTGAAGATGTATCAGGCAATAATCGCAACTCGAGTACACAGCACCAAATTTATATGGAATCACCCGATATTTCGAATAATACCTCAGGGATTTTGGAAATTTCGAAGGATTGTTAAAATTGATCCTTTTTGAGATATTTCAATTGAAAAAGGGATAAATTAAAGTTTATTTTAAGAAAGAAACAAATGAAAGAAGATAAGAGACTCTTTCCGCATGTAGTAAAGAAGTTGAGAATTGTTTTCTTACGGAGTAATGAGTTTTTCTCGACCTCAGTAGCTTGTATTACCTTCTCTTGCCCTGATACAAGCCTGAATTCGTCTAGTCATGCTTTGGATTAGGCTTTCGACCTCCTCTAGGCTGATATTCTGCTACTCTTCTGTGGCGACTTGGATGAGCTGTTGTGGGGTTCTTGGATTATCCTGGCACGATCAAATTTTCCTTCTGAGATTATCCCATAAATGTTCAATAAAATTCAGGTCTGGAGAGCAGGCTGGCCAGTCCAAAATAGCAATTCCCTCTGTTTCAAGATACTGTCGCGCGAGGTTGCTGGTATGCGGAGGAGCATTATCTTGCATAAAAGTGATATTCTCACCGTGTCCACCTCGCCAGAGTCTCACAATAGGCTCCAGCACTAGGTCCACGTAATTTCTAGCCGTTACACTCACAGGAAATGAAACCAAAGCATCACACTGCCCTTTTGGTATTTCAGAATTTGTCTTGCTGCTCGGAGTCTAGCTTGTCTTCCTCGATGCTTTAAAACCCGAATCCGGCGGTCTTCTGATCGAACACCAATTCTAGTCTCATCCGAAAAAAAGAACATTTCGCCAATTCTCCTTGGTAAATCTGACTCTCAGTACTGGAGTTTTTCCCAGTATTATCTAAGAGTGGCGAGTATCATTCTACAGTTGCATTTCAATCTCGCCGGTGAGAAATCATAAAACGCTCACACTGGCAGAGAAATCAAAAATAATAGATTTTATTGATGATGGAATGAGTACTCGTCGAAAAGCAGCAAAGTTCACTATTCCAAAATCAACAGTGTTTGACATAAAAAGAAACAAGGACAAAATAGGGAGATTTATATCCAAATCGTATCAAGGAACAGGTAAGAATTAGGGATGCACCGAGCAAGGGTTTTCACAAAACGCCGAGTACCGAGCTCTCTGCCAAAAACAATTACTGCATGCCGAGTATCACGGCCGAGAGCTCGGCTAGCCCAACCAGGCCCTCGGTGCATCTCTAGTAGGAATATTATTTTAAACTTTTCTCGAATTTATTCTATCCAAGATATTTTTGTAGGAAAAAGAAAAATTATTAGAGAAGCTGAGAATCCTGATGTTGAAATCGCATTGTATAACTGGTTCCTTCAACAACTCAATGCACCCGTAATAATTTCGTCAGACATATTGAGAGCAAAAGCCAAACAGTTTTATGAACAAATCGCAGAAGAAAAAGGTTTTCTGGCAAGTTCGGGATGGTTTGATAAATTCAAGCTTAGACTTGGAACTCGTTTCTTGAAGATGAAGGTGAAAAACTTTCTAGTGATGTTTCCGCTGTGATACCATTTAAGGAAAAATTTCTATCGGTTGTTGAACAGATGGAATTAAGCAAAGAACAGGTGTAGAATGCTGATGAATCGGATATTTTTTGGAGATGTTTACCAGACACAATTTGGGTTCATCAAGGGGAAAAATCAGCACCAGGTCGAAAAGTGTCAAAAGACAAAAATGAATGGTTTAAAACATCTTCTTTCCCCGAGGTGAAGAGTTTTTCAACTAAGATTAATAACCCCTTTAAAGCTCTGTTGTTGGTAGACAATGCTCCATCGCATCCACTTGAGGAAGAGGATAATACTGAACTTCAGAGTTATGTTTTTGACACCCAACTGTACTGCCGTTCTCCAACCTATGGATCAGAATTTTCAAATTCAATTCAAAACATTAAAGTGTCGTATAGAAAATGCCTTCTTAATCATATAATTTCGCATGAAGCTAAAGGGATAACTTATATTTTGAAGCAGTATAATTTGAGAGAAGCCGTGAACAATCTTGCCCAGTCTTGTAAAGCCATTACTTCAAAAAATATTAGAAAATGTTGGACAGCATTGTGGCATGACACTACAGAAGTAGAAGAATAAGATAATGAAAATATTCAACTCTCAGAGCTTCAGAAGAAATTTCGTGCAATCAGTGAAAATGATTTGAAAAATATTGCCGAATCATTAAGGGTCATCGATCCAGAAAATGACTTAACCATTGAGAACATTACCAACTGGGCTGTGGAAGACAAAGAGTTTGTTATCGATTTGACTGAAGAAGAGCTTATACAGGATGCTTTAGGGAGGAATATTGAAAACGTAGAGGAATCTTCTGACTCAGAGAATGGTTTTAATAGTATGGTAAAAGTGAAACATGCAGATACTATCAATCTTCCTATAGAAGATGTATTGCTCCTGAAAAGGCTTAAGGAAAAATCAGTTCAGATGGCAGCATCGAGAAAGGTTCAGAGTAAAATCGATGGATATTTTGAACGTCATAAGGAATAGCATGTTATAAATGAGATAAAAAACACAAGGTTTAACTTTAATCTACACTTTATTTGAAAAAATTCGACGACGTTTCGCTGACACAGCAGCTTTATCAAGAATGAAAAACAGAATGAAGAGTATGGTATTATAAACAAATCGTAGAACAAGTTGGATGAATAACAGGAAAATCCACACCGAGCCATTGTACAGTTAGTATGAAAGGTAATAAAACTAATTAAACAAGTTAAGTAGGGATGAATAATTCACATCTACCTGTTCATTCAAAAGCTTGTCCGAATGTTTGTATCTATTTATTTCTAATACTTCTAGGAGATCTAATTTTGAACTTTTTGGTTTTATATGTAATACGTCAAAGTTTTATTGAATGAATGGTTTTCTTTTATTAGGTGGTTTGAATAATTTGAATCAGATTTATTTTTATCGAAGCTACGTTTATCTTCAGATGTTCTTATGCCAAAACTCCTATAGGTCCTACCGATATAAATTTTATAACAAGAACCGCAATTGAGTTTATCCTGATTTACTTGATTTTTCAACACGAGATTTATTATTTTTAATATGTTTACCTAAGTTATTAGAAGTTTTGAAAGTTATATTGAGATTTTGTTTGACGAGAAAGGATTTAATATTTGTACTTGCAGAACCGCAGAATGTTAAACTGTTGAATATTTTTAGTCTTTATGAATAGGATATACTTCATTTATTGCTTTCTGATACAGTTTTTCACGAATGATTACATCTATCATATCCGGATTATATGAATTATTAATGGCTATCTGTTTGATGATGTTTAACTCTTTATTTTAATCTTCTACTGATAAAGGTAAATTGAGTAACCGATGTACCATGCTGTTTAAAGCTGCAACTTTGTGTTGAATTGGATGTAATGAGTAGTTATGTATAATTGTATCAGTATGTGTTGGTTTACGAAAGACCGAAAAACATGATTATTATTTTGTTTAGTGATTTTCAAGTCCAAAAATTAATGGAATCGTTCTGTTCAATTTCTATCGTGAATTTAATGTTCAAATGAATGGAATTAATGAAATTAAGAAATAAGTCTAATTGACGACTAGTTCCAATGAAACATACTAAGATGTCGTCAACATATCTATACCAATAAAGAAATTTGGAAATGAGTGGATGTGTATGAATTTTCTGTTCAATATTATTCATAAAAATCTCTGCTAAAAGTGGACTCAAAGGATTTCCCATGATCAAACCATTTTCACTACTGTAATAGATGTTGTTGAAAGAAAAATAATTTTGTCCAATGCAAACGTCCAACAGATTCAATATTTCTGATTTAATAATTAAATTTTCCTGTTATTCATCCAACTTGTTCTACGATTTGTTTATAATACCATACTCTTCATTCTGTTTTTCATTCTTGATAAAGCTGCTGTGTCAGCGAAACGTCGTCGAATTTTTTCAAATAAAGTGTAGATTAAAGTTAAACCTTGTGTTTTTTATCTCATTTATATCATGGATCTACATCAAGTAACGGCCTCCACAATTCAAATGAATAGCATGTTGTTTATGTACACTAGCTTATATTTAAATTCTATATTTTCTATAAGGAAATATTATAATGAATGAAAATTCTATAATTCGATTCTGTTTTATAATAAAAATTATTTTTTGTTCAACTTTTCGATATTTTTATAATGAACTCGGTCTTAACAGATTTTGAAAATGAAACAAATTCAAGTAACTTCAAAAATTCGGGCAATTCGATAGCCCGGGCATGCGCTGGAACGATATCTGCCCAGACTAGTGAAGTTGTACTGTACTACGATTTGCCACATGGTTTGGAAACACCCTGAATAGCGTGAGACCACTAAATGCATTGAATTCTGCTGAATGAGCCTCTTTACTCATAACGAACTAGAAATAATCGATATTGAATGACCTTTAGTATTTTTATGATGCCTTCTAAGAGGCAACTAAGAGTCGCGAAATTCCGATCGAAAAATTCATACGTTCCATTCCGTTGATTTCAGGTGGCAATGATATGAGACAAAATTGTGCAAGAATGTTCAGAATAATAATTTTCCATATTTAAAAAAATGAAAACATATAATGCTATTTGAAATAACGAAAATGGTGTGTTGAAAATATTTTCGGAACTTAGTTCGAATAACATTCAAGACAACAAAAAAAAGTTTCTTCAATCGGTCATTCCTTTCTCCATATACTTTTAAGGTATATAACAAGAATTGCTAGTCATTAAATATTTTTTCATTCAGTTCAAGAAAAGAAACTAATTTTGAATAACCTACTTGTAGACTTTTTTCGAAGTATCGGACCATGGCCATTTGCGATTCCACTCGTCCACCTGTAAAAAACTTTGTTTCAGAATAAAATCTTATTCTAAAATGCCTACCCTTTCGTTTTTCCAACAATGACTTCGGAGAATGTTTCGATCATGTTGTTTATTTTATCATCGGATATTTTGGGATTTTTTGCTTTGCTCTGTGTGTCCTCCGGATCTACCCATTTACGACCACCTGGTAGAATTATAGGTCGTACAATTGGTTTTTTCAGTTTCTGTTCTTCTTCCTGAAGCAGCTGTTCATTTTCCTGTAGTAGTTAATTGTTTATGAAAACTTTATTTGCATATCACCGAGTAAGTTAGTAAGCATATTATTTCAGTCAATCAATTACGACTAATGCCAAACATAAATCATTATTCTAATGATTTTACCTGAAAAACAGTAATTTTTATTTCCAGTATATAAATGGAATAAGATTCTAATGCAATTTCATTATAATTATAATTTTTATTGAATCTTGATTTCCTCCTATTAGGAGCAATTCTAATTGTTCTAGTTTCTCGAAATGAAGTTAACTTATCAAAAAATTTGATGTATATTTTTGAAAAGGAAAAAATTCATCCTCGATTGAAATCAAAGCCACCTTTGGTATATATTCGAAAAATTTTAAATTTGCATTATGACAAAAACTCATAGTATTTTCTTGTAACTTCAATAACTACCGATTCATCAATGATTGATAAAGTATCGAAATTCTGTGAAATCGAAAATTTTCAATATTAAGTAGATATAGTAAATTTTTGTTATCATAGTAAATCTTTATAATTTTATGTATATTATTAGCAATGCTAAATTAACGATATTATTATCATTATTATTATCGTGGACTTATGCACTATCTCTGCTGTTAGCTGGATATAATTTACCTTTCCCAGATTCAGTAATCAAAGGGAATAGGCTCGATTACAATATACTTGACATAAATTTCATAACTATCGTACATGTATTAAGAATTACAGCTTTTTGCATTTCTATATAGGTATTCTTATGCAATTCTAATTTCTTAAGGCTATCTTGCAAAGTTTTGGGTATGAACCCACTCGAGGATACGTTGACAGGAACAATATCTATTTTCTCGAGGTGCCACATCTGCTTGATCTCAATAGCAAGGTCAGTGTATTTAGACTTTTTCTCCTGGAACTTATTCACCACGTTGTTATTATTCGGTATGGCGACATCCACCAGCATTGCTGTTTTGGCTCTCTTATCATACACCCCTATGGTCGGCCTATTATTCGTCACCATTCTGTCAGTGATAACAGGCCTATCGTAGTATAATCTCAGTCATTTTTCGATACGGGCGCCGGCTGATTCGGAAGTTCGTATTTGTGTTCAAGTTTCTGATGGATAATGTTGCACACTTGATTATGCCAGTGAAGATAGTCCGTATTGGCCAGTTGTTCGCATCCGGACGTAATATGCTGTATAGTCTCCGATCTTATATGGCATTTTCTGCACTTATCTGTTTGTAATGTTCCGTCCTTCATTATAAATTTTTTGTAATTGTTTGTAGCGATCACTTGGTCTTGGATGGCCATAACGAATCCCTCTGTTTCCGGGAATAATTCTCCTTTCATCAACCATTTGTTGGAGGCTTCTTTGTCGATGTGTGGTTGATTAATTTCATGGTGATGTCGTCCATGCAATTCCTTTCTTGACCATTGCTCTTGTTTTTCAGTATCTGATAGGAACGGTAGATTCAGCAGGTCATCTTTGGTAGCAAGATTTAGTGGTGTATATCCCCTATCAGCCAACGATACCACTCTATGGAGGTCAGAACTGAAAGCTTTTGCAGAGAAGAATTCTCTGAGATTTTTTATCTGTTCGGTGTGTAAATTGACAACATCTATTAATCCGCGTCCTCCTTCTTTCCGCTTCAAAGTTCTTCGTATCACAGACGATTTTGAATGATGATTGTTGTACTTTGTCAGCATCGTTCGAGTCTACCTTTGAACATCATCCAGTTCTGTCTTAGTCCATCTGATTATTCCAAATGAGTAAAGCAACACTGGAATGGCGTAGGTGTTAATTGCCTTGACTAGATTCCCCGAGTTCAACATCGATTTCAGCACGGACTTCAGACGCTGACTGTATTCTGAACGAATCTTTTCCTTTGATTGTTTTTGGTCTAGCAGTCTGGCTTGTTGGTATCCCAGATATTTGTATGTTTCGCCATCTAGTGCGAGTATCACTGATGTGGTTATTGAGTCTGCAAGAATAGAAAGTCTTCTTGTCAGGGTCAAGTCTTCATCTGCACCTGGTCCAGATGGATTTTCAGCCTCGTTATCACATCTATCAGTGCCCCTCCTAGTAAAATCATACCACTTTCAGTCTTACTTCTACGTTCCTTAAAACTTTCGAAAGAATTATTTCTGAGGAGCTGATCAAATTTATGATCACCAATTCTGTTATTCCTAACCAACAGCATGGTTTAGTGCCGGGTTGATCTATTATCACCAACTTGCTTCAATGCCTCAATGATTGGACCCAGTTCCTTGGTAAAAGAATTCCTGTAGACATTGTTAATTTTAATTTTACCCGTGCCTTTGATAATGTTCCCAGGAAGCGCCTTTTACATAAATTTGAACATTTCGGCGTTCGAAGTCCATTATTACGTTGGATAGAAGCATTTCTAACAGATACGCAATTCGCTGTTAGGGTGGGTACTGATACTTCTTCTTTTCAGCCAGTTCTTAGTGGTGTTCCCCAATGGTTCGTTTTGGGCACTCTTCTGTTTGTATTGAATGTCTCTGACATTGTCAGCTTTTTGGTATCCCAAAGTGCAGCCTTCGCAGACGACATTAAATTATTCAATGTTGCCACAGATCCCAATAATAATACTCTTCAAGAGGACCTCAAAGTCATGGAAGCTTGGTGTGCTGATTCGATGTTGCCTCTAAACATTGCGAATGTTGATGTTTTTGTCGACCTGTACCACGGAATCCTGATCCTGATAACTGAAGCTTTCAAATGCAATACCACTCTAAAAAATACAGTAACTTGATGAACCTCATCTGTATTCGTTCTAACATATTGACATGAGTGGCATACAAGGGTGACCATATTACCCATCAATACTAAATGATAGGACGAACGATGGAAACATATAATATAATAGGAGAGCGCATATTTGAAAATGGTTTTGATCAAGTAATAAAGCCAAGCAATTTGTTGGCATGTGCAATAACAGAGTTGATATCAACGGTGTGAGATAGCTTTGAATCAAGGTAAATACTCTGATCTTTGATGACATCAACAGACACTTCGAACACGTTGTCAAGAGTATATGTGAAGTTTAAGGAAAAATTCCATGTGTACACTTCATAACATTCAAGATGAGTCCATTGATCCTACACCATCTATTAAAAGAATCTAAATTTTCCTGCGAGGAGGTCTGGTTCTCAACAGAACGAATACACTTGAATATCAATAATGAAATACATGCAACCCCTGAACCGGGCGTAGGTGTTAATTGCCTTGACTAGATTCCCCGAGTTCAACATCGATTTGAGCACAGACTTCAGACGCTGACTGTATTCTGAACGAATCTTTTCCTTTGATTGTTTTTGATCTAGCAGTCTGGCTTGTTGGTATCCCAGATATTTGTATGTTTTGCCATCTAATTATCATTATTATTATATTATTATATCACCTATTTCGTGCTCAATTGACTCCAAGTCTTGTGAAATATAAATTCACCATTTTTGTAATGAGTTCTTTCAAAAATAAATTTTTTTCATGCCATCTAAAAAATTTTACTGATTTCTTTTATCCTCATTAATCTGAAAGATGAGCGCGAGAATGTGCCACTGGGCTCTCTTTATGAATAATGCATAGAAAACTGTTCTGGCACCCAGGCTCTGGGGTGAAATTGTGCCTAAAAAATTAATTTTTTATTCGAAAAGTGAAAGTTTTCGATGTTTCCATATGTCCTGATGTATGTGGGCACAATGTAGCCATATGTACATCCAAAAAAAATGGCACAAAGTCACCTCGTTTTACGGTATATATTTTTTCATCTCTTGCGAAGTTGTGGAAGTTCAATGATTTATGTAAAATTCAATTTGCATAGTATCCTCCTCATTGATAATTTCTGCTGTATTATTAACGATATCTATAGATCATCTTCGGAATATGTGAAAATCAAGATAAATTTCAAAAATCTTGTTTGACAACATTCATCTTAGATAAACAAAAATTTAAAAATTCACATTCCAACCACCTTCATTAATTACAAATATTCAATAAATATTGATAAAAATACCATAAAAATTCCTAGTTTTTGAAATGGGATTTTTTTAATATTTATGCTTGTAAAATAGTTTCGTGAACACCAGGTAACTATTTCATGAAAATACAAAAGGAATGGAAATATTTGAAGATTAACGCAACGCAGCGAATTAATTCAAATCAAGTAGAGGTCCATAATTCAATATCAAATACGCCTTCCTGAAGGGTCAGTTGTTGGAAGGGTTTACAAAGATCGTCGGGAACAAGGATTGTGATAGTAATAGCATATCAAAATTAGATATCAAAGCATGGAGCAACGAATTACAGTTTCGTCCTTATGAGCTATTAAAGTCTTACGCAAGCACCAGAGAACGGTTGGAGGATTTTTACTTTACTCTTGACATGGAGGATAGGGGATGCTAATCAAGTCAGTATTATTTATTTGGTTAGGTTAGCTATCATTGTGTTATAACTTGATGTGTATTTTAAAATGGCAGATGCATTGTTGTGATGCAACAGTATTTTCTTAATGACAAGATGTGGACGCTCAGTTTTGATCTCCTCGCTCACAAATTCACGAATATCGATTCGAAGCACACCGTTCCCAAATTTGGGTGTAATCGCAGGGGACACTACCGATCTTCACTTCTGAACAACTTCTTCATGGTATTTAATTAGAACATTGCTATTTAGGCAGTTATTCCTGTGAATTTTTGTTAATTTATATTACTGAGCCCACAAGAACAATATCTGCTATCGCCTATGTGTTGCACGGAATTATCGGTTTTATCATAGTTGTTGTCAATTCATCAGTATAAGGTGTGCCACACACACCTGAGTCAATACTTGATCAGGTTTTAATTCTAATATTTCAATCATTTCATTAGGTTGTTCCTTCAGATTTCGTTTGTAACTTTCCCTGTGTTAACTTACCTACTTGACCTAAACCTATCTGTACGTTTACTAATGTCTCTCTGATCGGCCTCAGCAGAGTGAAGTGAGTGTCCATTGTTTTTTTCCCCATTCAGTTGAACATTTACGATAAAAATAAGGTCAGACAGTAAACAACAGTGGCCGTAACCTCCGCAGCCAACCATCTTCTGCTAGGGGACACACTAGCTCTTCTAGCCAATTTGGAGCAATAATGTCAAAGCTTGCTGTACTTGATACGATTGCTGGGGATGTAAATACCATTGAGTTAGCTCAGGCAACTATCTCTAAACAATTGAATAGCTGTGTTGAAGCCATTGAGTCACACAGAGAACTAATAAGCGCACATACATCATCCTCAGCCGACATTCAGTCTTTGAAAAGTGATCATGCTGTCTTGACTACGGAATTCATTGACTTAAAAGTTATGGTTGATTCGCTAAATATTCTAGATTCACAGAGTACTCAAGCATCTATATAAGCTGAAAGACAAAATGAATTCTCAATAAGCTCCGATAGCAATCAACAGCGCTCAAATTCCTTATTCTCTTGAACCTTCAGAAATAATAGAGCGCGTTAAAATAGCAAATAATATAATTATTCGGAATGCACCCGAAAATGTAGATGATGCTGCTGATAAACCTCTTGTCCTTGATTTAGTGGGTAAAACAGATGCTCAAGCTATAACCTCAATTGTATCCATCAAACGCCTCGGTTCTCGCCAAAATCATTCAAGGCCGATTAAGGTTGAATTTCATAGTGGTTCGGTTGCGCTCAACTTACTGCAAAATAAAAAGATGCTTCTAAGTCATTCAGATTACAGAAAGATGGCCCTACCAGATGATAAAACTCCACAACAGGCTAGGCAGCTTCAAGAACTCCGCGATGAACTGAAAGCTAGACTCTTCTCCTGGTGATACAGACTTAACTATTCGATATATCAGAGGATTACCCGCTATCGTACACTAATTTAGCCTCACTATCTGCTAAATTTGATGATCTGCTTATTCTTGTGAACGATACTAAACCTGCATTCATTCTTATAATTGAGTCTTCGGGTGTACCCGATCAGTGTTTTTCTATTCCCGGATACTTTATCTTACGTTGTGATAGCCTCACATCACCCGGTTATGCAGGGGCTTGTATTTATGCTCTAAACACTGTTTTGGATACTTTCGTAATTTCTAGTTATTCTTTGCATACGCGGGGTATTGACAATATTTTCCTCGATGTGAAGTCCAAGGACTTCTTAATTTCTATAGCCTGTATTTATCGTCCTAGGAGTTCTGAACATGACAAATAAATTTTCGACCATATAGAAGACCTATCACTTGTTACAGGGAAGAATACATTCATAGCTGGTGACTTCAACTCTGGAGATATCTGCAAATGGCATCTAAATCAATTGTCTTCCGTGAATTCTCCGTCCTATGCGTTCGTTAAAATGCTTGATGAATCCAATTTAAATCAGATGGTTACGAAGCCAACGAGATATAGAATCAACCGGGAAACCCACTATGCCTGATTTGCTGATTTTGGATGATTCCGAAATTCTGTCATCATTATGATACCTCCCATCACTTGGAAAATTCGACCATATCGACCATATTGTTTTACTCTCCTAACTTCAGTTGTCAACATCTGTCCGTCCTCAATCTGCACGCAAGATCATAAAAATTATAGACTACTTAAAGATCAATCGTATTCTGACCAATATAGACTGGGAACACATTCTGCCTGATCATGATATTGACGTTATGTGGAGCACTTCTAGTGACACTGTATTTCAAATAATAGAAAATAAGACGAAATCCAAAACGATCGAACACAATCCAACAAAACCATGGATAACCTCGGATATTCAGGCGAAGTTTGTGGCAAAGATTTCAGAGAAGCAAGTTGGAGAACGATTTTATACGTCATCGAAGATTCTCGGAGGAGCTCTCATCCCATGTTCGTCGATTTAAAGTACAGTTTGAGGATCAATTAGTCAAGTCCAGGGATACCGAAAAGTTTTATAAATATGTGCGTAATGCTCTGAACAGCTCAATATTCTTTCCAGTGGTCCGCAACACCAACGGGGATTTGGCTTCTGGCCGTTTGGATTCGGCGACAATATTAGCCAACACATTTTCGCAAGCTTTTTCTGAGAAGCCGGATGGCCGAGATGCGGTGCGAGTATCACTGATGTAGTTATTGAGTCTTCTTGTCAGGGTCAAGTCTTCATCTGCACCTGGTCCAGATGGATTTTCAGCCTCGTTAACCCATCTATCAGTGCTCCTCTTAGTAAAATCATACAACTTTCAGTCTTACTTCTACGGCCTCAAAACTTTCGAAAGAATTATTTCTGAGGAGCTGATCAAATTCATGATCACCAATTATGTTATGCCTGACCAACAGCATGGTTTAGTGTCGGGTCGATCTATTATCACCAACTTGCTTCAATGCCTCAATGATTGGACCCAGTCCCTCTATAAAAGAATTCCTGTAGACATTGTTTATTTGAATTTTACCCGTGCCTTTGATTATGTTCCCAGGAATCGCCTTTTACATAAATTTGAACATTTCGGCGTTCGAGGTCCATTATTACGTTGGATAGAAGCATTTCTAACTGATACGCAATTCGCTGTTAGGGTGGGTACTGATACTTCTTCTTTTCAGCCAGTTCTTAGTGGTGTTCCCCAAGGGTTCGTTTTGGGCCCCCTTCTGTTTGTATTGAATGTCTCTGACATTGTCAGCTCTTTGGTCTCCCAAAGTGCAGCCTTCTAGGACGACATTAAATAATTCAATGTTGCCACAGATCCCAATAATACTCTTCAAGAGGACCTCAAAGTCATGGAAGCTTGGTGTGCTGATTGGATGTTGCCTCTAAACATTGCCAATGTTGATGTTTTTGTCGAACTGTACCACGGAATCCTGATCCTGATAACTGAAGCTTTCAAATGCAATGCCACTCTAAAAATACAGTAACTTGAGGAACCTCCTCTGTATTCGTTCTAACATATTGACATGAGTGGCATACGAGGGTGACCATATTACCCATCAATACTAAATGATAGGACGAACGATGGAAACATATAATATAATAGAAGAGCGCATATTTGAAAATGGTTTTGATCAAGTAATAAAGCCAAGCAATTTGGTGGCATGTGCAATAACAGAGTTGATATCAACGGTGTGAGATAGCTTTGAATCAAGGTAAATACCCTAATCTGTGATAACAGATAACATTAACAGACTATTGGAGCACGTTGTCAAGAGTACATGTGAAGTTTGTAGGAAAAATTCCATGTGTACACTTCATATCATTCAAGCTGAGTCCATTGATCTTACACCATCTATTAAAAGAATCTAAATTTTTCTGCGAGGAGGTCTGGTCCACCTAAGTATCAATAATGAAATACATAAAACCCCTGAACACTTTTTTCATATTATTTATAAACGAAAAAAATTAAATTGGACCTAGGTGAGTACCCTGCCCCAACTTTTAAGTAAGTTTCCGGAATTTTTCAGTTTGTTGATTTCCAATGCTTACAATAGGTCCAGTTTTAATCTATTATTTTCATTATATAAAATATTCAAATGATCATTGAAAGTATTGTTTCCTTTCGTTAAATGATTTGCTTAGTGAAAATCTTCCTTCTCTTCTGATAGCCTGATATTGAAATTTCTTTGCGTATTTGCACATATATCGACCCTGGTCTTGGTGAATGTTTTCACTCCTAAATTCGAGGCTTCAACCGCTTCGGTAGCTGCACGGTTAGTAACCAAGAATTATGAATGTTGTCCTTGAACAAAAAAGTGAAACTTAGAAAGAGTCGCCTAAGGAGGGCATACATTTCCGAAGACCAGATAACTTGTAATCCATGGTGAAATGATTGCACGGTCTAGGAGAGTCGTTCGGGATCTACTATAAGCTTCACTGTGTAAATGGGCTAAGTTCCCGAGCACATCGTTAAAAGATGAAACAAACAACAAATTCTAGGTTAATTTTGTGAATATACGTTTAACTCAAACTGTTACCAATTGTTTTCTGGAATCATCAATGTTCTCAAGCAGTTCTTCTTCCGTGTTTTTCAATAAATCATCTTTGTTTTCTTCTTCGTCAGCGTCCGGCACTTCTTGTTCTTCACATATATCAGATAAAACTTCAGATTGGGAGTCTTCCATCATTGCAGTTTCACTGAGATCTTCAATTGGCTCATCATAGTTTTCGCCTGAACATAAAGGAGATATAGTACTTAGTACAGTAAAATAAAATGAAGTTCCTTTCACTTTCACATAAAATGAAGGTTTCAGGTTAGGTTTAGGAGGTTTAGAAAACAGGGTAAGTCATGGAAAACTGTAGAAACTCCTACTTCGAATTGAGGCTCTTATGGAAAATGTTGAATAACCATCAAAAAATGTTTGCCCCTATTGTTTAATAATATACAAGACGAGTTTAGAATTTACACCAGTATAAGACAGAAAGTTAGTGTAAAAGGAGAACAACAAATACATTCTGTCAAAAAATTGGTCAATGAAAGAGATGCCTGGAATAATGTCACGGCCAGCTGGCGAAGAGTCAGGGTTGTTTACATCCCTAAGGTGGGTAAATCAAACTCACAACCTCAGTCGTTTAGACCGATTAGTCTTACGTGTTTTGTTTTGGAGTAGGTGTTCTCGCTGAGGCCTCTGGGTGAACATCAATACGCCTATCATAAAGGTAAATCAACCGATCTGGCACTTAACAACTTAGTCGGAAGGATCACTTAGTCTCTGGACCGCAAGGAGACTGCAGCTGCAGCCTTCATGGACATTGAAGGTGCGTTTAATGCGGCTCCCACTGGCTCACTTTGTGGGGCTGCAAGAGCCAGAGGAGTACCAAATGTTATTGCGGAATGGATTAGTTACATGCTAAATGCCAGATTGATCAACACTTCACTGAAAGGGTAAGTAGTCACTTTTGTGGCTGTCAGAGGCTGCCCACAGAGAGGAGTATTTTCCGCACTGTTGTAGTTCCTGCTAGTTGATGCCCTTCTGGCAATAATTGGCGCACTGGATGTTTATGTACAAGCATGATATAGTCATTTTGGCTGTCGGAGATGATAGCGATGTTTCCGACAGACTTCAGGAGGCTATGTCTGCAATTCAAGGGAGGTGTGAAGGAGAGAAACTTAGCATAAATCCCTACAAAACCCTTATGGTACCATTTACCAGGAAGAGGAGGATATTTGTTTCCCCCACGACCCTGGGCGGGGTGTTCATTCCGGTTGTGGAAGAAGCAAAATATCTGGGGATTACCCTGGACAGCAAACTCAGGTGGAATTCACACCTGGAAAATACAATACACAAGGATGGACATTCCCTAAGGGGGTCTTCCCCCAAAGCAACTTCAGTAGCTATATGTAATGGTGGTTAGACCACGTATTACGTACGGCTGCATTGCTTGGTGGGAGTGCAGTCTTCAGAAGCAATGCCAACTCAAGCACTCGAAATTACAGAGAACAGCCTGCATGATGATTACTGGAGCCTTTCGCTCTACACCCACTGCGGCCATGGAACTGTTATTGGGCCTTGCCCCTCTTCATCAATGATAAAAGGACTGGCTAGAATGGCTTTCTATAGATTCCATCATCTTTCCCGTAATGAAGCCGGTAACTTTGGCTTTGTGTCTGGCGCCTTACAGTCTGAAATCGAGGACAATGAAGTGCTGAGTATGAGGTCGGACATAGCATCACCTAAAACCAACCAGATCATTATTTCCGATAGACTGGAAGGGATCAACTCCAAGGAATTGGTACACGGTTGGCTGAAAAAGTTAAAAAGGTGTTAGAGCTGGTGTCTACGGTCGAGATGCCGCCAAGGGACCTTCGATCTGTCTTGATGTACATGTACGTCACTTATAGTGCAGGAACTCCAGGCTAGGAGAACGGAGCAGGCTCTGTCTTATATGGGTTCCTGGTCACTCGGATATTGAGGGAAATGAGAAGGCGGACTCATTGGCCGCTCGAGGAACAACATTGGAGATCATAGAACCGGAGCCTAAGCTCGGAATTCCCCTGGAAACTGCGAGGATGGAAAACAACCGATGGCTGGACTTGAGGGTACATAAGCATTGGATGAGCCTCCTATGCCTCAGACACGCTCGACGTGCCATCAGTAGACCCTCCACAGCAAAAGCCAAGACCTGGCTTAAACTCTCTAGGTTAGAACTGAGAGTTTTAACTGTCATACTAACGGGGCACTGTCGCCTCAGGAAACACCTAAATTAATCAGGATAGATTGAGGATCCTTTATGTAGGCTATGTGAAGAAGATATAGAATCAATAAAACATGTTATGTGCGAGTTCCCAGCTGGAAACAGGGTCAGGATGGAAGAACTTGGATATTGCAAACTGAAGCTGACTGAGCTCATTAAGCTCTCACCCACGAAACTCGTACCCTTTACGAGAAGGATGGAGCTCGTAGATAAAATTTAGGACAGAGTGTGCCACAATAGACTCACTCAAATAATGATATCTAATCTGCGAAGCCCTTTTTGAGGCTTGTTTGCCGATAATGTATACCTTGAATTGAGGAAAAAAACAAAATACAACAATTTCACAACTGAAAATTGAAATATAAACCACAGTTTCTTCTTTTATAATATGCAACAAAGAGTAAGAAAATGGTAGTTACAGGCTCAAGTTTTTCATACTTTTCTCCCAGTAATATCATGAATTTTCAATCGGTCACTTGTTCTCAACCAATAATTGATTTTCGATTTAAACTCAACCAATGAGTTCAACTTTTCATATTCTGCTGGGATCATATTGAATATTTTAGGACCCAAGTATAAGTAGCTCTTTTGAGTACTGCTCTTCTCAGTTATCGGAACCTGATTTAACGTAGCCTTACGACGGATCATATAGACGTGATCAATTTTTCATAAGGTATCTCGACCTCGATATTGCCTTATTATAAGAGAATAGCAAAAAAGCACTCTCAAATCGAATAAACCAATTTCTGTTGGGTGAGTGTACTTATAATTTTTATAATGAGTTTCTGTTTATTTTGAAAGTATCGAAGAAGATTCTGAGAGACTCCACCACATGCTACTATACCATATGCTAAATGAGATTCGACCAGTTATAAGTAGATTATTCTTAGTTGATGTATACGAGGATGGATTGATGAGTTTCCGGCCTGACCGAGAAATACAAAGTGTTTAAGATTTTTTTCAATTCTTAACATAATCTCCTTTAAGGCTGATACATTCCTCATAGCGGTGTTCTAGTCTAGTAATGCCATCTCTATAGGCTGATTCGTCAAGTTCCTCAAAATACCTATTAACAGCTTCGATTACTTCTTCATTGCCTGCAAATCTCTTACCGCCGAGCCATGCTTTGAGGTTGGGAAACAGATAATTGTCACTCGGGGCTAGGTCTGGAGAGTAGAGAGAGTCATAGATTTTAGCCATGGCAACATGCGAAGAATGCGCTGGTGCGTTATCGTGATAAAACAAAATTATTTTCTTCGCCAAATCAGGTCGTTTAATTCGCACCCGTGGCTAAAACATTGCAATAAGTCTGCGTAGTATTAACCAGTGATAGTTTTACCCTTTGCAAGGTAATCAATGTATATAATACCTATCGCATCCCAAAAAACAGTAGCCATAACCTTGTTTGCCAATAAAATTGTTTTTGCCTTCTTTGGAGTTGATTTCCTTTTCCCATCCACTGTATAGACTGTTGTTTGGTTTCAGGAGTGTAGTGGTGGACCCAAGTTTCGTCAACAGTAACAAATCGACGCAAAAAATTGCTTGCATTATGCTTAAACAGCGCCAAATTGGCGGTAGAAATGGTTTTTCGAATCAATTTTTAGTAAATGCGGCACCCATTTTGCACAGAGCTTTTCCATATGCAAATGATGGTGCAAAATATTTTGCACACGTTCATATGACATCTTACAGGTCTTAACTATCTCACGCACTTTTGACTTGCGGTCTTCCAGCACTATTTTATGAATTTTTTCGATCATATCTGGAGTTGTGATCTCAACGGGGCGTCCTGAGCGTAACTCATCAGAGCTACTCACACGGACCATTTTAAACTCGGGAACCCACTGCTTAACGGTTGAATACGATGGGGAGGATGTCCCCAGTGTTGAATCAATATCTTCGTTAATTTCCTTCGGCCTTAACCCCTTCAAATAAAAGTATTTGATCACAGCACGCTTTCAATTTTCACAAACAACACAGAGGAGTCCTGTTCAGCATGCTCTCAAACGTAGACTAACATGAGCGGGCTGAAACTATATCTACAAGCTAACTAAGGATGGTACTGTAGAAAGCCACCTCCGAAGTACGCCTAGCGGCGCTATCTCTTGGTCAGGCCGGAGACTTATAAATCCAGCTTCGTACTAAAACTGAGCGTATGCATTTAAATTCACACAACAGAGATCTAACTTTATTCGCTACATATTCTGCATGTACGTAGCTGTCTATATATATTCCGAGGTATTTGATAGAATGCAGCTTTTGATACTCACAATTTTGTCAACAATTTGAAATTCTATCATAGTATATTCCAGTCAATTTCTATTGTAGGATGTAAACTTGAAAAGTTCATTTTTCGAAATTTATGGTTAGCAATATACTTTCAAGATACTTCACAATTTTCATGAAATTAATCTCTCAAATTGCGGTATCATCTACAAAGCTTATTATGTCACCTGTCATCTGTAATTCATAATGGTCACTAAGATAGAGATTAAATAAAACAGGTGCCAGAACGGTTCCTTGAGGAACACCGCACTCAATTATTTCGAAATCACTCATTTCATTACCTAGTCCGACACAGTGTTTTCTATTTTGCAGATAACTTGACATATGCTTGAATAAGCTCCCTCTAAAGCCTATAGACTCCAATATATCAAATAGCTGTTCGTGATCCTCCGTATCGAAGGCTTTTGCAAGATCAATAAAAACAGCCACTATTGGGATACCCATACAGTCAACAGTTTCTAGACTTCTAATCGACGTGGTTTTTTTCGGTTTCGTTTCAGTTAGAAGACGCTATTCCGAAGTTTATTGACTGGTTTGCATGTCAAACTCATGAACACTTGTCTCATCACCAGTTACAATGCGTTTCATGAATGTGGGGTCGAAATTGACTCGTTACGCGATTCAATCTCTGAAGAAAATTTCGATTTTTTGGAACTGGTCGAGCGGCAACGCGTTTCATGCCGAATCAATCGTTTAATGGTACGAATGCCTATCTCTCTCAAACTTGAATGACGATTTTCGATTACCGTTTCCTCCACTTTATCGATGTTAATTTCAGTCGCTCTTGATTGCGCTTACTAATCATATGTACGTGTTTTCGATGAATTTGATTCAGCGTAAGCCTTCTGTAACATTTACAGCGATTCGGCACACAAAATTCCATTCGCAATACGAAGTTCGAGACAAATTCTAAATTCGATATTGTAAAAAAACCATACCCACTTGTGAGAACTGACAAAATCGAGCACTGTGAACAAACTCCGCGGCAGTATATGAAACAGTTGTGCCAACTTAACAACAACAAAAATCTTGAGAATCGTTTCAAGCAAATTTTTGGAACAATCAATTCCAGGTTCCCTTTGACAGAATGTAAATCCCTTCAATATGAGAATCAGTTCCGCCTAAAAGGTGCTACGAGGGCGTTGAAATAAATAAACTATGCAATAGATTACTTGAAATATTTCGAACTATATTCAAAATTATATAAATTTTCAAGGAGAATCAAACATTCAGTTTTTCAAAAAGTTTATTCAATGTTAATATGCATTGCAAATTCGTAAACTCGAATAGAACAGTTTTTTTTGTTGAAATTATAAATTCTATGTTAATAACTGTGGAGGATGCTACTTTTTTCGCAAATTTTTGCGTTTGTTTTGACGAA
Source organism: Cryptolaemus montrouzieri (assembly GCA_013387265.2). NCBI lineage: Eukaryota > Metazoa > Arthropoda > Insecta > Coleoptera > Coccinellidae > Cryptolaemus > Cryptolaemus montrouzieri. The sequence continues at coordinate 120,254,505 of JABFTP020000144.1, read as the reverse complement.
ATTTTATATTAATAAAAAAACTGTTTATCATTATCATGAATATACAGCAGTTGTTATTAATAATTCAAAATTGTGATATTGTTTACATCTTCATTCGTTGTACAACAGTGGCGTAGTTTGGATTAGACTGTGTATTTTTGAGCGACAACGCGTTTCATGCCCAAATCATTTGAAATCGTACGAATTGATTCGTGAGACATAGAAAGTTCAGTTTCAGTCTCTCTCAAACTTAAATGACGATTTTCAAATACCGTTCTCTTCATTTTATCGATGTTAACCTCAGTTGAAGATGTTGATGGCCGACCACAGCGAGGCAAATCTTCCACCTTTTCTCATATGCACGTGTTTTTCATAAAGTCAATTCTCCATAAGCGTCCTGAAACATTTTCAGCGATTCGGCACACGAAATTTCATTTGCAATACAAAATTTGTGACAAATTCATTGTGCGATATTTTTATCCCTTGTGAAAATCACAAAACACACTTATGAAAACTGACAGTTAACAAACTAAATGTCAGATCGCGTTCAATCTCCGAATCAATGTAGAAAACAGTTGTACCAACTCAGCAAATACAAAAATGTTGACAATCGTTCCAAGCAGATTTCTTCAACAATCAATTCTTGGTAATTTTTCGACAGAAAATAATTCAATTTAAGACAATATTTGTTCGAGACACGTTCCATCGGGAAAGACATTAGAATGTGCGCAAGCTGTGATAAACCAGCTGCGTTTTCTCTTGGTACTTTAATTCACAGGATTTTGGAAGTTGAACCTCGAAAACTAGTCACCTTTGATTTTTCAGAAACAATTCAATTAATGGAACATTGCCCGTTTGTGCGAAACCAAAATATACCAGATGTCCGAAATAATTGCGAACATCCATTTCATCGTTCACTGTTGCACTATGTTGAAATAAATTAACGTAATCAATGTGAAGAATGTTGTGAAAATCGAAAGCCTAAGTACTAGAGTATGCTATGTCATCCTGAGGCTGAACGAAAGGTACAACATGAAGATAATTCAAGTATACGCGCCTACCAGTGCTCACGCAGATGAGCTGGTTGAAGAGGTGTACGAAGATATTCGCCTCGCTATGAAGAGGACTCCAGTCTATTACAATTTTGTGGTTGGAGATTTCAATGCTAAGCTCGGTATGAAAGAAAATGACACCGAAGCATCCTTAGGGTGCCATGGAATTGGGGAACGGAATGAAAGAGTGTCCATCTGGGACACTTCTCCGCAGAGAAGATGGACATGGTCGAGCCCAGATGGTAACACCAAAAATGAAATTCACTTCCTTATAGCTGACAAAAAGGAAGTTATTAAGGATGTTTCGGTCCTTAACAAATTTTCAACTGGAAGTGACCACAAAATGGTGAGGGCTAAATGTATAATCAGTGAAAGGAACAAACTTGTAATGACAGGAGGGGTTAAAAATAACAAATGGGCACAGGTATCTGATGAAGCGGCATTTCGTGAAACTTTGAGTGAGAAGCTTTTGTGCAATGAAAACATGAATATCGATCAGCACAACGACAACATTACAACATCAATAAAACAAGCTATGCACAAACATTGTAGCAATTTGAACAGGAAACAGGAAAGAATCAGTGAGACAACGAAACGCATGATGAAGACCAGAAGAGAATTATTAAGCAAGGACACAGCTGACAAGAAAGAACTGAAAATACTTAACCGCGAGATATCTCGCCAACTTAGGAAGGACTCTCGACAGCATAATAAAAGCTTGGCAGTTCAAACTATAGAACAAAATAAAAACATGAAGGTACTACGACGGACGACTTCATTGGGAAAACGTAACATTCACAAACTAATGGATCCATATGGTTCAATTATAACAAATAGAGCCGAAATAGTGAAGGTTGTCGAGGACTTTTACTCCAATTTGTATCGAAGCCTGAATCGCGAGAACGAGGAAGACAATCGCATACCTCATGTTATGAATCAGGGTTCGGAGGACCTCCCAGAAATAACAGCTGATGAGGTCCGAAAGGCACTATCAGATATGAAAAACAACAAAGCTCCAGGGGAAGATGGAGTAGTTGCGGAGGCTATGAAGATAGGCGGTGAAAATCTGATTCGTGAAATAACGAAACTTTTCAATAAATGTTTAGCTGAAGCAAAAGTACCAGAGTCTTGGCATAATGCTATAATAATAATTATGTACAAGAAAGGAGACCCCACAAATCTCTCGAACTATAGACCTATAAGCCTTCTATCGCACTTATACAAACTCTTCACCAAAATAATAACAAAGCGCCTCACAAACAAACTGGACACCTACCAACCTCGAGAGCAGGCCGGATTTCGGGCAACATTTGGTGTTAATGATCATCTCCAAACTCTCAAGACTTTGATTGAAAAGAGCATAGAATACAACTTGCCTCTGGTTCTCATATTCGTGGATTACGAAAAGCCTTCGATACCGTGATACAGGCGATTATGCTTAAAGCGTTGGCTGACTGTAGAATAGATCAAAGATACATCATTTTTATATATATATATATATATATATATATATATATATATATATATATATATATATATATATATATATATATATATATGAGCATGCCACTTCACAAGTGTGCCGTCACAATTCTACAGAAAAATTCAGGATCGGACGTGGAGTAAGACAGGGTGATACTATTTCCCGAAGTTGTTCACAAACCTATTGCAATATATGTTCAAGTAATTGGAATGGGATCAGAGGGAGTAAATGTGGATGGTGAGCGATTAAGTCATCTTCGTTTCGCCGACGACATCGTCATTATAGCAAACAGATTAGATGATGCAAATGAGATGCTCTCGCAGTTGTCTAAGGAATCCAGTAAAATCGGATTGAAGATAAATATGTCGAAAACTAAGATGATGACCAACTTAGTACCAAGCCAACCAGTTTCCATCGATGGTGAAATTGTTGAACAAGTAACGTCATACAAATATCTGGGGCATGAGATAACTATAGGCAGGGACAACCAAACAACAGAAATAGGAAGGCGAATAAGGCTGACATGGGCTGCATTTGGAAAACTGAGAGATCTGTTCAAATCAGAGATACCGATTCGTTTGAAACGTAAAGTATACAATCAATGCGTTTTACCAGTTTTGACGTACGGTGCAGAAACCCTGACCCTAACAAAGAAATCAGCTAATGAAATATGTGTTGCTCAGCGTAAGATGGAGAGAGCTATGTTAGGCATAACACTACGGGACAGGATTCCCAACCATATCATACGCCAACGAACTAGAGTCCAGGATGCTCTCGAGAGAGAGTTGCTAATTTAAAGTGGAACTGGGCCGGTCATCTAGCAAGAACCACGAACGGTAGATGGACAAAGCGTCTTTTGGAGTGGCGTCCCAGAGATGAAGCCCACAGAAGTAGAAGACGCCCACCAGCTCATTGGAAAGACGATATCAAGCGAGTGTGTACGAACTGGATAAATCCGGCCCAAAATCGCGAGGAATGGAGATCGTTGAGGAAGACCTATGTTCACCAGTGGACTAGGATGGTTGACAGATGATGATGAATGTGAGTATAAATGTATGAATATGAACGCAACCAAATTTATATGGAATCACTCGGTATTTCACATTATGGATAGTTTTTAACCATGCATCTTTGACTACTTGTGAAGAATGAAGTTTTTTGTTGTAAAAAACTGGATAGTATGATAAGAAATGTTGAATTATCACCACATGTTCGGGATATTGTACTCAGTCGTCACTGATATTTGAAACTGTGAATTTGAAAATTTAAAAAGCCTATAATTATAATTGAAAATGCCTTACGTTAGATTGAACGATGTGCAGGGGGTCGAATAATTGCTCTCGTTGAAGAAGGGGTGACATATAGCGGCTACAATGGGGGTATGAAAATCGATATACATATTTTCAATAAAATAAAACTAAAGTATTTAGATTTTCACTATATTAACAAAACTATGACCGGTTTCACCACACTGTGGCTTCATCAGATAGATACAAGCTACTGAACAAAGTTATTCCTTATACAGTGTGTTCCAACGAAAATTTGACCCCCCCTCTAACTCCGAAATGAGTAACATTAGCGAAAAACACCAAGACACGTCGATTTTTGTTTCGAGGGGAGCATTTTCGAAATAATTCGAAACTTCTCAGATCAACCCCTACCCCAGCAACCCTAACTTTGAAATTCATCATAGGAATAAGGGTCGAGTGGCACCTTACTGAAAAGGTCTGTCAATTCTCCACCTTGATTTGTCATTTTAGAATTTTAAATTAACATACAGGGTGTCCCAACCAAGGGTGAAGTTGAATTCTGGAAATCCCAAATACTAAATGAAATCGATTTATTTTGGCATAATGCAAGCGCAGGTTTATGCTCGGTCTAGAAAAACGACCTACACTTGTGAATTTGGAGTTGGTGCAATCAACCCCTATTTCCAGCATCCCCAACTCAAAAATCATTCGATCGATAATAGGTCAAGTGGCACCTCGTTGGAAAGGTACTGCAATTTTCTCTTCGAATTTGGTATTTTCGAAATTCAGAATCATCATACAGGGTGTCCTGAAGCAGGAACATTGAAAATCCAAATAACTTTTTGAAACTGGTTCATTTCGGTATACGAGAACATGTTTGATCCGAGAATAGGACTTTCTTGTGTGGTTATAGAATTTTTGCAATCAACCCTTCCATTCAGCATCCCCAACTTGAAAATCATACAAATAATTTAAGTGGCATATCTTCAGAAAGGTTTTTGAATTCCAGAATGATTAAAGCATTTCATTCAGTTCGGCTCTCCATACAGGATGTCGCTTTCGAAAAATTCAATATCGTCATTTGAAATTATCAACTAAAATTAATTCGAAACTGTTAAAAGTATTGGGGTACGATGTGTTGAGCATCAATTACGAAGAAATAAAGCTGATTTCTGCATTGAAAATGTTCACATTTTTTCATTTCCATCTGGCGTGCAGTCATCTGTTATTTCTCATTTTGCAATGAAATATTATTATTATTCAGATCAGTTCCTCATTATTGTTGTTGTTCGTCAGTTGAAATTAATCTGAAAATGGTTTATTCCACTGAGGAAAGGGTCGAAATTGTATCGACGTATTTTCGAAATAACAGTTGTGCCAAAGAAACGGCAAGGATATTCGATAGGAACCATCCTGAAAGAGAAAGGGGAGTCAGTCACCAGTACGTTAAATATTTGGTTGACAAATTCCTAGCTACGGGTTCGGTGGCAAACAAAAAACATGAAGTGGCCTGTCCTGTCAGAAATGAGGCAACGGAAGTGGCAGTAGTGGGTCATCTACAAATGGAGAATACTACTTCGATCAGAAAACTATCTCGTCTGACTGGTGTATCAGCTACAACTGTCCATAGAATCGTGAAACATCACAAATTTCACCCTACAAGGTAAAATTAGTGCATGAAATAAACGAAGATGATCCAGATCGTCGTTTACAGTTTTGTGAAAATCTAAGTGAAAATCTAAACGCTAATCCAAATTTTCTGAATAACATCTGTTTTTCTGATGAAAGCACCTTTATGCTCAGTGGTGAAGTGAATAGACATAATTGTCGATATTGGGACACACAGAATCCTCATTGGTTTAGAGAGGCCCACACGCAAAGGCCTCAGAAGTTGAACGTTTGGGCAGGAATTTTTGGCAATCATCTAGTTGGGCCTTTCTTTATTGAGGGTAATCTGAATGGAAATGGCTACCTACAGTTGTTAGAGGAACACATACATCCTAGATTGACAGAAATTTTACAGAACGATCCAACTCTTTCTGAGGACGAAATGCGTTTTCAACAAGACGGTGCTCCTCCGCATTATGATGCTCGGGTGCGCCAATATTTAGACGAAAATTTCCCAGGAAGGTGGATTGGTAGAAGAGGACCTGTTGAGTGGCCAGCCAGGTCACCAGATTTAAATCCCCTAGATTTTTTTTTGTGGGGCCATCTAAAATCTAAAGTTTATGCCCCAAGACCAGAAAACCTGGAGGAGCTGCGGATGAGGATTATCACAGAATGCCGACTTTTGACTCCTGAAGTTTTCGCTAATGTGAGAAGAGAGTTCGAAAATCGTCTGTATAACTGTATGGAGGTGGGCGGAGGTCATTTTGAACAATTGTTGTAATAATCAAGTTAGTTTTTGTTTTCAATTGAATACAAGTTCAATAAATCTCGTTTTCCTGTTTAGATGAGCATCCAATCAGTTTCTCCATCATCCCTCATCCTGATCCTCACGCCAGAAAACCTCGATTGCCAAACTGAAACCAATGCCTCAGTGATTCAGAAAATAGAAAAATCTTTCTGGAACTTTGCCACTCAACCTGTAATCACTTGTATGATTTTTTGAGTTGGGGATGCTGAATGGAAGAGATTGATTGCAAAAATTCCATATTCACGCAAGAGAGTCTTATTCTCGAATCAAACATAAACATGTTCTCGTATTATACCGAAATGAAACAGTTTCAAAAAGTTATTTGGGTTTTCAGTGTTCCTGCTCCGGGACACCCTGTATGCTGATTCTGAATTTCGAAAATACCAAATTCGAAGAGAAAATTGAAATATCTTTCCAACGAGGTGCCACTTGACCTATTTTCGATCGAATGATTTTTGAGTTGGGGATGCTGGAAATAGGGGTTGATTGCACCAACTCCAAATTCACAAGTGTAGGTCGTTTTTCTAGACCGAGGATAAACCTGCGCTTGCATTATGCCAAAATAAATCGATTTCATTTAGTATTTGGGATTTGCAGGAATTCAACTTTACCCTCGGTTGGGACACCCTGTATGTTAATTTAAAATTCTAAAATGACAAATCAGAATGGATAATTGACAGACCTTTACAGTAAGGTGCCACTCGACCCTTATTCCCTATGATGAATTTCGAAATTAGGGTTGCTGGGGTAGGGGTTGATCTGACAAGTTTCGAATTATTTCGAAAAATGCTCCCCCTCGAAACAAAAATCGACGTGTCTTGGTGTTTTTCGCTAATGTTACTCATTTCGGAGTTATAGGGGGGGTCAAATTTTCGTTGGAACACACTGTATATTAGTCTCATTTCCTGCTTAATATTACAATAGGTACAAGAGGTATGTTGGAAAACCTATCGGAGTTGCTTACTTTATGAATTGAAAAGATTGAGTAAAGGAGAAGGATTTAGATCTAATTGACTATTAAGTAACCTACCTTATTTGTTTTCTTCGTTGATCTCTAAAACTTCCAATAGATTGAGTTTTTGTCTGTTATTTCCATTGTGTAAAATTTTGAAATCATCATTAAAGTTATGGTTTCTTCGAGTAAGTGATTAAAATAATGGAATCTGATTTATGATAATTAAAACTACGTTTGTGCTCGGATAATCTAACTTTGAAATTTCTGAAAGTTCTACCAATATAAATTTTATTACAATCCCCGCAAGACAGTTTATAAACACCGGATTTATTACTTTTATCAATTTTGATTTGCAGTTTTTGATATGTAGACCTAAAGAATTATCAGTTTGGAATGCTATATTGAAATTATAATGCGAGAGGAATGATTTTGATTTTAGACTAAGATTACCAATATAAGTTAAGCTGTTGTATTTTGTGTCTGAACTTTTTTGGAAATACTTCCTGGATTGCTATTTGAAATTTTTTCGTGCAATCATGTTCTCAATCATAGTTGGATTGTAACCGTTATTGACTGCTATTTGTTTAATTATATTTAGCTCTTTTCTAAAATTATTTTGTGACATTGGGATATTAATGAGTCTATGTACCATACTATTGTAAGCTGCTAATTTATGTGGATAAGGATGTGTAGATGAGCTGTGAATAGCAATATCTGTATGCGATGGCTTATGAAAATAGACAAATCATGTTTGCCGTTAATTTTAACAATAGTTAAATCCAGAATGTTAATGGAGTTTTCTGTTTCTATCTCTACAGTGAATTTAATATTATCGTGAATTTTGTTAATGAATGAACTACATCCCATGACATAATCTCTTCCTAGTGTTCCACCTAGTGATACAGTGAAACTCATTAAGAACGCCCTTCAAATTAATAAAGTCTATCCGATAATTCAATCAGGAATCTTACACCTTTTAGAAATTTGTTTAGAACAAAATTATTTTAACTTCAATGGAGTATTATATAATAGTAAAAAAGGTTTAATCATGGGTAATCCTCTGAGCCCTCTGCTCGCTGAAATTTTCATGGATAATATTGAGAAAACTATCCAAGAGCATCCGTTATTCAAACACTTTATTTATTGGTTTAGATATGTCGACGATATCATTTGTTGTTTCACTGGCACAAACAGACAATTAGAGTCATTCAACAAAATTCACGATAATATTAAATTCACTTTAGAAATAGAAACAGAAAACTCCATTAACTTTCTGGATTTAACTATTGTTAAAATTAACGGAAAACATGATTTTCTATTTTCATAAGCCATCGCATACAGATATTACTATTCACAGCTCATATACACATCCTTATCCACATAAATTAGCAGCTTACAATAGTATGGTACATAGACTCATTAATATCCCAATGTCACAAAATAATTTTAGAAAAGAGCTAAATATAATTAAACAAATAGCAGTCAATAACGGTTACAGTCCAACTATGATTGAGAACATGATTTCACGCAAAAAATTTCAAAAAGCAATCCAGGAAGTATTTCCAAGTATAAAAAGTTCTAACACAAAATACAACAGCTTAACTTATGTTGGTAATCCTAGTCTAAAATTAAAATCATTCCTCTCGCATTATAATTTCAATATAGCATTCCGAACTGATAATTCTTTAGGCCGACATATCAAAAACTGCAAATCTAAAATTGATCAAAGTAATAAATCCGGTGTTTATAAACTGTCTTGCGGGGATTGTAATAAAATTTAGATTGGTAGAACTTTCAGAAATTTCAAAGTTGGATTATCCGAGCACAAACGTAGTTTTAATTATCGTAAATCAGATTCCCATTGTTTTAATCACTTACTCGAAGAAAACCATAACTTTAGTGATAATTTCAAAATTTTACACAATGAAAATAGCAGACATAAACTCAATCAATTGGAAATTTTAGAGATCAACAAAGAAAAGAATTCAGGTAGGTTACTTAATAGTCAATTAGATCTAAATCCTTCTCCTTTACTCAATCTTTTCAATTCATAAAGTAAACAACTCCGATGGGTTTTCCAACATACCTCTTATATCTATTGTAATATTAAGTAGGAAATGAGACTAATATATAAGGTATAACTCTGTTCATTAGTTTGTATCTATCTGATGAAGCCACAGTGTGGTGAAACCGGTCACAGTTTTGTTAATATAGTGAAAATCTAAATACTTTAGTTTTATTTCATTGAAAATATGTATATCGATTTTCATCAAGTAACGACCTCCTCAATCAAATTACCAATAGGTAGACATAAACTAAGAATAAAATCTAAAATCAGAATAAGCAAGAGGAGACGAGACATTTAAAACAAAGTGGAACATCAGATAGAGCACTCATGTAATCCCATATCGACAAATTCGCCCATACTGTAACATATTCTTCAAACGTAAAGACTTAATTTTCATCTTGAAAACAAAACTGCTCAATTTTTGTATCATTCAGAGAGTCGATTATATAGTTTCAGTCCCAAATAAGTGAAATATTCTTGTGAACGCGATAGACGTTGTTGTGGTAATATAAGGTTTTCTTTATTTCTGGTGTTGAAATTATGAACTTTGCTGTGAGTGGCAAACTGATTACGGAAACGGTGAATATAGCTGCGACATTCGAGGATGTAAATTGAAGGGACAGGGGGGATGCACAGTGTCTTGAATATATTCCTGCAACTTTGTTTTTGCGGTGCTCCAATAATTGCTCCAACAGCCCTTTTTTGCAATAACAAAACTAGCTTGAGCTTCCAAAGATGACCCCAAGAGGAGTATTCCCTCCACGCGAAACTATAAATATGCGCAAAGTACGTTAAGAGAGAGGCCCTTTCGTTGGCGATGTAGCGCATTCGGCGGATAGAAAAAATTGCTTAGGATAATTGTCTACTCATTTCAGCGATGTGTGTTTCCCACGTAAGAGTACTGTTCATTGAAAAGCCCAACAGTTTGTTAGTCGAGTCATCATTGTCCTCGTGATAACGCTTTGCCGCGAAGGTCAATTTTATTTTTCTCAATGTTAAGATGTAAACCGTTCGCGCTAAACCATTTATGTGCATGCTAGACCCTGAACGCCTGTTCAACTCTTCTACAGAATTAGACTTGACAAGAAATCTTGTGTCGTCCGCCAACAAACATGTTTTATCTGCTTCAATATCGGCTGGAAGATCGTTCATATACAGAATAAAAAGCACCGGGCTCAATATTGATCCCTGCGGAACTCCAAGGTTTACTTTACTGGCGCAGACAGCTCGTTTTCCAACATACTGATTGGTACCTATCTTCTAAGTAAGATTTGAGAATATTCCAAATCCTTCCTCTCATTCCGCAATATTCTAATTTGAGAAGAAGCACAGGTCTCAACATCAGGTCAAAAGTCTTACACAAATCACAAAAATTCATTTCTGAATCTTCCTGCTCATCCATGAATCTCATCAGATACTCGACTAGCTCAGCCATGGCGGTGACTGTTGACCTGCCTTCTCTAAATCCATGTTGGCATGGTGTCAATATTGATTTGGACTCAAGGTAAGCCACCATTCTATTTTTAAGCAAGGCTTCGAAAACCTTAGAGAAGGCAGGCAGAATAGAAATTGCCTTGTAGCTATTTGGGTCCTTTATCCCTTTTGAATATTGGCACCACTCTAGCATACTTCAACTCCACCGGTAAGACCCCCTGCTCAAAACATTGGTTTATGACTATACTGAGAGACAGACACAGCGTGAATTATTTTTTTGAGAAGACAAACACTGAAATCGTAGATATCTACAGAATTTTTTTCCTTCATGCCATGCACCAAAGTCATTATTTCTATAGCTGTTGTATCTATTAGCATCATCGAGTTGTAGTCAGAAGTAGCATTCTTTTTGACATGGGATTGTGGAGTTTCATTCTGGTCTGGATTATCTGGTGTATAACTCATAGCAACATTTGCGAAGTGGTCGCAGAGGGTATGAGTGCTCAGATTAGAGTTTTCTTTCACACTTTTTGGTTCCTTCACCTCAGCGTTAATGATTTTCCAAATTTCTTTGCTTTTGTTTGAAGCATTTGCTATTTGTTCATAGTGGCCAGATCGTATGGACCTGAATTGTGAGTGCTGCAATTTCAGGAGTGGGCATCACTCGGTTTTTATTATAGTTCGCTGTTACTCTTTTTTTAGGGAAATTTTCGTTAAAGTGGTCCATTATTATGGAGTGAAATACACTATAGGAAGTTTGAGCATTTGCTCGTACAATGGGGTTCAAGGAAATTTATAAATCGACCAACATTCACAGCGTTCATTTTTCTTTTGAGCAATATCTCCCTCCGTTTTGGAAGAGTACAGTCCCGGAACAGTACTCTTTGGGCGTGGTGATCTGATATGTGAGGGTTTATCTCAGCCGCAATATATATTTCTGCACTGATGTTTGTAAAAACATTATTGATGCAACTGAGCGATAGTGATGTTATCCTTGAGGCTTCGTTGTGGTGCATATTATAGGATCCCAGCAGATCCAACAATTTCTTTTTGTCAGCTGTGTTTTTCAAAATATCGCTGTTAAAATCGCCTGATACTACTATCGAATTATTTTCCAAGGTAGAAAAAACCTTCTCAAGGACAAAATTCATGTGCGATAGGAATATGTTAAAATTTCCACTTGGAAGACGGTATAGCCCAAGAATTATCATGTTTTGGTCTTGAAGTTTAACAGCACACATTTCAATGTGATTTTCAATCGAGTAATCTTTTACTATATTATGCAGTGGTTCAATGACGACTCCCCTGGATACAAGCAAAAGAACGCCCCCATGAATACTGTTCTATCTCACAAAACTGTCTGCTATAACAAAGTCCTTCAGAATAGTATTAGCATTTTTATCACCTGTTATCCAGTGATCTGTAATACAAACGAATAAATATTTTTCGGACACTAAGAAATAGTTCACAATATCGAGTTCATTTGTTAAACACTGAACATTAAATGAGATAAAAATCACAAGGTTTAACTTTAATCTACACTTTATTTGAAAAAATTCGACGACGTTTCGCTGACACAGCAGTTTTATCAAGAATGACAAACAGAATGAAGAGTATGGTATTATAAACAAATCGTAGAACAAGTTGGATGAATAACAGGAAAATCCACACCGAGCCATTGTACAGTTAGTATGGAAGGTAATAAAACTAATTAAACAAGTTAAGTAGGGGTGAAAAATTCACATCTACCTGCTCATTCAAAAGCTTGTCCGAATGTTTGTATCTATTTATTTCTAATGCTTCTAGGAGATCTAATTTTGAACTTTTGATTTTATATGTAATATGTCAAAGTTTTTATTGAATGAATGGTTTTCTTTTATTAGGTGGTTTGAATAATTTGAATCAGATTTATTTTATCGAAGCTACGTTTATGTTCAGATGTTCTTATGCCAAAACTCCTATAGGTCCTACCGATATAAATTTTATCACAAGAACCGCAATTGAGTTTATAGATTCCTGATTTACTTGATTTTTCAACACGAGATTTATTATTTTAATATGTTTACCTAAGTTATTAGAAGTTTTGAAAGTTATATTAAGATTTTGTTTGACGAGAAAGGATTTAATATTTGTACTTGCAGAACCGCAGAATGTTAAACTGTTAAATATTTTATAGTCTTTATGAATAGGATATACTTCATTTATTGCTTTCTGATACAGTTTTTACGAATGATTAGATCTATCATATCCGGATTATATTAATTATTAATGGCTATCTGTTTGATGATGTTTAACTCTTTATTATAATCTTCTACTGATAAAGGTAAATTGAGTAACCGATGTACCATGCTGTTTAAAGCTGCAACTTTGTGTTGAATTGGATGTAATGAGTAGTTATGTATAATTGTATCAGTATGTGTTGCTTTACGAAAGACCGAAAAACATGATTATTATTTTGTTTAGTGATTTTCAAGTCCAAAAATTAATGGAATCGTTCTGCTCAATTTCTATCGTGAATTTAATGTTCAAATGGATGGAATTAATGAAATTAAGAAATATGTCTAATTGACGAGTAGTTCCAATGAAACATACTAAGATGTCGTCAACATATCTATACCAATAAAGAAATTTGGAAATGAGTGGATGTGTATGAATTTTCTGTTCAGTTCAATATTATTCATAAAAATCTCTGCTAAAAGTGGACTCAAAGGATTTCCCATGATCAAACCATTTTCACTACTGTAATAGATGTTGTTGAAAGAAAAATAATTTTGTTCAATGCAAACGTCCAACAGATTCAATATTTCTGATTTAATTATGTGGTTAACATGATTCGAATTCAACATGTTTTCGATTAATATTTTGACATCACCTGGAGGAACACTTGGGTATAAATTCTCAACATCAAACGAAATAAGTTTTGCGTTAGGTGGTAGGTTAACGTTTTTATGTTATTTATCAATTCGAAAGAATTTTTATAGAAAATTTTGATTTGTTTTGTTGAAACAAGATAAAATCTGATTTAGAGGAACTTGGCATAGATACTGAAATTTCTCTGAAAAATATTCCTAATAACACTCACATATTTAGCATCTAACATTATAAAAATGAATCATTAGCTGACTTTGAACCGAGTAAAGAACAAAATATTTTAAAGGCCATCAAACAAAAATCTCGAATAAATGAAGTTATTTTTACAAAAGCAGATAAGGGTAATACTGTTATTGCGTTAAATAAAATGACTACCTATTTAAAACTCTAAATTTCATTTCGTCCGGAAACTATACAATTTTAAACAAAGATCCAACTATTAAATTCCAGAAAAATATTAAAATTGCAATAAATGACGCAAAGTCTTTAATTAAAGCAATAGATAAATACAAATTAATTTTACCAAACCCTCAACCACATCAACTGTATTCACTCATTAAATTGCATAAAGTAAATAACCCCGTTAGACCAGTCGTATCTTATGTTACAGCCCCAGCCGTCAAATTGTCGCACTACCTCATAGATATCATTAAAAATTATTGTTCATTCAAATCAAAATTTTCTATAAAAAATTCTTTCGAATTGATAAATAACATAAAAAACGTTAACCTACCACCTAACGCAAAACTTATTTCGTTTGATGTTGAGAATTTATACCCAAGTGTTCCTCCAGGTGATGTCAAAATATTAATCGAAAACATGTTGAATTCGAATCATGTTAACCACATAATTAAATCAGAAATATTGAATCTGTTGGACGTTTGCATTGAACAAAATTATTTTTCTTTCAACAACATCTATTACAGTAGTGAAAATGGTTTGATCATGGAAATCTTTTGGGTCCACTTTTAGCAGAGATTTTATGAATAATATTGAACAGAAAATTCATACACATCCACTCATTTCCAAATTCCTTTATTAGTATAGATATGTTGACGACATCTTAGTATGTTTCATTGGAAATACTCGTCAATTAGACTTATTTCTTAATTTCATTAATTCCATCCATTTGAACATTAAATTCACGATAGAAATTGAACAGAACGATTCCATTAATTTTTGGACTTGAAAATCACTAAACAAAATAATAATCATGTTTTTCGGTCTTTCGTAAAGCAACACATACTGATACAATTATACATAACTACTCATTACATCCAATTCAACACAAAGTTGCAGCTTTAAACAGCATGGTACATCGGTTACTCAATTTACCTTTATCAGTAGAAGATTATAATAAAGAGTTAAACATCATCAAACAGATAGCCATTAATAATTCATATAATCCGGATATGATAGATCTAATCATTCGTAAAAACTGTATCAGAAAGCAATAAATGAAGTATATCCTATTCATAAAGACTATAAAATATTTAACAGTTTAACATTCTGCGGTTCTGCAAGTACAAATATTAAATCATTTCTCGTCAAACAAAATCTTAATATAACTTTCAAAACTTCTAATAACTTAGGTAAACATATTAAAAATAATAAATCTCGTGTTGAAAAATCAAGTAAATCAGGAATCTATAAACTCAATTGCGGTTCCTGTGATAAAATTTATATCGGTAGGACCTATAGGAGTTTTGGCATGAGAACATCTGAACATAAACGTAGCTTCGATAAAAATAAATCTGATTCAAATTATTCAAACCACCTAATAAAAGAAGACCATTCATTCAATAAAAACTTCGACATATTACATATAAAATCAAAAGTTCAAAATTAGATCTCCTAGAAGCATTAGAAATAAATAGATACAAACATTCGGACAAGCTTTTGAATGAACAGGTAGATGTAAATTACTCACCCCTACTTAACTTGTTCAATTAGTTTTATTACCTTTCATACTAACTGTACAATGGCTCGGTGTGGATTTTCCTGTTATTCATCCAACTTGTTCTACGATTTGTTTATAATACCATACTCTTCATTCTGTTTTTCATTCTTGATAAAGCTGCTGTAACAGCGAAACGTCGTCGAATTTTTTCAAATAAAGTGTAGATTAAAGTTAAACCTTGTGTTTTTTATCTCATTTATATCATGGATCTACATCAAGTATCGGTCTCCACAATTCAAATACTGAACATTAAGATTGACAAGATTTAAAACCTTAGAATCTCCGATCCGATTGGTGATCTTTTTGGCTGGAAAAAGACTGGTTTGTAAGCAACCACCCAGGGAACTCATTCATCTCACAAAGCTATCATTGTGGAGGAATTTCTGACCAAAAATTCAACAAATACCATCAAATAATCACCGTATTCACCTGATATGGTTCCGGCCGACTTTTTTCTTCCCCCAAAACTAAAATTACCACTTCGAGGTACCTCTTTAAATCGATAGAAGACATAAAAACGAATCCGCGGTGAGAACTGACGTCGATTCTGGAAAAAGCGTTTGAAAAATGTTTGGATGATTGGATTTTTCGTTGACGTTAATATATTAAGTCGGAAGAGGCCAACTTTGAAAGCGACATAATAAATTTCGATGAATGATAAATATTTTCTGTTTCATTGATCAATTAATTTTTTGACAAAATGTATTTGTTATTCTCCTTTTACACTGACTTTCTGTCTTATACTGGCGTAATTTCTCAACTCGTCTTGTATATTATTGAACAATAGGGGCAAACATTTTTTGATGGTTATTTAGCATTTTCCATAAGAGCTTCAATTCAAAGTTGGAATATCTACAGTTTTCCATGACTGAAAACTGAACCAAAACGGAAAAAACCACGTCGAATTCGATCAAAAGTCAAGGTAATGTTGACTGTTCTTTGATTATCTCAGTGTTGTGCACTTGAAATTCTTGCGATTAGATACAACGGTAAATGAAGAATATTACCTGAGTTTTATACGGCGTTTGATTGAGCAAAGTAGTCTAAAAGGGCTAGATTTGTGGAAAGAAAACTCATGGATTTTGCTCCACGATAATTTCACAAGGCAATCATTGTGAATGAATTTCGGATGAAAAAGTCATCAAATACCATCGAACAACCACCTGATATGGCTCTAGCCGACTTTTTTCTATGTCTAAATCTCAAATTTCCACTTCAAGGTACCGGTTTCGAATCGATAGAAGACATACATAAGAATTCGCGACGAGAACTGCAATCGGTTCCGAAAAAAGCGTTAGAAAATATTTAGATATTTGGCTTATTCGTTGACGTAATTGTATTATTTCGAAAGGACCTACTGTGAAGGCGATACAATAAATTTGGATAAAAAATAAATATTTTGTGTTATTGACCAATTTCTGGTACTTTGACAGAATTTATATTGATGAGGAATGAATACTTTGGGGGAAAAATTTGTTATCAAGAATTTCTCAACAGTTCTTTTTTATAAAGTGGTTCCTACCTTGATCCACCTGTTCCGTCTGATTTTCGTCATCAAGAGTATTATAAGGTATAATTTCTTCTTCGTTTACTTCAGCAGTTGAAGTTTGTTCACCCACAATATCTGCAAGCTGCTTGGTGAGGACGAAAAGAGTTTCTTGTACAGATGAAGGCAATTGAGCGAGGTCCCTGAGTTGCTTTTGTACAGCTGCTAGTTGTTCTTCCAGTGAAGGAGCATCTTGAACATCTGTAAATTCTATTTGTATAATAAGAAACCTCATATCTAGACATTTTAGCGATTTTCTACATTATATACCTATGAATGTGCGATGATGAATGCATGCAATGTTTAGTGAGTATTTTAAATCCAAGATGCTTTGGATCAAAGCAGAATTCAACAAGACAATTATGTTCTCGAAAATCTCGTAGAGTATCAGCATACTATTATAGTATTGATATATAGCAGGGGTGCTCAAACTTGAACTATTGGCGATATACCTCGATATTTTTAGACTACTTACGATCGACTCTGAGATGCTACAAGTATGTTTGATGCACATACACGATACACCCTACCTACCTACCTAGGTAGGTAGAGTGTACCGAAGCATATATCGATATTTTAGCCTTCCGCACAATATACATTATTTTAGTCAAGGTTGTGGTTAGGTTTAGTTAGGTTCTCCTCTATAATATCAATGAAAAAACTGATAGTTAGTCAAAATTGAGAGTCTATTGGTTGTTACAAAACAAAAGAGTTACATAAAGTGTTAAACTTAACAAAAAGTGACTTTGGATGTTGAAACGTGGCACTGCATGTCCTCAGCAAACTTTTCATAAGATGGTACGTAACCACTGAGTGGTAATCAAAAGCATGATGACATATGATCGTCAATTAGTCGATTGCGATATTTTGACTTAATTCTCTTCATTTCAGAAAATGCAGACTCGCACAAGTAAGTTGACCCAAACATTTCCTTCAGTTGAAGGGCGATTTGCCTTAGATGATGCCTCTGTAAATAACCACGCTTAGGTATTGCAACTTACACACGACAAGTATGATAAATGCACTTATTCTTCAACATACAAAAGAAAAATTCTTCCTCCCAATCCTTATTAAAATGATACCTTTTAGATTTCTTCGCTGCACTCATTATGTACTATTTATTAATAATATACTTTGTATATACATAGTATTGCCTTCAAGTTACAATTCAGAATTACTCCAATTTCTGCAGGCGCAACATTCATATCGGCGTGAACGAAAGTCTCCAACGTTCCCGTCAAACGCGCTGCCCGTAATTTCTTGAAAGGCAGCAAGAATAAAAAACGCGGGTTTTCTTTTGACAAGTACCGCTCGTTCCTTTGATAAAGCCGCCTTTTGCCGCTAGTAGACTGTTATTTTATTACGTAATAAATTCTTGTAGTTTAGTTACCTATTTATTAAAATTTTTTTCTTTTCGAGATCTACTCAAAAAGCACTCGACCGTTTGAGCACCCCTGATATATAGTGTCTGATACAAAAATCGAATAAGCCGAATAAAGAACAATTTCTTCTTACCACCTTCGTCACAGTGAAAGAATCAAAACATTGATCAATCAGAAGATTAAACAGAATTGTCAATGTAACAAGCATACAGCGGTATTTATCTATTTATCCTCGTGTTTAAAAGAAAATGTTTATATTATAACTCGAAAACCGCTGACCTAAAAAAATGTTTACACAGCACTGTATTTTACTCAACAAAGTGCCCGTGGGATGTCAAACTTATTTTTATGTAACTTCGATGATGATCGAGATATCCGCTAAGGACGATTCTCTCAAAATCCGAGAAAATTTGAATAAGTCCAGAACGAAAAGAGATATCAGCAAAATTTTGGCACCACTGAACTATTCCCTAAAAATAAGATCGAGAGAAGGGTTCATTTTTCTCTATCTGCAATATTTCACATAGCTGCCGAACAAATACATTTGTCCACCCTGTACAATGAATATGAATGATAGGGATCACTTGATATCGTGCTCAGAAAAAGTACTCACTACTTTCTTCAACCAAATTTGTTTGTGGTTCATCCACTTCAACTTCTTTAATTTCTTCTGGGTTTTGCTCTGTTTTCACCTCCAAATCTTCTACGAAAATATTTCAAATGATTAAATTGCGTTAAATAAATTGAAATTCACGTATCAGTATTAAATCCTTTTACTAATCTGCATATCCTTAACATTATATATATAGTTATATAACTGCTCGGTAGATAAGTTATATTTTCAATGTTGAATCAATGTTAAAAGCTAAACATTTCAGTAGTCTAGTTTGAAACTTTCATATCGATATAAAAATACCCAATTTAATATACACTGCAATTTTCCAAAGTTAAAGTCTCTGACATTTTAGTATGAAAAAAATTATGAATACATGTATCGCCAAGTGAATCTATACACATCCAGGGAAATATAACATTCTTTCCTAACATAAAAGAGAATGTAGGAAAAATATCAGAATACAAAAAGCAACTTAATATTGATTAAGTTGCTTTGAAACTTACTATAAGTATTTTTAAATTGAAGTTGTCAATCTGTAGATAATGACTCATTTGATTCACTTAAACGATTCAAAATTATAGTCTACAACAAAATCAGTTGATGTTACTTTGAAACTTTCAGAAGATCATATTTAATGTTGACTTTGAAAATGTAAAAATCATCTCTGATAGTACAGAGTGTTTAAAAATGACACGGCAATATTTAAGGAGGTGATTGCTGAAGTCATATCATGAAAAAAGTTCATATAAATATAGATCCGCACATACTTCGTTACCGATTTGAAGGGTGTTAAAGTTTAATCGAAAGATAGAGGTAAATTTCAATTTCTCACAGCTTGGGATTGTAACGTGCTAAAATCACGTCACAACAAACACCTGATTCCAGTCAACCCTCCATATGTGTCACGCCACTGGCTAACAGTGTGATGCGCATAATCCGGCTATCAGATATGGCATGTGCTACGAAGATTCTTCCAGTTATTCATTATAGGCGTTCTTTTCTTTGCAGACCTTCAAGCGAATCAGTTGAACTTGAAAATCCTCCTAAATTGCAGTGAAAATAATTGAATTATATTAAAATTCATATCTTTATCTTGTAAACTGTGTAGTGGCCTATATCAAAATATAGGTCCCTGGGGGAGACCCGTAGCCATAAAGTCCTAGGTGAGGAGCCTTAGATAGAAGGTACTAAGTAAGGAGTCCTAAATAGAAAGTCCTAAGTGAGGAGCCCTAGATAGACATTCCTAGGTGGAGACGTGTAGCTAGAAAGTCCTAGGTGAGGAGCCCTAGACAGATATTCCTAAGTGAGGAGTCCTAGATAGAAATTCCTAGGGGGAGAGTCCTTGACTGAAATTCATACGTTAATTAAACGATTGTATGCAATCGCTGAATTGAAAGCACTTCAAATTAAAAAATTACTAGTAGACTTTGATTTTTTCATTTATTTATTTAATTTTACAGTTGCTAAAGTTGAACCAGTGTCTGCTCGGATTGTTTATTGAATTTTGAATTAACGATTAGTTTTAAGACTTTTGAAGTTATTGCTGTAGGAAAAAATGTCTAATTTTACTAACGCAGAATTGGCTGATATCCATTACATGTACGGTCTGGCTGACGGAAACACAACAGAAGCTTGGCGATTATATCAGTTGCGCTTTCCAAATCGAGGAACACCAGACACGCGAACATTTTCAAATGTCCACAGAAGGTTGAGAAAAACTTGTACTTTTACTGCAAATATTCATTTAAAACAATATTGCTGTCAGGTGTGGTTGAATAGTGCTCATGTCAATAAGATTGATTCTCAGTTGAACTGTTCTATGAGAGTTACAAGTGGATGTATCAGTTCAACTGCTACCCCTTGCCTTCCGGTCATTTGTAATATAGTTCCTTCCCATATTCGCAGGAAATTACCTCTTAAATCGTCTTGGGATAGGTATCACTCATTTCCAGAAGTTTGTCCGATAATGCACGATCTTCAAAATCCACCTAACCTGAGATTGAAATCTAGGAAACCTATTTGGTTGATTGACTTTTTGCATACACAGGTGAAGGCTGTTGATCTTTGGAAAACTGAATGACAGGAAGTTGATGTTTTTAATGAAGTTCTTATAGAGGATCCTTCCAAAAGGGTTGCAGGTTTCGAAATAAATAGGAAAAATTGGTGTACATTAAATCGTCTCAGGACAGGACATGGTCATAATAAAAGTATGTTGTTCAAATGGAATACTGTAGAAAGTTCGGCATGTGAATGTGGCGCAGCTGAAGAAACATAAGACATTTAGTCCTCGATTGTCCTATTTACCATTTTACGGGTGGTTTTCAAGGAATTCATTCCGTTTCAGATAATTTTGTCAACTGGGTGGAGAACTTTAAGTCTATTTAGGAGATTAGTTTTTGCTCCCCTTTAGTGTTTTTTTCCTATGGTACAGCATAGGAAAACACCATGTTGATAAGGCAAGGGCTACACCCGTGTAGAGCTTTATTCCTAGAAGGTGTATGAGATGTTCCCTGTTGAAAAACAAAGGAGCATTAGTTAAGTTCGTAGATTCAAGTGAGTTTAGACATATAATAGTTAGGTATGTTTTGATGAAATATTTTTCTGCTGGTTTTCTTTTTCCATTGTTACAGATTTTTTCAGTCCAAATCCACCTTCCTTTTCACCCTTGTCTTCGTGAATTTCTGGAAATCATGGATTGCAAAATGACATTGAGAGAATGAAGCTGCTAAGCAGAAAAATTTTTGGTACTCTTTTTGTACACACGACACTAACACAACATAAACAGACAAGCTATTGCTAGTGCAATAGTGACAGGGAAACGAGTTTTTTCCACAGGTTTTTTCACTCGTTTACCGAATCATACGCAAGATAGTATGGTTCCCCTGTTATATTTCCTGTGCTGACACTTTACGGCCAATCGTAGGAGGCATGATGCGAGTTTAGATGCCAAATTAAGGAACAGGCATGTTTTTTTCCGCTGGTATTCTATTTATTTGCTTGTTTTTCACGATTGTGTTTTTCTGACACACACCAAACTTATAGATTGAAGCATTTATTGTAAATACAATTATTCGAA
Source organism: Cryptolaemus montrouzieri (assembly GCA_013387265.2). NCBI lineage: Eukaryota > Metazoa > Arthropoda > Insecta > Coleoptera > Coccinellidae > Cryptolaemus > Cryptolaemus montrouzieri. The sequence goes on along the minus strand of JABFTP020000144.1, from coordinate 120,232,417 downwards.
TTTTGTAAATCCTCTCTTTTCAAAAGAATATATATATTTAAAAGGTGAAACTCAAACTATGAGAACTTCAGATATTGAGAAAGCAGTTTTGAAATCACTTGAATATTTCACATGTTCTAGTTTGGAGGATTCTTCACACTTTTTATTGTACCCGTTTCGTATTCAACGTGTCCAAAACTACTTCCTCGAGATTTTCCTTTTAGACTGAATTTCTGCCGAAGGTTCTTGGATAAAATTAGAGAAAATGCTCATTTTCATAGTGAAATAATGTTCACAGACGAAGCTAACTTTTTGAGATTTGCTATCACAAATTTTTACAATAATCATTATTGGGCTGAGGAAAACCCCCAGTTGATAGAAGAATCTCATCATCAAGAACAATTCTCACTAAATGCCTAGGTCGGAATAATTGGAAATTATTTGATTGAGCCATTTTTTTGCCTAACAGACTAAATGGTCACATTCCTAGATGAACGAGTGAAAAAACCTGTGGAAAAAACTCGTTTCCCTGTCACTATTGCACTAGCAATAGCTTGGCTGTTTATGTTGTGTTAGTGTCGTGTGAACAAAAAGAGTACCAAAAATTTTTCTGCTTAGCAGCTTCATTCTCTCAATGTCATCTTGCACTCCATGATTTCCAGAAATTCACAAAGACAAGGGTGAAAAGGAAGGTGGATTGGGACTGGAAAAATCTGTAACAATGGAAAAAGAAAACCAGCAGAAAAATATTTCATCAAAACATACCTAACTCTTATATGTCTGAACTCACTTGAATCTAAGAACTTAACTAATGTTCCTCTGTTTTTCAACAGGGAAACATCTCATACACCTTTTAGGAATGGAGCCCTACATGGGTGTAGCCCTTGCCTTATCAACATGGTGTTTTTCTATGGTGTACCATAGGAAAAAAACCCTAAGGGGGAGCAAAAACTAATCTCTTAAATAGACTTAAAGTTCTCCACCCAGTTGACAAAATTATCTGAAACGGAATGAATTTCTTGAAAACCACCCGTAAAATGGTAAATAGGACAATCGAGGACTAAATGTCTTATTGTTTCTTCAGCTGCGCCACATTCACATGCCGGACTTTCTACAGTATTCCATTTGAACAACATACTTTTATTATGACCATCTCCTGTCCTGAGACGATTTAATGTACACCAATTTTTCCTACTTATTTCAAAACCTGCAACCCTTTTGGAAGGATCCTATATGAGAACTTCATTAAAAACATCAAATTCCTGCCATTCAGTTTTCCAAAGATCAACAGCCTTCACCTGTGTATGCAAAAAGTCAATCGACCAAATAGGTTTCCTAGATTTCAATCTCAGGTTAGGTGGATTTTGAAGATCGTGCATTATCGGAAAAACTTCTGGAAATGAGTGATAGCTATCCCAAGACGATTTAAGGGCTAATTTCTTGCGAATATGGGAAAGAACTATATTACAAATGACCGGAAGCCAAGGGGTAGCAGCTGAACTGATACATCCAATTATAACTCTCATAGAACAGTTCAACTGAGAATCAATCTTATTGACATGAGCACTATTCAACCACACCTGACAGCAATATTCTTTGAAATGAATATTTGCAGTAAAAGTACCAGTTTTTCTCAACCTTCTGTGGACATTTGAAAATGTTTGCGTGTCTGGTGTTACTCGGTTTGGAAAGCGCAACTGATATAATCGCCAAGCTTCTGTTGTGTTTCCGTCAGCCAGACCGTACATGTAATGGATATCAGCCAATTCTGCGTTAGTAAAATTAGACATTTTTTCCTACAGCAATAACTTCAAAAGTCTCAAAACTAATCGTTAATTCAAAATTCAATAAACAATCCGAGCAGACACTGGTTCAACTTTAGCAACTGTAAAATAAATAAATAAATGAAAAAATCAAAGTCTACTAGTCATTTTTTAATTAGAAGTGCTTTCAATTCAGCGAATACATAAAATCGTTTAATAATTTTTGTCAAAAAAGTTTTCAAATTGAACGAAGATGACGAAAATTGATTGTACACTGATCATTTGCTAACTGCAAAATAGCTTGAGAGGACAAAAGAAGACATGGTTCCGGAGAAGAAAACACCTTTTAGATTCTAGTTAAAATTTAGGACGTGTAATGATGGAGGCTGTAGAAAATAGCTTACATTCCAAATTTGGGTAAATATCTCCGAAATTGCAGAAGTTTCAAAGAAAAAACCAATTTTTTCCGGAAATTTCAACACCCTGTAGCTCCGTAACGAAGCTTTCGCGGACCTATGTTTATATGAACTTTTTTCTTGAAATTTGCACGTAGATTTACCCCCTCAAATTGTGACATACTATTATGTAAAACCCTGTATAAATAATAAAAAAATAAATAAATGTCTCAAATTTTTGCAAGGAAAGACAACAATACCACCACTTCAAAGAATATTATATCATATCTATCATCATATTTTGGTATTGTTGAATGGTCTTAGGCTCATTCAAATGTTTCAAATATGAAACAAGGATATAACTATAAATTGAAGTGAAAAATTCGAATATTTCTAGAAATTCGATCAAAGTTGCCCAAACTTTCGAATATCTTCGAAACCGTTGAAAATAGGTACCATTCGGAAAGTATTAGAATAAACCACCTCCTTCCTCTACCCTTTCGATATGAAAATATCGTAAAATAAGATTTGAATATGCCCTAACTTTAAAAATCGTTTTCGAACACCCTGTGTAACATAAATCAACAAAATGTTTCATATGTTCAAGCAACAATAATTACTATCACATTAGTTGTACATCTGAACTTTTGAAATCAATATTAATGGCTCAAATTTTTCTTTAAAAGTTCCCAAATTTTTAAAAATGCCGAATATTTTGGAAACTATTTAGTATAGGTATGGGGAATTTCGAACAAACTCACCCTCATTTTTTCTCACAAAGTCAAATAAAGAATTTGAATTTGGGAGGCTTTTACTTGGTAAAATTCCATTATCAATAATAAAAAACAAGTACTGTGTTTTAAGGAATTTTACTTAATAATTGCGATTCGTAACGCGTTTCACTACACCGTAGCTTCTTCAGACGAATGATTATGCAGAAAAATGTAAATGAGAATATAACTATAAATGTTCTTGAGTAATTAAAAGCTTATTGGTTACTCCTCTTAAGTGGTTATTTATGACAGGTATATCCAATAAAATTAAGGAATAGATTGCTCCTGAAAAGATTCAATAGAGGTGAAGGGCTTAAATCGACTTGTTCATTGATGAGTCTACCTGAGTGTTTGTATTTATTTATTTCTAAAGTTTCCCAAAGATCTACCTTCCAATATTTATTATCTGTATGCAAAATTTCAAACTGTGGGTCGAAAGAATGATTATTTTCTAAGAGACGATTCGCGTAATTTGAATCTGATTTTTATTTGAAAAACTGCGTTTATGTTCCGATATTCTAATATTAAAATTTCTATGTGTTCTACCAATGTAGAAGTTATCACAGTCATTGCAATTCAATTTATAAACACCTGATTTATTGTTTTTACCTGGTTTGGTTTTATTATTTTTATATATTTGCCTAAATTATTATTAGTTTGGAAAGCTATGTTGAAATTATTGCTACTTAAGAATGATTTCAGTTTCTCACTTGTAATGCCAACGTAGGTTAAGGTGTTGAATTTTTGTTTCAATTTATCGACAGGGTAAACTTCATTCAATGCGATTCTACTTTGTTTTTATTTAAAATATTATTTATTAGTTTGGGATTGTAACCATTATTTTTGGCTATTTGTTTAATCAAATTTAGTTCTTTGTTGAAATTTTCTGGTGATAGCGGGATGTTAATCAATCTATGAATAAAACTATTGAATGCTGACATTTTATGTTGATATGGATGACACGACGAGTTATGTATTATAATATCTGTATGTGACGGCTTATGGTAAATTTCGAAAACATGTTTTCCATTTTCATTCGAAATTGTTACGTCTAAGAAATTTATCGAATTATTGCTTTCTATTTCGGTTGTGAATGCAATTTTGGATGTAATGAATTTATATGATTTTCGAAAATTTTTAACTGTCTATCTGTTCCTGTGAAACAAATGTCGCTATGTAGACGATATCATTATTTGCTTCACAGGAACAGATAGACAGTTAAAATTTTCGAAAATCATATAAAATCTATTCCTTAATTTTATTGGATATACCTGTCATAAATAACCACTTAAGAAGAAGCAACCCAATAAGCTTTTAATTACTCAAGAACATTTATAGTTATATTCTCATTTACATTTTCTGCATAATCATTCGTCTGAAGAAGCTACGGTGTAGTGAAACACGTTACGAATCGCAATTATTAAGTAAAATTCCTTAAAACACAGTACTTGTTTTTATTATCAAATAAAGAACAAAATATAGGGTGTCCTGTTCAAGAAAACGACACTTCAGTATGTATCTTTATTATGGAACATCCTGTATAGTTTAAGATATTTTAAGTTTGTAGTCACTTCAGCACTACATATCACTGGGCAAAAAAAATTCTAAATCGGCTGTGAAACATGCCTAATCATCCGTCTCGAATGTAGTAAGCCACCCGGTATATATTATAATAAGTATAAATTAAGGATATGCGCAGAGATGAACATACAGATTGTACACCTGTAATTTACTTGATACCGAGACGGGCACTTTTCAAATCCTTATACCTGGTACCTGGCACAAGATTGGCACCACGGACCAAAATACCCAAAATAATAGAGAATTATCTGGGTTTTTTCTGATGCAAAACAAAACATTGGATATTCTTTTCGTCACTCGGCGGCCACCATTGCAGTAGATTCTTTCATTTTAAAAGGGCAAACTGGTTGAAAATCTTCTTTATTAACTGAAGGTTATGTTAATGAGTTATTGTAAACGAAATTGATTCATTATCAAAAATTGGGGATGCATGAAAAAATCTTGGCACCCAACAAACATAAGTACCCCAGTTTTATACTAATGTTGACGTGTGAATATTCCTAGACCATCCTCAAAGAGTTAAACAATTATACTATAACAATCCTTCACAAAAAAGTTGTATTGTTTTGAAATGAAAACTTGAAATTGTGAGTCAACTATTATGTAACCTCATGATCGTAGGGGAGGTATACCAGAATCTCTTGTAGAATGTGGTATATTGCATAAATCGTTGGATGTTAACCCGCTCGAACACAAACTCCTACTTGTTCTGCATATGCCACTTTCTGCGCTTGTTCCTTAGTAGGTGAAAGCGGGGGAATTACGCACACCTATGAAAAAGAATCGGTAAAATTTATCTGAGCGTAGAAAAATCTTCAAAATTTTTCCAGGTAAGGATACATATTCCCTTCATTTGTTACACTACTAAAGAAAAAATTACAGCTAACGATATAAAAAATACAAAGCATAATTCATGAGTACCCGAATATGCGGAATTACCCCACATGTTGGGTAATACCGCGCGGGCCATGGGGTAATTCTGCGCAGATGAGAAAAATTTGAAACGACCACAAAATATAAATTTTTATTAAGAGAAAGTAGAAATATAAATTTTCTAAAAGAGACAACTGAAAAAGGAATTATGCTTGAAATAATGTTTTTAACGTTAAGTCATTTTCAATTTTTTTTGTCCAAATTTCAGAAACAGATCGCTTGTGTAGTTGACTGCTGATTCCCAAGCACAACATTCTGCGTGAGACCAAAATGAACAGATAACACAGCGATACCAAATTTCCTTATCACGTTCGAACTGACCACAAACGATGCAAACATCTAAATCATGGGATCGATCAGCATCAGTATCATCGAGTTCATCATCGTCACATAATTGACTTTCATCACAACTTTCGGATTCCGAATCATCAAATTGAAGTACACTCGGTTTTTCCACTCTTTCAGCATTTTTCTTTCCATTATTTTCCTTTTTTATTTCTTCAGATTTCTTTTCTCCTGTTTTTTCTATAATACCGATTTCAAAGGTGTAGATGTAAATATCTCAGAATGTTGCTTTGCACGTGATTTGTTAGTTTGATTTGTTTTCGATATTGGAACTGGTACTAGAGTTTCTATGGGCACATCTAATCCTTGATTTGTTTCCGATGATCCAGGTATTAAATCAACTGGAGTTTCAATATTGACTTTCGTTTCGTTCAAATCGATAGGTATTTCGATCGCTGTAGAATCAGAAGGTTCATTTGGACCAAAGTCATTTTCAGAAAATTTATTCGGTTCAAAGGGCCATATTCCTGCAGTACGAAAGCCAGATATGCCTTTATCCATTATTGCAACTTTCACATATGCTTTATCAAAATTAGCAGCAAGATCATAATGGGTAATTTTTCATGGCCATGAGATATAAGTCACATTCTCGGTTTAAAGAATTTTTAAGTGTCCCGAAAAAGGTTAAGTCGAGTGGTTCCAACTTGTCGGATATATGGGGAGGTAGGGATACCATAACAATGCCATGACTTCTGCAAAAATTATGTTTATCTAAGGAAATATGGCTCCCATGATTATCCAAGATAGGAAGCACGGGATCATCCTCCGTGGCTTTTACGTGAAGTTGAAAATGTTGCATCCACTCAAAAAACATCTCTTCGTTAATCCAGCAATTTTTGAGCATCTGTATATTGCCCCAACTAGTCCATTTCTCGACAACTGGGCATTCATACGAGCCCTCGGAGATTTAAACATCGGTTGGATGAACTGCCCTACTGCACTAACAGCACAGACCACTGTTACATTTTTCCCTCTCTCCCAAGAGATAACAGCCTACCTGCTTCTGTCCTATTGGCGCCAAAATTTTTGCTGGCTTCTGTCAAGATTCCCGTTTCGTCAAAGTTAAACTTTCGCCCTTCACGGAATTTAAGCTTTTCAATAATTAAAAATCTATCAACCTCAGGCTTATTGAATGCAGCAATACGATTCTGGCTGGTGCCTCCAGGTTTTTGGAGACTGATTTGTGGATTACGTTTGAAAAAAACATCAAGCCAATCTTGACCAGCCATTTTCTCTCATGGCTGAAACGGTGTTTCATTTTGTTCATTTCAGCAAACCCGTATGCTAAGCGCCTTAATTCAGTTGGCGTAATTCCAAAAAAAACATTATCTAATTTTATGACATGATTAGCTATAGCGTTCTCTTGATCCTCATTGTAAACAAGCTTCCTTTCCATTCGCAATTTGTTACTCTGATTCGCTTTCAATTTGTCCCGAAGGGTGCTTTCTGGAATATTCAAAGAACGACCTACCTACCTCACTTATTATATTTGAATGTAAATAGCAGGCTAATTATTTAGATATAACAAGTGAAATCTCTATGTGAAATGTATATAAAACACAATTAATATTGAACACTTACCTCTTATTTGAGTTTGAATCGAAATTACTTGGAAACAATGGAAAACACACCATTCACCATAACATATAAACACGTTGTGCAATTCAGCCAACCAGAGTTTACTAGATGGCACCACAAGTCTGGAGCTTAAAAAACTATTCGGTGGCTGCGATAAGATTGTACGCGGTATTACCCAAGGCACGGGATTCCCCCGCTTTCCCCTATACTATTTCATGAACAACATTTTCTATTTGCTATGAGAAAATTATTTAAATTTCAGTATTTGCCATATCTCCAAAACGGTGAAGGATACAGGAAAATTGTTTTACTTTTTCACGTTTCTAAAACAATCTATTCGTGAACCCTCAGACTGTTTATCGCTTTCTTTTCAAGATTAAGTGAAATCGCTAAAATCAAGTAATTCGGACACCCTGTACAATAGACTCTAAGAGTTGCAGTACATGGCAAGGCCAACTAATCTTATCGCTATAGCCGTAAACGATAATTTTTCAAATATGATTTTTCCGAATTCTTTTTCTTTCTTCTACTATTTTTGCTTATTGTTACCTTGTATATTTTCATCTTCAGCATTAATTTCACTTTCTGGACTCTGTATTTCACTATAATCTGTTTCTTCCTCTTTTATATCAGCTATTTCAGCAATTTGTTCATTTGTACTTTGTTCTAACTCTAAGATATTTGAATGATTTTCCCTCTATTTTCTTCAGAAATCTCTTTTGACTCCTATCAAAACACAACGAACATTTAGATAATAAAAATAACTACTATCAATATGTTTCACCTGTTTTGTAGGTTCTGATTTTTCCTTTTTCACTTGCTTTTTAATTATAACTTTGTATTGGTTAGCCTAAAATTTAAACTGGTAAAATTTGACACTCTAATTGTTTTTTCTTTCACCTTTGGGATTGTTGCATCGTGTTTAAGTCTAGGCGGTGGATTCTTTGGTTTCTGTAGGAAGGTTGACCATTTTTTTCCTTTCAAAGAAGTCGAATATAACGGAGATTGTTCATATTTATTTGGATTTATGATTTTAATGTCCTGATTTATTCTGGGCTCTATTATCATGGTTTCTCCAAATTCTCTGAAAAATTCTACTTTATTCGATGCACATTAAGGTGTACAACAAACATACCGTTTAAATCCTAGAATTTCGTCTTCTGTAAAAAAAATTTCAATAAGACTCGCTTTTATTGAATTTGAACATATCAAATTCGGGATAACTACAACGACAATTTCTCTAGATGAAAATGTTCAACAGAAACCCTAAGTACGAGTTACCATTCATATTTTCTTGTAGTTGATGAGGTTGATAATAGGAAATCAAACTATGTATTATACACTGTGACAAAAAAGTATCCAGAAATTTAAAATAGAACGCAAAAATCTTAATCTACTTCGATATTTATTCAATCTCCTTCAAAATATGCTGGATTTGAAGCGATACACATTGTTTATAGGCGCTCTCAGGGCACCTTAGCGAATTTTTTTTGTTGACGTCTATGGAATCAAATCTGGTTCCCCGGAGTGGCAATTTCAGTCTGGAGAACAGAAAAAAGTCACACAGAGCTAAATCAGGCGAATAAGGCGGCTTCTCTATGGTATTTATCGAGTGTTCGGTCTTAAAGTCATCAATAACCGTGACTCGATGAGAGGGTGCTTTATCGTCATGCAAAAGCCTCGAATTGTTTTGCCACAAACCCGGCTGTTTACGGCGCATATTTTTCACTCAAAACGGTTAAATGGAAGTCCTTGACCGTTTGAGCTTGCGGAATGAATTCATGATGAACCACACAACGAATATCGAAGAAAATAATCAGCTTCGTCTTGAATTACGAACGACTTTGGTGAGGTTTTTTCGGTTCTGGTTCATTTTTCTCATCCATTCTGATGATTGTTGGCTGGTTAGTGTGTCGTATCAATAGACCCATGTCTCGCCACCAGTTATGATCCGTTACATGAACGTGGAATTAGAATTCGCACGATGCAGCATGTTTGCAGCTTCCTGCATTCGGTACTGTTTTTGAAGAAAATTCAGCTCTATCGGAACGAACCGAGCGTAGACGCGCCGCATGCCCAATTGGTTGACCAAAATCAAACGAGCGGTTTTACGAGAGATCACGAGATATCTCTGATACTGGCATAGCGATTTTCGAGCACCATTTCCTTGATATTTTGGAAGTTACCGTCGGTTGAAGAGGTCGAAGGTTGTCCTGGACGAGGAAAATCTTCGACGATCTCCCGACCGTCTTTAGAGTTGTAATACTGTTCTGTAATTTTGATGGTGTAGGTGATATGTTTGAGTTCAGTCCAAGATTGCATGTTATATGTAGGTCAATTTTGAATTATATTACCCAATATTTCATCTTTATAATTTCACTGTGGATAAATGGTTTTTGTTATGAACTTTTACTAAGCTCTGTTTGCATTAAGTTTTCAAATGAGTTGTACCGTATATTACAGTGTGCACATGTAAAACATATGTGCGCATATAAATTAATAAATAAATATATAAATAAAAAGTAGCTTTCAAAATCCACATTAAACTCTCCCAAGAATTTTTCAATAGTAAAGATAAAACAGATTTGACAACACTGGATTTTACAAGTTGTCCTGTATGGATTGTGAAGGCGTTTATATAGAACAGACTGGTCGTTCATTGAAAACTAGATACAAAGAGCATGAATCATTACAATAACTAGAGAACCGACGAATCTTCTTTCGCTTCACATTGTATCGAAAATGACCATTTGTATATACCGGTTTATAAGTATGAATTTCATCTTTAGTTCAATACTTGTTGTCAGCTAGAGATGGTCGATAAACCGAAATTGCAATCTTGAATTTAAATAAACTCTTCTGATAGTATAATACATAATTCAATGTCTTATCATCAAACCAAATTGAAGAATACCGTTGAATGAATCTGAATCAATCGTCTCTACGTACCTAGCTACCTAACGAAATGATTACCTTGATTGGAACACCCTGTATAGACCCTTAACACGAAGCGTTGACCAAATTCGTTCATCAAAAGATCTTTCAAAGAGGAGTCACATGATACTCTCGAGTTTGGTTTTACTGAAGGTAGGAGGTTGATTTCTACACTCTCAAATCAATTTGCTAAAACACCTTCAATACTGGTATCAATATGTACTCACATTTATTCAAAATACATAGGCTTCAAAGGGTTGTTTAAATATTATATGATAACATCTTTTCGTAATTGGAATTATTGAAAATATTAACGATTCATATAGATTATTGAAAATATATAATAGGGTATGGCAAGAAGAACAAATCCCGGAAGACTGGCAGATTTCAATGATAATCCCAATTTACAAATCAGGTGACAAACATTAATGTAGCAACTACAATCACGTTATTTTATAGACGGCTATGAAAATATATAAACAAATAATAGATATGAAACTGAGGCCAATTATTGAAAGAACATTGGGAGAGACACAAAGTGGATTTCGAAAAGGAAGAAGTCTTCAAGATCATATATTCAAAGATATTGATGGAAGAATCTAACAGGATGAAAAAGAAAATATACCTAGCGTTCATGGACATGGAAAAGCTTTTGATAGGGTGCCTAGACGAAGATTATGGAAAATACTACGTAGAAGAGGAATCAAAGCAAAAATTATAAGACTGATAATAAATAAATATGACAGTAATTGATAGCCTGAACTACGTGATAGTTGATATTCATAATGAATAATGAAATAAAACAAGTTACTATGTTTTAACTATCACTAATTTATTGATGTAAAGAATGACCAAATTTATGTCTCTAACATATTTTGGGAAGACGTCAGAACAGGTTGCGAGAGTTTTGTCTGATAGTAAAAAAGTTCACATTGCATTCAAACCAATTAGCAAATTGTCAGGCCTGCTTTTCAACACTAAAGATAAAACAGATGAATTCGAAAAATCAGGAATATACCAATAAACATGTTCTGAGTGCAATTCCTTTTATATAGGTCAAACAGGACGTTCTTTCAAGGCTAGATACAAAGAACATTTCCGGTCATTCCTACATCAGAAATATGATTCAGCTTTAGCAGCACATTGTCTGAATGAATGTCAGCCTTTTCCAGAACTTCAACCGCTAAAAATTCTTCATTCCTTTTGAATTGTGGAGGCCGTTACTTGATGTAGATCCATGATATAAATGAGATAAAAACACAAGGTTTAACTTTAATCTACACTTTATTTGATTGTCCGAATGTTTGTATCTATTTATTTCTAATGCTTCTAGGAGATCTTATTTTGAACTTTTGATTTTATATGTAATATGTCAAAGTTTTTATTAAATGAATGGTTTTCTTTTATTAGGTGGTTTGAATAATTTGAATCAGATTTATTTTTATCGAAGCTACGTTTATGTTCAGATGTTCTTATGCCAAAACTCCTATAGGTCCTACCGATATAAATTTTATCACAAGAACCGCAATTGAGTTTATAGATTCCTGATTTACTTGATTTTCAACACGAGATTTATTACTTTTAATATGTTTACCTAAGTTATTAGAAGTTTTGAAAGTTATTACAAATATTAAATCCTTTCTCGTCAAACAAAATCTTAATATAACTTTCAAAACTTCTAATAACTTAGGTAAACATATTAAAATAATAAATCTCGTGTTGAAAAATCAAGTAAATCAGGAATCTATAAACTCAATTGCGGTTCTTGTGATAAAATTTATATCGGTAGGACCTATAGGAGTTTTGGCATAAGAACATCTGAACATAAACGTAGCTTCGATAAAAATAAATCTGATTCAAATTATTCAAACCACCTAATAAAAGAAAACCATTCATTCAATAAAACTTTGACATATTACATATAAAATCGAAAAGTTCAAAATTAGATCTCCTAGAAGCATTAGAAATAAATAGATACAAACATTCGGACAAGCTTTTGAATGAACAGGTAGATGTGAATTACTCACCCCTACTTAACTTGTTTAATTAGTTTTTATTACCTTTCATACTAACTGTACAATGGCTCGGTGTGGATTTTCCTGTTATTCATCCAACTTGTTCTACGATTTGTTTATAATACCATACTCTTCATTCTGTTTTTCATTCTTGATAAAGCTGCTGTGTCTGCGAAACGTCGTCGAATTTTTTCAAATAAAGTGTAGATTAAAGTTAAACCTTGTGTTTTTTATCTCATTTATTCTTCATTCCAATGATAAATCTCATAAACTCAATTTCTTTGAATCGATGGAAATTTTCAAGGCATCTAGGGTAGAAAGAGTTAAGCTCCTTAAAGACCAGGTAGACTTAATTACCTACCAATCACCATTATTCAAGTTACTGTGACCGCTACTAGCATTTTATTGATGGTATTTTCTGTATTGTACATGAGTATTCAGTTTTCATTAGCTTGTTGTTGATAATGGACGTATGTCCGAAACCGGTCTAACCAATGTAAAAATTTTGTCATTCTTTCCATCAATAAATTAGTTATAGTTGAAACATTGTAAACTTGTTTTATTTTATTATTCATTATATATGAAAGTAATAGAAATTGCATTATAAGCGGAAACAGGAGATCGAAGAATTTCAAGACAACGGGAAGGGACTTAGATAGGGGATGGGCTTAGTCCTCTGTTGTTTATAATCTTTATGGATGAAATGATAAGAAATTGCTCAACAGAAGTGAGGAAAATCCAGATTGCAAATAGAAACTTACAGCAAGTAAAAGTATCAGAAGGGCATACGCGAATGATATAATGATAATAGCCAGCAATGAAAAAATTCTCCAGAAAAACTTGAATATATGGAACAGAGAATTAGAGAAGAGTGGTATGAAAATGAACAGAGAAAAAACCAAGGTAACGGTGATTGAAACAGAAATGGAAGACATAGATATACAGATAGACAGGACAAAAACAGAACAAGTGAAAAATTATAAGTACTTAGGAGTTGAACTCGAAGAATCAGGAAAGCAAGATGCTGAAATCAATGATAGAATCGAAAAGACCATGAAGGAATATTATGCTATCAGCAACAATTTCATAAATGAGAAAGAAGTGTCAAGAGCAACAAAAATGAAAGTATTCACATCTATCAATAGGCCAATACTGACATTTGAATGTGAGTCATGGGTTCTAGATAAAAACCTAAAAAGTAAAATTCAAGCTGTCGAAATGAAATATCTTAGGAGGGTAAGGGGAGTCACAAAGGGAGATAAGCTAAAGAACATTGACATACGAAAGGAATCAGGAATTGAATCAACTTTGTAATTTATAGATTTATAGAGAAAAGGCAGCTCAGCTGATGGGGACACCTTCAGAGAATGGATTATACACGGCAAATCAAACGTATATGGGAGACAAAAACTAACGGAAAGATGACAAGAGGTAGACCACGACAAACTTGGGATGGAGTAATAGCGGAAATATTGGGACAACAGGGCAAAAATTGGACAGTGGCTAAAAAAATCGCAAGACAGAAGATTGAATGGAGAAATTTCATAAATAAACAATATTGTTGATATATCGAATTGTCATGAAATGTTAATATATTGTAGACCCTACACCATTTCAGAAGGTGCACCATAAAGGGAGATTGAGGTAGCCTCGGGTATAACAATACGCCAGGAGGTTACCCGGGACCAAGTAAAAAGCCTCGAACTATACGCGCTGTACCCAATAGCCCTTCCTTCTGGGCGCTGAAGTTGGTGGGCCAAAGTGTTTTCAACCAAACGAGCGTGGACCAACCCGTTAACCGATGTGACAAGCGGCAGAATCGATCTAAGCCTGTACATCTCCTTCAGCTGAACTGCCAGGTTTTGGTATCTTGAGACCTTCTCGTTGTACGCCTTTTCAAGGTTCTCATCTAGGGGATTGGTCACGTCCAAAAGTACAGCGCGTTTTCCCTGCCAGTCGAAGAGGGCTATGTCTGGCCTATTATGCGCAATTCCTCTGTCAGTTACCAGAGTAGTGTCCCAGTAGAGTTTAACCTGACGATTTTCCAGGATTTCTGCAGGTAAGTATCTATAGTTCTCGTATCTTTTATCTACGAGGTTCAGTGCCAGTTCCAGGTGGAAGATTTTCGCCAAGTTATTATGCCGTTGTAAGTAAGCTTTGGAGGAAAGTATTGGACAACCCGATGTGATATGCTACACCGTTTCCACGTGTTTTCTACACTTCCGGCATTGGTCTGAGGGTAAGTTCTTGTTTGCTATATGTTTAAGGTATGATCTGCTTGGTACTACCTGGTCTTGAATTACCAGGATTCGGCCCTCAGTCTCGGGGAACAGGTAACTAGCTTAAAGATAATTCAGAGACTCCACCTTATTAACTTCATCGGTTCTCAGGTGTGCAAGATATCGGCCATGTAAGGCTTTAGATTTCCAGTCCGGAACAAGCTGTTCCTGGGTTGTGGTTTCTGGAGCATTTTCGGGATCCGCAAGGGGGCTCAGAGTATCTCCCTGGAAAATTCCGCAGTTGATTTTCATTTCCTTGGTTGACAATTCCTCTTTTTCCGTGCGTATTTTTATAGTGGTTCTCCTCGACTTCATTAGATGTTCCAGGAGTCTGATCACAGGATCCAAAACTCCATACGTACGCAAGACCTCAACGAGCCACTTGTGTGGTACAGAGTCATATGCCTTTTTATAATCTATCCAGGCCAGTAATATGCTACGTAATTTCTTACAAGCTTGTTTCATTATGACACAATCCATCACAAGGAGCTCCTTACATCCCATGGTACCATCGCGACAGCCCCCCTGTTCCGGAGCTAAAATGTTATGCTTCTTCGCGTATCTGTTCAGGTGTAGCGTTATTATACCAGTGAGGATTTTGTAAATTAATGGAGACATGTTATAGGTCTGTAGTTCTAAGGGTCCTGAGTGTCGCTTCCTTTTGGGATCATTGTGGTCACGCCCAGGGTAAAGTGGTCCGGAATCAGAACTGGGTTATCAAGGGCTTCTTGAAAGAGGATGGCCAGTTTGGGGTGTAGGCTACCAAAATACTTCCACCAGTAGTTATAAATTCTATCTGGCCCTGGTGGAGCCCAATTATTCGTGTTCCGCAGTACCCTAGTTACATCTTCGCCTGTTATGGTTATGTTATCCATCGTTACGTTAGGTTTCTTTTGCTAGATTTCCTTCAGTCAGTACGCCTCAGAATCGTAGGACACATCAGGGGACCAGATGCTACTCCAGAATTTTTTAATTTCATCAGAACTGGGGGGGGGGGCCTGATTTTCTGTTACTTCCAACTCTCGAAAGAATTGTTTTCGATTTGTATGATAGATTTTATTAATCCCTTGGTCTCTTAGTTCTTTCATTATACCTTCTGATTCTGTTTCCTAATGCTTTTAGTTTTTGTTTCAGGTTGTCGAGCACAGTGGTGATTCTTTATCTGAAGTTCACGTCCTTGGGTCTGAGCGAAAACTGGGAGGCAATCTCCCTGACTGACTTGAGGAGTCTCTGAGATGGTTCAGCTGTGTTGAAGTAAGTATGAAGTACACCAACTTTCTTCCAGATATTAACGATCTTTCCTTTCAGGCGAGTGCTCCATACCGGTTCGTTTTTCAGTCCAGTAGGGGACTTCTGGGTCTTAATTTGCACTCCACTTACCGCACAGACCGCAACAGCTCCCGCATAAACCAGATCTGCTGCCACTGCCAGGGACGTGGTATGCTCAAGCTTCTTCGCTAGAACCGCGTCCATTTCAGTAGATTTTGCGAATATCTTAGTTTTGGTACAGGAGATCTCAGGTCCGGTCTCAGTGAGGCATATCGCTAGAGATATCCTAGTTAGGGCATCTTCGATCGATTTCTCTCGATTCTGATGTCTGCTCTTCATTCTCCTCCTTCTCACGTTACCCACCGTGCTTCTCCTACCCAGACTACGTCGCTCCTCCCTTGAAATCTCCACCAGAGGTCTTGTTGTTCTTTTGGCTATGTATAGCTCTCGATCTGGGTGTGCGCCATTCCAATACTCAGTGAGTAGTTCTTGATAAATTTTGTCCGAGCGGTTTACAGGGTCCATTGCGATGTAATGCATGCGCATGAGTGCTATATTATCATCATTTGACCATCGCATGTGTCCATCCGGTCTTCGTAGGTTTAAAGCGGGGCAGGCATCTGCTTCACCTAAGCTGTTTCTACTATCTCTTGTCCGAGAATCAGGTTCCGACCTTTCTTCTCGGGATGTCGCGCCGTTTGCACCACGATTCATTCTTCTTTTCGTAGGTTGATATATATATATATATATATATATATATATATATATATATATATATATATATATATATATATATTATATATTAGATTATTTAAATACCTTTCTAACGATATACCATTCGTCCCATACTCCTTATGATGATTTTGTAGATAGGGGATGATGTGGTTCGGGGTTAACCATTGAACCTAAAATCGACGTTTTAGCGTTTTCCGCTGACACGGCGTTCTTCTGAGTTAGATAGGAGATCGAATTCGTTGGAACACCCAGTACACATTAGGTAGCTCAACAATAAAAATAGTTTCCCAACAAAATTACGAATATATTGCTTTTTTTATCATCCAATAAGGAAAATTCTCCGAGATGAATATTGTAGGTAGGAAGTGGTCAGATCATAGATTTTCATTTTTCAATTTTCGAACTGAAAACTGGCGTAGCCCAGTCATTGCTGATTCAGCAGTTTTGCATTTCTGAAGGTCGGAAACAAGTATTGAAGAAGACACAATGTTGAGAAACGCATTATGCGAATCAAATCAGAATGAAAAGCAGGTGATTTGTTTTTATACCGGATCTTTATAAAACATTCATTTATTTTGATGAAAAACAACGGTTCTATGAACTCAGAACGGGTTGAATACACAGAAGATCAAGTTTACAACATTTCTGCATATTAAATATTTTCTAGAAATAATTTCAACCACCTCTTCTTGAATAACATGTTAAATGTTCGAGAAAATAATATGTTTATATTCGGCGATTTCCAGAAAACCTGAACTCAAATATTCACATTTTATATCATTGAGTCATTTTTTGAATTTTTGTAGCTTATTCACAATAACATTCAAAACAAGATTGTCTTTGAATACAGGTCCAAAAATTATTGATTATCAACATCTTGTTGTTTATTTCCACTTTTTAAGAGTTGAATTGAAGGGGTAAAGCTAAACTGGTCAACATTTGAAATGCCTCCCTAAAAATTGCGCAAAATTCAGAATTCGGTAACTTCATGATTACTCGTTGCTTCAACATGTTTTTCTCAACAAGCAATATATACAGGGTGTACCAGAATAAGGTACCAAAGTCTCGGAATATGATAGATCTCGTCGAAATAATTCCACAACTTCATATAAAATTTTTTCCTAAAATGCATCCCTGCTGAGATATTTACCCCTAAATTTTAAAGAATAAATTGTTTTTTCACGATAAAATCTTTGTCTTTAAACGAAATTTTCTGAATTTCAAGACATTGTTAAAAAAATAGTATTTTATAAGGTGTAGTTTTTGTTTTTTCAATTTCGTCCCATATGCGCTTGGGTGAACTACCCCTATAACACTTTTTACCCTCTAAGTTTTTGGGGGTAAAGTGTTTTCAAATCTAATGAAATTTTAAGATTCTTTAAAGTTTTTTAAGTAAAAAAGCTAACTTTGTTAGATCTCGAAAAAATGAAGTAAAGAAACAACCGGTTCTAATAGCCAACGATATTTTTAGTGAAAATATTTTTGTTTATTTCATTTATAATTTATTTTAATTATTCAAACCTCACTACATAGAGACTATTTACATTATTTGTTTGAATTGATAATCACTAACTTTTATGCAAGATCTAGCTATTGAAGCAAGAGATCTTTGTATTTTAATATAAATTCGAAGATTGTTTTTATCTCAGAATAATGAGTTATTGTCTTATGCAGCATATCTCTATTTATTCTCTAACCATTAAGCTAAAATGTGGTGGAGGACCATCGTGCCTTAACCACATAAAGTGTCATATTGAAAAAGTTAATCATATCTTGCGAAATATTACCCTTTTTTCTAAATCGGCGATATTCTGAAAAAAGCAATCGTCATTCCTATTCATAAAAAGGATGATGTACACGATATCATGAACTATAGACCTATATCTATCTTAAGTGTCTTTTCCAAGGTTTTTGAAAGAATAGTGTTTGATAGAATGATGAAGTACCTAGATAAATTTCAAATACTTGATACTGCACAACATGGTTTCAGAACCGGCCGCTCGACTCAAACTGGAGCATTGCAGTTCGTGGAGTTCGTCTATCGTTGCCTTGATAATGGTCAATATGTTGCTGGATTGTTCTTTGACTTGTCTAAAGCGTTTGATAGTCTTGCTATCCAGTTTATATTGGATAAATGTTATAATCTTGGATTCAGAGGCGTGTTCTTGAACTGGATTCGTAGTTATCTGGAGGACAGAACTGCCTCAATCAGGGTTCACGACTCGTCTCAAATGAACAGTACTGTAAATTAGAGTACCCCAGGGTTCTGTCTTGGGCCACTTCTATTTCTGTTATTCATCAACGATCTGCCACCAAATTTGAAAAAATATTCTACAGAAAATCTAATATGCGCAATTTATTATCAAAAATAATCTGGTTGATACTGTTCGCTGATGACTCTTCCATAGCTATTACTGCTGAGACTCTTGAGGAGCTTCAAAAGTTATGCGAGCTGCTGGTGGAGAGTTTCGTAGAATGGTGCCATTTTAATGCTATTATGATCAATGTCAACAAGATGGAATGCATTCACTTCACTCTGTCGTCTTGTGATCAGGGTAGCATAACAATAAGGTATTTAGATACAGTCATCTCTTCGAAAGACACCACTAAATTCCTCGGCGTTCACATCGATAGGAATCTGAAGTGGAGTGCACATATCGATGCGATTTGTAAGAGGCTGAATAGTTCCTTTTATGCCCTAAATAGAATCAAGAGTTCACTACCTCTAAGTTCCCTTGTGAACGTTTGTTACAGTTTGGTATATAGTCACCTGTCCTATAATATCTTACTGTGGGGAAATTCCTCAGACGTAGGTAGAGTTTTCATCATCCAGAAAAGAATTCTGCGAATGATGTTCGATACAGCTCCACAATCTTCATGTAGACCGTTGTTCCTGAAGAATGGTATCCTCACATTGGCGTCTATTTTCATTTTGAGATGCCTCGTTTATATTAAAGAGAATGAAAGTAACATGACTAAACTTTCTAACTTTCATTCCCACAATACTAGAAATAAGGAAACATTATGTATCTCTAAACACAGAACTTCTAGATTTGAAATGTCGCCCTGTACCAGGGTATCAGATTGTTCAATCATCTTCCACGGCATATACAGGGTCTAAGTGTAAATAGATTTAAGGTAGCAGTTAAGAATTTACTTTTAGCAAAATGTTTTTATACTGTGGATGAGTTTCTATGTGTTGATTTAGATAATGTCTAAATGTCTTTTCTATTGACCTGTCCTATACATACTTGTGATGTCTTAAGGGATCAATAAATTATTATTATTATTTTATTATCGTGGACTTATGCACTATCTCAGCTGTTAGCTGGATATAATTTACCTTTCCCAGATTCAGCAATCAAAGGGAATCGGCTCGATTACAATAAACTTGACATAAATTTCCTAACTATCCTACATGTATTAAGAATTACAGCTTTTTGCATTTCTATATAGGTATTCTTATGCAATTCTAATTTCTTAAGGCTATCATGCAAAGTTTTGGGTATTAACCCAGTGGAGGATACGATGACAGGAACAATATCTATTTTCTCGAGGTGCCACATCTGCTTGATCTCAATAGCAAGGTCTGTGTATTTGGACTTTTTCTCCTGGAACTTATTCAGCACGTTGTTATTATTCGGTATGGCGACATCCACCAGCATTGCTGTTTTGGCTCTCTTATCATACACCACTATGTCCGGCCTATTATTCGTCACCATTCTGTCAGTGATAATAGGCCTATCGTAGTATAATCTGATAGAGTCATTTTCCATATCTTATTATTATTATTATTACACATTCACAAAAATATGCCAATTAGATATCACACTAGGCACAGACAAAATCATAGATGAAAAACTTTATTATTGTTTTGATTTTTGACAGCTCACCAGAAGAAAGCATTTTTGAAACGGTTGGAGCCTTCTACTAGTACTCGAGAATTATGAACCCAATTTAATTCATGTAAAAATACGGTGTACAGAATTTTAAGGAATCAATTGCTTCACCCTTACCATCTTCAAAAATTTCGATCGCTGTCTCCAGAGGACTTACCCGGAAGAGTACAATTTCGCAATTGGTTTTTACACCTACATGAACTAATGAGGCAGACTCTCGGAGAGATGACATAACAAAATCTCGAAATTTACATTTTTGGGCAGAAGAAAACCCTCATGCCATTGTTCAAAACCGACAACAACAGTTCCAAATAAATACTTGGGCCGAATATATTGGTCCGCATTTTGTTGGACCATTTGCGTTGCCTTCTTTTTAAACGGCGAAGTTATTTGGACTTTCTTTGAAATAACTTGGCAGAACTTTTGGGGATATTCCACAGGTCAGTCGGCAGAATATGTGGTTATTCAGATGGTACCCCACCACATTTTAGTTTAGCAGTTCATCTAAATGTGACCTATCCCAATCGATGGAAAAGACGAGGTGGACCTATCGCATGGCCACCAGACCTGAATCCTTTAGATTTTTACTTCTGGGGTCATCTAAAAAGTCAAATTTATGCTGTACCCAATAGGGATAGAGATATTCTGCATGAGAGAATAATTTATTATCCCAATCAGTGAAAAAACAATCTTCAAATTTTTATTAAAATACAAAGATCTCTTCTTTCGAGAGCTAGATCTTGCATAAGAGTGATTTCATCAGATCTTTTATATGAGGAAGCCAATGTGGCGAAATACGTTTCGAGTGTGTCAATAATACAACCTTCTCTATCAAAAAAACCTATTAATCACCTATATGTTCTCTATCTCGATGATCCAGATGATTCTGAACATATACATGAATAAGATTCCTTTCTTGAAACTTTGAAATTCAGTTTGTTACATCAAGCTTTTTTTTACGTCTCTATAAATCGAAGATCTGATTAGAATGAAGGATGAACACTCAATCTGATTCCACTTTCTGTTCATAAATCACTCACAGACTAGCTGTTTCTGACGTATCAGCGGTGAGTTTTTCCTAAAATTTTCGCTCCGCTCTTTCGAAACATATGGAAGATTACGTTCGTTTTCATTTTCCTGAGCTTTAGGGAACAGCGTGGAAGGATTAGCGTGTAATGGATCTATTCTACATACACCACTTTCCATCTATCATGTTTTAACTCACAACAAAATTGACATTATGTCATAATCAAAGTAATATTGCAATATTGTGTACCTTTCTCTTTCAATCGAATAAATTGACAAATTCAATATGAAAGAGTTCATTTTTGCTTGTTCAATTTTTGGGAAACCTCACATGCTTACGCCATGTTCACAAGGAAGTATCAGTTTCCTCAAAATTATTATTATTATTTCCATATAGAGAGGGTTGCTCATAAGCATACAATGAAATGATCGGATAATATTGAATTAAAATGAAAAAGAAAACTAAGAGTAGAAAATTAAGAATAAGTTGAGGATGTATAACTCTTCAAAATTGATTTGATATGATGCAGTTTTAGCGAAAAAAAACTTCTCAATCCAACCTACTTTATCAAATTATTTTTGTTCAAAATTGGAAAAAGTGCTACCTGCATTAATGGAGTTCTCGTCTTCTTCTATAATTTTGTCTTTTTTAGCTGCTTCTCGTAAAATTCTGGTTATTTCGGAATTATTATCTTCATCCTGTTAAACAGACTATTAATTCTACATTTTCATAACTTGTGTAATATACTCACATTAAGAGATGCCAGTATAAGATTTTCAAGATTCTCCCTGAAAAAGAATTAAATTAAAATTTCTTTTTTTGTTATTTCAACACAGATGAAGGGTGAATTGCTAGATCTGAAAGTAGCGCAGTTGCCTGAATTGTATGGGCATGCTAAGACAAGCTATATTTTATATAAACACAAGAAAACAATGATTTCTACTAGAATATATTAATAAATGCTCGACGCGTTTCGATACACAGTATCTTTGACAAGAGTGAATGGATACTACAAATATTTCTTAAGAACATATACACACAACCAAATTTTTATGAAATCACTCGGTATTTCACATTATTGGTTGTTTTTAACCATCTTTGACTACTTTGAAGTTTTTTGTTGTTAAAAAACTGGATAGTATAATAAGGAATGTTAAATTATCACCACATGTTCGGGATATTGTACTCAGTCGTCACTGAGGTTTGAAACTGTGAATTTCAAAATTTAAAAAAGCCTATCATAATTGAAATTTCTGGAAGCAACAGGCATCAGTGTATCAGTCGAAACGATATGTCAAAGACTTCGTTCAAGGAGTTTATACAACAGAAGACCCTTAAGAGTTCTAGAGCTAACAGACAACGAAAAATTAACAGACATAATTGGGGTATCGAATACCCAAATTGGAATATTGAGAATTGGCGAAATGTTCTTTTTTCAGATGAGACCAGAATTGGTGTTCGATCAGTTGACCGCCGGATTCGGGTTTTAAGGGGTCGTGGAAGACAAGCTTGACTCCGAGCAGCATGACAAATTCCGAAATACCAGGGGGTCTCCAGACCTAAATCCTATTGAACATATGGAATAATCTCAAAAGAAAAATCAAATCTCGCCAGATAATCATTTGTTGGAAGCAACTAGATAACATTTACTCCTATTTCATTTCCATATATCCATTAGTGATAATAAAGTGTTGTTCATTTGAAAATCATAATTCAATATATATATATATATATATATATATATATATTAATCTAAATGGTCCTTCAATAATATGAAAATTAATTATCAGTGAAATCGGAATCCGATATCACTGGATGATGTTGATATTCTTATTTCGAATTAGGTTCTGTATCACTTATTAAAAGTTTCAATTGTATATGTTTTAATACAAACACCTCAAAAAAGTCTAGGGAACACTTCTGAATATCGATATATCGTATCCAGAACGATCAATATGAATGATTTTTTTTAACAAATGAACACCTGCATCAATTTCTCACCAAATTATGTAGAGTACCGCAACAGATTTCAGTTTTTTCCATGAAAAACTAAAAATGCAGCAGATGCGACGCTGCTTTATAATCATTTCATATATTCAGTGTTTGAAATCAGTTAGTTGGCACTTTGTTTCTGTTGTAAGCACAAATAAAAGATTCAAGTTTTGGGGTTCGACCATGGAAAGACGACATTTGACTAGAGAAGAGATGCTACGAGCCATTGGCATGCTCCAAGCTGGGAGCTCACAACGGGAAGTATCCAGGGTTCTGGGAAGTAGCCCAAGTGTCATAACCCGTTTATGGTCGCATTTCAATGAAACAAGTAGCGTACAAGAACGCCATACAGGTCGTTTCAGGATTACTACAGTCGCTCAAGACCGATTTTTGGTTTTACAAGCCAGAAGAGATCGTACTACCACCGCATCTCAATTAGCTCAAGAGCTATCACGAGTTCATAATGTACAAATTTCCGACCAAACTGTGAGAAATCGACTGCACGAAGGTCAACTCCACTCCAGACGTCCTTTAAGACTTCCACAACTGACCCATGGAAATCGCGCTGCTCGTTTAGCTTGGTGCCAATAACACGTAAACTGGGATCAAGAGAGGTGGGCCACAGTTCTCTTCAATGATGAATCTAGATTTAGTTATTATCCCGATTTGGGAAGAATTCGAATATGGGGGGAACCTGGAAAGCAAAACCGTCTCCAGCATGCTCGAGAAGTTGTTAGACAGGGAGGCGGGTCAGTGATGTTTTGGGGAGGTATACGCCTTGGTGGAAGAACTGACCTCGTTTTCATACAGAACAACCTCACGGGAGATTCATACGCAAATGAGATAGTTTTACCTGTAGTGGTACCGTATCTCCAAACAATCAGTTAAAATCAACTCTTCCAACAAGATAATGCCCCTCCTCATCGTGCAAGAGTTGTCTTGAACGTTCTTGAAGGGAATGATATCGATCTTCTACCGTGGCCATCCTGCTTCCCAGATCTGAATCTCATCGAGCATGTGTGGGACACCCTAAAAAGAAATCTCCAGCGTCAAAACGTCTTCCATCATGAACAGGAGCTTCGATTAGCAGTTCAGGGGGCTTGGAATGACTAAGGCCAAAATGTAATAGACAATTTAATATTGAGCATGCCGCGACGATGCCAAAGTGTCATTAATACCAGAGGTGGACCTTCTGGGTACTGAAAAATATAAATGCTTCCATATCGTTTCGAAAATATTAGTTCACGATTTTTTTTTGTGTTTTACCAAATTTCGTCGTTTCACAATTTCAAATTTTTTTATAATAGGTGCTTTGGAGAAGTCAAATATTATTTTGTTTTCTTGAGAATACATTATATACAATAGATCTTAACAAAAACCGAAAGATTTCTATAAATTCGATTCATCAAATTCAAATTTTAAAGATATTGGTAAGTGTTCCCTAGACTTTTTGAGGTGTTTATATATATATATATATATATATATATATATATATATATATATATATATATATATATATATATATATATACTGAAGAGGTAATCCAATCAGAGCTATCTGTATTTAAATTAGTGTATATTAAACAAGTTTGATGAGGGTCAGTTATTTATGTCTAACTGATCATCATTAAGAATTTCCGGCGAATACCTAAATCTATTAATTTCAAATACTTCCAGAAGGTTGTTGTACCTCTATTCTCAGAATGGATTTCAAATTCTGAATTGAAGAATGACTATTTTCCCTAAGATGATTTGAATAATTCGAATCGGTTTTCCTCTTTTATGTCTTGTATCGTTTCAAAATAGGTACCTTGAAGTGGTTATTTGAGTTTTGGAAAAAGAAAAAGTTCGGGCGGAGCCATATCAGGTAAATACAGTGGTTGTTCGATGGTATTTTTGAGTTTGTCATCGGGAATTCATTCATAATGATAGCTTTGTTAGGTTGCATTCTACTGAAAACATCAGAATTGATAGATGGAATAAAATTAGCCTGTGAAAAAATACGGTATTGCTTTTATCTGCTTTGGCAATGACATTATTTTCATAAAAGCAGATAAAGGCAATACAGTTATAGCAATAAATTAACAAGATTATATTTCCAAAACATTAGATTTCATTGATGATTCTAATTATTCAGTTATATTTGAATTGTGGAGGCCGTTATTTGATGTAGATCCATGATATAAATGAGATAAAAACACAAGGTTTAACTTTAATCTACACTTTATTTGAAAAAATTCGACGACGTTTCGCTGACACAGCAGCTTTATCAAGAATGAAAACAGAATGAAGAGTATGGTATTATAAACAAATCGTAGAACAAGTTGGATGAATAACAGGAAAATCTACACCGAGCCATTGTACAGTTAGTATGAAAGGTAATAAAACTAATTAAACAAGTTAAGTAGGGTGAGTAATTCACATCTACCTGCTCATTCAAAAGCTTGTCCGAATGTTTGTATCTATTCATTTCTAATGCTTCTAGGAGATCTAATTTTGAACTTTTGATTTTATATGTAATATGTCAAAGTTTTTATTGAATGAATGGTTTTCTTTTATTAGGTGTTTTGAATAATTTGAATCAGATTTATTTCTATCGAAGCTACGTTTATGTTCAGATGTTCTTATGCCAAAACTCCTCCATTTGTACTTGCAGAAACATTCTGCAGTTCTGCAAGTACAAATATTAAATCCTTTCTCGTCGAACAAAATCTTAATATAACTTTTAAAACTTCTAATAACTTAGGTAAACATATTAAAAATAATAAATCTCGTGTTGAAAAATCAAGTAAATCAGGAATCTATAAACTCAATTGCGGTTCTTGTGATAAAATTTATATCGGTAGGACCTATAGGAGTTTTGGCATAAGAACATCTGAACATAAACGTAGCTTCGATAAAAATAAATCTGATTCAAATTATTCAAACCACCTAATAAAAGAAAACCATTCATTCAATAAAACTTTGACATATTACATATAAAATCAAAAGTTCAAAATTAGATCTCCTAGAAGCATTAGAAATGAATAGATACAAACATTCGGACAAGCTTTTGAATGAACAGGTAGATGTGAATTACTCACCCTACTTAACTTGTTTAATTAGTTTTATTACCTTTCATACTAACTGTACAATGGCTCGGTGTGGATTTTCCTGTTATTCATCCAACTTGTTCTACGATTTGTTTATAATACCATACTCTTCATTCTGTTTTTCATTCTTGATAAAGCTGCTGTGTCAACGAAACGTCGTCGAATTTTTTCAAATAAAGTGTAGATTAAAGTTGAACCTTGTGTTTATTATCTCATTTATTCAGTTATATCCCGAGATACAACTAATAAATTCAATAAGGAAGTGAAGACAGTCATTGTGAATTCAAAACCCATCATTACAGATAGCGAAATATTTAAACTTATCTTACCGAATCCTTTACTACCTCAACTTTATTCTTTAGTTAAATTGCCCAAAATGGTTATCCAATAAAACCATTCACACATAGCCCAGGATTCAATATTTTCTAATGCATATTCAGGAAAAATTTTGTAATTTTAAACCGTTTTTTCTATTCGTAATTCAAATGATTTGATAAGAAAAATAGAAAATATTGTCATTCCAAGTACTGAAAAGTAAGCGTCTTCTGATATCAAAAATTTGTTTCCACCGAAAGATCCGTATAATATAATCAATAATTTGATAGCACAAAATATGATAAATCCACGAATTGAATATGACATTATGGCTTTATTAGATGTTTGCATATCTCAAAACTAGTTCGTATTTAACGACTCTTTTTATGAAAGTGATGAAGGACTCATAATGGGAAACCCCTTAAGCCGTCTTTTAGCAGAAATCTTCATGGATAATATAAAAAAAACTATTCATTAACACCCGCTCAAACATTTTCTATATTGGTATCGATATATCGATGGCATTATTATGTCTTTTACAGGAACAAAGGACAGTTCACTGTATTCGAAAATTTCATCAACAACCTGCACCCAAAAATGAAATTCACTTCTGAAATAGAACATAACAATTCGAATTTCCTATACCTAACACTAACAAAATTAAATAAACACCAGTTTTCAATTTATCATACACATTCTCATACAGATATTACAATTCATTATAAATCGGCACATCCTTACCAACATAAAGCTGCAGCATTTCATAGGTATAAGCATAGACTCTTGAACACACCGATGTGTTATGATAATTATTTCAAAGAATTGAATTTAATAAAACAAATCGCAATAAATAATGGTTATGATACAAATTTAGTTAGCTGCATATATATAAGAAAAACAAGAATTAGCTTTACAACATATATATTCAATCGGTGAACACCAAGACATTAAATTCAATAGTTTAACATATATAGGCAATATAAGAAATAATGTGAAATCCTTCTCAAAAATTCAAATTTGAATAAAGCATTCAAAACATAAACAAATTTAAATTCATTTATCAGAAGTTTTAAGTCTCCCATTAATAAATCAGATGTTTACAGATTCGAATATGCAGTTTGCAATTGTTTTTATATAGGTAGAACAGGAAGAAATTTTAATAAATACAAGTAAACGATGACTTCTACTAAAATATATTATTAAATGCTCGACGCGTTTTGATACACAGTATCTTTATCAAGAGCGAATGTATACTATAAATATATCTATATATAATATAACTAACCAATTTATATATATATATATATATATATATATATATATATATATATATATATATATATATACTATAGAGGCAATCCACTCAGAGCTATCCATACTTGAACTAATGTTTAGGATATAAATTTAATAAGGGTGACTTATTTATGTCTACCTGATCACTAAGAATTTCCGGTGAATTCCTAAATCTGTTAATTTCAACAGCTTCCAGAAGGTTGAGTTTTATACCTATCTTCTCAGAATGTAGGATTTTAAATTCTGAATTGAAAGAGTGACCATTTTCCCTAAGATGATTTGAATAATTTGAATCGGTTTTTCCATTGATGAAACTGCGTTTATGTTGAGAGATTCTAACATTAAAATTTCTTCCTGTTCTACCTATATAAAAACAATTGCAATCTGCACAATCCAATCTATAAACACCTGATTTATTTTCTTTATTAATTGGAGATTAATAATTCCTGATAAATGAACCTTAATTTTTCACATTATTGCTAATATCGCCTATATATGTTAAACTATTCAATTTCTTGTCTTGGTGTTCACCGATTGGATATATATGTTGTAAAGCTAATTTTTGTTTTTCTTATGTAATATGCTGCTAACTAAACTTGCATCATAACCATTATTTATTGCGATCTGTTTTATCAAATTCAATTCTTTGAAATAATTATCATTAGACATCGGTGTGTTCAAGAGCCTATGTATATAGCTATTAAATGCTGCAACTTTATGTAGCTAAGGATGTGCCGATGTATAATGAATTGTGACATCTGTATGAGAAGGCTTATAATAAATTGAAAACTGGTGTTTATTATTTGATCTTGTTATTGTTGAGTCTAGGAAATTGATCGAATTGTTCTGTTCTATTTCAGAAGTGAATTTTATTTTTGGGTGCAGGTTGTTGATGGAATTTTCGAATACAGTGAACTGTCTGTTTGATCGTGTGAAACACACAATATTGTACCAATATAGAAAATTTTTAAGCGGGTGTTAATGAATAGTTTTTTCTATATTATCCATGAAGATGCCTGCTAAAAGACGGCTTATGGGGTTTTCCATTATGACTCCTTCATCACTTTTATAAAAGAGTCGTTGAATACAAAATAGTTTTGAGATATGCAAACATCTAATAAAGCCATAATGTCATATTTAGTTCGTAGATTCATCATATTTAGTGCTAACAAATTATTGATTATATTATACGGATCTTTCGGTGGAATACTTGGAAACAAATTCTTGATATCAGAAGACGCTTACTTTTCAGTACTTGGAATGACAATATTCTCTATTTTTCTTATAAAATCATTCGAATTACAAATTGAAAAAGACGGTTTAAAATTACAAAATTTTTACAGAATATGTATTGAAAATTTGGAAATATTGAATACCGGGCCATGTGTGAATGATACCACAGGTGTTATTGGATAACCATTTTGTGCAATTTAACTAAAGAACAAAGTTGAGGTGATAAAGGATTCGGTAAGATCTATAATGATGGATTTTGAATTCAAATTTTTGTTTTTTCTTATGTAGTATGCTGCTAACTAAATTTGCATCATAACCATTATTTATTGCGATCTGTTTCATCAAATTCAATTCTTTGAAATAATTATCATAAGACATCGGCGTGTTCAAGAGTCTATGTATATAGCTGTTAAATGCTGCAATTTATGTTGGTAAGGATGTGCCGATGTATAATGAATTGTGATATCTGTATGAGAAGGCTTATGATAAATTGAAAACTGGTGTTTATTATTTGACCTTGTTATTGTTAGGTCTAGGAAATTGATCGAATTGTTCTGTTCTATTTCAATAGTGAATTTTATTTTTGGGTGCAGGTTATTGATGAAATTTTCGGATACTGTTTGTTCCTGTGAAACACACAATAATGTCATCGACATATCTATACCAATATAGAAAATGTTTGAGCGGGTGTTAATGAATAGTTTTTTCTATATTATCCATGAAGATAGATTTTATGAAAATAATGTCATTGACAAAAGCAGATAAAGGCAATACCGTATTTCTTCACAGGCTAATTCTATTCCATCAATCAATTCTGATGTTTTCAGTGAAATGCAACCTAACAAAGCTATCATTATGAATGAATTCCCGATGACAAACTCGAAAATACCATCGAACAACCACTGTATTTACCTGATATGACTCCGCCCTCCATTTTTGTGCAATTCAACTAAAGATTAGAGTTGAGGTAGTAAAGTATTCGGTAAGACAAGTTTAAATTTTTCGCAATCTATAATGATGGATTTTGAATTCTCAATGACTGTCTTCCTTGCTTATTAAATTTGTGGGTTAGATCTCTGGATATAATTGAATAATTAGAATCATTGATGCAATCTTATGTTTTGGTAATATAATCTTGTTTATTTGTCGCTATAACTGTATTGCATTTATCTACTTTTATGAAAACAATGTCATTGACAAAAGCAGATAAAAGCAATACCGTATTTCTTCACAGGCTAATTTTATTCCATTAATCAATTCTGATGTTTTAAGTGAAATCTAACCTAACAAAGCTATCATTATGAATGAATTCCCGACGGCAAACTTGAAAATACCATCGAACAACCACTGTATTTACCTGATATGACTCCGCCCGAATTTTTTCTTTTTCCAAAACTCAAATAACCACTTCGAGGTACCTATTTTGAACCGATACAAGACATAAAAGATGATTCGCGGCGAGGACTGAAGTAGATTCCGGAAAAAGCATTTGAAAAATGTTTTCATGATTGGATTATTGGCGTAAATGTATTATTTTTAAAAAGCTTACTTTTAAGTCGATACAATAAATTTGGATGAAAAATAAATATTTTGTGTTTCATCGATATATTCCCCGTACTTTTTTTGACAGAAAGTAGATGCAGCAAAACATTCGATATACAGCTAAGGTACATTTCTCTTGTTGACTTCTGCTCGAACTGATGTGATCCAACAAATAAGTTATTCACCGTTTCCAACTATTAAGATCACTTGAAAACAGTGTTGTTAGAGTAAAGTTCTCTCTTTAACATATGTACATACACTTCTCTCCTTTTGGTTGACTTCCCACCTACAAAATAGTATTCTAGCGTGTTCATCCTTAGATTCTACAGTTTGAACTCTTTGGAAATGATAAAGATGAACCGTCCCATCTATGTACATATATAAAAGTCAATTGCAGTTCGTTAGTCTCTCTGAAACTCGAGAACGGCTGAACAGATTTATCTTATCTTGGTCTTGAAATATTCGTGGAGGTCTAGGGAAGGTTCAAAAGGTGAGAAAAATTCAAATAACTGCCAGCGTAACCATAAAAATATACTGGGTGATTCACCAGTGGCGCGGTACTCTGTAGCTCGTAAACAGGGTGTCCCAAATTTCTATAAAAAAATCTTGGGTGGTTTTTTCAGATTGGAAGACCACTTTTTTGTTCAAGATTTAGGAGTGGCCTAAACTCTGCTATAATGTGTTTGAGTTATAGGTTTTTTTGGTGAGTAGTTTCGTCACAAATGAAAATAGGCTCTCACACCATCGCATGCTCCTTCGGCCAAAGAGGATGAATACTTTCTTCCTTTCGTTTTCTTATTGCCCAAGGATAGCTCTATTGATGAATTGAAATAGATTATCCTCATTTTATACAGGAGTGACTCAACAAAATTATTGAATATTGAGATTTTGAAAATATCATATCTTGATGTTTTCAAATGGAACACCCTGTATTTTATTATTCATGTCAACGCATAAAATATTGTGCTATATTTTTGCAGAAGTAACCTTATCTTTATCTTCGATCATTTTCAAATATTCGATTATTTGTGAAAATTTTGATGAAACAACAAGCCGTATCAAACTCATCAACATCATCATTATTCGCACAGATTTTTTTTTCTGTAATGATTCAAGTAGTAAAAAATGAAACCTAAACAAGATAATTCTTTTAACGAAAGATAAAATCAAGATGATTAAAACGTAAATCGAGGTATATATTGACATTTATTCTTATTTGTGCCTTCTGTTAGGTGTCCGGACATATCATATTCTGCATTTTACATGGTGAACTGATCAGTGTTTCGTTATTACAAATTGTTGAAGTGAGGTTTGATGCCAATTTTCTCAATTGACTGCCATGCAGTTTTCCAAAGAAGAAATGGTTGATATGATTTTTATTCTGGATGAGTGTGATAGAAATTCTTTATTGGCAAGTAGAGTTTATGCACAAAGGTTTCCTGATAAGAGGCATCCTGATGCAAGATGTTTTGAAAAACTTCTAATTAGATTTATCGAAACTGGTAATATCGCTTACAAAAAACATGAAAAACCAAAAACTGCTACAGCTGAAGACAAATAGTTATCAGTTTTGTTGACAGTGACAGAGGACCCATATAAAAGCCAAAGAGAGATTTTTCAGTTAACAGATATGACCCAAACTTTCGTCCAGAAAATCTTGAGAGTGCATAAATTTCATGCATATCGTGTACAGCTGCACCAAGAACTGAACAATCAAGACTATGAAAATCGGATCAATTTTTGCAATTGGGCAAGTGACAAAGTAGCGGAAAATCCAAATATGTTTAGCAGAGTTCTTTTCTCGGACGATGCAACTTTCCACAAGAATGGGCTTGTTAACAGGCACAACTTTCATTATTATGCCTCGGAAAATCCACATGAGACAAATAGATCACCAGCATCGTTGGTCCTTGAATGTATGGGCCTCTATAGTAGATGGATATCTAATTGGACCGCACTTATTCGATGGGCACCTCAATAGTGAAACGTATTTAGATTTTCTGAAAAATCATCTACCAATGTTACTTGCCGATGTACCAGAGCATATAAGGCAAGCTTAGTGGTTTATATCGGATGGAGCACCGGCACATTACTCACATCAAGTTAGGGAGCATTTGAATCATGTATTTCCAAACAAATGAATAGGACGTGGTGGTCCTGCTAGATGGCCAGCTAGATCTCAGGACCTTACAAGTCTAGATTTTTTCTTGTGGGATTGTATTGAGGGCATCGTTTACCATGAGACAGAGAATAGTCGACGCCTTTCAGTCAGTTAATCCCCAAATGTTGTCGAGAGTTCAACGGTCTTTCCCAAGAAGGAGTTGTGTCATTTATTGATTTATTGATTGTGACATTTATTGAAATAGTTCAACACCTTTTAGATCATCTCACCAAAAAACAATCTTTTACGTATTTCATACTCGACTACCCTAAAATATCTCCATTTCTCTGATAAAGTATAATGATATGTACTAATAAACTCTTCTTTCGTAACCTCTGATTTTATTATTTTCGTTTATTTTTTTATTTCAAAAATGGTCGAAGATAAAGATAACGTTAATTCTGCAAAAATATGGCACATATTTGATGCGTTGATATGAATTATAAAATACAGGATGTTCTATTCTAGATGTAATATTTTAAAATTACAATATTCAATAATTTCTTTGAGTCACTTCTGTATAAAATGAGGATAATCTATTTCAATTTATCAATAAAGCTATCCTTGGGCAAGAGAACGAAAGTAAGAAAGTATTCATCCTCTCTGGCTGAAGGAGCATGCGATGATGTGAGAGCCAATTTTCATGAATTTTTACGAAAAAAAAATATTGTGACGAAACTACTCACCAAAAAAACTTATTACTCAAAGACATTATATCAGAGTTCAGTACGCTCTTGAATCTTCAACAAAAAAGTGGTCTTCCAATCTGAAAAAACCTCCCAAGATTTTTTTATAGAAAATTGAGACACCCTGTTTACTTCAAAATGAATTGCTGAAGTAGATTTTTACTTTCTAAATACAATAATGTTCGAACAAAAATGAAATATTCAAGAGTGTACGAGCTACAGAGCACCGCGCTACTGGTGAAACACCCAGTATATATAAAAATCAATTGCTGTTCGTTAGTCTCACTAAAACTAGAGAACGGCTGAACGGATTTATTTTATCTTGGTCTTGAAATGTTTGTGGAGGCTTAGGGAAGGTTTAAAAGGTGGTAAATAATCGAATAACTGCCGGGAAAACCATAAAAATTACCCAAACATTTTCTAAATAAAATGTAGAGTCAATTTGAACTTTATTGCTATTATATAAAGTTCATATCTATATATATAAAAATTGATTGCTGTTCGTTAGTCTCGATTTGGCTAATTTTGGTCATGAATTAATTGTGGAAGCCCAGAGAGGATTTAAAAGATGAATAAATATGAAAATGCTCGGAATTAAATAGAAACAACAATTTTGTTTTCCTTTGATGTTTCCACATCGTTCAGAAATCAAATTGAAAGAATAATTTGAAATGAATATCTAATAAGAATTTTTATATTTTTCTAGCTACATATTTATTCTTAAAAGGTGAAAAATAGGAAATTTTAGCTAGATACAGTAGATAAATCTTAAGTTATTTGTTTTGATATTCTGTCACAAATTAAATTTAAACCAACTAATATATCGATCCATCCTCTATATCGATATCTCAGACAGACATTTCATCCTTCTATCTTTGTCAGTGACGATTACCGCTACGTGCGCGAGAACTTTCGGTGGGTGACAATGAAGTAGCTAGGCTTAGAATGCAACGAGTTCGTGCACTTCAAACACAACAACAGCGACTACGCCATAATGAAATTGAGCAATTCCGCAGACGCAGTGCTCTTGTGATTCTGGAACGAGATGCATTCCACGATGATCCGGCGATAGATTATGTGCCGACAAATCGTTAACAATTGGGGGAATGATAATAATTTGTAAATATTGTAAATCTCATAAAGGAGCCACAACCAAAGAAGAGGGTATATGAACTATTGTCTCTCGATAAAAAGTTTGGTGGGATAGTAGTTGGCCTATTGACGACACATCAACTCAACAAACACCTACACGTCATGAGACTATCGAAAACCACACGGTGCCATGGTTGCCTAGAAAATGACGAAAGAACGGAACACATACTCTTCGAATGTCCCGCTCGTATGGTGACCAGACTGAACACCTTGGGCACTGAAACACTCAGTACCCAGATGATTCAGGAGGCCAGCAACAACAGTCATGTAAGCTTCATCAAAAAGTTTTTCCAATACACAAAACAAAATATTACAACACGGCAAGCACAATTAGCCAAACGGCTGCCCATAAAGGCGACGTGCAAGAAGAAGAAGAAATAAATCGTAAATCTACTGCCAAAGTAATATTGCCACAATTGGTCCCACCACCAGATCCTACACCCCCTCTACTTTCTGGGATTGGAAATGATTCTAAGTATTATACCATAATGTGTTTTTATAATATTCAAGTTTTTATTCAAATATATATCGGAAATAATTATTGGACAAATCTTTAAAAATTACGGATACAAGGACAAATTTATCACTTACTGGGATCGCTGTAACCACTACCAGATGCGTATCAATAATTTTTACAAATTTATTTTATGTGCAATTCAGATGAGGAAGTTGATATGCGTTGTGCTCACAATCCAACAATGAAGAGAACCATTATCCAATAATTACGAGTGTTTCTTTATCAGAACAACAATTTAGTAAACATGTTCAAAATAGCATTGGTTCTTATTAATTACGGATTTCTATTGTTTGCTTTAAGTGCATTTTATACAACAGTACGAAATTGAAGAAAAAGTATTATTATAAAAATAGAATAGAGAAAATTATGGATCGCTACAATCGCTATATCTCTCTCGAAGGTGAATTTTACCAAAAAAATATGTGTTTTACTATGTAAACCTACGAACTTTCCAGCCTACCTGGTACCTAACCGTCTTAATTATCCCATATACAGTGTGTTCCAACGAAAATTTGACCCCCCTATAACTCCGAAATGAGTAACATTAGCGAAAAACACCAAGACACGTCGATTTTTGTTTCGAGGGGGAGCATTTTTCGAAATAATTCGAAACTTCTCAGATCAACCCCTACCCCAGCAACCCTAACTTTGAAATTCATCATAGGAATAAGGGTCGAGTGGCACCTTACTGAAAAGGTCTGTCAATTCTTCACCTTGATTTGTCATTTTAGAATTTTAAATTAACATACAGGGTGTCCCAACCAAGGGTGAAGTTGAATTCTGGAAATCCCAAATACTAAATGAAATAGATTTATTTTGGCATAATGCAAGCGCAGGTTTATGCTCGGTCTAGAAAAACGACCTACACTTGTGAATTTGCAGTTGGTGCAATCAACCCCTATTTCCAGCATCCCCAACTCAAAAATCATTCGATCGATAATAGGTCAAGTGGCACCTCGTTGGAAAGGTACTGCAATTTTCTCTTCGAATTTGGTATTTTCGAAATTCAGAATCATCATACAGGGTGTCCTGAAGCAGGAACATTGAAAATCCAAATAACTTTTTGAAACTGGTTCATTTCGGTATACGACAACATGTTTGATCCGAGAATAGGACTTTCTTGTGTGGTTATAGAATTTTGCAATCAACCCTTCCATTCAGCATCCCCAACTTGAAAATCATACAAATAATTCAAGTGGCATATCTTCAGAAAGGTTTTTGAATTCCAGAATGATTAAAGCATTTCATTCAGTTCGGCTCTCCATACGGGATGTCGCTTTCGAAAAATTCAATATCGTCATTTGAAATTATCAACTAAAATTAATTCGAAACTGTTAAAAGTATTGGGGTACGATGTGTTGAGCATCAATTACGAAGAAATAAAGCTGATTTCTGCATTGAAAATGTTCACATTTTTTCATTTCTATCTGGCGTGCAGTCATCTGTTATTTCTCATTTTGCAATGAAATATTATTATTATTCAGATCAGTTCCTCATTATTGTTGTTGTTCGTCAGTTGAAATTAATCTGAAAATGGTTTATTCCACTGAGGAAAGGGTCGAAATTGTATCGACGTATTTTCGAAATAACAGTTGTGCCAAAGAAACGGCAAGGATATTCGATAGGAACCATCCTGAAAGAGAAAGGAGTCAGTCACCAGTACGTTAAATATTTGGTTGACAAATTCCTAGCTACGGGTTCGGTGGCAAACAAAAACATGAAGTGGCATGTCCTGTCAGAAATGAGGCAACGGAAGTGGCAGTAGTGGGTCATCTACAAATGGAGAATACTACTTCGATAAGAAAACTATCTCGTCTGACTGGTGTATCAGCTACAACTGTCCATAGAATCGTGAAACATCACAAATTTCACCCTACAAGGTAAAATTAGTGCATGAAATGAACAAAGATGATCCAGATCGTCGTTTACAGTTTTGTGAAAATCAAAGTGAAAACCTAAACGCTAATCCAAATTTTCTGAATAACATCTGCTTTTCTGATGAAAGCACCTTTATGCTCAGTGGTGAAGTGAATAGACATGATTGTCGATATTGGGACACACAGAATCCTCATTGTTTTAGAGAGGCCAACACGCAAAGGCCTCAGAAGTTGAACGTTTGGGCAGGAATTTTGGCAATCATCTAGTTGGGCCTTTCTTTATTGAGGGTAATCTGAATGGAAATGGCTACCTACAGTTGTTAGAGGAACACATACATCCTAGATTGACAGAAATTTTACAGAACGATCCAACTCTTTCTGAGGACGAAATGCGTTTTCAACAAGACGGTGCTCCTCCGCATTATGATGCTCGGGTGCGCCAATATTTAGACGAAAATTTCCCAGGAAGGTGGATTGGTAGAAGAGGACCTGTTGAGTGGCCAGCCAGGTCACCAGATTTAAATCCCTAGATTTTTTTTGTGGGGCCATCTAAAATTTAAAGTTTATGCCACAAGACCAGAAAACCTGGAGGAGCTGCGGATGAGGATTATCACAGAATGCCGACTTTTGACTCCTGAAGTTTTCGCTAATGTGAGAAGAGAGTTCGAAAATCGTCTGTATAACTGTATGGAGGTGGGCGGAGGTCATTTTGAACAATTGTTGTAATAATCAAGTTAGTTTTTGTTTTCAATTGAATACAAGTTCAATAAATCTCGTTTTCCTGTTTAGATGAGCATCCAATCAGTTTCTCCATCATCCTCTCATCCTGATCCTCACGCCAGAAAACCTCGATTGCCAAACTGAAACCAATGCCTCAGTGATTCAGAAAATAGAAAAATCTTTCTGGAACTTTGCCACTCAACCTGTAATCACTTGTATGATTTTTTGAGTTGGGGATGCTGAATGGAAGAGATTGATTGCAAAAATTCCATATTCACGCAAGAGAGTCTTATTCTCGAATCAAACATAAACATGTTCTCGTATTATACCGAAATGAACCAGTTTCAAAAAGTTATTTGGGTTTTCAGTGTTCCTGCTCCGGGACACCCTGTATGCTGATTCTGAATTTCGAAAATACCAAATTCGAAGAGAAAATTGAAATACCTTTCCAACGAGGTGCCACTTGACCTATTTTCGATCGAATGATTTTTGAGTTGGGGATGCTGGAAATAGGGGGTTGATTGCACCAACTCCAAATTCACAAGTGTAGGTCGTTTTTCTAGACCGAGCATAAACCTGCGCTTGCATTATGCCAAAATAAATCGATTTC
This sequence comes from Cryptolaemus montrouzieri, assembly GCA_013387265.2. Classification (NCBI taxonomy): domain Eukaryota; kingdom Metazoa; phylum Arthropoda; class Insecta; order Coleoptera; family Coccinellidae; genus Cryptolaemus; species Cryptolaemus montrouzieri. The sequence continues at coordinate 120,193,723 of JABFTP020000144.1, read as the reverse complement.
ATTTAGTATTTGGGATTTGCAGGAATTCAACTTTACCCTCGGTTGGGACACCCTGTATGTTAATTTAAAATTCTAAAATGACAACTCAGAATGGAGAATTGACAGACCTTTACAGTAAGGTGCCACTCGACCCTTATTCCCTATGATGAATTTCGAAATTAGGGTTGCTGGGGTAGGGGTTGATCTGACAAGTTTCGAATTATTTCGAAAAATGCTCCCCCTCGAAACAAAAATCGACGTGTCTTGGTGTTTTTCGCTAATGTTACTCATTTCGGAGTTATAGGGGGGGTCAAATTTTCGTTGGAACACACTGTATATCAACACAATTCCATTGACTAATAGTAAAACATACACAATTAATTTCAAAGAAAAATCGACATATATTTCGAAGAATTCATGCAGACAAATTATTATTAAGGAATTAAGGGATCCTACCTCCTCACTGTAAAAAATAGTTCGTTCTCAGTTGCCAGAATAATTCTGTTGACTTCGTCATGACTTAATCCAGTTGTAGGAACATTATTAATTCTTTCAACTAATACGTCTTCTTCTAAACCTGATTTTTCTGCTATACTATTTTCTAACACCTGAAAAATTATGTTGCAAGCTTCAAACTGTTCTGAAAACATTCCACATGATATACTGATATAAATGAATAGCTACACGAGCCAGACATTTGTGCCAAAGATAATGACCTTGATTCCTGAAACACCCCAAAAATGCAAAAATTGTTGTTCTCACCTTAGAAACAATAATGGGAAGATGGGAATCAGAACCTCCGATAAGTCTGAAACCCCATGGTACTTCGCGATGAGGTCGCGTTAGAAAAATTTCCATTTTTGAATGTCCGAAAATTCCAGGAACTAACTTTTACAACCTCCGCGGCTCTACTGTCATGGTTGCTCGATTTGAATGATGCTTGTTCGATACTGGATTTTGCTACGTGAAAAATTTTAATGCCAATCAATCTCATCACAGCACAGTGACATTATTTCAATGTTTATTTTAATCTTAGTAGACCTTAATCTCTGGCCAACTTCAATTGAATTTTCACGACGCACGTTTGACCAAGGATTGTAATGAATAATTTATTGTTACAGCATAAGGTCTATAAAGTAATTTTCAATTTGTTTATTTTCTTCGAGTTGAAGAGTTGAATGAATCGACTCAGAGTCAATGAGATAATTAACGTTGAATCATTTTCAAATTGCTTCTCTAAGTTTATCAATTTGAAAATTCGAGCAACGTTTGGCTTATAAATATTTTTTATAATACATTTATGTACGAGGTGGTTCATTTACAATGTTTTAGTACAGCAGCTATGTGAAATACTACGAATAAAGAAAAAACACCCTCCCATGTCCATCGTCTACTTTCTATGAAAATTCATTGGTGAAAACAGATTGCAGCTATCTTCTTTTGATTTCGTATTATTCTTGATTTCTTGATTTTCCAGAATTTTAGCATACTAAAAACAAGTACTGTGTTTTAAGGAATTTTACTTAATAATTGCGATTCGTAACGTGTTTCACTACACCGTAGCTTCTTCAGACGAATGAATGTACAGAAAATATAAATGAGAATATAACTATAAATGTTCTTGAGTAATTAAAAGCTTATTGGGTTGCTTCTTCTTAAGTGGTTATTTATGACAGGTATATCCAATAAAATTAAGGAATAGATTGCTCCCCGAAGAGATTCAATAGAGGTGAAGGGCTTAAATCGACTTGTTCATTGATAAGTCTACCTGAGTGTTTGTGTTTATTGATTTCTAAAGTTTCCCAAAGATCTATCTTCCAATATTTATTATCTGTATGCAAAATTTCAAATTGTGAGTCGAAAGAGTGATTATTTTCTAAGAGATGATTCGAGTAATTTGAATCTGATTTTTTATTAGAAAAACTGCGTTTATGTTCCGATATTCTAATATTAAAATTTCTATGTGTTCTACCAATGTAGAAATTATCACAGTCATTGCAATTCAATCTATAAACACCTGATTTATTGTTTTTACCTGGTTTGGTTTTATTATTTTTATATATTTGCCTAAATTATTATTAGTTTGGAAAGCTATGTTGAAATTATTGCTACTCAAGAATGATTTCAGTTTCTCACTTGTAATGCCAACGTAGGTTAAGGTGTTGAATTTTTGTTTCAATTTATCGACAGGGTAAACTTCATTCAATGCGATTCTACTTTGTTCTCTATTTAAAATATTATTTATTAGTTTGGGATTGTAACCATTATTTTTGGCTATTTGTTTAATCAAATTTAATTCTTTGTTGAAATTTTTGGTGATAACGGGATGTTAATCAATCTATGAATAAAACTATTGAATGCTGACATTTTATGTTGATATGGATGACACGACGAGTTATGTATTATAATATCTGTATGTGGCGGCTTATGGTAAATTTCGAAAACATGTTTTCCATTTTCATTCGAAATTGTTACGTCTAAGAAATTTATCGAATTATTGCTTTCTATTTCGGTTGTGAATCCAATTTTGGATGTGATGAATTTATATGATTTTCGAAAATTTTTAACTGTCTATCTGTTCCTGTGAAGCAATTAATGATATCGTCTACATAGCGATACCCGTATAAACAATTTTTACTGAGTGGATGATTATGAATTAATTTCTCTAAGTTATTCATGAATATTTTTGCTAACAAAGGACTTAACGAATTGCCCATAATCAAGCCGTCTTCAATAGTATAATATTTGTTATTGAAATGGAAATAATTTTGATCTAAACAAATTTGTAATAATGAAAGAATATCTGATTTAATGATAGTATTTACATGATTCTTTTCTAATAATTCTTCAACTAAGTAATACGTACCTTTCGGAGGAATGTTCGGAAATAGATTTTCAACATAAAAAGAAATGAGTTTGGAATTAGGTGGTATAATGGTATCTTAACAATTTCGAATGAAAATGGAAAACATGTGTTCGCAATTTACCATAAGCCGTCACATACTGATATTATAATACATAACTCGTCGTGTCATCCATATCAACATAAAATGTCAGCATTCAATAGTTTTATTCATAGATTGATTAACATCCCGTTATCACCAGAAAATTTCAACAAAGAATTAAATTTGATTAAACAAATAGCCAAAAATAATGGTTACAATCCCAAACTAATAAATAGTATTTTAAATAAAAACCAAGTAGAATCGCATTGAATGAAGTTTACCCTGTCGATAAATTGAAACAAAAATTCAACACCTTAACCTACGTTGGCATTACAAGTGAGAAACTGAAATCATTCTTGAGTAGCAATAATTTCAACATAGCTTTCCAAACTAATAATAATTTAGGCAAATATATAAAAATAATAAAACCAAACCAGGTAAAAACAATAAATCAGGTATTTATAGATTGAATTGCAATGACTGTGATAATTTCTACATTGGTAGAACACATAGAAATTTTAATATTAGAATATCGGAACATAAACGCAGTTTTTCAAATAAAAAATCAGATTCAAATTACGCGAATCATCTCTTAGAAAATAATCACTCTTTCCACCCACAGTTTGAAATTTTGCATACAGATAATAAATATTGGAAGGTAGATCTTTGGGAAACTTTAGAAATCAATAAATACAAACACCCAGGTAGACTCATCAATGAACAAGTCGATTTAAGCCCTTCACCTCTATTGAATCTTTTCAAGGAGCAATCTATTCCGTAATTTTATTGGATATACCTGTCATAAATAACCACTTAAGAAGAAGCAACCGAATAAGCTTTTAATTAGTCAAGAACATTTATGTTTATATTTTCTGTACATTCATTCGTCTGAAGAAGCTACGGTGTAGTGAAACGCGTTAAGAATCGCAATTATTAAGTAAAATTCCTTAAAACACAGTACTTTTTTTTTCTTTTGATTTCGTTTTATTCTTGATTTTCCAGGATCTTAGCATACGCCTATATTTAGCTTTCTATCAAACCTAGGTAAAAACTATGTTAGCATTCTACGGGCACTTTTTTGAGTGAAATGCAAGAACTTATTCAAGAATTTTTTCTTGGTGAATAGTTTTCTAATTATAATATAAACCGTAATAAATTTGGCTAAAATAAGAAGAATAGGGTAGATCGGGGATAATAGTCCCAACTGCGATCAAAAGCGTCTTAATTTGAAAGTTTCATCCATTTTCTTATGCTGATTCACTGAAAAAGTTTTACATGCTTTAGCTTATCAAAATAATAATAAAAAGCGTGATTGCTCCCATAGCTGCGCACACGGATCAATAAGTCACAGGCTTGGGATAAAAATTCCATAAATGATTACTATCGTCTTATAAGGTATTCACTGATTATTGGCATTGCTTTCCTAAAAATTCCATTCAGGTGAGAATGAGGCAGAACCAATAAATATAACCAACATCAAATACATGAAAATAATTGGGGAAACACAAACCATACCTAAACATACACATTTATAGGTGGTAGAAGGAGGTTCTATAGGTTGTAGAAGGAGGTTCTAACTCCTTTACCCGAGGCAGTACCACCACGCACTTCAAAACATGTAGTGAAGTGTCTTTGGCATGAATCCCTCCTCCTATTTCGTATCACAGACATGTTTCCGCATGTGGAGTGTGAGCCGGTGTCCTCTCCCAAGCCCTATCCAAATGTCTTTTTCCTTTCTCTTCGCTCTCCGCTAACACTCTTTTCGCATGTTGAAATGGATGCCCCAAGAGTAAAATATTCCGGAGGTAAAATACCCTCCCATTCGGATCTCCGGGTAGAGGGTACTCGAGAGGGGTCTATATCGAATTGTAATAACCAGGTTCGTGTTTCTGAAAATTCTAGGAACAAAATACTGAAAAAAGAGTGTTGTAACCTACAAGGAATCAACAGTAACATCAGTGCTCTACATTACCACCTAGAGAGCACTAAACCTGACATTTTAGCTCTAACAGAAACACAGGTCAAGCCCTCAAGTAATAAAATCCATTTCTTATACCCAGGTTATCAATTACACACAAAGTTCAAATTCAAACATGGAGTGTATCTTTTTGTGAAGAACAATATTTCCTGTCACAGGTAGGAATCTCTTGAAACTGATGATCTGAATGTTATGTGGTTCAAAATCACCAATAAAACACAAACAAAGTTTATCTGTTGTTTATACCTTTCGGGAAATGATCCTTCCCATTCCCGCCTATTGGATTTTCTCTCTGCTAAAATTGATTATTTACAGCAGAACTACCCTTCAGCAGAGAGAGAGTACTAGGAGACTTTAATGTCCACAATACCACATGGATCAAACACTCAAACAAAACTGATGACGCTGGTCGCGAAGCAGAATCTTTTGCTATTGCGTATGGTCTTGAGCAAATGGTTATGGAACCCACCCATATTCCGGATGTAAGAGGTCAATTCGCCAACACTCTCGATCTCTTCCTTACTAGCAATCCTGATCCTTACACAGTGAAGGTTCACGCTCCTCTAGGTAAATCTGACCATAAGCTTGTAACTCCACCTATTACCTTACCACCCCGTTTAGTTTGGCACTACTTTTCTGCCGACTGGGACGGGTTGCGAACTTTCTTTCAGGTTTTGCTTAAAGGGAATATTGTTTTGTGGGTGACGATCCGTTGGAATGCTCTGAGAAGATAACAGAAGCTGGGGATGGAATTATTCATTTCATATACCACTAAAAAGTCAACCCCTGGTGAGCTTTGGTTTAACAGCAAGTGTGCAGGAGCGGTAAAGGCCAAGAAGTTAGCATATCGCCAGCTGTGTCAGAACCCCTGCCCTGAGAACAGGAGGGCATTTATTTCAGCTCGCAATTCCTGCGATCTTGTAGTGAATGATGCGAAAGCTGATTATATGAACCAAGTAGGATCTAAGCTTGTTAATCGTCAAAACTGCTCTAAGTCATTTTGGTCAATGGCCAAATCTGTTGATAGAAACTTCACTTCTAGCTCTCTTCCACCCCTAACTGGGGCAGACGGCTCATGAGCCATTACACCTAAAGACAAAGCCAACCTTCTTGCTAACCTTTTTGCATCCAATTTCACTCTGAATGCAGGATATAAAGATCCTCCTGTTATTCCTCATATCGGATCACATATGCCTGATATTGTTTTCAGGCAGAAGACAGTCAGGAAAATACTGCTTAAGCTTGACGCTAATAAGGCAGCTGGGCCCAACGGAATACCTTCTATCGTGTTGAAATTATGTAGTTGTGAATTGACACCTATTCTCTGTAGACTTTTCACTATGTCCTATAATAAAGGCATTTGCCCTTCAAACTGGAAAACTTCCAGAATCCAATCAATTCCTAAAAAGGGGAAAAAAACCATCCCTACCAACTATAGGCCAATATACTTCTACATGTGATTTACAAAGTGATGGAAAAAGCCATCAATATCCAGCTTATCAAATATTTAGAATCTGTTGGTATCATTAATGATCGTCAATATGGTTTCAGGCACCAGAGGTGCACAGGAGATCTACTTGCCTATGTCACTCACATGTGGAATAGATCAATAGAGAAATTTGGGGAGTCTTTGGCTGTGGCTCTCGATATTTTGAAAGCATTCGGCTGGAATTGGCATAGGAGTCTGCAAGGCAAGCTGTCTTCATATGGCTTATCCCAACACCTATGCCTATGGATTTCAAGCTTTCTTTCAGATAGATCTCTCAGTGTGGTCTTGAATGGAATTACATCTGACACACTTGCCATTAATGCTGATGTGCCTCAGGGCTCGATTCTAGCACCAACCCTGTTTCTACTTCATATAAACGACTTGCTTGCTGATACAGATTGTAGGATCCACAGTTTTGCGAATGACAGTACACTCCACGCATCCTTCTGGTCGAGAAAACCTCTATCATCACAAGTTACAGACGATATACGTCTGCAGCAGTGTGCTTAATCAATAGTGACTTGAAGGCAATTCTCGATTGGGACTCTGCGAATCTAATGCAGTTTAATGCTATCAAAACTCAAGCTTGTTTGTTTTATAGGAAGGTTAACAATTCTGTACCAGATATAGTAATGAACAACAAAACTATCTCACTCACTTCCTCCAAAACAATGCTTGGGGTAAACATCGGAGACAGTTTGTCATGGCACGATCATGTTGTGAACACTACTAAGTCAGCATCTCAAAAACTTCAGATACTTCACTCCAACTCAACTCCTAACTCTCTATAAATCCCAAATTCGTCCCGTTTTAGAGTATGGTTCCCACGTGTGGGGTTCTGCCCCTAAACACACCTTGAAACTCCTGTATTCCATGCAGAAGAGGGCGATTCGGTTAATCGGTGATTGTGCTTTTATAGATTCCATCCCTCCACTGGAACACCGAAGGAAAATGGGTGAGCTCTCTCTTTTTCACAGGTATATTCATGGAAGATGCTCTGAGGAGATGTCTACGCTTGTTTCTGTTTCAAGGCCAACTCGCCAAACTAATGCCAACCATCCTTACGTGGTTGAAATTAAGACACCTAGAACGTCTTTATACCAGAAGGCCTTTTTCCACAGAACAGCGCAACTTTAGAACTCTCTTCCACGTAACGTATTTCTCCATGACTACAACCTGCTAGCCTTCACTCGCGGCGTCGTCGAGACATAATAGGATTCAGTTTCCTTACGCGAGTATCTCTACTATAAAAAGAAAAATCAACTCTTATTATCACGGTATACCTTATATGCTAAAATTTCCATATTTTCTTCGAAATCTTCTAAGTCATCATCACTGTTTCAGTTGATTCAAATGATATAATGAATGTAATTTGGAGCACACCGTTCATAGGCAGTTTTTACAGATTGAGCATTGTATCCACTTGCTTTCTGAAAAAGCTTCGGAACATAAAAGACGAAAACATTCCTCATCATCATCTGATACCTCTTGGTGGTATTTTCTTTTCAGTCAACTTTCCCCTTATATCATATGTTGATTGCTTTTGTAACCTCAGATCCCCCTTTTTTCACATTCTCATTTTCCCCCAAAACTCTTTTCTACACCAATTTGTTCTTCTTCTTCTTCTTCTCAATTTAGACCTTGAGGTCTGTTTTTTTCCAGAAGTTGTAATTTTCCGCTTCGATTTGAAAGCAATCAGAAGTCTTTGAAGATCATCTTCATTTTCCGCCATTATTGCCGAATCGTCCACGTAGCATACTATTTTTATTTCTCGTCCTGTATCCGTTTCCTACTGATTCAACTTTGCTGATGATTCTGTCCATTATTAAATTGAACAGAAAAGGGCTGAGACTTGTTCTTTTTCTTATACCCGCTGTGACAGGTATGTCTGATGTAAGGCTACCTTGAGATTTTTATTTCCGTGGTGTTGGTGTTCAGGTCTCCAATAATTTTATTGATTGATTCAGGGATCTGTTCCTCTCTCAGTATCTGCAGCACATGTTTCACTCTTACACGATCGAAGGCTTTTGTGAGGTCAATGAAGCCGATGTAGGGTTTGTTGTATTCCAGAGATTTTTCTACTACTTGTCGTACAATAAAGATTGCATCCGTTGTTGTTCTATTCCTCCTAAATCCTTGTTGTTCTTCGTTGATGTCTATCACTTCTGTTATTTTGTCTCGTAGAATTCCGGTGAATCGCTTGGTTAGTGCCCCTAGCAGAGTTATTGTTCTGTAATTTGAGGGGGTCTTTTTGTCGCCCTTCTTGTATATACGTACAGAAAGGCTCTTTTTCCACTCTGTAGGCATACTGGTATTGTCTAGGATTTTTTCAAATAAAGCCTTGATTTCGCTTATTAGAGTGTTTTTTCTATATTTAATCATTTCATTGGTGATGTTGTCTATTCCTGGTGCTTTTCGATTTTTGAGTTTTTGAATGGTCTTAATTATCAATTGATTCAGTTGGACACATTCATTTACTGATTTTTTTCCTTGCTCGAAGCCTATTCCATATTCTCCTCTGAGTTCCATATATATCGTTCTTCAAATCCTAAAGCTAAATTTTCTCCAATGTTCTCTCTTTATCTCCCAGATTTTATGTGTTCTGTCTGAGCCTTCATACTTCTGTATCTCAAATATGCTTCTCTTTTTCCTTTGCTAAAGCTTTTACCTCCTCTGTAAACCAGAGTGTCGATTTGTGCTTTGTGGCGTTTCCAACTATTCTCGTCCTAAGCGCTTCCTTCGTAGCCTCCAGAATGTTTGTTTTTATCGTGTTCCAGCTATTGACTTATTACTATCAACTTATTTTTTTATAGAAAATTGTGGCTTTCATATTTAGTAATAATATAGATGCTCCTCAAATAGACGTTTACATTTCAAGTGACATTTTATCACAGTCTAATTGTGTTTGACTGAAGTTAGGTAAGGTTAGACATAGAAAAGTATTGGTTTTAGACTGTTCAGGCAATTTTTTTCAATTTTCTCCGCGTGAGAACCGTCTCTGTACTTCAAGGAATATTTTAAAAATAGAATTATCGAAATCGTATATTTCGTTTTTCTTATATTTTCGTATTTTTTCGTATATTTAGCAGCATCAAAGATTACATGCTATGTCATACATAATAAATTAAAATAAAATACAGAGACAACACTGGAATGATGAGGTACTCGTTTATGATATCAAAGTGCTGATCCAGACAGAGGGATAACCCATAAAACTACACATACAATACTCTTAACTGAATGTAATGAACACATAAATCTTAAGACAATAAGATTCACCAAGTCTTGCTAAGGAATCATATCATCATCAATACTATATATTGTCTCTTGTAATAGGACATTTTTCATTCTTCTGTTGAGTTTTTTCGCTGTTAGTGTTCTGATGCTGAGAGGAATGAAGTTGAAAAGTGAGACACAGATATGGTTTGTAGCCAGTTGTGTTCTGGCTATCCGATGATATGTTGCAGCTTTATTATTTTTGTTGCGAGTGTTATATTGGTGAAGATCAGCATTCGAAAAAAATCTGCTCTGGTTTGGCGGATATACTTGAGACTGCTCAGAATGAAAACGGATGTTAGGATCTTTTCATTCTCGATAGATAGACGACAGCTTTGAGTCCCGGAGAGACCACAGAGAATTCTAATTGCTCGCTTCTGTTTTTTCAGGATCTGTTGAATTGTCGACTCATTACCCCAAATTAATATACCATATGTGGCAACCGAATGAAAGTTGGCATAGTATGTCAATTTGCTTATTTCTTGGGTTGTTATTTCCTTCATTCTTCTTATCGTGAAAGTGGCCACTGACATCTTTTTGAGCAACGCAGATAGGTGTTCTTCCCAGTTTAGGTTTTCTGAAATCGTTACACCCAAGAGGTTAAGCGTGCTCTCATTTACCATAGGAGAAAGGAGTAATCTCTGAGTTTTCTCAATATTAAACTTCAAGGTATTTACAGAGAACCACCTCTTCGCCATTTTCAAGCATATTGTCGTTTTTATTTCAAGCTCTTGTCTAGATTTGGCTACGTTGAGAGATGTAATATCATCTGAATAAAGGCTAGTTGTTATTCCTCGTATGTTTACTGTCAAGTCATTGAGATAGATAATAAATAAGACAGGGGCCAATATGGAACCCTGTGGCACACTCAATTCAACGCACCTTTCCTCTGACTGAACTGCTTTTCATTCAACTACCTGCTTTCTGTTAGACAGATACGATTTGTAAATGTCCAAAGCGTTCCCACGTATACCGTAGTGTTCCATTCTATAGAACAATAGGGATCTTATGATGCTGTCAAAAGGCTTTACTCAAATCGCATGTTAGTAGTTCAGCAAATTGATAGTCATCAAAAGCTTTTGCAATGGCTTCAACAAGATTAGTAAGTGCTGTTACTGTTGACTTCTTTGCTTGGAAATCATGCTGGAAGTTATCAAGAGCTTCTGTTGTACCCAGAAACTCAATGAGTCTAATTTTAAGTACCTCTTCAAATATCTTGGAGAAGATTTGAAGTAAGGCTATTGGCCTATAATTGGTGCATTCATTTTTTTTCGCCCATCTCGTGTATAGGTATGATTTTAGCGAATTTATCTTGCTTGGAAATACACCTTCTCTCAAGCACAAGTTAACTGCATTATTAAGTGGGGTTATTATGATTGGCAGAATAGTTTTCAAGAGCGATACAGTGAATCCATGTACGTCTGAAGACATTTTACTCTTGAATTTGTGTACAATATTTTTTTTTCTTTTCCTGTTGTTGGACAGTTGAAAAATGAGAAAAGGGACTTTACAGTTTTCCCTCTGAGATATCTGGATGCCTCTTCATGCGAGAGCTTTACAAAATATGCTATTGATTTTTCTATGTTTGCAGAAAATGAATTCAATTCATCTGCTGTGAAACTACTCTCATTATTTTGATTGTTCTTTTTGTGCCAGTCTCTCTTTTGATTACTTTCCACACAGCTTCAGTTTTATCGGAAGAATTTTTTATATATGCAATGTTTTCCTGCTTTCTTGTATCTTTATAACTATTGCGTATTTTTTTAGTATAGTAAGTAGCAATTTTGAGTTTTCGTCTTTCCTTACTCTATAAATAGTTTGAGCCGCTTCTACTATTTTTTTAAGGCCTAGTGATTCATCTGAAGTATGTAAGGAGTTGTTCGTCTTCTTATTTTCTAATTGTCTCACCTTAGTAAATGCTGATTTGAAACATTGCATTATTTTGTTATGAAAATTTTAATTAATAAGACTTGTGTACATTTGAATCATCTATCGTTTCAGTCCAATCAAGACTTTTTAATGACATCTTGAACTTTGAAATGTTTTTAAACATATTTTTACTTGTCATTGTCTGTCTTTTCATTATAAATTTGAAGAGTCTGCGCCATATGATCAGATATTGACGGATCTACTATTTTCACACTATAGTTACTGCTATCTAGATTGGTGAATATGTTGTCTATACATGATTTTCTGGTTTTGTCTATTCTACTCTGCAGGGGGTAATCCAGATGTATTCATTAAATTTAGGAGATCTTTGGTTTTTTTATCCTTCCTCAGAATATCAACATTGAAACCTCCAAGACGCAGAGCTTCCTGTTTCCTTTTCGAGCTGCTTGTTCCAAACCTTCTTCAAGTTTAGTTAGGAATATATCGAAATTTCCTTTAGGTGTCCTATATAGTGCTTTCGGTTCAGGTGTTTTGAATATTAGCGCTTATTAGCAACACATCAAGCGATTCATTTTTATATCATTAATTATTTCGCCACAAAACACAACATTCTATAAACTCTCCAGAAACTAAGATTGTTTAAAATCCATCTTCCATAAACTTATAATACGCCATCTAGGTTGGGTACGCCGATAGACTATTCATTCTAATCAAAGCATGTTTTTCTCTGAAAATATCATGTATTCACCAATATTTTTTCCAAAATCGCATTATCAGAAATCTTGGAGTTCACCAAAAAAAATTAAATCATTCATGAATTTTATTATCAATTATTTTACCACAGTAATACTAAATTCTAGAAACTTTCTGACAATTGGAATTGTTTAAAATCAAGCGAGTTAACCTATACAAATGATTGTTGAAAGCAATTTCGATTCAACTTCATGAAAGATGAAAATTAAATAAATAAATAATTTAGAATAAATAGAAAATAAAAAACTAAATTAACTATGGCAAGTATCAGTCGAATGCTACCATGATTTCTTCATCGCCTGCATGTTGAATTCTACTGTCAACAGTCTTAGAACTGATTTTTTCTCTAAGTATTTCGTTTTTGACAGTTTCTGAAGAGTCATTTCCTGTTTCTACTAGGTTTTGGATTTGATTTGGGGAACTTTGGGCCTGATTTTTAATATTTAGTTGAGTTCCATCTTGGGATTGACCTGCTTCAAGAGCGTTCTGAAACTGACCGCTTTTGAGTTTAACAGTCCCACTCAACGGACCATTTTGAAGTATCTGTTGTCCAGCATTTTGAAGTTGATCAATTCCGATATTACTTGGCAAGCCTAATGATCCATTCTGACCACCAGGAATCTGGAACTGTTGGCCAGCGTTCTGTAGTTGATTAATGTCGAGATTACTTGGTAAGCCTAATGATCCACTCTGACCACCAGGTATCTGCAACTGTTGGCCAGCGTTCTGTAGTTGGTTAATGTCGAGATTACTTGGTAAGCCTAATGATCCATTCTGACCACCAGGAATCTGCAACTGTTGGCCAGCGTTCTGTAGTTGATTAATGTCGAGATTACTTGGTAAGCCTAATGATCCACTCTGACCACCAGGTATCTGCAACTGTTGGCCAGCGTTCTGTAGTTGGTTAATGTCGAGATTACTTGGTAAGCCTAATGATCCATTCTGACCACCAGGAATCTGCAACTGTTGGCCAGCGTTCTGTAGTTGATTAATGTCGAGATTACTTGGTAAGCCTAACGATCCATTCTGACCACCAGGAATCTGCAATTGTTGACCAGCGTTCTGTAACTGATTGATGTTTAAATTACCTGGTAAGCCTAATGATCCATTCTGTCCGCCAGGAATCTGTAACTGTTGACCAGCATTCTGTAGCTGGTTGATATCGAAGTTACTCGGTACACCTAATGATCCATTCTGGCCACCTGGAATCTGCAATTGTGGTGGCAACTGAGTGAGTTGATTAGGTCCAAATTGTTGAATTTGGGTGTCTATGATATTTATATTCCCTGAAGAGTTATTTCCTGTTCCTATTAAATTTTGAATTTGGTTTGAGGAACTTTGGAACTGATTAAGAACATTTGGTTGCGTTCCATCTTGAGATTGACCTCCTGCACCACCAAGTTGCTGTCCGGCGTTTTGAAGTTGATTAATTCCTAGATTACCAGGCAAGCCTAATGATCCATTCTGGCCACCAGGAATCTGTAACTGTTGACCAGCGTTCTGTAACTGATTGATGTCGAGATTACCGGGCAGGCCTAATGATCCATTCTGACCACCAGGAATCTGCAACTGTTGACCAGCGTTCTGCAACTGATTGATGTCGAAATTACCCGGCAAGCCTATTGATCCATTCTGACCACCAGGAAGCTGTAACTGTTGACCAGCGTTCTGTAGCTGATTGATGTCGAAATTACCCGGCAAGCCTAATGATCCATTCTGACCACCAGGAAGCTGTAACTGTTGACCAGCGTTCTGTAGCTGAGTGATGTCGAAATTACCCGGCAAACTTAATGATCCATTCTGACCACCAGGAATTTGTAACTGTTGACCAGCGTTTTGGAGTTGCTCTATTAGATTTGAAGATGTTCCTTCATTTTGTCCACCACTAGGGAACTGTATTCCACTTCCTACTTGCTGTAATCCTCCTTGAATTTGGGAGATAATAGGAATATTACTACCGCCACTGCTTCCTTCAGATTGACTGCCGCCAGGTACATTCGATCCCTGATTCTGATTGAAAACATTCTGGAAAGCACTACTTATATTGTCAAGAAAAGAATTTTGTGGTTTATTTTCGGTTCCAGTATCCCCAGGAGCGTTGGGAGGTTTAGTATTCTGCCCGAATACTTGTCCAAAAGCGCTACCTATATTCTGTATTATTTGTTCCCCAGGACTAGAAGTACTGGAAACACCGCTATCTCCTTGGGAATCGCCTGGTTTTTGAGAAGATGGATTGAAATTGCTGACGAAATTACTAATTGCCCCTTGTATTATGTTTGGCGCACTAGTTGAACCAGTATCACTTGCTTGTCCAGATGGTGTTTCTTGGTTGAAGATGTTATTGAAGAAACCAAAGATGCCAGGTGCTTGGGTGGTAGAAGTTACTCCAGTATCGCCCAAGACTGTGTTTGAGGTTGTACTACCTTGGTCATTATTGAATACTTGGCTGATTCCTGAAAAAAAGGGTTTCTTAGTTTTTATTCATTTTTGATACGTGTTATGATTTGAACAATTGCCTGAAAGAAACTCATAACAGTGAATATTTTCGCGTCCATTCCAGAAAAACGTTGTATGTTATGCTTGAATACAGTATAGACAATCACACTTATATATAGGGTGTCCAACCGACTCTTGATGTTTCAACGGCGGCGCAAGCCATTATGCCTACGACCACGAGAGCCGGACTCCCTAGGAAATGCACGAAGTGGACTCCAGAAATGAATACCTTCATTATGCGTTCCTATTACAAGATTACAAACTTGGAATCGGAAATGACAGCAAACAGATACGCGTTACATCTTGCGTTCATAGAAAAATATCCTGAATTACAGCACATATCCGAGCAGAGAATTTCGGATCAACGAAGAACAATCGTTAAAAACAGGCTACTTTCTTCAGAAACGCTGCAAAGCTTACGAGAAGAGGTCATAATGGAGCTCAGAAGCGAAAATGATACTCATAACAGTATACCTGCTGGAGTCAATGAAAGTGTTACAGATAACATCGAAGCCACGGAAACGAATATAAACATGGAACGCCCTCCTGAGCCGAAACAGCAGAACGAATATATGTATTTAGCAAGATCAGAACTCAACAGAGCAATAACTGAATTCAGTGGTAGTAACCCAACTAAAAGACCTAAACTGCCCAAACTCAAGACGAACAAGAACACCAATATCATCCTAGCAAGCGTAAACTCAGTGTTTGAAGATTATACCGATCAGAACACCTTGGAGAAGATTCACACTTTGATTTACTGTGGAGCAGTAGCGGTTCTTCGACTTCACAAACAACAAATCTCCACAACTTTGATTCAAGTTGAGCCTAAAAACGTCAGAAAACCACCATGGCAAAAACGACTGGAGAAGGATATTGATAATATTAGAGCAGAAATCGGTCGCCTCACAGAATTCCTGAGAAACAGAAAACCCTCAAGGCGCTTGAAATCACATATACGCAAAATTTATAGGAAAATTGGTACGAACACAAAACACCCTGATCACAAACAACACATCGACGTGTATATGGACACTTTAATACAGAAACTCCAAGCAAAAACAAAGAGGCTTTCAAGATACGTCAAGTGTACTGAAAGTAAACACCAAAACCAAAGGTTCCTCCAAAACGCAGCCAATTTTCATAGGGGAAATAACAAAACTGCGACCAACAATAACAGAGAAGTACCTGACGCACAGTGCTTGACAGACTATTGGTCATCACTATGGTCGAACCCCAAAGAACACAATAGAGATGCGGAATGGGTCACGAATGAAAAAGAACGCCTCGATATCAGACATATGGACTTCGATGGAATAACGGAGGAAGAAATCACAACAGTAGTTCGAGCGACCAACAATTGGAAGGCCACAGGTATAGATAATATCCACAACTACTGGTACAAGAAGTTTGATAAGCTCCATGGAGCCCTAGCGAAACAGCTCACGTATGTTCTTCAACATCCCAAGAAAACACCCACTTTCTGAACACAAGGCTTAACATATATGCTACCTAAGAGCGATAGAACACAGGATCCGTCTCAATATAGGCCAATCACTTGCCTGCCAACACTCTACAAAATACTCACCTCATGCATATCCAATCGAATATACCAACACCTTGACGACAACAATATATTAGCAGAGGAGCAGAACGGATGTAGAAAGAAACACCACGGGTGCAAGGAACAACTCATCATCGATTCTGTGATAATGAAACAGGTACACGTAGGACATCGCAATGTTCATTCAGCTTTTCTCGATTATCTGAAGGCATTCGATAGTACCGCCCATTCTTGGCTTGTTGAAGTATTGCAGATATACAAAATTCACCCAGCCCTGGTAGAATTCTTGAAGACAACAATGACACACTGGCGCACGTCTCTGCAGGTCAACATGAACAATAAATCAATTAAAACCGACGAGATACCCATACGTCGTGGAATTTTTCAAGGAGACTCTTTGAGTCCACTATGGTTCTGTTTAGCTATGAACCCATTGTCCTCAATGAACAGGATACGGATTTAGGATAAAAGCAGAAAGGAATTATCATAAAATCTCCCACTTGCAGTATATGGATGACATCAAATTATATGCTTCGAACAAGAAGCAATTGGATGATTTGCTGAAAACTGTCAGTGAGTTCTCGGCAGATGTTCATATGAAATTCGGGATTGAAAAATGTAAGACCCTGAACATTCAAAGAGGGAAAGTCATATATGGTGAAACACAACTTCCAAACGGTGATATTATACAGTGCATGAGAGATGACGAAACATACAAATATCTGGGATACCAACAAGCCAGATTGTTAGACCAAAAACAATCGAAGGAGAATATTCGTTCAGAATACAGTCAGCGTCTGAAGACTGTGCTGAAATCAATGTTGAACTCGGGTAATTTAGTCAAGGCAATTAACACCTACGCCATTCCAGTGTTGCTTTACTCATTTGGAATAATCAGATGGACTAGGACAGAACTGGATGATATTCAAAGGCAGGCCCGAACGATGCTGACAAAGTACAACAATCATCATCCAAAATCGTCTGTGACACGAACAACTTTGAAGCGGAAAGAAGGAGGACGCGGATTAATAGATGTTGTCAATTTGCACACCGAACAGATAAAAAATCTCAGAGAATTCTTCTCTGCAAAAGCTTTCACTTCTGACCTCCATAGAGTGGTATCGTTGGCTGATAGAGGATATACACCACTAAATCTTGCTACCAGAGATGACCTGCTGAATCTACCGTTCCTATCAGATACTGAAAAACAAGAAAGGAATTGCATGGACGACATCACCATGAGGTTAATCAACCACACATCGACAAAGAAGCCTCCAACAAATGGTTGATGAAAGGAGAATTATTCGCAGAAACAGAGGGATTCCTTATGGCCATCCAAGACCAAGTGATCGCTACAAACAATTACAAAAAATTTATTATGAAGGACGGAACATTACAAACAGATAAGTGCAGAAAATGCCATATAAGATCGGAGACTATACAGCATATTACGTCCGGATGCGAACAACTGGCCAATACGGAGTATCTTCACAGGCATAATCAAGTGTGCAACATTATCCACCAGAAACTTGCACACAAGTACGGACTTCTGAACACCTTCCAGCCATATTACAAGTATCAGCCGGCGCCCGTATTGGAAAATGACTCTATCAGATTATACTACGATAGGCCTGTTATCACTGACAGAATGGTGACGAATAATAGGCCGGACATAGTGGTGTATGATAAGAGAGCCAGAACAGCAATGCTGGTGGATGTCGCCATACCGAATAATAACAACGTGCTGAATAAGTTCCAGGAGAAAAAGTCCAAATACACTGACCTTGCTATTGAGATCAAGCAGATGTGGCACCTCGAGAAAATAGATATTGTTCCTGTCATCGTATCCTCGACTGGGTTAATACCCAAAACATGATAGCGTTAAGAAATTAGAATTGCATAACAATACCTATATAGAAATGCAAAAAGCTGTAATTCTTAATACATGTAGGATAGTTAGGAAATTTATGTCAAGTATATTGTAATCGAGCCTATTCCCTTTTATTGCTGAATCTGGGAAAGGTAAATTATATCCAGCTAACACCTGAGATAGTGCATAAGTCCACGATAATAATAATAAAAAGTCGTGGAGAATCCTCCAAACTAGAGCATGTGAAATATTCAACAGATTTCCAATTCTTCTTGTACTCACATGAGGATTTGAATCAATACAATTCAAAACTGCTTCGTCAATATCTGGAGTTCTCATAGTTTGAGTTACACCTTTTGAATGATTATTTGCAGTAAATGTACCAGTTTCCCTCAACGTTCTATGGATATTTGAAAATGTTCGCCTGTCTTAAAACTAATCGTTAATTTAATAAACAATTCGACCAGACACTGCTTCAACTTTAGCAACTGTCAAAATGAATAAATAAATGAAAAAAATCAAAGCCTACTAGCCATTTTTTTTAATTTGAAGTGCTTTCAATTCAGCGAATGCATACAATCGTTTAATAATTTTTTGCTCGGGAACGGTCGCAGATACGAAAAAATTACAAGTGTGAAAAAGTTTCTAAATTGAACGAAGATGACGAAAATTGATTGTACACTGATCAGTGGCGTACTGCACAAAAATTTGAAATGGCAAAAGAAGACATGGCCACGGTAAAGAAAACACCTTGTAGATTCTAGTTAAAATTCAGGACGTGTAATGATGAAGGCTGTAAAAAATAGCTTGCATTCCAAATTTGGGCTGAATATCTCAAAAAATGCAGGAGTTTTGAAGAAAAAAGCAATTTATTTATATGGATACTTTTCTATCCAAAAATCGCACACTTGTGAAAACTGACAAAACCAAGCACTGTAAACACTGTAAATGACAGATCGCGTTTGAACTCCGCCACAGTATAGAAAACTGTTGTGCCAACTCAACAACAACAAAAATTTTTAAATAATCAATTCCCTGAACTTTTTTGACAGAATATTAGTTCATATGCATTTTTTTCATGTTTTTTGATGACGAATCTCCTGTAGACATTAATAACAGCATACCTGAAATCTCCTCTATAACTGTATTCAGGTGTACATCAAGTCACAAGAGGTATATTTCTTTTTATTTTCTTTAAGTTCGGGGGGATAAAAACACATTCATTTTGGAGTTTCATTCTCTAGTTATAAAATGGATCCCAAAAAACGAAGGTACGTATGTTTTCAATGTTTTACACTGCAATGAATTTTGAGATATCTCGGGTGAATATCCTTTTTGTACAACATAACCATATGCTCACATAATCGTGATAAAAACACAAGTATTTCCACGTCTACCCCACAGTATGATCCTTATCGATTTTTATGGATAAAATATTCATGATGATCAACGAAATTTATTCATGTGAAATAAAATTATACTCCTTGATTCAGATGTTTTACCGATCCTTTTTTCTTGCTCTCACTTAATGACTAGATGAATTTTAATGCACTGAAACTAGATGAGATTATATCTTCTATTCATGGAGTTAATCTTATTGGTACAGAATCAATTTTAAAAGGCGTAGAATGTTGAATAGCAACTGTTCATTTAACAGTTACTCGGACTAACAAGATAATGTTTGGAGAATCCAACAATATATTATATTAAATACTTCACATTAATACGCATTAGTGTTTGGCGAAAACAGTTATTCATTCACAACGGTTGTAAGGACTGAGTACCGTAAAATTGAAATAACATTTTCTAATTTTATAATTTCCGTTACTAAATTTCTATCGTTAACAGTGAATATATGTATAAAAGAGCACTTTAGGTTAAGTTCAACCATTTTAATGATCTTCAAGTGATTTACAAAATTAATGAATTTCTTCCTTCTCTCTTTAAAGGATAGAAGATAAAACGTTTTATATATACAGGGTGTTACTTAATAGTATGTCACAACTTGAAGGGGTAAATCTACGTGCAATTTTAGGAAAAAAGTTCATATAAACATAGGTCTTCATAAGCTTCGTTACAGAGCTACAGGGTGTTGAAATTTCCGGAAAAAATTGGTATTTTCTTCAAAACTCCTACAGTTTTTGAGATATTCAGCCCAAATTCAGAATGCAAGCTATTTTTCACAGCCTCATTCATTACACATCCTAAATTCTAACTAGAATTTACAAGGTGTTTTCTTTGCCGGAGCCATGTCTTCTCTTGCCCTTTCAAACTTTTTTGCAGTAAGCCACTGATCAGCGTACAATCGATTTTCGCCATCTTCGTTCAATTTAAAAACTTTTTTGGCACCTGTAATTTTTTCGTATCTACGACTGTTCTCGAGCAAAAAATTATTAAACGATTGTATGCATTCGCTGAATTGAAAGCACTTCTAATTAAAAAAACGACTAGTAGGCTTTGATTTTTTTCATTTATTTATTAATTTTGATAGTTGCTCAAGTTGAACCAGTGTCTGCTCGGATTGTTCATTGAATTAACGATTAGTTTTAAGACTTTTGAAGTTATTGCTGTAGGAAAAAATGGCTAATTTTACTAACCCCGAATTGGCTGATATCCATTACATGTACAGTCTGGCTGACGGAAACACAACAGAAGCTAGGCGATTATATTAGTTGCGCTTTCCATATCGAGTAACACCAGACAGGCGAACATTTTTTAAAAGGTGCAACTCAAACTATGAGAATTCCAGATATTGAGGAAGCAGTTTTGAATTGTATTGATTTGAATCCTCATGTGAGTACAAGAAAAATTGGAAATCAGTTGAATATTTCACATGCTCTAGTTTGGAGGATTCTCCACGACTTTTTATTGTACCCGTTTCATATTCAACGCGTCCAAACTCTACTTCCTCGAGATTGTCCTTCAAGACTGAATTTCTGCCTATGGTTCTTAGATTAAATTAGAGAAAATGCTCATTTCGATAGAGAAATAATGTTCACAGACGAAGCTAACTTTTCGAGAACTACTATCACAAATTTTCACAATAATCTTTATTGGGCTGAGGAAAACCCCCATTTGATTGAAGAATCTCATCATCAAGAACAATTCTCACTAAATGTCTGGGTCGGAACAATTGGAAATTATTTGGTTTGGCCATTTTTTTGCCTAACAGACTAAACGGTCCCGCTTATCGCCAATTTCTTGAGGAGGAGTTGCCTTTATTGCTCAAGAATGTGCCACTTTTTGTGGGAAACATAATGTTGTTCATGAATGACGGAGCACCAGCACATTTTAGTGGAGAACTAGGGAATTATTCAATAATACATTCAACAACCGATGGATAAGTCGGGGTGGGCCAGAACCATGGCCTCCTAGATCCCCAGACTTAAATTGTATAGACTTTTTCTTATGGGGACGTCTCAAAAGTTTAGTTTATACCACACTTCAGTGAATTGAGAAATCGAATAATAACTTCTTGTGACACGATAAGAAATACCCCAGGAATATTTCAAAGAGTGCGAGATTATATGCGAATTAGGACAGAGGCATGTATTCTTGCAGGTGGAGGGCACTTACAGCAATTTATTCAGTTTTTAATTGTTCTTTCTTTCAGTTTGATATTAAATAAGTATAAGTTGAGTCCCAGAAGACGTGCTATCAAAATAAAGCAAACTTTGGGTGATTAACATACAATTCAAATTCAATAATTTTTCTCTCGAAAACGGTTGGAGAAACGAAAAAATTAAGAATGTCAAAAAAGTTTCCAAATTTAACGAAGATGACGAAACTTGATTGTACGCTGATCAGTGGCGTACTGCAGAAAAGTTTGAAGGGTCAAAAGGAGACATGGCCTCGGAAAAGAAACCACCTTGTGAATTTCAGTTGAAATCTAGGACGTGTAACGATGAAGGCTGTAAAATATAGTTTGCATTCCAAATTTGGGCTGAATATCTCAAAAACTGCAGGAGTTTTGAAGAAAAAAACAAATTTTTCCGGAAATTTCAACACCCTGTAGCTCTGTAACGAAGCTTTTGCGGACCTATGTTTATATAAACTTTTTTTCTTAAAATTGCACGTAGATTTACCCCGTCAAGTTGTACTATTATGTAATACCCTGTATGGTTACATAATTGGGCACGCTACACATTGGGATACATACCCAGTCGTGGAGGAAAGTTGAAATTCCATTTGTTCCAAAAATGAGTGAAATGTCTCTAGATGAGGCAAAATCATTTATCCCAATAAACTTGACCTTTTTTCTCCTGGGAATAATGGACAACATCATAGGAAATCATATAGCATTTTACTTCATGAGAAATATTGTGACTATCAATAAGCCAAATCCATTCTTGATACACACTACACTTTCTTATCAAAGAATTGAAATGAACAAGGTTGAAGAAATGATATTGGTCCTATTTGGAGACAAAGAAAGAGAATTTGACAATACCTTCCATGTATCCGTTTGTAATGACTACAAAAGCAAAGGTGATGAATCACCAACCAACAAAATGATAAGAGAAACACTAAAACATAGTTATAGGCGGTAAAATAATACAAGGGCGTGTTCTGTCACCATTACTATATTCTGTGGACTTTGAGAAAGAATGGAAAACTCTGATTATAACGCACAAGGCTATGGTCAAATCATTAGAGGGGCCAATAAATCAGTAGGACCATATTGTACTCAGATTAGTCCAAAACGATCAGGGAAGCAAGCGGAGGCAATTCTGGCCCAAACACACACCATCCGTACTCGTGGCTTTATCTGCTACAATCATGTTGGCAGAAAAACTTATTGCTACATTGTGCTGCCAAGAGAGTGTACATATTAAACTGTGAACAAAGTATACTAACACTTAGTAATTGTTTAGTATACTAATTCTTAGTAGTTAATTAGAGCTCTGAGCTCTTAAGTTACCAGAGCGTTTCCTCCTGGAAATGTCATTAATCCCTAAAATTACCTGCTAAGGGAAATGAGCTTTCCTCTGGTGGATAAATGGCCATGAAGGTGAAGAAAATCAGCTGCTAAAACCACTCCAATAGGTCCTGAATCTTTCTACGTCTTGAACGAATCACACAGCCTTAAACTACAGTTAGAAGAACTAAACAAATAACAACACTCAAGAATACTATTCACCAAAGAACACAAAACACCTTTTTGAACCAACTAGGAATGAATTGAGGACCTTCACTATCCTTCTAATACTACCCTGAAATATAATCTCAGCAAAATGCTTAAGTTTATAATGATCCACATATAGTAGGAGTCACAAGATTACTGGGAGAATAAAATATCACAGTTTAAAACTGGCCCACCCGATATTCCGATCTCAATCCAATTAAGCATGCTTGGTATATGCCGAAGAGGACCACAATCATGTTTAAAACCGAAATCAATTATTCCGATACTTAAACAGCACTAGAACATAATTCTTCGATAAGTACTAGACATCCTAATCCTAGGCATGAAAATGCGTTTAAAAGCTATCTTGATTGCAAGTGAAGGCCACATTTCATATTGAATCTCTTTTACGTCCTTCTTCGTCAGAAAAATGGTTCATAATTGATTTGAATAATGAATTTCACATGCAAAAAAGTCGCATATTTTATGTAAATGAGCTCATATATAACTTACTTTTCATTGTCCTTCAATTACGTTGTTGTACTTGGTTAACAGAAGATGAAAATTAAATGAAAATACACTTCCCACAAAAAATTGTCGCATATCCCTACTTTTACGACAATTCTATATAAACTTTTAGGTTGGTCATTCAAGAGTCTCTTGGTAACTTTCAGAAGTGTAAAATAAGAAGATATAATTCAAAAGAGATGAGTTTATGATAGAAAATATCAACAATTTTCGAGTTAATGAAAAATTAAAAATTCTATCATCTTCAAACATTCGCGAAGAGACCAATCAACTAGAATCGAATGGTTACAAATCATTTTCAAAATCGAGTGTTTCTTCCCCGGGCCGTATATATATACTGCTAGTATACGTATCGGAAGCCCCTCTAACAAATTTCGGATGTATTCTTGAGTCACTGAGTTCCAAATTTCAGGAAGCACATTTTCTAGTTGTTGGAGTGTTCTACAAGGCATCCTATGTTGCTGAATTTGCCACCCCATGTTGTCCTAAACATGTTCTATGGGATTCAAGTCGGGACTTCTGACTGGCCATCTTAAAAAATAAATTTCGACATTTTGCAGAAATTCTGTAACTACACTAGCTGCATGAGGCCGAGCACTATCATGCATATAAATGAAGTTTTCGCCAATCAATGGGCCAAAGGGTACAACATGGGGTTCAAGGATATCTGCGATGTATCTGGCCGCTGTCATTCTTCCATTATTCACTAGGACTAACTCATTTCGACCATGGAAAGAAATGCCTCCCCACACCCTTACTGAGCCCCCCCCTGAAGTTGAAGTCATCCTTGGTCTGGTACCGTCTTCTCTGAGCCTGTTCCTAACAATTTACAATGAAATATGCACATTTCTGGAAAGTGCAAGTTCATTTTGTAGCATTCTAGCCGTACAGTGCCGAACTATTAGTGCAGTTAAACGAAGCCAACGATCATCAACTGGTGTCCGATTTCTTCCCTGTCTGGCCCTTCTTCCATATTCCCCTCTTTCGTGGTATCGATTAATTGCTCTTGAAATAGTGCTCTGGTTAACATTCAACAAGTTAGCCAAGTAACGTTGGCTTCGCCCCTCCTCTAGAAGTGTTACAATTCTTACCACTCAAATAGCGTCCAGGACGTTCAGCAGCCATTACAATAAATTCAAAGATTCGAAAACCAACAAGAAACACAGAAAACTTGCATTAATTTACCGAGAAAACTGAAGAGACATTGAATGAATACTGATAGTCAAATAAACTCATTCTTGTTTCAGACGAGTTTGAAATCATATGGAAACAAATGTTACTACATAGATAAGATTTTTTCCCCTCATATGTCCAAAAACATATGTTGACAAAGAAACTGCGATCGAACTGCTTAATCGATTGTGGAATTCAGAATACCAAATGATGCAACAATTTTTGTGGTGTGTGTATATATTTTTAAAAGTGAAATTCTTTAATGTTTTCAGATTTCTATCACTATCTGTCAATCAAATAATGCATATGTGCTAAATATCAAAAATAATTAGATATCTATTGCTTTGGAATATATTCTATCAAAAAAGTACCGGAAATGGATTATTTAAAAAATATGCTTAAAATACTAGTCAAAATTTTTATTGTTGCTAAGTTGTCACAACTGTTTTTCATACTGACGCAGACTTTGAACGCGGTTTGTCATTTAGATTATTCAGTGCTCGATTTTGTCAGTTGTCTCAAGTGTGTTTTGCGATTTTCACAATGGATAAAAATATCCAACAAAGAATTTGTCTCAAATTTTATATTGCAAATGGAATTTCGTACGGCGAATCGCTGAAGATGTTACGGTGAGTCGATTTTATCAAAATCACGTTCATATAAGTGGTAAAGTGCATTCAACAGCGGGTGAGATGTGGTGGGAGATTTGCCTCTTCAACTGAAGTTATCATGGCTAAAAAGGAAATGGTAATTGAAAATCGTCATTTAAGTTTGAAAGAGATAAGCAATGAACTTTCTATGTCTCACGAATGAATTCGTACCATTTCAATTGATTGTTTGGGAATGAAACGCGTTGCCGTTTATAAAGATAAGGTTACTTCTGCAAAAATATGGCACAATATTTTATGCGTTGACATGAATAATTAAATACAGGTGTTGCATTTGGAAAAATCAAGATATGATATTTTTAAAATTACAATATTCAATCATTTTTTTGAGTCACTTCTGTATAAAATGAGGATAATCTATTTCAATTCATCAATAAAGCTATTCTTGGGCAATAAGAAAACGAAAGGAAAAAAGTATTCATCCTCTCTGGCCGAAGGAGCATGCGATGATGTGAGAGCCTATTTTCATGAATTTTTACGGAAAAAAAAATATTGTGACGAAACTACTCACCAAAAAAACTTATTACTTGAAGACATTATAGCAGAGTGAAGGACGCTCTTGAATTCAACAAAAAAGTGGTCTTTCAATCTGAAAAACCTCCCAAGATTTTTTTTAGAAAATTGGATCACCCTGTTCACTTCAAAATAAATTGCTGAAGTAGATTTTTACTTTCTAAATACAATACCGTTCGAACAAAAATGAAATCTTCAAGAGTGTACGAGCTACAGAGCACCGCGCCACTGGTGAATCACCCAGTATATTGATATTCGGATTAAATTATTCATTTTATGTCTACGATTTTTATGTTCGTATTTGAGAATAAACTTACCCTGTTGGAAAGCGTTCCACATTTGGCCAATGCCTTGTCCATCGGTTTGTTCATCTTCCTGCCCATTATTATTACTTCCGAAACTCTGGAACCAGTTCGTAGTAGCTTGCTGCAATTCCGTGAAAAAATTGGTACCTTGTTGTTGTTGTCTAATATCTGACCCTTCGTATTTTTTGAAAATTGCTTGAATATCTTCGTTAAGTTTTACCCAATCTTCTGACGTCGGTTTCTTCTCATCTTTTCTCAAAGTCAATGCTTCTATTCGTTCTCTAAGAGCCGATAAGCTTTCGAGGAAAACGGATTTTGCTTTCGAAAAATAATCTCCATTTTGCTCACCAACCGCCGAACTCTTTTCATTTTGATCCCTAGCAGGAACATGTTGATCTACTTGTTTTAATTCCTCTCCGGATAGTTGAATTTTTTCATTCAAATTCCTATTTTGCAAGAATCTTACATGACTTAATTCTCGTGAATCTTCAGAATTATGCCTATGCTCTAAATAAACGACATTAACCGGTATTTCTTTTCTACCAACACTAGCCGCTTTTATCGATACAATCGTACATAAAAATATGAAACATTTTAACTTCATGATGATACAACCAAAACTGAAACGTCTGAAGTGATCCCTATCTTTTTATACTAGGGATTATCTCTAGGAGTTCTGCAGTTACCGTAAATGATGGTTTTCTTCAACCGGTCCAGAAGATGCTGAAGAATCTCGCGTTACCTCCCGAAGAACTGCAACGGAGGTCAAGGACTCCATCAGGCCATCGTTATAGCTGAAGAACCTCTATAAAATTTATGTTCATTATAAATGTGTACTCAAGTAATTTCACGAAAATTTTCTGTTACATCTTTGATGAACGTTAATATCAGAAGGAGGCCATCTAATGAGCATCACATATTTGCCCGTTAACAATCACGAAATTGTTTAGATTGGATCTATAAATTATATCAGTTTAATATTCTTGGACATCTTTTAACTGGAATTTTTAAAGTAGTCCATTATTAAGTAGTTTTCTTCTCGACCAAGAAATTTTTCCCACTTTATAAAGCTTAATTCTCAAGAGATCTTGTTTTTCAACCTTCATTAAATTTAAATTCATATTTTCGACTGTATTATCTCCATCTCAATACTGATAATGCACGTTATTCTGTTTTACAATAATAACTGAATTTCGTTAAAATCTTAATGTAAAATATACAATTCCCGACCATTGTTGAAAACTAGTCTAAACATGCGGCTCCGCTTACTCGTAACGACAACAGGTGGACGGAGGAGGCGCAACACTTGCCTGATCTATCTGATATTAACACAGCAAATATTTTGTGCTGCATTTTTCAAACATAACTTTTACTTCATATTATTAATTTGCATAATTATATTAGGTAATTTGATTGAAAACGTCGTTTCTTGATGGAAATTGATATACATTTATTTATTAAATACAACAATAATGATAATACATTAACTTATATTGGTAAATTTCATGATTTGATTATAGCTTTCAAACGGATAACTCTCTAGGCAGATATATTATGCAGATGTTTATAAACTACTTTATGGAAGTTGAGATAAAATTTATATTGGTAGAATTTTTGGAAATATTTAGGATATATGAGCATAAACGCAGTTTTGGAAGAAAAACAGACTCTCACTATGAAAATAATCTACTAGAAGAAAATCAAAAAAAGTTGAACCTATAGGAAGCATTGGGAATCGGAATTTGCTCAGGTAATAGTCAGTTAGAGGAAGAAAATCCATACGGAATTGCAAAACTGAAAATATTGAGTAATGGTGACGAATTTAGGTCGAACTATTATCTGAGTAAATTCCGGAATGTCACTGTTTATTGATTTTCATTGCTTTCATTAGGTTCAATTTCAATCTATTATTTTCATTAGGTAAAATATCAAAATTATTATTGACAGTATGGTTTTCTTCTAGTAGATTATTTACATAGTGAGAATCTGATTTTTGATGTGACAACGTCTTATAATTCTATTAAGCTGGCAGAACGCACGAAAAAATATGACTCATGTGGCGTTACCTCGCTCTGAGGCGTTCCATTTAAAGCTTGAAGTGCAAGCGAGAGCGCGGAACGAGCGACAAAGAGGCACAATCCGCCTCTGGCTCTCTCAAACACCGCATAATGCTTAGGTAATATTCTTTATTTATCCTCTGACCTTCTGGCAAGAATTCGAAGTGAACAACACTGCGATAATCAATCAGCCAAAAACAGTCAACATTACCTTGACTTTTGATCGACTTTGCCGTTGTATTTTCTGTTTCGGTTCAGTTGGAAGACGCTATTCCGAAGCTTATTGATTGTTGACTGGTTTGCATATCAAAATCAAAAGCACATGTCTCATCACCAGTTACATTGCGTTTTATGAATGTGAGTTCGGAATTGACTTGTTCTAGAATGTCTTCAGCGACCTTTAAGCGATCCAATTTTTGAAGAAAATTCAGGTCTTTCGTGCTCAAACAATCGTTTAAAATGGTACGAATTGAATCGTGAGACACAGAAAGTTCATTACCTAACTCCGTATACTTAAATGACGATTTCCGATAACCATTTTCCTCACTTTATCCATGTTAACTTCAGTTGAAGATGTAAATGGCCAACCAGAGCGAGGAAAATCTTCCACCACATCTAAGCCGCTGTTGAATGCACTGTACCACTCATATGCACGTGGTTTTAATAAAATCGATTCAGTGTTAGCCTTCTGTAACATTTCCAGCGATTCGGCATACGAAATTCCATTTGCAATACCAAATTCTATGTTTGATAATTTTCCATTGTAACAATCGCAAAACACACTTATGTGAGCAGACAAAATTGAGCACTGTAAAAAACTAAATAACAGATCACGTCCAAACTTCGCGACAGTATAGAAAACAGTTGTGTTATTGTTATAAGCAGTTATTTTATGTTGATGCGAATGTGTGGAAGAATTGGGCATGGTAATGTCTGCATGGGATGATTTATGAAAATAGAAAAATTAAATCTATGATAAATTTGGTTAAAACTAAAAAGTTGATGGAATTCGCAATTTCAATTTCCAAAGTGTTCTTTATATTAGAGAAATTGGATTTAGGAAAGTACTAAAGGAATCTAATTGTCTATTTGTATCTGTAAAACAACGAATTATGTTGTCCGCATATGTAAACCAATGAAGGAGAATGATTATGAATAATTGCTCAATATTATCCATGAAAATCTCTGCTAGTGAAGGACTGAAAGGATTGCCTTTTATGAAATCGTTGTTGCTCATTTAAATTACATAATTCATCCCAGGACATAAGTTTAGCATTATATGGTAGTACACTATGTTGAATTTTTCTCTGTTAGATCTTAAAAATTTTCAAATAAAAATTTTGGAATGAAAGTATGTGAATGTTCAATGATGTTTATAAGATAATGAGAAAGTTTGGCTGCTGGGGCAGTAAGGTATGAGACTACTAGTCTGATGGGATAACCTCTTTTATGTTTGACGAGAAAAGAAAGATTCGGTGATTGTGGATTATCAACTGAAAGTTTATATTTTTTATTGTTAAGTATTAAATATTTGGCAATCTCTAAGGTGTGTTTGATATAGGATTGAAATTTATTAGTAGGATCTTTCTTGATTCTTCAATAATTTCTAGATTCAATAAAGTTTCTTGTTTTGAGAAAATAATCTGTCTTGTTCAATGCTATAACACTATGACTTTGATCTGCCTTAGTAAATACTATTTATTCTGATTTACAGTTTGGTTTAATAGATTTTAACGTTATGTTAAACGGATAAACTCTTGTTTTAGTAACGATGCTGCTAAATGTTTTAAATTTTGGATTGTGGTGAATAATAATTTATGGCTATTTCAGCTTCAATTCCAAGCTGGCCAAAAGATACAAAAAGTCTATTAGAGTAAAATAAGTATCATTACATATTAATCGATGTAATGAACTATCTATAAGTCCATTTCACGCCTAGGGACTGATTTTCCGGTTTCAAAATGAAAATATGGAGAATCTCTCGGACCCATCAATTTCTGATTCGAAGGGGAACAACTTTTCCGATTTTTTCATCACCGTTACGTCAATCCCTTAACGGGGTGAGCACAACCCGCTGATTTTGAATAGGGATGAGGGGTGTTGCGATACCTCATTTTGAAGATCTTAATAAACTAATCATAAAAAAATAGTCTTCCACTTTTTTAGCTACCATTTCGTTAACGATGAAAATTTTGAAGCGAAAATTTAGGGTCAGATAGTACTCGATAAGATCTCCAAAATGAGGTATTGCAACACCCCTCATCATCCCTATTCAAAATTTGTTGTTGTTGTGCTCACCCCGTTAAGGGATCGAAGTTACGGTGATGAAAAAATCGGAAAAGTTGTTCCCTCTTAAATCAGAAATCGACGGGTCCGAGCGATTCTGCATATTTTCATTTTAAAACCGAAAAATCGAGGTGTTAAGTTTTCGTTGAACCATCCTGTATATAAAATTTACATTAGAGAGTCTGGACACATAACCGATAGGTTGAGTTCATAACCTCCGAAGGCCAGATAACTTGAAATCCTCATAGGTGGCAGTTATCATTGTACGGAATGCACGGTCTAGGTAAGTGGTTCGGAGTCAATTTCAAACTGTAGATCCATAGAACAAAAGAAAAAAAAGTCAATTTTCATCCAAATCCATTCAGCTGTTTTCGCATTATTCAATAACAAATTTCCAAATATACGAATTTTAAAACTGCGTGAATTCCAAATATTTCAACCCTAATTCCCTTCCTGATGTTTGTTGGTAAAATTTTGATTGAAGTTGGAAATAATTTTAAGATAGGCAGGTTTTTAAAAGGTTAGAAAACTCATCAGCAATGTGTGGCAACGTTTTATTTTTGGTAAATATTTCTCTGACTACCGAAGGGCATTCATCTGTTGGAATATATGGATACATGTTCTTTATATCAAATGAAACCAATTCAAGATTTTGTGTGTTATCGAGCCTAGAAAGTTTTTGTACCTTCTAGGCTCGAAAACACATCAACAAACATGAGGACTTCCCATAAGATCACCTCTTAGCCCCCTTTTTGGCCCATATATTCATGGATAACAAAGAACAGTAATATTGAATAGAAAAAAACATATAGTCTTCTGGTACCGATATGTAGATGATATTTTGGTGGATTTCCTTGACTGAAACAGCCAAATTGATAAATTTCGGCAATTTCTGAATGAAGTTCATACCAACATTAAGTTTGCAGCAGAAATATAAATTAATATCTCAATAAATTTCTTAGACCTGACAATAGCAAAATCGACCAACAATTTCATTCATAACATATACAGAAAAGAAACCTTCACAGACTCAACTATTCCGATGGACTCATTCAATCACTTAAATCACAAACTAGCTAATTCAATGATCCATAGGGCCTTTTCCATTCCACTGTTACCGACAAACTTCAAAAATGAAATAAATACTATCAGAAAAATTGCCCTAAATAACAAAAAGCTTTTGGTTTTCATAGACAAAATTATCCAACGCAAAGAAAAACATCAAATAACACAATTATTATATTCCATAAAAGATACTTCCCAGAAAAAATATGCTGGTTCTGTATCCACAAACTTGAGCAACTATTTTTCCAAATTTAAAATAACCACTCCTTCCTCAAGTGGTCTGAGCTTGAGCAAATTATTATTCAATGCTAAACAAAAAACAGACAAATTCAAAAAAATCTGGAGTTTACAAAATTGATTGCAATGAGTGTACGGTAGCTTATGTTAGTAGGAATTTCGAAACCAGATTTAAAGAACAAATATGCTCTAACAATAATTCTCCAATATGCCATCATAAGAAAATCACAGAACATTCAATAACGTTAGATAATATCAAAATTCTTCATAATTGCGACAAAGAAAAGAAAATCTGTTTGATTGTTTGGAAATCAATAAACTTTGTAACTTTGCAATATCAAATTAGGATAGTATCCATTAAGTAGTTGACCACTTGAAATTGACTCGGCGGTCGAAACTGGTCGTGTTAGTAAAATTGTGAAAAGTACAAAATAAATTTACTTCATCTTCGGTTAAGATACGAGTTTTATGGGTAATATTAGAACACTACCATTATCATTGAAAAAACTTTGAGGCGTAATAGTCCCGACACAGTTCTGCTCTGATAGACAAAATCGCAATAACAGAAGATTTACAGCTTTAGGTCAATCAACCTTTTGAAATTGATTAAGAGGTATGTCAATTAAGTTCGCGAAAAAGTGCCCGGACAGTCCAGAAAGTACACAAATACATGAAAATACCTTATATTCCTTCGCAATAGTCACCCTTGACTTCGATGCACCTGCACCACTCTTGAAGCACGCCATGAAGCGCATCCCTAAATCTTCGTGTAGCATCTGCCGGATCGTCTTCTTGTTGATGCCCAACTCGTCTTTCAACATGTTAAGGCTTACCCGACGGTCTCTGAGCACTCGCGAGTGCAGCCGATCGAGGTTTTGTGCGTTTCGTGAGGTGGAGGGAGCTCCTCGCGCGAATCATCCTCCACTGACTCTGCCGCTTCTGAACCGTTTTGCCCAATCGTAGACTGCTGATTTTTTTCAGACTATCTTCCGTATACACGTCGGTTAACTATTTTATAATTTCCAAGGAAGTTTCGCCGCGTTTCACCAAAAATTTAATCACTATTCTTTGCTCAGTTGTTTTATCACTCATCTTCATGACGGTGGGTCAAAACAGGTCGATGTTCAAAGGACAATCAAACACGAAGTATACAACCTATTAACACGAAACTTGCACAGGCTGACGCAGAGATGAATTCCCTTTCGAATTAAACCAATGCGAACGCTGCAGAGTTACCAACCGCCGCAGCATTGCCAACTTCCGCGAACTCAATTGACATACCTCGTATATCGGTGAATGGGTAGCTTAAAACACTCAGCGCAGAGCAGATGAGTATAACTTATTTCAAGAAAAAAAGGAGAAGACTTTCACAAAACTTCTTGAGCTTTTTGTGAGGTGATTTTGGTAGAAGAGTATCTAGTCGCCTCAATGGTACTCCACCTAATGATGTTGATATGAAGAAATATTTCTACAATCATTTATAATACTCCACAGTTTCAACAATTATAGTCTTTACTTTCATAGGATAGGAGAATAAACCATTTCAATTATTTAATAAATCTATCATGAAAATTTTAATTTCGCAAAATCTACCTTCCAATGAAAATTTTTCAAGAGCATGCTGAAGAACAGACACATTCTGAAATTCTCTCATTTTATCATGTTACTCAGACCAATTTCACTCAAACTGTATAATTATATAAATAAGAAAATTTCTTCATGCTATAAATATACCTAATATTCCGATTTTCATACCCTTGAAAGATTTCGATACTGTCTTTTATATCACTCATAGTTCTACACTAATAGTTCCAAACATTTGAGGTTGACCTTTCTGTTAATATTGTTTATGTTCTGAACTGATAAAAATATATGCAATCAGTTATATAAACAGGAAAACTGAGGAATAATAAAACAGATGGATCAAAACAGGAAATATAATTATATTGATAACAATACAAATCAAAACACCTTAAAATCAACAATTTTACGAATGTATAATTGCCCTGGCTTTTGCCATGACTTCGGAAGCACCCTTTTCTAACAAACTTTCAGCTAAATTTCTCCCTAATAATTCAGCTTCTTCAAAAACTTTCTTATTGACATTTTTGTGAAGTGTCAACCCAGAAAATATGTCTGACTTACTTTTTGATGTTGAAATTTCATTTTGAACATTTGAAGAACTTTCAATATGCGAAGTGAAAGGACATTTAGTAGGAAGCTGCAGTTCTAAATCTTTCAACAGTTTCTTAGCAGAAGTTGGGGAGCTTTCCAAAAAAGGGCATTTTCCCATAAATTCCGATCCAATTGGCATTTCGATGGGGCAGTGTTCATGAGGATCTTCTTTAAGTAAATCAATTTGTACATTGTCTAATTTCTGTTTTTTTCTAGGAACCTCATCTTCTGTCACAGAAGAACAATTTTGAGTACATTCGATATCATTTGAACTAGAGAGCTTGTTATTAGTTTCACTTGTAATGTTGTTATAAGGACATGTTTTGCACCTTCCATTACTTTTCTGATAGGAGAGATTTGATGTCATGGAATCAATTATTTCCACTTGACCATCAAGTGACCAAACACCACCACTTAAACTCAGAGTGGTTTTTCCTTCAATTTCTGCATTCAGATTACAAGTAACACCAACTGGTGCACTACATCCACCACCTAATGTTTTCAAAAAGCTTCTCTCTGCTAGCACTTTTATAGCAGTTTCTGATTCATATAGAGGACTGAGTAAATTGATAATCTCCTCATCATTTTCCCGACATTCTACAGCTAAAGCTCCTTGACCAACAGCATACATTAATTCTTCCAAAACCTGCAAATATTTAATATTTAGACAATATACGATGGAAATGTAATAAACATCTATTATTGAGAATCTAGTTCTTGAAGTTTCTGGAATTATCCAGTTACCAATTATGTTTCATTAGAGAACTGAGAATTTCAAATAAGCAATACAATAGGAGCTAATTTCAACAAATTAAAGTGGAGAAACATAGATGATTTAACATTAAAAGATTCATTTATTACCATTGAATTAGTAAATAGTTTAGTATATGACATATTAAAGCTCACTTTAGGATCATAACTGTCGATAGTAAAGACACATTAGAATGTGTTTTTGTTTTGTTACCAATTATGTTTCATTAGAGAACTGAGAATTTCAAATAAGTAATACAATAGGAGCTAATTTCAACAAATTAAAGTGGAGAAACATAGATGATTTAACATTAAAAGATTTATTTATTACCATTGAATTAGTAAATAGTTTAGTATATGACATATAAAAGCTCACTTTAGGATCATAACTGTCGATAGTAAAGACACATTAGAATGTGTTTTGTTTTGTTACCAATTATGTTTCATTAGAGAACTGAGAATTTCAATAAGTAATGCAATAGGAGCTAATTTCAACAAATTAAAGTGGAGAAACATAGATGATTTAACATTAAAAGATTTATTTATTACCATTGAATCAGTAAATAGTTTAGTATATGACATATAAAAGCTCACTTTAGGATCATAACTATCGATAGTAAAGACACATTAGAATGTGTTTTTGTTTTGTTACCAATTATGTTTCATTAGAGAACTGAGAATTTCAAATAAGCAATACAATAGGAGCTAATTTCAACAAATTAAAGTGGAGAAACATAGATGATTTAACATTAAAAGATTCATTTATTACTATTGAATTAGTAAATAGTTTAGTATATGACATATTAAAGCTCACTTTAGGATCATAACTGTCGATAGTAAAGACACATTAAAATGTGTTTTTGTTTTGTTACCAATTATGTTTCATTAGAGAACTGAGAATTTCAAATATCAAAAGACTTATTTATTACCATTGAATTAGTAAATAGTTTATTTAGTATATGACATATAAAGCTCACTTTACGATCATAACTGTCGATAGTAAAGACACATTAGAATGTGTTTTTGCTTTGTTAGTTATGGTCTTGAAAAAATTTCAGGAATAAAAAATATAGTTATAGAACAAAATCGGACAAATTGCAGAAATTATACCTTCTGTATGCACTTTCGGTAATATCCTACGACATATTCGATTGATTATTTTGTTTTTGAAAATGTTATCAGGAATAAGAAAGTGGGGACAGTAACAAAAGAAGGCCAGAAAATTAGGACAAACTGAAAATTTTCTTTTTTCAGGATAAGAATATTTCATTTTCATTTTATTTGTATAACTTCAATTATAACGCAATTGAAACAAACTGACTTGAAAATAAACTTGGAGATTTATTGAAATTTGGACAGATTACCATATACGAGTCGTCCAACCTTCATAACGGAAACTGAGTTTAATGAAGAATAGATATAAATTCTGCTAATTTTAAACTACAATAGTGGCCACTTTCCTCATTGCACCACCCTTCAAGACGATATAGTTGGTAGTCACTCATGCATAAAACTTATAGTCAAATTTTGTCTAGGGTAAACTGGCAGCTTTGGCCACTTAGTCTCGCTTATTGAAATTTGGTCAGATTAGCACTTATGAGGCGTTCAGCGCAAGAGTAGTCCAATCCAATCACATCGGAAATTGATTTAAGTATAGAAATAGATTAAAAATTCTGCTAATTTTAATCTGCAATAATTGCCCTTTCCTCAGTACACCCCACTGCAAGCACCTAGAGTCTATGACAGGGGTGCTCAAACGATCGATCGCGAATGCTTATTGAGTAGATCTCGAGAAAAAAAATTTTAATAAGTAGGTAACTAAACTACAAAAATTTATTACGTGATAAAATTACACTCTGCTAGCGGCAAAAGGCGGCTTTATCAAAGGAACGCGCGGTACTTGTCAGAGAAAAGCCGCGTTTTTTTATTCTTGCCGCTTTTTTAGAAATTTCGGGCGGCGCGTTTGAAGGGCACATTCGAGAATTTCGTTCACGCCGATATAAATGTTGCGCCTGCAATCTAACCTAACTCAGAGAGGCATCATAAAACGATTCATAAAAACTATGAAAAGGATTTGCCGCCACAGAGTGAATTAAGAAAACGAAAAGTACGTGATTGATATCTTGTTTGAAAAAGAGTAATCCTTTTTCATGTAAAAACATTCAGGAATTAGCTATTGAAATAGCAAGTCAGTTTAATATTAGCTCGTTCTGTTGAAAATGAATTGGTGCAGAATATATCAGATATACATCTCAAAGCTACAGCATCTGATACAAATTTCTGGTGTTTTATATCTGAAGATAAATATCCGAATATAAGGCAAATCGCCCTTCAACTGACGGCAATGTTTGGGTCAACTTACTTGTGCGAGTCTGCATTTTCTGAAATGAAGAAATTAAGTCAAAATATCGCAATCGACTAACTGACGATCATATGTCATCATGCTTGCAATTAGCTGTCAGTGGTTACGTACCATCTTATGAAAAGTCCAGAAGGTTCTGAGGGTTATAAGAAACAAAGTAATGTTGTGAAAATGTTTCCAGATCAAACAGTTAAACAGAGGGAATACTATAAAAGTTTGAAAAGTAAGTTAGACGATATGTACACCCAAGGTGATGAATCCAAAATTATAAGATATTTGAATGGTAAGCCGACTATTGTTTCTAAGGTGTCATCTTATCGAAAAAACTAAATAGATTTCCTAATATTGTCTTTGTATTTTATTTTATTATTTTTTTAATTTATTACGTATGACATAGCATGTAACCTTGATGCTGCCAAATATACGATACGATACGAAGATAACTTACTAGAAAAGAAGAAAAAAAGAAATCAGATTCAATCCACTTCAATAGTAATTGATTTTTCACTTTTTCTCGCGGAATTCTGACCAGAATTACTTTAATGAAGCTTTTGAGATGGGTCTTGTATTGAGAAATCGAAATGCATTATTTGAAAGATTTCAGGTCATATAATCTGCGAATTTCAGAGTCCTCGCGCGATAAATCGTAATTTTTGGGATTAAATCGCGAATAACTCGGAAACGATACATTTTAGGCATAGGGAAACCAATAACAGATCAATGCCTATTAATGATAGGAGTTAAAAGGTGTGTGCATAATAGGTAGTCTAATTTGAAAAAACGGGCTTTTGTAACTTTGAATGTACTACGATTTGCCACATGCTTTGGAAACACCCTGTTTACCGTGAAGCCTCTAAATGCATTGAATTCTGCTGAATAAACCTCTTCACTTACAACGAGCTAAAAATAATTGATATCGAATGATCTTTAGTATTTTAATGATGGCTTCTAAGAGAACCTAAGATCGCGAAATTCTGATTGAAAATTCATATCTTCATTTCGATTGATTTCAGGTGGCAATGATATGGGAAAAAATTGTTCAGAATTTAATTTTCTACAATAAAAAAATTGAAACATACATTATGCCATTTGAAATAACAAAGATGTTATCAACTTCCGTAATAACCGGAAGTGCCAAGCTTTGAAAATATTTTCGGAAACTTAGTTCGAATAACATCCAAGGCAAGAAAAAATTTCTGGGTAATTTTTTCGTATAGTGTCGATAGTCAAAATTCACTGAAAAAGTCTTTACTTACTAATTTTGGGTCCCAGAATCCAAATCTGAAATCATTTTGCCCCGGAAGGCTATCGTTTAGGAAAAAATAAAAACCAAAATTTCCTTGAAACTCCTCTTTTCTATATCATTCAAACTCTATAATTGCTTCATTAAACTGTCTTGTTACTATTACAATGGATAAAATATACACGTATGTACCATTATTAATCAGTAATTCTACGCTCAAACATACATTAATTTCTTTTTAAAATGCTTTTTAATTCGAATATTTTTTTCTAGACAGTTAACCCGCCATATTTACAATGATTTCATGTTACATGTTATACGACATACGGCTCAAAACGATGCAAGAAAGAGAGAATTTATCTCTCTCGTTCATAAGTGAGACCTAAATTCAAATGGGAATATTTCCAAACCTAACCTAATTTTACCTAAAACCTAACCTTCTAACCTATTCAATTCAGGTTATGTATTTTTTTATTCATCTCCTTAATCCTTCATGACCTTGCTTGCTATGTAAAATCGTTTCTTAGATTTGAACATAGACATATAAGTAGTATAATTGTTGAAATATTTTTCTACTGGTTTTCTTTTTCCATTGTTACAGATTCCTGTCCCAAACCCCCTTCCTTTCACCCATTTTTGGAAATCATGAAATGCAAGAGAGAATAAAGCGGCTAAGCAGAAAAATCTTTGGTACTCTTTATGTACACACGACACTAACACAACATAAACAGACAAGTTATTGCTAGTGCAATAGCGACAGGGAAACGAGTTTTTTCCTCAGGTTTTTTCACTCGTTTATTGAATCATACAAGATAGAATGGTTCCCCTGTTACATTTCCTGAGCTCACACTTGTGTTTTTTCTGACACACCAAAATTATAGATATAAGCATTTATTGTAAATACAATTATTCAAATTTTTGTAAATCCTCTCTTTTCAAAAAAAAATCAAAATTATAACTTTAAATTAGGTTTGAGGTTAGGTTAGTTAGGTTTGAGACAAGAGGATTTTCAAGGAAATTTTGGGTTTTTTTTCCTAAACGATAGCCTTCTGGGATAAAATGATTTCAGATATGAATTCTGGGACCCAAAATTAGTAAGTAAACACTTTTTCAGTGAATGTTGACTATCGACACTATACTAAATAATTACCAGAAAATCTGAGACCATAATTGATTGGTTTTTGACGCTAGTAACCTTAATTCTTCCGTTTCTAAATTTCACAGCTGTATGTTTTTTGGCTTTAAGAGATTTCTACCTAAAGTTGTAAAGAAAAATAGGAAATATCCAGTATGGTTTTCTAAAGATCTCATTAAGTTAATTATTCTTAAGGGAAGACTCATTGCAGATTCAAGAAATCTGGTAGCACCGCAGACTACGATTATTTTAAAGATCTGCGATCTGATTGCAAGTTACTATTGGACTGGTTGTTCATTCTAACCCCCAGGCTTTCTGGAGAATGATCAATTCTGAAAAGAAAACATCAGAACTCCCACCTGCATGGAATATGATGGTGTCACTAGTGAAGATGATCAAATTATGTTTGAATTTGGGAGGCTTTTACTTGGTAAAATTCCATTATCAATAATAAAAAACAAGTACTGTGTTTTAAGGAATTTTACTTAATAATTGCGATTCGTAACGCGTTTCACTACACCGTAGCTTCTTCAGACGAATGATTATGCAGAAAATGTAAATGAGAATATAACTAGAAATGTTCTTGAGTAATTTAATTAATTATTATTGATAATGGATAATGGAATTTTACCAAGTAAAAGCCTCTCAAATTCAAATGTTAAAGAAAGCTGATACCGGCTTTTTGGCTTTGTGGTATTTCAAAATACTACTAAGATGTGCAGTTTACACTCAGAATATTTGGTTCTACTCAATGTGCTTGAAAAACAGGATGATTCCCAATTACATACGGTTGAAGACACATAACAACAGTGGACCAGCAAGAAGAGCAATTGAGAAAGGCCAACGCATATGGCTCAAAGAGGATATGAAGATCCAGTACAACAGGAGGGACGTTGCAAACATATATTTGAAGGTAATCCATACGGAATTATTGTTTAGATTGCACCCTGTTGAGTTTGATATTTTAGACTCCGAATCCAGATACGATGTCAAAATTTTAATTCATAAGAAGTTTCAGCAACAACAGAAAAGTTGAATTCACTTAAATTCAAAATTTCTCCACCCAAACCTTCAACTGATAAATTTTCAGACCATAAATTTTTGAAAGATTCACTAATTTAACTGATACCGATTTTACACAACCACAAAAGATCTATTAGAAAAGGATTCAAACATAATTTACATCCAAAACATAATAAAACTAATTTTGAACAGTTAGGCATAGACTCGAAATTATTCTCAAAAACTCCAAAGATAATATTTTAGCCAAACATCAAACAGCAAAAATCATCAAAGAAGACTTTTCGAAATTATCACCTCATTGCAATTCCGATTATAAGATAATAAAAACAATTCGTGAAAATAGTACCAAGAACGATTTAGTATTCACTAAAGCAGATAAAGGTAACACCGTCATTGCGATTAGTAAAACCGATTATATTTCTAAAACTGAAGAATTCTTAACAGCCGGAAACTATATAACATCAACTAAGGATCCTACCGCAAAATTTCAGAAAGTTGTTAAAAACATCATTTCGACAGCAAAATCATTAATTACAGACCAAGAAAAATATAAATTCATTAACTCCAATCCACAATCCCCCGAATTATATTCGTTGATAAAACTTCATAAACCTAATTACCCTATTAGACCTGTTGTTTCTTATGTAACGGCACCTTCGTTCAAACTTTCAAAATTCCTCAATGACTTGCTAATAAAACATTGCAATTTTAAATCTGAATTTTCGGTCAAAATTCATACGAACTTATTGCCAATATCAAAATACCACTATACCACCTAATTCCAAACTTATTTCTTTCGATGTTAAGAATCTATTTCCCAACATTCCTCCAAAAGATACGTATTACTTAGTTGAAGAATTATTAGTAAGGAATCATGTCAATACTATCATTAAATCAGATATTCTTTCATTATTGAAAATTTGTTTAGATCAAAATTATTTCCATTTCAATTACAAATATTATACTATTGAAGACGGCTTGATTATGGGCAATCCGTTAAGTCCTTTGTTAGCAGAAATTAATTCATAATCATCCACTCAGTAAATATTGTTTATACTGGTATCGCTATGTAGACGATATCATTATTTGCTTCACAGGAACAGTTAGACAGTTGAAAATTTTCGAAAATCATATAAATTCATTACATCCAAAAATTGCATTCACAACCGAAATAGAAAGCAATAATTCGATAAATTTCTTAGACGTAACAATTTCGAATGAAAATGGAAAACATGTTTTCGCAATTTACCATAAGCCGTCACATACAGATATTATAATACATAACTCGTCGTGTCATCCATATCAAAATTAAATGTCAGCATTCAATAGTTTTATTCATAGATTGATTAACATCCCGTTATCACCAGAAAATTTCAATAAAGAATTAAATTTGATCAAACAAATAGCCAAAAATAATGGTTACAATCCCAAACTAATAAATAATATTTTAAATAAAAACAAAGTAGAATCGCATTGAATGAAGTGTACCCTGTCGATAAATTGAAACAAAAATTCAACACCTTAACCTACGTTGGCATTACAAGTGAGAAACTGAAATCATTCTTAAGTAGCAATAATTTCAACATAGCTTTCCAAACTAATAATAATTTAGGCAAATATATAAAAATAATAAAACCAAACCAGGTAAAAACAATAAATCAGGTGTTTATAGATTGAATTGCAATGACTGTGATAATTTCTACATTGGTAGAACACATAGAAATTTTAATATTAGAATATCGGAACATAAACGCAGTTTTTCAAATAAAAATCAGATTCAAATTACGCGAATCATCTCTTAGAAAATAATCATTCTTTCGACCCACAGTTTGAAATTTTGCATACAGATAATAAATATTGGAAGGTAGATCTTTGGGAAACTTTAGAAATAAATAAATACAAACACTCAGGTAGACTCATCAATGAACAAGTCGATTTAAGCCCTTCACCTCTATTGAATCTTTTCGGGAGCAATCTATTCCTTAATTTTATTGGATATACCTGTCATAAATAACCACTTAGGAGGAGGCGACCAATAAGCTTTTAATTACTCAAGAACATTTCTAGTTATATTCTCATTTACATTTTTCTGCATAATCATTCGTCTGAAGAAGCTACGTGTAGTGAAACGCGTTACGAATCGCAATTATTAAGTAAAATTCCTCAAAACACAGTACTTGTTTTTTATTATTGATCAAATTATGGTTGATCTGTTTGCAGATTTTTTTTCAGGGTATACAGCAAAAATGTTGTTCCAAATAAAATTGAATATGATAGCTCTTTAAACATTGAAAGCTGCCAATTCTCTCCTACAGAGTTCCCTGAAGTTGTAAAAAACCTAAAACCAGGACTTTCTACTGGCTGCGATGGAATACCATCCATAGTTCTAAAGAATTTTTCCTTGTTTAAAAACGGTTCAAGATCGCTAATAACAAATTATAGAGGTATATGTTTACAATCTGCCTTACCTAAATTATTTGGTTGCATGGTCTGAAATTACCTATCTTGGAAGTGCTGCTGTGTTATCATAAATGAGCAACAAGGTTTTCGTATAGCTAACTAATCTTGCACTCTACTTGAAAGATATAATTGACTGCTTTGAGGCGGGTTTTCAATTAGACTCTGTGTACACTGATTTTTCTAAGGCTTTTGATACGGTTAATCATAATATTTTATTGAGTAAACTTGAAGCTCTTGGCATATTTTTTTATATTTTTATTTTTTATTTTAAATATAGAAACTTTTACTCTAGAGAGATTTTTGTAACTTCTGGCGTGCCCCAGGGTTCTCATCTGGGTCCACTGCTATTCAAAATTTTCGTTAATGATATAAACAATGTTATTTCAATTAAGTTTCTTATGTTTACAGATGATTTGAAAATGTATTCAGTTGTAAAGAACTCGCAGGACTCAATGTTTCTGCAATCTCAGATTGATGCTTTTTTCCACTGGGTCGACTTTAATTGTCTTGAATTGAATTTTGATAAATGTAAGATTATCTCGTTTCATAGGTCTGTTCAGATTAGTCAGTTCAACTACAGAACTACAGTGAAGAGTATTCGCGACCTTGGAGTAATACTGGACATATATCAGCTGTTTATTCAAAATCATTCAAGATGCTTGGTTTTGTGTTGACAAATTCGAAAGAATTTTCTCCTCACACTATCAGGTTATTGTATTGTTCTCTTGTTAGATCCAATCTGGAATACGGTTCTATTATTTGGTCCCCATTCTTTGTTGGTGATATCGATTTTTTGGATAAAGTACAAAGGAGGTTCTTACGTCATCTGTAAAATTGACTTACAAATTGTGATGAACACTTTCAGGTTGGATTCTCTGGAGAACCGGCAGAAGATATCTGATTTTTGTTTTTTTGCATGGTATATTGAATGGTTCTGTTGATTGTATTGATTTGTTAACTATAATTTATATAAACTTGCCACTTAGGCGAACTCGACACACGCCACTATTTAATATCAAAATGCATAGATTTAATTACATTTGCAACTTCTTTCTCTTAGACTCTTCAAATCAAAAGCTTTTCATACGTTAAGGTCGCTTTAATATTATATTTTTTTTCTTTATGCTTCACTA
This sequence comes from Cryptolaemus montrouzieri, assembly GCA_013387265.2. Classification (NCBI taxonomy): domain Eukaryota; kingdom Metazoa; phylum Arthropoda; class Insecta; order Coleoptera; family Coccinellidae; genus Cryptolaemus; species Cryptolaemus montrouzieri. The sequence goes on along the minus strand of JABFTP020000144.1, from coordinate 120,149,245 downwards.
CTGGGCACTATGTTTAATGCTCACTCCATTGTTTGTATTAATTAGTTCCTAGTTTTTTGTAATAAAGGGGGTTTGTCCATACTATTTTTTTTGTAATTATACCATATAGTGGCGGTAGTCAGAATTCACTAAAAAAAGTTAATTTACTAATTTTGGGGCCCAGAATCCAAATCTGAAATCGTTTTGCCCCGGAAGGCTATCGTTTGAGAAAAAATAAAAAACAAAATTTCCTTGAAAGTCCTCTTGTCTATATCATTCAAACTCCATCATAGCTTCATTAAAATGCCTAGTTATTATTACAATGGATAGTATATACACACATGTACCATTAATTAATAATTCTACGTTCAAATATTCATTAATTTCTCATTAAAATGCTTTTCTATTCGAATGTTTATTTGTAGACAGTTAACCCGCCATATTTACAGTGTTTTCATGTTCCATGGGGCTCAAAATCATGCAAGAAAGAGATAGAAGTACTCACTATCTCTCTCATCCATAAGGAGACCGAAATTCAAATGGGAATCTCTCCAAACCTAACCCAACTAACCTAATTTACCTAAAATCTAACCTACTAACCTATTTAATTCAAAATTATAAATTTAAATTAGGTTTGAGGTTCGGTTAGGTTAGATATCTCTCTCATCCATAAGGAGACCGAAATTCAATGGGAATCTTTCCAAACCTAACCCAACTAACCTAATTTTACCTAAAATCTAACCTACTAACCTATTTAATTCAAAATTATAAATTTAAATTAGGTTTGAGGTTCGGTTAGGTTAGATAGGTTTTGTTTGAAGAGGTTTTCATTTGAATATCCCTCTGTTATGACGGGAGATGGCGAGTATGTCACTATTGTCGGGATCATATCATGTAGGTCTTGGATTGTAAATGTTTGAAATGGTTGCCTAATATTGAGAATTGGGGGGCAATCATTTCTGGAAAGTAGAGTTAACTGTCTAGAAAATAAACATTCGAATTGAAAAGCATTTTAATAAGAAATTAATGTATATTTGAGCGTAGAATTACTGATTAATGGTACATGTGTGTATATATTATCCATTGTAATAATAACAAGGCATTTTAATGAAGCAAAGATGAAGTTTGAATGATATGGACAAGAGGACTTTCAAGGAAATTGTTTTTATTTTCTCTTAAACAATAGCCTCCAGGGGCAAAACGATTTCAGATTTGGATTCTGGGCCCCAAAATAAGTAAGTGAACATTTTTTCAGTGAATTCTGACTACCGCCACTATACGGTATAATTACTTTTTTTTTGTAACTGAATGTTACCTTTTTTGTATGATCAATAAATCAATAAATAAATAAACAAATTTTAAAACTGATTCTTACCCCTGATATTCTATTATGCCATCCAATTCGATTCAGACCAGCTACAGCTAATATAATAGCTGAATATTTATCTAATTCATCAAGTTTTTTCAGTCTTGTATTAAGGTTACCCCTTATATTTTCTACAATTAAATTAGGATATTTTCTTGACAATTGAGCGGATCTTCTTAAACTAGAAGTACCGATAACACTTCCTTTAGGAAGTGTTTTCAAGTTGCACTTCTTGTACTTTTCATGAAGAACCAAAGCATCTCTAGGGTCTTCTCTGAAATAGATAAAGTATAATTTAACACAATTGTTGAAATACACTACAAATAAGTTTAAAGAAAATATGTCGAAGATAATTTTCTTGAGGCTTTAAGTATATTCCAAAAAATACTAACCTTGTAAGTACAGCACCAATAGTCATTCCATCTGGCAGTACAGTAGGTAAGTCTTTTAAAGAATGCACAACAAAATCAACACATCCTGATATGAGTGCTGCTTCCAATTCTTTTGTGAAAAGAGACTTTTCTCCTATTTTAGGTAAAGGAATATCCAAAACATTGTCCCCTAATGTATTCATTGTCACTAAAAATGAAATGTCTCAAAAACTTCGTACTAAAATCCACATCATAATTTTTGCTTGTCATGCTCACCAATTTCGAATTTTTTATTTGGATACTCTTGCTCCAAGAGTGATATAACATGTCGTGTTTGAATTAGAGCCAACTGAAAGAATTAATCAGAATAATGTGAATTTAATAAAAATGTAATGGACATACCTCACTCTTTCGAGAACCAACTTTAATAACCTTCTCATTCATTTTGCTCAACAAAAATAATTTGATCAAAAATTTTAATAATTAATTATTTTAGACCTTAGAGGAATGACATACTTTCACTAACAATAAAAATTGAAAATTGGACCCAACAATTACATACTTAAACATCCATAACTGAAGATTAAATGTACGCTCCTGCTAACTGAAAGTTTCACCTTTCATACTTTCATAATTAAAAGCTAATGAGAAAGTAGAGGTTAACGTGACATGAATTCATCATATCTCTATTATGCAATGTCATCACCTGACCATAGAGCATTCGGTGATTATCGACGTATATAAATCTACAGTCGCTACCGAGAACACTATATATAAATATAGTGTTCTCGGTCACTACATTAGTTCAAATTATGGATGTTGTCCTTGTACAAAAAAGTGAATTTGAGTAAAGGTGCCTTTTCCAATGAAAAGCGCTTTTCAAGCGTCAAAATGGTCATGCGACCTATTTTTCTATGAAATCATGACGCTCCCATAAAGAGGGGTTTTCAGCGTCAAAATATGTCATTTGTCACTTATTTTAGGTTAAAACACCTAATTGATTTATATGAAGTCTAATTTTCATTGATTTGATATTATTTCTGGAATCTTTAGTGTTATTTATTGCGAAATTCATTTTTCAAGACCTCTATGTTGTTCGAATATCGAAAGCAAATATGGCGCAATAACTGGATGACTATTAAAAAAGACTAAGCCATTTTGTAACGAAGAAAACTGGTTGCCTCAGGGTTTTTATTGGCAACCCTTGAAGACGGAAAATATAAACTTGTCACTTGTCTCTTCTAGCGTCTGACGTTACAAAGTTCACGCTGAAAATCACATGACCATCCAAATCTGCGTCAAAACGCTCTAATGAAAAGGGACCTTAAGAAATCATTATCGACTTTAGATAAATCAGCTTAGATTTGGGTCAATACCATAGAAGGCCAGATCCTTGTAATCATTAATGGTGGCAGTTAACATTGCACGGTCTAGGTGAGTGGTTCGGAGTCCACTATAAACTGTAGGTCCATAGAAACAAACAAACAATCAAACGAACAACTTGTGTTGTGTCAAATTGATATTCTTGATGTAGAAAATGTCCTCCGGCGCTTGGTATATAATTGCAACGCAGTAAATTGCATGTTATTTTCAATAAATCTTATTACTGTATTACTTAATTCAATGATTAAAAGAGTAAAGATTGTAGTTCATTTAATTTAGTCCTATGATATCATATTTTGCATGGGTTTGATAACTAAAACGAACCAAACCAATGTAAAAACTCGGTTGTATAGCCTACACAGATTAACGTGTCTGTGCATTACAAGATCCATGTCCAGCACCTAGACATACCCTGAGACACTATTCGACTAGTCAGCTTTAAGTGAAGTTTAAACTGCTAGGCCTGTTAGAATATATGCGTGCAGACTGGAACAGACAAGACACTGCAAATATTTCCAGTCGGTTGAGTCTAACATCAGCGTTGCTATAGAGAAGAATATGGTAATAGTGTTCAAGTCCAACCGTTCTTATCAGACAGTCATACCATGTAAGGAAAGATGGATTCAGAAACCCTGCTGATTCAATCTGGGTACACACACCGTTCTAAAACAAAGCTAGTGTTCCGACTTACAGGGCAATTACTGAAAAGTCCATAAGCACAAATTTTGATAGACACCCCAATATCTAACAGACGGAAATCATATTTATACTCAATGTGTATAATTATACCGAATAACTTCTGAAAATTGTTGACATATCTTGCAATGCTTGACTCGGATTACTCCATCATGCTAATAATGAACAAGCAGATAATCTGACCAAAAATAGGCCGTGTAGGAACTGTCTGCGATATTTGGTAGTGTTTAGATTTAATATCACGTGAATTATACACTTGTTTCATTAGAAAATGCTGTATTTGAGACTATAATCTGATAAATTTTTATAGCATAATTATACACAGGGCACATCAAGAACACTATAGTAAATATATAATTATAGTGTAAACGATTGTACACATATGGTAAACGCATTAGTACCATATTTTCTGTAGTTCAACAGAATGTAGTTCAATAGTACATGAACTACTGACATAAGGCACTTTCACTACTATCACTATCTATTTTGAAGAGTGTATATAAATTATCTTTGGCCCAACTATGAACTCATACCAAAAACATTATAAACAAAGGCATATGTACCAACTATTCTGTATCTAGTACATTAATTCAAAATTTCAAAAATACTAGAAGTAAAAGTTGAAAGTTAGTGATCCTCTTTATTCATTGAGGAGATATATTTTATTATTCAAGTTCATATATTTTGATTGGCCTGAATAAAAATGGAAAATTATAACGGAGAAAAAGTTTGTAGATTATGTTTGAATAGCACATGTTCCCCAATAGAATTAACTTCTCATGAAGCTGGACTCCAAATGTGTGGTCTGTGCCTTCCTGAAATAGTAAGCAATTTCAGTCAACATGAATCGAAATTAACAGATACATTTTCAGGATCTTTCAATATGTTATGACAGTGCCTTGTGTTCAAAATGTTTTCATTACTTAGAAAACGTATATATTTTCAAAATAAGGTGTTTACAGACTGAGGAAAAATTGAGATTATATTTAGAAAACTGTGATCCACAAAAAATAAATCTTCAACATATTATGGAATGTGTTACAAATGTTGAAGATGAATTAGATTCTGAAATATGTAGGTCATGCTTGACAACTTCTAGTGAATTCACTTCTGTTGGAGAAAATGACCCAATTTTGAGAAATATGTTTGCAACCTGCATACCAGAAATGGTGAGCTATAACGGGATGTGTGGTTAAAGACAGGTATTTCTTTAGGTGGCTACATTCGAATGATGTTTTTTATTTAGTCGAAGAAAGTATATTCAAAAAAACACTTATTATAAGGTGCTTTTGATAATTTCCTCTATAATTAACTTTAAAAGGCTGGAAATGAATTAAATGATTGTTGGCTTTGTGATCTGTTGACTTTATTACTCGTCATTTAATCTTTCCCATATAGTACATTTCCTTGAAGTTAATTAAAAATATTTCATTTTGAGAAATGATTTGCATTTTATATTTGATAAGTTCTCTGAAGTAGTTTTCCAAATTCCTGTAGTTGAAAGAAATCAAATTCTGTTATCAAAAGAAAGAAATAATTAATTTCAAATTATATATTTTATTATCAATCAATACATATTGAAAAATCAATGCAATGAAAAAGTAGAATTACTTCTAAAGTAGATTTGTTTTAGGATCTAAGTTTATTGAGCAGCCCTGTTATTTGCAATTCCTGTGTTAACAGGGTTAAAGATTTTACACTTTCAAATCAAAATGTCTACAAACTGAAGGAGAATTAATAAATTTCAAAGATATCAACAGAACACAAAAGATTGATTTGCCTGAGCTTCTTAAATTAGAAGATCAGAAGGAAACAATGATTGAACATATAAATTTAGATAGTAAAGTAAAAATTGAACCGGACTATGTATTAAAATCAGAGGATCAAAAGAAACCACAAATATCAGAAAAAGAAGTAAAAACCGAGATTTTGCTTGATAGTAAAACTAATTTGAAAGATGAAACATTTGGCTATGTTGATATTGAAAATTTAAAACCAGAAATACTTCTCACAGAAGAGGATTTCCATGTTGAGAATTATGGGTAAGTTAAATTCTTTAATCGTTTTGACCTATTTGAATTTAAAATGTTTGAGTTTACTCACATAAAATATTTATTCAAGAATGAAGTACAATTCAATTCGATAACTTCAAGAATTAGGAAATTATCATTCCTGTAGACATTGTATACGAATAATTCTCTAAATTGATCACTGCTTATCAAGTTTTTGGACATTAAGAAATGGAAAATATCATTGCGGTTTTAAACCTAAGCAAGGTTTTCGATAATGGTTCCTATAAAATTCCAAACAAACAGTATTTATATGATTTTCTAAAAAAGTTTACCACCTGTAAAATCCTAAAGATTTATCGTATGATGTTCCTTGGGGTTCTGTGTTGGGACTTCTACTTTTTCCCTTATATGTCAATGATATAAATACACATGGTACAACACACACTTTGGTACTTATTGATGTTGAAAATGAGAAGAAAATTAGTGAAAGAACAATGAAATTGACAAAAGAAATGAATACTTAGTTTTTAAGTGGAGAGCTGAATTTAAACATAAAATGACAAATACTTTCCATTGGATATAAAGAACCTTTTGCATACGTCAGGCACCTGGGAATATAGTTGGACCCCAAACTAATGTTCAAATTATCTAAATCACTATATTTACTGAGAAAATTGACCATAATGAGAACAGAAGATTCAACCAAAATAACCTACTATGCCTATTTTATTTCTGTTATGTCTTGTCATCTCTTGTAATTTACGTATTCACGTTGCAATTGAAAGCATTGAGAATTATGTGCACTTGATTTCTATAGGCCAATATTCATTAAAGAAAGAATACTTACTCTCAGCACTGAATACAGTTATCAACTATAGGTACAAATTCAATACAATACATAGAACAGATCTGATACCTCTCTAAGAAAAAAAGCTAAGTCAGAACACCTGAGACTATTGAATGAAGAAACTTAACAATACACATAGATGGCTTCAATAGTGAACAAGGCACATTTGCAGAAATTTACAAGTGAAATCTTGAAAAGTCCATAAGCATAAATCTAGGTAGGCATTTTACTATCTACTAGGCTTACTGCCTTCAGAAAAACATAAATAGCGAATGACCCGTCAAGGCTTTTTTACACTTGGTTTATAACCAAGCTATATTTAAAGTCTTTAAATTTTATAAAGTAGTTACGGATTGTGAACATAGCGTGCAAAGTCTGGCTGGAGGCACCAAAGTAACTGATTTTTGGGTCCTGGGTATCTAAAACCATGTAGGTTTATTGTTTATTGCTTATCTCATTCATGTTTACAATAGTCACAGTTTTACACTGGTCAATATATGAGCCAAAAAAGAAAAGTAAAAAAAACAGTGAAAAATATAGGTAAATAAACAAAAAACTTACAAAATATGAAAATATAAAAACTTACAAATCGTTGAAACCTAATTCATAGTATTGATGATCTATTTATCGAAAGAGATTAACTTAATATCTTGGGAGATTGTGAGATATTAAGTTAGTCTCTTTCGATGTCAAAAATATGTACCCGAACATTCCAACAGATGAGTGTCTTCCCCTTGTTACAGATACCTTATCTGAGTCTAGCACACCGCCATATATCACTAATTAAATTAGCAATCTTCTTCAAATATGCCTATCTCAAAGTTACTTTCAATGTTGGGTTTTATTCTGAGGAATTCCAAGAGCTTCTTGAACACTGCTGTTCTCAGGGTTCTGTATTTCGCTTTCGTTCGGTCTAGATTGGAATATGCCTGTGTTATCTGGGATCCATACTATATGAAATATAAAATTGCATTGGAAAGCATCCAGAAAACCTTCCTAAGGTACCTGGCATACAAACAAGATGAAGTATATCCTATCCAAGGAATGCCAGATTTTCTGTTAACCGATCGTTTTTCTGTGTTGGAGCTTCAAATTAGAAGGAAATATTTGTGCTGCATGTTTTTGTATGGACTTCTGAATAACTCCATCTGTTGTTCGTGTCTACTTGACAGACTGATGTTTTTGGTACCCAGGCTCGCTGGCAGAGGCAATGTCACTTTTTATGTCGTTGGAGCTGTTACGGATGTTTTCTTCAACTCACCTATCAATCGAAGCTGCTACTCTTTCAACATAGTGGCCTCTTCGATTGATATCAGTCATTCTCAAGTTACATTCAAAAGAAACCTATTAGCAAAACTTAGTTCACGCACTTAAATTGTTTTGATTGTTTGGTGTATATTTCTATTATTTGAGTTTGCATTATCAATGCGTTTTATGTCATTATTGTTTTTGAAAGTTTTTTTTTATCTGTTTTTAGGTTTGAGCAAATTTTGTCTATACTTGTTCGGCTCTATAATTGGGAGTAATCCTGTTGAGCTTGTATCAATAAATAAATAAATAAATAAATAATAAATTCCTTGAACAAAATTCAGGTCTTCCAATGGGATCACCTCTTAGCCCCTTACTAGCTGACATTTTTATGGAAAATTTAGAGAAAAACTCAATATTAAACACAGATTTCGCTAAAAAACACATTATTTTCTGGTACAGATATGCAGATGACATTTTAGTTGGTTTTCGTGGTTCAAACAGACAAATTCAGCAATTTTTAAATTTCCTGAATAAAATACATTGCTGCATCAGCTTCACTGCTGAAATAGAAAATAATAACTCAATTGATTTCCTAGACTTAACCATCATAAATTCAAATAACCACCCCACTTATAAAATTTACAGAAAGAAAACATTCACAGACGCATCGATTCCAATGGACTCATTGCGTCATCTGAGCCACAAACTAGCTGCATATAACTCCATGATTCATAGAGATTACTCTGTTCCACTTTCGACAGAAAATTTTCAAACTGAACTTAACATCATCAGAAAAATTGCCTCAAATAACAACATACCACAACAACGTATTACCTCTCAATTACTATATAGCATCGTAGAAACCCCAGTAAAAAGATACACTAGTCTCAGATACACCGGCGAACTCTCTAACAAAATCAGTAATTACTTTTCTAAATTCAACATAACTACTTCATTCTCAAGCGGCCCCAACTTAAACTGATTATTATTCAATGCCAAACAAAAGAAAGATAAATTCAAGCAATCAGGAATTTATCAAATCAAATGCAATGAATGTCAGGTAGCCTATGTCAGACAAACAGGGAGAAGTTTTGAAGCTAGATTCAAGGAACATATTTCCTCAGATAAAAATTCGCCAATATTTGAACACATAAAATCAACCAACCACTCGATATCATTGAATAACCTTAAAATCCTTCAATGTAACAAGGGGAGAGAGATGAATTTGTTGGAAAGTTTGGAGATTAATAAACTATGTGAAAACCCACAATTTACTACCCTCAACAGCCAACTAGAGCTTAATGCATCCCCTTTACTCAATATCTAGGATAACTTTCACTCTGTACTTATACTTACCTACTCATCTGTTATTTTGTTATTCACTTGAAAATAACCGTAAGGTCGAAACAGGTCGTGATTATTAAATAAATTGTGCAAAAGTGACAAAAGTGTCTTATTTCTTTTTACTTTGTCGCTGAAACCTAAATCTAAAAATTCTTTCATGCTAAAAAAGGCTTGACCCAGATATTTATTCATTCTTTTTATAAAATTCCTGTCAATTGGATCAATAACATGATCCGAAACTCTGTTATAGAATGCTGAACCCCAGTTGTTGCTTACCGTGCAAGATCTCGTCAAAAGTAAACTCACTATTTATATTAATTCTTTTTCTGGTGTTATATTCGTGTTGCTCACGGTAGAGGTTATATATACATAAATAATTTTCTTAACATAGCTCAGACAGCAGAGTATATACATCGATGGCAATGTAAGAATTCTCAACATGACAAAGACAGGTCTGACGTCGTCTCTATAGTGCTGCTCCGCCAAAACGCACACGGCCCTTCTCAGCAACTTAAATATACGATCTGAGTGAGAGGAGTGACCTCTTGCGAGGAAGCCATAATTGCAGTGGAATTGAAAGAGTGCATGAAAAACCATTAGGAGAACATCACTGCTCACACATTTTTCAAGATTTCTCAAGAGGAATATTGACTTATTCGATTTCCTCGCGACATCGTCTACATGCGCTTCAAAAGTCAAGGTGTTATCCATCCGAATACCCAGCAACCTCACAGTCAGTGTCAAGGCCATCGTCAGATCCTTGATCAATATCTCGAGATGTGAGAACAATTTCTTCTGTTTTGGCTCTATTTAATCACAACATATTTATGTTGAACCATCTCTCCAGGCAAACAACAGACTCTCATCTGAGTCCTATAAAGTTCCTGTGTGTTATTTTCTGTTATGGCTGTGGTGTCATCAGCAAAAAGTACTAGCTTTGTGTTTGTTGAAGTCTCTATCTCATTAATATATAGTAGGAAAAGCAGTGGGCCCTAAATGGACACCTGAGATACACCATGTTTAATCGGATAGAATCTGAAAACTTTCCCCCAGAAAGAGTCCGCTGAGTCCTGCCTAATGGATGTGATGCAACCAACCTAATGCTAAGGCCCTGGAAACCATAAAAACCCAGCTTTCTCAAAAGATAGTCGTGACAAATGCAATTGAAAGCCTTAGAGAGGGCACACAGAACTGCTTAGACGTATCTCCTCGCCTCAAAACTCTCCACCGCAAACTCGGGCAATGACAGGATCGCATCCACTGTGGATCTAGTTCTCTTGAATTCGTATTGGTTCTTGGCGAACAAATTGCTGTTAACAAAATATGTATAGAGCTGATACTCAAAGGCCTTAGACTATGGTTCTTCATGTCCTGAGGATCTATCTTTTTCAGTATTTGTACCACCTTCGATCATTTTAATATTTCATGATAAACACCCTCCCGCACGCATGAGTTTATTAAATGCATCAGAAGAGCATTCAGACCATTTCTTAATTTTTTAAGTACGAGTGTGATATTTCTCGGCTTTAGGGTGTCTATTGCATCCCTCACCTCAACCAAAGTAACCTCTCTGAAAGAAGAGTTGAAGATAATCCTCAGGCTTTGAGGTCGTGTCTGGCAGGTCCTGCAATATCTTTTGTACAGCATCTGCAAAAAATTTGTTAAAAGAGTTTGCATCAATATCGTTTGTAACTTGTTTTTTTGATATTCCCCTACATAAATTTGTCAGGCCGCCTTGACTTTGTTGTCCGCTCTCAGAATGAAGTTAGTTTTCTTACAATTAGCAATTTACTTTTTATATTGATTTCTTAGGGTCGCTTTGTCAGGTGTTCTAAAGTTATTATAGAAGTAATTGAGTAGATTTAGATTTTCCCTCATGTCCCATGGAGATAATGAATGCAACTGGAACCCTCTTGAGGCATTCCTATAGAATCGTCCTCATAGAGGTTAAGTGAATGGTTGATAAAAAAATGAACTTCAAACTTTACAGCAAGCAGAAGCTTGATGAACCTGGAATAAGGGCTTCTAGGAAACTCCTTCGAAGTACAAAAGAAAGAAGAAAGATTATTGGTCTAATAGTACTATTATAATAAGTTCTTCATTTCCAACAAGCAATACTTAATTACAGGAGATAATATAGTAACAATAAGATAAAACTCAACCACCTAGCTGATGCGCTTGAATCACCATTAAAGAAGATGAAAAATCAAATTTAACTTCAAACCGAATTGTTGAAATACACCTTACTGATAACAGAAAACGAATCAAATTTTACATCATATAAAACTTAAATAGAAACAAAATAATTACAAAACATGAATAATATCGGAGACTGTTAGTGTACATTGATCTTAGCGATAGAAAGAGCTAACATTTGATCACCCCTAGAGCACAATCTTGGCAATGCAAATTCTGGCAGCAATCTAGTTTATTATGTAGGAGACTGAACAAGAACTTGAGAACTCTTCTAATTTTTATATAAACTAGACCAAATCAGGATGAGCATAATTGTATCTTCTCATTGGATAAGATAAATATATATCATACGAGATAATTGAGTCATATTTCAGTTTGCATTAACAATACTTTTGAGCTATTCATATTAATGCTTTAGTTTTTTTACAGATGGGATGAAACGAAAGATGAGATCAGTCAAGACGCTGATGATATAGATGAAATAGGTGATTCTCATCTTCCTGTTCGACTGCAAATGTTAACTCAGAATGCTGAAAATCCTTTAGGGGAAACTGTTAAGTGGTATAACTGTGAAAACTGTTCATATCACACCAAATGGAAGCATCATTTGGAAAGACATAAACAAGTACATGAAGGTAGTTCATATATTTAATATTCAGCGCACTGAAATTTAGACAGTGTGAATGTTAGTTTTTTGTAAATTTATTATTCTCTTCAGTTGTGGAGTGAATTTTTTTTTCATGTAATATCTACCGAAACGAAACCCCCTTTTTTCCGTACTACATATTAGTTATATGTAGTATGTCTGTAGAGAAACTAAATTGGGACAATCACATCGAAAGACAAGCGCAAAGAGCCCAAAACACACTCTGGGCGTGCCGGAGACTATTCGGCCCCAGATGGGGACTTGAACCAAAGATAATATACTGGCTATACACAACAGTGAGACCGCTCCTGACCTATGCCGCCATCGTATGGTGGCCTGAACTGGAAAAAGGGATAAAACGAAACAAAATCAACAAGATCCAAAAGCAAGCCTGTCTGGCAGTCACGGGAGCTTTGAGATCCACACCCACGGCCACCATGGAGTGTCTTCTGGGCATCCCTCCACTACATATAGTGGTGGAGGAAGTGGCCATGAGGGCCTCTTTAAGACTGTGGGAGGGAGGTATGTGGAGGGACAGAAATCCAATCTCTGGACACTCCTCATCCCTGAACAAAATTAGAGAACTCCGACCTGACCTCCTTACAAGAGGAGATCAAACAAGAGCCACCTACTACTTTGATGAACCCTACAAAGTAGTTACTCACACCACAGGGCCCCATCAAAACCGGGACGGTTACAGGCATCGACGTTCACGGCCCTAGGGCAAACATTATGATTGCGCTGGGAGACAACGTCACCGTAACACACGCAGAAATATTTTCTATTCTCCGGTGCGTACAGGAAAACCTACATAGGAACTATAGAGATACATCTACATATGCTCTGATAGCCAAAACGCCCTTAGATATTTTAAAGATAGGAAGGTTACATCCAAACTGGTTGACGAATGCAGAATAGTACTTCGACAACTCAGTGGTACAAACAGAGTCACTCTGATTTGGTGCCCAGCCCATCAGGGCATCGAAGGAAACGAGATAGCAGACAGCCTCGATACTCTTCGAACGTCCCGTCCATAAGGAAACTAGACTGAACACCTTGGGCACTGAAACATCCAGCGCCCGGATGATCCAGGAGGCCCCCTACAACAGTCTTGCAAGCTTCTTCAAGATGTTTCTGCGAGAGAAATAACAATTCAACAACACACGGCAAGCACAATGGGCCAAACGGCCTGAGTGCTGCCCATAGGGGTGCCGTGCAGGAAGAAGAAGAAAATGTCTGTAAAGGAAAGATTTACCTATTCACTAACTGAGTTTTAATCTAAACTAAGTTATCAATACAAAGTGTAAGTAACGAGTATGCATACGAAAATTTGAATTGAAAATAAATTGGTAGTCCTTTCTTGTATGATGACGAGTTCTGCGCACCCAAAACGAATCAATCATCTGTTTGCCGATTGCATTTGAATTTTATACAGTGTTGTCAGTTTTGTGACATATTCTTCTTTGATTGGATTTATTGTCGTGTTGTCATTGAGATCATAAGAGTCATTTCGTTATCTCTATTTCTAACAAATTATAATTGAGTAATAGAGCATGATAATCTATTTCCAATATGTATACGACAACAGTTTAATAGAATAAGAAATTTTCAATTTTAATTTATAATAGTTGTTCATACTTTCCCAAAAATGTTCTAGATTCAATATTTGATCAATTAATGTTTTCACCAGATATTTTAAAATATAGAAAACACCGAAGCTGGTCTCACCATATGGTGTAATAATTTGGCAATGTAACGGTATTCAGAATTCAATGCAACTGAGAAACCCAAAACAAAACGTATCAGCAAACGGTAAAGTAGCAAATCATCTAGTATACCTACAACCCTGAATACTTTACTGTTTTCCGGGTTGCCAATGTTTATGTTCTGAATAATCTGAAATCACTAATGAAAATCACCAATTTTGGAAGAAAAAAATTCCATTCCCCACATTCATTACAAAATTGAAAAAGATGATTTTCTACGTCCCGCAGTATATTTCCGTATTTTCGATAAACTATTAATGATCTAATAAAATACTTTGGAATTGTCTCCTATTTAGTTAATAATTTATCCCATAAACTTTGTTTTTTAGGGTATTAACAATATGACATAAAAGAAGTAGTTTTCGCATACTGACGAACCAGTGCGTCCAAATATTTTTCGTTCGTAATCTGACAACGTCATAATTAATTCACAAGTCCACTAGAACTTTTTCTTCATATAAATTTCACTGATGAAAGAATAATATCTACTTAGAGTTGTAGTTTTTTATTTATACTTTCATTTCAGCTAGGGTATCTCACCAGAAGAGCTTCAAATGCCTTACATGTGGTTTTATCACAAAATATAAGCATGCGCTACTCAAGCATTCTACTCTAGAACACGGCGAGTGGTTCAAATGTGAAGAATGCAAATATGAAACCAAATGGAAAAGGTGCTATAACCAACATTTATTGAATCATAAAGGTGGTCAAATATGGTATCATTGTGAAATTTGTTCCTACAAGTCCAAATGGAAATATCATCTTAAAAGGCATATGGTGACACATGAATAAGAAAATTGTGTTTTTAATTTAGATTTTTAATGTTAAAATAAATTCTATTATTTATAAATAAAACTTGTTCTGCAGTTCAATGTTGGTTTCACTTTCTCTATATTTCTCAATAAAACAAAACTTCATATTAATGTTCACTTCAAACAATAGAAATCAACTTCAAGAGGTAGCTAAACTTTTATATATTAATTAGTAATTATTTCATCAGTAAATATGTTTTGTCTCGGAGATCATAAAAATTGAGTATATAAGAAAATAATTATTTGAGGTTGAGTAATAATTTAATCTGAAGAAATGATACTACATGAACAACCGAATAGATGGGACCATTTATGAAAACAAAATGTAAATTATCTTCGTCTCTATGATTTAGACATAACCTCTAAGTCACATAACCTATCTTGAACTACTTAAAAAATCATTTGTTAAATATTTAATTTTAATAGTTGAAGAAAATGACGCTACTTAACTTTCTGAAAATATCAAAGACCATGTATAAATCTACTAAACTTAAAAACTTACAAAAGGTAAGTTGAAGCAATTCCAGAAGTACCATCTATCCAATTTTACCGTTTACAGGTATATAATTCCAAGAATATGTCGAATTTCATTAAATATGCAGAACATAAGCCTATAGAAAAAATAAGAAATATCGGAATATCAGCTCATATAGATTCTGGTAAGACTACCCTCACTGAACGTATATTATTCTATACTGGAAGAATAGAAGCAATGCATGAAGTTAAAGGAAAAGATAATGTAGGAGCTACAATGGATTCCATGGAACTTGAACGGCAAAGAGGTATCACTATTCAATCTGCGGCCACGTATACATTATGGAATGATCACAACATTAATATCATTGACACACCTGGACATGTAGACTTTACGGTTGAGGTTGAAAGAGCCTTGAGAGTCTTAGATGGAGCAATATTAGTATTATGCGCTGTAGGTGGAGTGCAAAGTCAGTCACTTACTGTAAATAGACAAATGAAAAGGTGAAAATTTATTACTGTCATTATTTTCATTTTATTTTCATAAATTTCATTTTTGTCTTTGAATAAAAGGTCCTGCTGTTTATGCTGACCATTTTCTCGCATCCAGTGCTGAGTCGATGGGAAATGTTTCCAGAAGGATTTAAATTTCAGCCAGTGTTGCCAAATCCCTTTTCTTGGTGGATTTTTTGAACTTCCGTGATTTTTGAGTTATTAAATATCTTAGTTATTATTGAAGTTACGTAAAAAGTATTTTCAAATTGTCAGCCACTTTTTGAATATATTGCAGTGGAGGAGCCAAATTTTTTTTCTATTTGGCTTGACAATAAAGTGTAATTTCATATTTTCTTATTGAATTTCAGGTTTCGGGCTTGTTCATACTCAATACTCTTTTTATTTCAATACTGACAAGAGGTGTTGATGCTCAATTTTTACCCCATCTTGTTATGCAAAAAAAGCTTTCCCACGAATTGATAACCTCTTTCTTTTTGTTTGTTTGTTCTATAGACCTACAGTATATAGTGGACTCCAAACCACTCACGTAGACCATGCAACGATAATTGCCACCGCTCAGGATTACAAGTTATCTGGTCTTCGGAGGTTATGGACTCAACCTATAGGTTATGTATATCAAATATTATTGCGGAATGGATTAGTAACATGCTGAATGCCAGAGTGATCAACACTTCACTGAAAGGAGAAGTAGTAACTTTTGTGGCTGGCAGGGCTGCCCACAGGGAGAAGTACTATCCCCTCTGTTGTGATCTCTGCTAGTTGATGACCTTCTGGCGCACAGGATGTTTATGTATAAGCATACGCTGATGATATAGTCATTCTGGCTGTCAGAGATGATAGCGATGTTTCCGACAGACTACAGGAGGCTATGTCTGCAATTCAGGGGTGGTGTGAAGGAGAGAAACTTAGCATAAACCCCTAAAAAACCCTTATGGTACCGTTCACCAGGAAGAGGAAGATATTTGTTTTCCTCCCAACCATGAGCTGTTTATTCCGGTTGTGGAAGAAGCGAAATATCTGGGGATTACCCTGGATAGCAAACTCATGTGGAATTCGCATCTGGAAAACACAATACACAAGGCTAGACATTCCCTATGGGCATGTCAAACGACCTGTGGAAAAAAGTGGGGTCTTGCCCCAAACAATTTTAGTGGCTATATGTGATGGTGGCTAGACCACGTATTACGTCGGCTGCATTGCTTGGTGGGAGTGCAGTCTTAAGAAGCAATGACAACTCAAGCTGTCTAAATTACAGAGGAAAGCCTGCATGATGATTACAGGAGCCTTTCGGTCTACATCAACTGCGGCCATGGAGCTGATATTAGGCCTCGCCCCTCTTCATCTGGTGATAAGGGGAGTGGCTAGAATGGCTTTCTACAGATTCCATCATCTTTCCCGTAATGAAGCGGGTAACTTCGACTTTGTGCCTGGCGCCCTACAGTCTAAAATTGAGGAGAATGAAGTGCTAAGTATGAGGTCGGACATAGTAACACCTAAAACCAACACCGTCTACTTGAAGGTCCCTGTTGGTACCGATTGGCTCAAAACCTGCGAAAGCTATTGGAGCTGGTGTCTTCGGTCGAGGTGCCGCCAAGGAACAGTCGCTCTGTCTTGGTGGACATGCGGCTGTCTTTCAAGCAGAAATATTGGCCATTGACCACTGTGCTAACCTCTTGCTTGCGGGGGGATTAACAAATAGGTCAATTAATATCCTCACCGATAGCCAAGTTGCACTGAAAGCATTGGCATCCGATACCTGTACTTCACTTATGGTGCAGGAATGTCGCTCTACCCTTGCCAAACTAGGAGAGCGGAGCAGGATCCGTCTAATATGGGTTCCTAGCCACTCGGGCATTGAGGGAAATGAGAAGGCGGACTCATTGGCCGCTCGAGGAACTAACCTGGAGTTCATAGGACCGGAGTCTAAGCTCAGAATTCCTCTGCAAGGATGGAAAACAAGCGATGGCTGGACTTGAGGGTACGTGAGCATTGGATGAGCCTCCCAGATCTCAAGACACGCTCGACGTGCTATCAGTGGACCTTCCACTACAAAAGCCAAGGCCTGACTTAAACGCTCTAGGTTAGAACTGAGAGTTTTAACTGCCATATTAACGGGGCACTGTCGCCTCAGGAAACACCTAAATAAATTAGGATTGGTTGAGGATCCTTCACTTAGTCTATGTGAAGAAGATATAGAAGCAATGGAACATGTTATGTGCCAGTGCCCAGCTGGGGACAGGGTCAGGATGGAAGAACTTGGATCTTGCAAACTGAAACTGACTTAGCTTATTAAGCTCTCACCCACGGAACTCGTATCCTTTACGAGAAGGATGGAGCTCGTGGATGCAATTCAGGACAGAGTGTGCCACAAATTTAGGATAGAGTGTGTGGTCGCAGTGGCCGGGCTGCTAGGTGCTAGGCAGCCCTCACTCAAAAGATAATATCTAATCTATCTATAGGTTATGTATCCAGACTCTAATGTAATTTTATATATATGTGGGACAGACAAACCAACATTCATACTACATCCATATCTTACCTGGGATTCGAACCTGGGTCCTCAGCGTGGGAGTCAGTACCACTACTGATTTACCCACGCAGGGAGATCTTCATTTTTGAATTTTTGGAGAAATAGCGTTCAGAACCATAGAACATTGAGAATCATGTAATAGCAATGAGCAAAATAATTCAGTAATTGTTTCAATTTCTATTGGACTGTGGAAAACAACTCAGTCCATTCAATCTCGAAAATTGTTTTATAACGATTGCAATCCATTCAAAAATCCTCGAAGTTCTATGGTTCGAAAGTCAACATTCAATTTTGCTGGAGGAAATGCGAAAAATATTGAGTTTTTTTTTCATGAAAAATATGTGATGAGAATAATATGATTATGTTAGATATTTCTTAAATGCATGTGTGTTCTCAAAAAAAATACAAATTTATATCTTTATCTGTCAAACTAACGAGGAAAAGGAATTTCGGCAATTTACAAAAAAAGTCTAAATAATGGGAAAACATTTTTGATGTAAATTTCATAACCGAGATATCGAGTATGGGTGAAATCAGGTAGTTATCGAAATTCGTGAATTACTCGAAAACCGCATCAGAAATATCTTAGTAGATCTATGAATACTAGTGAATTAATATAACTGAGATGTTGTTAGTGTCACCCTCCAAATGAATGAAAAGAATATATTGTACAATTCTAAATTTAGTACCCTGAAGTATCAATTTTGTGATATGGATTTGTTTATTGACAGATTGATAGATTCATAAAGAACATTACAATAACAAAATATTAAAAATATATATCAAAATGTTTCACGATAGATAAATAATACTTTCGTTTTTTTCTTTACTCTCTCAAAGCCTCCAATAAACTTGAATATTATTGAGAGCACCTAAGTAACAATAAGTTACCTGTGTGTGCTATATTCTGAAAAATTTAACAATAATACAATACATAAAAATTCCTTAATCTTAAGAACACTATCTACGATACTGCCGCAATAAAATACGGCCCCACAAAAAGAAAAACAAACCGCAACCCAAATAGAAAACAGCAAAGACACCGCCCACATACGACCCTTACTTAAACAATTTCTCTAGATACTCTGCCTCACTGTGTATAAACTTTTTACACTCAACCTTGAACTTATGTATAGTTTTCAACTGTTTTATTTCAGTTGGTAACCTATTGTATATGTTAGGATCCAAGCAAGCTATGCTTCTATGATTTATATGCTTATGGCTTATGGGAATAACAATGTCCTGATTTTCGTTGGAACGTGTGGTGTAGAGTTGATTTATCCTATTCAATTCTACTTTATTCTTTTGAATGAATGTGGCTGCTACCACCATATACAAAGTTTTAATGTTGACTATTTCACCGTTGAATAATAATTTTGTCGGAAAAAGTCTTTTCTTTTTAAAAATGATTTTCAATATATATTTCTGTGCAACATTCAACCTATAGAGTGCATTTTCATATAATCCACCCCAAACCAATATTCCGTATTTAATTAATGACTCAATCAGGGACTTGTAGATAATGAAAAGGGTCCGTGTACCTAATACCTGTCTGATAAGGTAAAACTTATGAATCAATTTACGGATTCTATTTGACAAATACTCCATATGTGGTTTCCATTTCAGAAATTGATCTATAATTACACCCAGATACTTTGTAGCAGCAACCTCCTTGATGAATTGATTATCGATTTTAAATACCGTGAAAATAGCTTTACTTGCGTTAGGCAACGAAAAGGCTATATAGTTCGTTTTCTCCAAATTTAAAGGCAGTTTATATGAGTCCAGCCAAGTTTTAGTGATTTTCAGACCTTCACACATTTTACTTTTCACCTCTTTCCATGTTGCACCCCAAAACGCGATGGCAGTATCATCCGCATAAGAAGTCACCGAACCTCCGAGATCAAGGAACAACAGATCCTTAATATATGCCAAAAACGAAATTAGACCCAGGACCGTTCCTTGGGGTATACCTATCTCTACAGGAAGCATACTGCTCAACGCCCCGTTAATTCTTACTGCTTGTTGTCTGTCATAAAGATAATTGCGAAATAATTCCCAGACTGTACCACGTACTCCGTAGTGCCATAAAACATTCAAAAGTCTATCATGCGGAACCGTGTTAAACGCTTTTGCTAAATCAATAAAAACAGCTGTGCACTTTTTCCCAGAGTTAAGATGGCTTGTGATCTCCGATATCAGTCTATTCATGGCGTCTTCCGTACTACAACCCTCTCTGAACCCAAACTGTTCTTTTGAAAGAATTTCATTCTCATCGAAAAAATTCACAAGTCTCTTTTTCAGGCACTTCACAAAAAATTTAGCTAGACAACTAATTAAACTTATAGGTCTGTAATTTTTAACCATCGTTCTCACACCACTCTTGTAAACCGGTATTACAATTGTTGATTACAATTCCAGTTTCACAAAGGCAATTAATGATATGTAGTAATGGTTCGATAATGAGTGTATGAGAGTCCTTGATCAAATCAGCTGTGATTCTGTCCAAACCCGGAGACGCAGAACTCTTCAATGAGGCAATATGTTTAATTAGTTCGCTTTCACTTACCGGTGACAAAAACAAAGAATTTTTTACTGTTCAACCCCTTAGCATCTGGAATGGATTGTGCCATTTTGGCCCCGAAGCTCACAAAATAATGGTTACAATAATCAGCTGCACCCACAGCTGACTCAATTGCTAGATCCCGATCATCTGTCAACTTAATACACCTCATCCTATCGTTACTTTCGTTGGAAACCTCCTTCACCACTTCATATATCTTCTTCATATCGTTTTTATTATTATCCAACAGTGTTTTGTAATAATCAGTTTTTTGTTTTTGAATTCAATTATTCAGTTGATTACGATATTGTTTATATTTATTCTTAAGTTTTCACGTTATAACTGTTCAATAACTTTCTTTTCATTCTATCCCAATGCCTAATAGAAGTAATAATCCCACTTGAAATCCATTTTTTGATCTTTTTATGTATCAGCTAAATAGTATAGGTTCTAGCTTACAAAAAGACTCATATTCTGCACTCAGGTTGTCAGAAAATTTATACGAAACAAGGAAATATTTCCCCCCCAATCTCATCCATCATGTTGAACTTACTGAATTACTGAAATGAGAGGTCAGATTCGAATATCATATAATAAATATTTTGGAAACTCTTTAAATTTTGAAAACATCTTGTGCTATACCGCACTACCTTGTCTGAAAGAAGTCAAAATATGTATCTGTTCACTTAGATAATCAAGCGCGAATTCCTGAGCCCACTTCCTTCCGCTACCGAGAAGTTACTCCCCTGATTAGGAGTTTTTTTGCTATCGGTTTCACGTCAATAGTATATCCTTACCCTTCGCTATTTCATTTTCAACGATAGGTAATCAAATCTCCAACGTGAGACAAATTGTGGCAACACTGTCTACAATTCGAATACTTTTTGGAAACATCTGTTCGACTCGGTACTGGATGCGCGAAAGTGGTCAGCGTAAACAGCTGAATTAGCGAATAAATACTGATTTCAGCTTTATCCATCTTTGTTCCTTGTAATACAATGTTTTTATTACAGATATAACGTTCCTTGTTTAGCCTTTATAAATAAGTTAGATAGGATGGGAGCAAATCATTTGCGAGTTTTATCTCAAATGAGGTCGAAACTTAATCACAATGCTGCTTTCGTTCAACTCCCCATAGGTCTAGAAAATGAATGTAAAGGTATAATAGATCTTATCGAACAAAAATCAATATACTTCGAAGGAGCCTTTGGTGAAACACTGAAATTTGATCAAATTCCCAAAGATATGCTTACTGAAAGCAATGACAGAAGACATGAACTTATTGAACATTTGTCGAATGTTGACGAAAAGCTAGGAGAGCTATATTTGGAAGAGAAAGAAATCACAGAAGAAGACATCAAATCTGCAATTAGAAGAAGTTGTATCAAACGAACCTTTACACCTGTTTTTGTGGGAACTGCACTCAAAAATAAAGGTGTTCAACCACTATTAGATGGAGTGCTTAGTTATTTGCCTAACCCAGGAGAAGTGGAGAATCATGCATTTAAAGAGGCAGAGGGTAAGCATAGATATTGAATACCGAAGAAGTTGAATCGTGGCATAGATTTTAGCTTTCAGTATAGCTTTAATCATTCCTTTTTGCATAAGTACAAACATAGTGGAGGTGATCTATTCTAACTGCGAGGTCTGGCTATTAAATAACGAGACTTGTTACGAAAAAGGGTTTTAATATAAAAATTATTCTACATTCGAATGCTCCCCTTCAATATACTCCCCTTCCCTCGCCACACACCTTTCCATACGTTTTTTCCATTGATCGAAGCAGTGCTAGAAGTCTTCTTTGGTGAGGGCCTTAAGGAGCTCTGCCTTTTTCTGCCTAACCGCTTTCATCGACTCGAATCGGTTCCCTTACAAAGGAGAGTTTATCTTCGGAAACAAAAAAAGTCGCACGGTGTCAAATCTGGCGTGTACGGCGCATTTTCGAGCACTGTAGTGCACATTCTTCAGTCGCTGACTGTATTCTGAACGAATCTTCTCCTTTGACTCTTTTTGGTCTAGCAATCTGGCTTGTTGGTATCCTAGATACTTGTATGTTTCGAAATCCCTCATGCACTATATAATATCACTGTTTGGAAGTTGTGCTTCACCATCTATGACTTTCCCTTTTTGAATGTTCAGGGTCTTGCATTTTTCCATCCCGAATTTCATATGAACATCTGCCGAGAACTTCCTCGACAGTTTTCAGCAAATCATCCAATTACTTCTTGTTCGAAGCATATAATTTGATGTCATCCATATACAGCAAGTGGGAAATTGTATGATAGTTCCTATCTGTTTTTATCCGTATCCTGTTCTATTGAGCATTGAGGACAATGGGTTCATAGCTAAACAGAACCATAGTGGGCTCGATGAGTCTCCTTGAAAAATTCATGCCCTACGTGTGCCTGTTTCATTATCACAGAATCGATGATGAGTTGTTTCTCAGGAATTATTATTATTATTATGTTTCAAAGTATTATTCATATTATTTTATCCTTTTCAAAAGGGGCACTGAGGGGCTGTTAATTGGGCCAGTCAGCCTCTTTTCAATGATTCAAGAAAATTGCGAGCAGAAAGGAAATAAGTAAAAATATAGAAAATGTTGAAACTATGCTATACATACAAATATTCATTATGGTAGCCTATAGGAGTTGATACATTTTTAATTTTGCTACTAGCTTTCAAATTTGGGATATTATAAGACTATAAACCTTATTTTGTGTCTTTTAAAGGTGAAGAACCAATCGAAGTACTTCTGGATCCGGCAAGAAACAACTCTAAACCATTTGTAGCTTTAGCCTTTAAGCTAGAAGCTGGTAAATTTGGTCAGCTTACATATATGCGTTGCTATCAAGGCATGCTCAAAAAGGGTGATACAATTTACAATGCAAGAACACAAAGGAAAGTTAGAATTGCCAGATTAGTTCGAATGAATTCCAACGCAATGGAAGATGTCAATGAAGTATACGCAGGGGATATTTTTGCTCTATTTGGTGTAGATTGCGCAAGCGGGGACACTTTCGTCACAGATTTAAAAGATAATATTTCTCTTGAGTCGATCTATGTACCAGAACCTGTTGTTTCCATGTCAATCAGTCCTCATAATAGTAAAGATAGGGATAATTTTTCCAAGGCCGTTGCTAGGTAAGCTATAGACAATGAAATAAGAAAAGTTTCAAAATGTTTTATACTCATTTCTATTGACAATTTCTTGATGCCGTAGTAAAGATTATTTCTTTCATTGGTAATTATAAGGATTATTCTTAAGCCTCTTATACATTCTGTCAAAAAAAAATACCGGGAATTGATTATTTAAAAAAATCTGCTTAAAACGATTGTCAAAATTTTTGTTGTTGCTACGTGTTTTGCGATTTTTACAATGGATAAAAATATCGAACAAAGAATTTGTCTCAAAGTTTGTATTGCAAATGGAATTTCGTTTGCTGAAAATGCTGAAGGCTAACGGTGAATCAACTTTTGAAAATCACGTGCATATGAATGGCACAGTGGATTCAACAGCGGCGGAGATTTGGTAGAAGATTTGCCTCGCTCTGGTCGGCCATCAATATCTTCAGTTAACATCGAGAAAGTGAAGGAAATGGTAATTGAAAATCGTATTCAAGTTTGAGAGAGATATGCAATGATCTTTCTGTGTCTCACGAATCAATTCTCCCATTTTAAACGATTGTTTGGGCTTGAAACGCATTGCTGCTCGACTACTTCCAAAAGACCTGGATTTTCTTCAAAAATTGAATCGCGTAAAGGTCAGAAGATATGGTAGAACGAGTCAACTCCAACCTCACATTCATAAAACGCATTGTAACTGGTGATGAGACCGAAAAAATCACATCAATTTCGATCAAAAGTTAAGGTAATGTTGACTTTTGTTTGATTATTACGGTGTTGTGCACTCGGATTTCTTGCCAGAAGGTCAGACGGTAAATAAAGAATATTACCTTAACGTTATGTCCGCTGTATGTTATGTATGGCCAATTCTTCGAAAAAGGTCAGATTTGTAGAAAGAAAACTCATGGATTTTGCACCACGATAATGCACTATCTCAGAAGGCTATCATTGTGAATGGATTTCTGACCAAAAACTCAAGACATACCATCGAACATCGTTTTGAATCGATTAGAGACATAAAAGAAAAAATCTGAAGTCGATTCCGGAAAAAGCGTTTCAAAATGTTTTGATGAATGGATTATTTGTTCGCGTGCATGTATTATTGCGGAAGCGCCTACTTTGAAGGTGATACAATAAATTTGGATGAAAAATAAATATTTTGTGTTTTATTGACCAATTCTCGGTACTTTTTGGACAGAATGTAAATTATATTTTCTGCAATTTATGCAATTTTTTTGTGATCAAGTTTGCCGCCCTGTCGTCAGTTATAATTGGATGTTTATCCAGAAATTATAATTTGTATTTCGTTTTAGTTTTATTTGTTGTTTCAAATTTACTCGTGAAAACTTTTCCATCATCTTAGCGATCAGAATAAACAAGAATTAAGTATTTCCTTCATTTGGACCTGAGTTACTTGTGAGTGTTCATTTGAGCCCCTCTTTCAGTTTATATTTTTCATCTCTTTCCATATAAACCTAATTCAGACTATTGAGAACATTTTGAAACAAAAATATGTCAAATTGCCAACCCTTTCGCTAGTGATGCACGTTCAAACAACATTTCATTTTGATTTTTGCAGATGAAATATAAAGCGTTAAACTTTTTGGCGATTTTTATTTTTACGTCGTAATGAGTTCATATTGGCAAACTTCATGAGTTCTTGAGTTGATATGTATCATTTTGAAGCGAATTCATCTTGTTTAACATTGTCTGATGCAGATATCGGCGTAACAACTGATTTTACATGTTGGATTCCTGCAAAGCGTCTACATAAGGCTTAGCGTTTCAAGAGATTCAAAAAAGTGAATATGAATTGTGTGATTCGGCTGCTATGTGATGCCGATGAGTCCATAACAGAGACCAAACTGCATCCAATCGGTTCATTTCCTTTTAAATAGTGTCGCCGCTGTTACGATGATCTTGGTTTATACACTAGCTCCTCAAAATTTATTTGATGATTAATTATCGTTTAAGTGGTTGCCCTTGAAAAATCTTTTATTTGTGATGTATTTAGATAGATAGATATTATCTTTTGAGTGAGGGCTGCCTTGCAACCAGGCCACTGCGACCCATTGGTCTATTGTGGCACACTCTGTCCTAAATTCATCCACGAGCTCCATCCTTCTCGTAAAGGATACGAGTTTCGTGGGTGAGAGCTTAATAAGCTAAGTCAGCTTCAGTTTGCAAGATCCAAGTTCTTCCATCCTGACCCTGTCCTCAGCTGGGCACTCGCACATAATATTGATTCTATATCTTCTTCACATAGCCTACATGAAATATCCTCAACCAATCCTAATTTATTTAGGTGTTTCCTGAGGCGACAATTTTCAGGGGAATTCCGAGTTTAGGCTCCGGTCCTATGAAGTCCAGGTTAGTTCCTCGAGCGGCCAATGAGTCCGCCTTCTCATTTCCCTCAATGCCCGAGTGGCCAGGAACCCATATTGAAAGGAGCCTGCTCCGCTCTCCTAGTTTGGCAAGGGTAGATCGACATTCCTGCACCATAAGTGAAGTACAGGTATCGGATGCCAATGCTTTCAGTGCAGCTGGGCTATCGGTGAGGATTTTAATTGACCTATTTGTTAATCCCCCGCAAGCAAGAGGTTAGCACAGTGGTCAATGGCGAATATTTCTGCTTGAAAGACAGTCGCATGTCCACCAAGATAGATCGACTGTTCCTTGGCGGTACCTCGGCCGTAGACAACAGGGACCCCCAAGTAGACGGTCCTTGGAGCTGATCCATTTCTGTCTATCGGGAATGATGATTGGAATGGCCTCTTCAAGTTGGTTTTAGGTGTTGCTATGTCCGACCTCATACTCAGCACTTCATTGTCCTCAATTTCAGACTGTAAGGGCCAGGCACAAAGCCGAAGTTACCCGCTTCTTTACAGGAAAGATGATGGAATCTGTAGAAAGCCATTCTAGCCACTCCTCTTATCACCAGATGTAGAGGGGCAAGGCCTAATATCAGTTCTATGGCCGCAGTTGATGTAGAGCGAAAGGCTCCTGTAATCATCCTGCAGGCTGTTCTCTGTAATTGAGAGAGATTGAGTTGTCATTGCTTCTTAAGACTGCACTCCCACCAAGCAATGCAGCCGTACGTAATACATGGTCTAACCACCATCATATAATAGCGACAGGAGTTGCTTTGGGGCAAGACCCCACTTTTTTCCACAGGTTCCCATATATTTTGCTTCTTCCACAACCGGAATAAACACTCGTCCCAGGGTCGGGGGGGAAACAAATATCCTCCTCTTCCTGGTAAATGGTACCATAAGGGTTTCATAGGGGTTTATGCTAAGTTTCTTTTTGTGATGTATTTACTTTTCAATTAAATTCAATGCGCATGTGTTTCGTCTTACTGATTATGATAATTCATAGATGTTTAATTGTGTCTAGTTGTAATCAATTTCTTCATTAGGTTCACGAAAGAGGATCCAACTTTCCATTTTTGGTTTGATAATGATAATAAAGAAACTATAGTTTCTGGAATGGGAGAATTGCACTTAGAAATTTATGCTCAGAGAATGGAAAGAGAATATAATTGCCCTGTAGTATTAGGTAAGCCTAAGGTGGCTTTTAGAGAAACCCTTGTCGGGCCTTGCGAGTTTGATTACTTACACAAGAAACAATCTGGTGGACAGGGTCAATTTGCCAGAGTGATAGGTAAATTTTCTCAAAGAATATCCTATATTCAGTTTAATAAATTCAATATTTTATTTTTCAGGAGTATTAGAACCTCTACCTCCTCATAGAAATACATTGTTGGAATTTATTGATGAGACGGTAGGTACTAATGTACCTAAACAATTTATTCCTGGTGTGAAGAGGGGATTTTTAGCCATGTCTGAGAAAGGTCTTTTGTCAGGTCATAAGTTATCAGGACTAAAGTTCCGTCTTATGGATGGTGCTCACCATATAGTTGATTCCAGTGAGTTAGCCTTCTTTTTAGCAGCTCAGGGAGCAGTTAGAGAAGGTAAATTCCACAATTTCTTCATATCGTTTATTTGAGAATGTCACAATAAATATTCATATTTTACCTTTATCATTATAGTATTTGAACATGGTGTATGGCAAATACTCGAACCTATAATGACAGTAGAAGTGAATGCTCCAGAAGAGTTTCAAGGCAATGTTATTGCTCAACTCAATAAAAGACATGGAATAGTAACTGGTACTGAAGGAACTGAGGGCTGGTTTACCTTATATGCTGAAGTACCACTTAATAATATGTTTGGTTATGCTGGAGAACTACGATCAAGCACTCAAGGAAAAGGAGAGTTCACTATGGAGTATTGTAGATATTCACCATGTTTGCCAGAGACGCAGGAGAATCTAGTTATGGAATATCAGAAAGCAACTGGTACTTTGCCAGAAAAAGAAAAGAAAAAGAAGAAAAATTAATTATATAGGATACAGAACTTTGATGAATGAAGAGACAGTGAATTTGTTTTGAAGTACTCATTGTGACCAGACTCGACATTTGTGAATTAGTAGTATTTCACATGTTTGTATAATTATTTCTGGTCCTTTGTGTATTTATATTAGACTTGCGTCAAAATATCTTTTTAAGTATAAATTAATACTTATACCCCTGTGTAAATTAATTGTAAAACTTTTAATTTCTATATTTGTTTTGATAGTTCAGATTTTCAAAAATCTTGTTATCCAAAAATATAAATCTGAAGAAATCTTACCTCATTTTTTATTAATTTGTAAATAATGTTTGATTGTAAAATAAAAGGATGAAAGGTTTTGTTCATTATTCTCTATGTTAAAATTTTAATATCGAAACATTACTGTATTAAATTTGTTGCCTTTCCATAATATTCATGGATTTCTTTGTAGGGTTTCAAATTATACATCGTTTTAAGATACATTATGGTATTATGAATAGTATTTTGATATATATTGTACTTGATGTACATTTAGACTCAGCTTTCCACCTATTGATGAGTATACTATATCCTGGAGAGCGCTTGCGGACAACTAAATTTTTCTTTCAGTTTATCTCGTAGAGATTATCTGCTAGATTCTAAAGGAGCTATATTTGAGATTTACCGAGAATATAAAAAGATTAATCCCGAAATAAATCTCACGGTATATTCAGTAGAATGAATATATAAAACGCGCTCCGAAACAGGAACCCTTAGCGTCCAAGCAATAATTTGTTAGGAGAGAAAGTTAAAGGCGATTAAGTGCGCATGCCCGATACTAGTAAAACTCTGATACGATTTCGAGGTAGTAAAGAATTTGTTTTAACAAATCACTACAATAATGCAACTGTTAATAGACTTTGGTATTCCATTTAGATTAGAATCAATTTTCTAGAGTAGGTCAAAACACATCCACATTCTGGTAGATAATTCGTACTGCACAAAATATAAACGAATCAGGGTCCCTAGATATTCATTTAGGGACCCTAACCAATGAGTAAATTGACAGCACCGGTGCAAGTAAGGAGCGCGGCTGTCAGTTTCGTTCCGTTGGACGTCGCGTTTGTCGCTGTATTTCTCACATCTCTCTCAGTTCAATTGAAATTGTATTTTTGTTTTGTACGTATGAGTAAACTGAACGCGATTTGATAAGCTGCGTTGGCTGTGTCCGGAAAAATTCTAAATGGCCATATTCGAAGGTCCAAGAATTTTACAATTAAGTGAAAAAGAAAGTTTATTTTGTTAATTCATACAAAGGTATAAGATTTGTGTTTACAATGCATGATGGCAGTGTTGGTACAAAATACAAATGGACATTTACAATCTCAGTTAACGAGATCTCTGGAGAGAATTTTGGAAGAAGCAAACCAAAGCGGAGAATTGAGATTGAGTAATAGAAAACTGAAGGATTTCCCAAAATGTAGTGATAAATACAATCTAAGTGATACTGTTATAGCAGGTAAGTCATTTGGCTCATTGAATTCTTGGAAATATTTACTTTGAAATGCGAACTAGAATGAATCAGCAATGGGTTTTTGTGTGGCGAGGTTACATTTTTTGAAACATCTCTCATTAAAATTAGCTCTAAGGATTTTTATATCCTGTGTGTAATGTCTCCAATAAGATTCTTGGTGATTATAATATCTAGTAGTTCCGAATTTGATGAATATTTATAAAATGCATACATATTCAGCTGTTTATTTAAGCTAATAAATTTCTACTCAACTTGAATGATTCTTTTCCAAAATATTTTAATTTTGTATGATGATGAAAATATGTATGGTCAAATATGTACCAATTTCAATGATACTACTGATCTTATCCCTAGTGGTTAATAATAGTTATGTGTTTTACTATTAACTCAGTATAAATGCTAGGTAGTAATACATTATTAATTGAATGCTAGTGTCATAAAATCAATAGAGATTGCTTGCAGCAATCTTTTTCATATGGTTGAGTGGGAAAACTTGACAAGAAAGAAATGTTATGGTTTTAGAGATTTGTTGCTATAAGATTTATGGTTGGTTTCCTAAATACTAGAATTATATATATTCGAAAAACATGTCGCTGTTTTGGCAACATAAAACTATGCAATACTTGGTATTGAATCTAATAAGAAATATTTTTGAATATGAAAAAATGTAGTTGTCATACTTGTGTACTTTGAAAACCAACCATTTGCAAGCGAATATACATATATAGTGGAAAGGTTTCAATCACTGACATCGATGTTAGTACAGTGTACAGGGTGGGCAACTTTCAATGTATTTGTACGGCAGCTATGTGAAATATTGCAGATAGAGAAAAATGAACCCGTCCTTCGCGGATGTCTCGATCATCATCAAAGTTACATAAAAAAAGTTTGATATTCTACAGGCACTTCTTTGAGTAAAATGTAACAATTTTTTCTTAGTTCAGCGGTTTTCGAGTTATAATGCAAACATGCTTTTTTTAAATACGAACCATAGGAAACTTTGCCCCTATTGGATGCAGTAATTTTTTACCTTTTCAAAAATATATAACACTTTTAGTCAATTATTGCATTCAATACGTTCTTTCAGAGAAAAACCTGAAATTGCCAATTCTATTCTTTAGGTGCACGCATGCCCATCAACGATTCATATTGTTCTATAACTGAAAATCACAGATTTTGAAGATCTTATAAAAGATCATGGTTATTACTATGGTTTGATTCGATTTAGACCATAGTAATTAACTGTGGTCTTAGAGTTTGACACTTACGATTCCAGTTTCAATATAGGTATTAATGTTTATTGAATATTAAAATAGTTGCTTGTTAGTTGTATGTTCCAACTATTACATTTAAGAATTTGTTCACCTGAGACTTTGGTTGTTTCAAGATGCAGAATAGAAATCATTACTATGAAAATTATGAAAAGTTCGATATGAATGAATGTTATATTCTTAGTGGATATGATTCAGCAGCAACGGCCGAAACATATTTCAATCGATATCGTGAGAGGCACCAGCCAAATAAATCTATTTTTCGAAGAATGAAAGAGAATCTTATCAATAGTGGCTCATTCAAAAAATCAACAAATAAAAAATATCATGTAAGTGATAGAGAGGAAGCAACGATGGAAGTGATTGGTGCTGTAATGGCCAACCTTCAATTTCAAGTAGACAAATAGAAGCAGAAACATTCGTCGGGCGCTCGGCATTCTGAAGGAGAACCAGTTAGAACGCTAAAAAATGCGAGTCTCCCAATTTTTGCAGCAAGGTGATCCCCCTCGCCGACTAAATTTCTGCAATTGATATCTAGAAAATATCCAAGAACGCCCAAACTTTTTTAGAGAAATCATGGCAGATGAATTCCGCATCACTAGGGATGGGATATTCAATCGCTTTAATGAATGTTAGTGGTCCGATGTAAATCCTCAACGCCAAATTGATGTGCAGCATCAAGGAAGATATGGTTTCAATGTGTGGTGTGTACTGAAAGATAGTGGCGTTTTGGCGTTTGAAACTTTTAATGAAAATTTTAATGAAGCACGTTATGAAGAAATCATCAACAATAATATCATTGAAGGATTTCTCGAGCAACTTCCGTTATCACAAAGATCAAATATTTTTTCAACACGATGGTGCCCCTTCCCACCAAACAAAGGCCATCGCTTATCTGTTGATTTTGAATTTTGGACATAATTGTGTAGGGGCTAAAGGTCCTGTGAGATGGCCCTCTCATTCCCCAGACTTGACGACACTAGTTTTTTTTTCTTTGGGGTTATGTTGAGGATTCACTTTACAAGAGGAACGATAACAATTTAGAAGAGTTAAAACAGAATTTCAGGAAATACCTTGCTTCTGTTAGCAATGTTCATATTTACAATGCCTGCCGTAGTTTTTATTAGTTATGTAATTTATGCATTGAAAACAATGGCAACACTTGAATATTTGCAATAAAGTAGTTTCCCCCATTTGTATCGTTAGGACTTTTTGTTTCTGTTAAAGATTTTCGTATGTGTTTTTGGTTTTTGTTTTAGAAAAGTTTAATGTCATAGGTCTTGTTTTTCATAATAATATATTTTTTTACTCGCATAACTTTCTAATCATTCTAATAGAATATTACTAAAGCAACATGCATGGACTCATATGTTAAGTAGATTCCTGGGGTTGGCAAGTTTCGAATTTCAAAAAAATTAATGTTCATCTGTAATTCGATTTATGAAGAGTAGAAGTGATTGTCGAACTCTAAGACCACAGTTAATTACTATGGTCTAAATCGAATCAAACCATAGAAATAACCATGATCTTAATAAAGATCTTCAAAATCTGTGGTTTTCAGTGATAGAACAATATGAATCGTTGAAGGGCATTCGCCTCATGAATTGATGTTTGGAAATTTCAGGTTTTTCTCTGAAAAAAGGTATTGAATGCAATAATTGTCTACAAGCGTTACATATTTCTGAGAAGGAAAAAATTGTTGTATTATATAGAGGTAAAATTTCCTGTATTTCAGATTTCAGAACGGAAAGAGATATCAGAAAAATTTTTTGCACCACTAAACTAGTCCCTGAAAATAAGATAGAGAGAGGAGGGTTCATTTTTCTCTATCTGCAATATTTCAGTTGCCCAACCTATAAAGTTAAAAAGGCTCATAAAGGGGCCGCAATCAAAAAAGAGGGTACAGGAACTACTATCCCTTGATAAAAAGTCTAATGGGATGGTAGTTAGCCTATTGACGGAACACCAACTCAATAAACACATACACGTCATGAGACTATCGGAAACACAGTACCGTGGTTGCTTGGAAAATGACGAAACAAAGGAACACTCTTCGAATGTCACGCCCATAAAGCGACCAGACTGAACACATTAGGCACTGAAACACCTAGTGTCAGAACGGTCCAGTAGCCCTACTACAATAGTCTTGCAAACTTTATCAAAAAGTTTCTGCTAGACTGTTAACAAAATAACACAACACGGCATGCACAATGGACCAAATGATATTGGCTGAGCTTTATAGAATCTTGGCTCAGTGGATATTCCGCTGCGAAAGCCATGGCTTGGCTTAAATTCTTAAGGCTAGACCTAAGACTTTTAACTGTACTATTAACGAGGCATTAACCCCCCAGAAACCTTTGTGAATTAGGGTTGATCCAGGATCTTCTATCAGATTAGGCTTTCAGAATAACAAACCAATAGAACAAGTCATGAGTGAATACTCTGTTGAGGCGGAATCAGGGTTGAGGAACTTGGATCACACTAACTAAGACTGAAAGAATTCAACAAATTCTCAGACACTAAGCTACTAATCTTTATGAAAAAAGATGGAGCTTGTGGGAGAAATCTAAAGTAGCATGTCCTACAATAAACTACTAGACCATACTGGTGATGCAGTAATTCGGTTTTCACTCTAAACAAATATAATTGATTATCATTCAAGGGGCAAGTATTGGATAGGAGAACAGAATATGAAAAAATGTTTCTCAAGGGAAACTTGCAGTATGATTTCTCTTTATTTGACTTGGGTATATAGATTCTAATATCTTCTATCTTCTAAATATATGGAAAGTATAGAAATTGATAAATTCCCGAAAATACGCAATTATTAGTAATTCCATTTGTTGTAGAATGATTCTGAAACTGAATCTTACATAAGATAAAATTTCAATACTAAACCAAATCATATTCTAAAGTAGAATATAACACAATTGATTATTATTAAACTGTTGGCTAAATTAAATTGAGTTAGCTTCAAATACTTTTTTAGTTTCCCATGGTATCCCGTCTTTCCCTCTTACTTCTCGATAGCACGTATCCAACTTATTTCCGGTCGTGGTTTAGGAATTACGCAAATTCCTGGATAAGCGTATCATTGAATAAATGTTACACATCTTCCAACGATTTCATGCCATATATAAAATTCTCAGAAATTATTAGCATTTATAGAACTTTCCTATGTAAAAGAGGCTATGAACTTCTATTTTTATAATTAGTTTTCAAATATATATTTCACAATCACAAAATATTTCAAGGCTTTAACTTTTTATTGAACTGTGTAATTGAAAGTTACTGAAGACCTAAAGATTAATTTTTACAGGAAAGATATTCAAAAAACAATTATACTGTATAGTATGCAAAGCGATTCTAACAAAAGCTCATATTTAAGGACTTAATGAAAAAAGTTAACTGTTCAACGAAAAAATGAACTGATTATTGAAGTTCACAGTTGGGGAATCCATGAAAGCTACCATGGCGTTAAGAATACTTTCTTTCAAATACTTCAGGGAAGTTAGGTTACTGGGGTAAACTTTAAATTTGAGATTTGAGATAGCTTCCTGGTAGATC
The DNA here is from genome assembly GCA_013387265.2 of Cryptolaemus montrouzieri. Taxonomy (NCBI): domain Eukaryota; kingdom Metazoa; phylum Arthropoda; class Insecta; order Coleoptera; family Coccinellidae; genus Cryptolaemus; species Cryptolaemus montrouzieri. The sequence continues at coordinate 120,114,622 of JABFTP020000144.1, read as the reverse complement.
AATTTATTTGCCTAATTCTTTCGTTATAGCCAAAAAAATTCTACACTTCATGTACTAAAATATTATAATCTGTTTTTCGGGTACCATTTGTTTTCGAAGTTAATTTACGAATTTTTTCAATAATTATTTTCTATGCTTTTTCGGTTATTCAGAAAATTTTTCAGTTCAGGCACCAAAATGTTGTATGTTTTTTTCGAGTACCATTTGATTTCGGAGTTAAATTGGGAATTTTTTCTATAACTTGTCTGACATTTCTTGGACCTTAACATCAAAATTATTTTCTTAATTGGAACTACCCAGTTCCTAGACTCTGGCCAACCAGTTTTGCGGTTATTTCACTGAAGTTCATAAGAGTATGAGAAAAGCATATAAGCCATTTTCAAAACGCTTCATCACTAGTCTTTGATATTAATTGACACTGGAGCAGTAACGACTTCCTTTTCTTTTCACTGTGCTCGGGAACTTAACCCATCTACACATGCTTCAATACCAATATATATTATACCACTCTGGAGAAGCACAATCACCGTGTCACAGCATAATACTCCACCACGGTAGTACCGACTTTCGATGTCTACGAATATAACCTAATCTTTCATTAACCACTTAACCTAATCTTTCATCAACCTCCTTACCTAACCTTACATTAACCTCCTTACCTAACCTTACATTAACCTCCTTACCTAACCTTACATTAACCTCCTTACCTAACCTTACATTAACAACCTAAAGCTGGGTTTAGACAAAGCGCATCCACTCGCGCACCTACCTCGCTAACGGTATCTCGCACCGTGTGAACAGGTTCCCTCTTCCCGAGGAAACTCCAGGTGGGAAGGCGCCAGTCGGTTTTCAGTCGCGCTTCAAACGAAACTCACCGTGTTCCCTCGCATCATTTGAACGAGCAACTGAAGGGGTAGCCATGTTGAACTCCCGAACGAGACTGAGTACTGACTCGCCGGTCCTGCGATTCACTCTCCCAGTTAAGGAAATGCGCGTCGAATGTACAGTGTGGCGAGGATGAGTTTGATGCGCTAGCGAGTGTTGAGGTTTTTGCTCGAGTGGGTGCGCTTCGTCTAAACCCAACTTAACGTAAAAACAGGCGATGGAAGAATTTTCTATCCTCAGGCAAGTCATGTGTCAAAAAGCCCAAAATGCAATGAACATAATGAAAGCCTTATGTAAAACTTGATGGGTGTTCATCCATCGACACTTTTGTCAATCTTCAAATCCATTGTCCGGCCACACCTAGACTATGGAAGTTTTATAGGAAATTGTCCAAACATTGTGTTAAAAAATTAGACAAAATTCAATTTTGACTTTCAAGTTCATATTCATTAAGTAGTGATTACAACATGGTACCATCTTTCTAAACTATTTACTTGAATAAGGACTCCAACATCCAGGGTACTTATTATAAGAAAACGCAAATTAACTCGATAATTATTCATTTCAAAATCTCACCCTACATTCAGAATCACAATTATTTATGCAAGTTATGTATGAGCAGTGTAACTATACTTACTTGATCAAATTCTACGTATATTATACCGATAATCTTCTGCGCACCTGGTTGACCGGTTACAATCGTCCGATTTTCCTCTCTGACGAAGTCTTTCTTTTTCCGCTTTGAAAGTGAAGGAGTGATTATCAACTCTTCACAATTATTCAGTTATTTTCTCGTGTGAGAAATTTTGTGCTTTCAAGATTTGTAATCTTCGAGACGTAGTTATATATGTCTACATAGTAGACACTTTTGAGAGTGAACCTTCTCTTCGGACAGGGTTCTTAGGAGATCCTTAGAACAGTTCTGAGGAAGAAATCATAGCGAAGTTTTTCGGACACTCTTTAAGAAAAACTTTTGGTTGAAGTTCCTATTACCTACCACCCTTTTCGTCAATACTTTGACGAGTTATACCTATCTAATTTCGACAAATACAATTTTGGTATTCCTCATTAGGAAGAGTCAGTCGTTTGGCCCAAATTTGATGAAGTCAACTTATTTGATTCGACGCAAGCAGCAGCTTCTGTCACCCTGACATCTCCTCGAAGGATTACCAAATATACCAGATATGTATCAACCTCCCTTATATTGATATTTTACTGTGAACATACCACAGAGCATCTCTCTTGTATATATGTCCATATATTTTCTCCCATTTCCTCTGAATAATTTCTACTTTTTCATTTAAAATAAAGTGAAAGGTGTAAATACAAAATTTACTAGGTTAGTGCTGAATTAGAGATTTTTATTAAGGTTTACATTATAACTCAATGTGAACCAAAGGTGATCACCAAGGTAACAATTATTTTTCTATGGATACCTCATTTATCTTCGTACACATTTATAATTGATAGACTTATTTCAGAAGAACTATATTTGATATAATTCCAAATATCATTGATTTTTATAAATAATATTCATTGAAAGTACGAAACAATTAATTATTCTTGTAGTTGGACACTTATAATTTTTCATTAAACAACCAGCTATTTTGAGATTCAGTTTCAATAACCTCAAATTTTTTTGTTCATATTTTTTCATGAAAAAATGAACTGGCGCCCTTTCTAATAATTTTGAATGAAAATCTTCAGTTTTTCCACACATCGAAAATCAGAAAGGTCAAATTTAGTGCAATTCAAAATTCACTACCTAGCTGCCAGGCGGAGAGCTACCTCGCTATGTTTTGCATAATACTAAATTATGTTACAATGCAGCAATCCGGTTGATTTTGGAATGTATGAAATATATTATCAGAATGTGGGGAACTCCCCCTCGAATCTCTAAAAATTTTGCTAGCATATAAATTCATTTCAAAGGCTTATCGTTTTCGAATAACTATAATAAATAAAATTAGATCACTTAATTTTTGGCGTAATTCGTTCAAGGAATTAAATCTTAATAAAAATAGATATTAGGAATGGTCTTGAATTCCAGATTGCTAATGATGAAAAATATCCCGAACATACAAAAAACTTATCTCTATAACAAAAGTTTTCCTTGCTTATTTCAGTATGTTTTGCAGATATCATTGCCATCTACATAGTGATACTAATAGTTAAAAGTCTTGACTTGAGCTAATCAATCATTTTTTCAGATTCTAAGAGTACCCTACAAAAAATCACTAGATGATTAAATCCTGTAATGATCTTCAAACTTGAAATACAAAAGGTGTTGATGAATCTTAAAAAAAGGGGGTTTGATTTGATCTGGTTTCATGGTGACTCTTTCATTTAGGGGAACAATGAGGCTGACAAACTTGCTTGCCAGGGTAGTTCATTACGAGTCCTTACCTGTCCCAAATCTGATCCAATGGAAGTTTGTCCATTCGTTAACGAAGAGATCTGGAACACCTGAGAAGAAGAGAGGAAACAAATGGGAAAACAAAAAGAATTGCATACACCAACATGATCAAAAACCAAAATTCCCTTTCTCTCTGATTCAGTTTTTGCGATCTCCATAGAAAATAGATCACAGTTGACATCTAACCACTTCTCAAGTCCAACACAACAAATTCATGAATTCTGACAGATGTGAATGCGGTGAAGTTGGTTCAAATCGTTACAGTTATCATTGGAATTGTTATTATCTTTATGCCACATTAGCAAATATTTCCAATCATAAGTTTTCCCTTCCAATCAACATCTAAGAAGTTCCTTTTTGTAATGACATTGCTATAATCAAAATACTTATTAACTTCCTAAAGATTTCCAATGTTAAGAATGTAAATGTTTAAAACCCAAGCTGAGGTAGTCAAATCTTACAGTTTGAATTTCTAACTTTCATCAACAAACGATTCAAGACAACCAAACCTTTTGTGGTGTCATTAATGTTATCCTTTCCTCATACCCAAAAATTTAATCATAATTATAAATTATTTAACAAATACTAAACTTGAACCAAAAGAGAAATGAAAACAGGCTGGGTATAGAGATCTTCAAGACCTCTCGGTTACACAGACCCAATCTCAATAAAGTAGGAAGCCTGCCTGAATGGTCAAAGTCACTGAGGGCATATAAAGAAGAATTTAAATCAAATCGAGAACTTTCTACTTATTACAGACTGAAGATCTTTTCTTTTCAAACTGTATATAATCTTGTTTCAAGATTTCAATGAGGACATTGAAACTCAAGACAACTCAGATGGGTTGTTATATCAAAAATCAGAAGCCCAATAATGTTTCCTAAAATGGAACAACTCATTTACTTTAACGAGATTATCTTTGTTTATTCAATTTACTCACATTTATACAAGAACTTTATGATCATATATAAACATTCTTTGAAGTATGTAGATTTGTACATCAAAATGTAACCTTGAATCAGTGTTAAATTTTACTTGGATCTTCAAACGAATACGAATTCGGTTAAATTGATTTCATATCCTCAATGCGAGATTAATTTTTGATTTCTAAAGCACTATTGAATAAACAATTCTTGACCTCATGTGTTTCGAATTATTAATAGACTATGAAATTCATTCTGGGTTGTGATTCGACTCGAAATAAATGGACTGAGTGAATTCTACTTCAGTCGTAAAGAATATGGAGAAAATTGCATGTGCATTATTTTATATACTCTATTAAACAGTTTAGATCCTGTTGATCTAAAGGTAATGAGTGAAGGATCTAGAATTTTGTATTAAGTGATATTATCAATGATTTAACTGGGAAATTTTACTGCATAGATGAATATTTTTCCTGGGTATTGATAGACACACGTATGTTTTTCTGTACAGTTGAAGTATTGAATAACTTCTACAAATAATTGTTTTGATATAGTTGTGATTACTGCATCTATCAATTTTGGGGATGATACAATGAAGATAAAATCTAGATATAAGGTAGTAATACCCACAGCTACTTGAGCAGAGCTGACAGCACAGCTCAACTAATTTTTTATTGAATGCACTTTTTTTATGCCTACAATTGATTGGTTATTCAATCAACGTTTTCCAAGTGGAAATTTTCCTTCGTCAATAGGTAGCAGTTCTGGGAACAGATTGGTGCAATGGTGTCATGGAGCACCTGGTTTCGTACCCTTGTGTTAACGTGTTTCAACGGCCAAGTCACACAACATTAACTATAATAATAAAGAAATCGCAGTAAGTAATCTTAGACTTGGAACGACTTTGTCTAGATTTCATCATTTTTTAAAGATAAACAAGCAGCTCCATCGAGACTTGGCTAGTTTTTACAGAATATTTTTGGTGGGATTTCACTTCTTTCTGTAGAAACGTGGGCATATTGAATTAGATTTTCTTATTCTATATTATAGTTTTTATTATTACAAATCTTTCTTTGCTTTTTTCCGGTTCTGATTCTTGTACATTAGCAACAGTTTTTCGTATTGCCCATTCTTTATTCCGTTTTGTAAGCTTGTAAGTATAAGTATAAAAGCCAGTCTAGTCGTATTCAGGGGTTTCTTTTACTTTCATTCATATGCGTGTTAAAGCAGAAGGGAGGCATTCGCCTAGCAGTGATTGTGGGACGCTATAAGCTAGATTAAATTAGAAGTTGAGGGTTCTTCATCAGATACTTCAGACCTTCGATTTTTGACATCAAATGAAACGGCCCACCAAGTTGAATATCTTTTGTAAAGGCAGTATGTCGATCTCTAATAGTTTGGTTGGGCTCTTGTGTTTTCTAATCATGGTCACCAAGTACTCCAGATCTTCGATTATCTTAGTTTTTATAATTTTCTCTTTATGTTGCCATTAGACCCTAACTGTATCAAATTTCAGCTCTCTGAGTTTATGGGAAGTACTAGTTCTATTCTGATGATCATGAGTGAGTGAGTGTCATGAATGCGAAACTTTGTTCGCTTAACCTCGGAACTAAATGACCTACAGACTTGAAATTTTGGATTTTAACTATGTGATTATAGCTTACTGGATGACGGAAATTTCTGCGTTCTGATCTTATCCAGAGGTTCTCAAATAGGCTCGACTAGGCGGGGGCACAGCAGTGCCCCTTGATTGTAAAACAGTTAATCTAGAAGTTGATGGTCTTCAAGGATTATTTTTCAGAAATCATTTCGGAACGTCAAATCTTTTAGCTACTTCTCTTTGAGCTTGGGAATTATTTACTGCTTGTAATGGCATTTACCAGATTTATTTGAGGTTACGAATTAGATAACAGTTTATGACAAATATGTCAGTATATGCTCAATAGGTGCTTTCATAAATACTAACAAACGTAACTGACTAGTATTATTATTATGAGATCCGGGAAGTTTTTACGGCGGAAAGAGTAAGGTCCGATATTTATTGGATTTTATATATAAGAGGATAAAATTTTGCATCCAACTGCTTACACTATAAATGGGCGAAAGGGTCTCTTATAACATGCACTGGCCTCATTCTTCGAGTGCGTCATGAAGCGTGTCTAGATAAAGAAGTAAGGTGGCTCCGATTCCCATACCTGCTATTGTTCGATTACATTTAAATCCGGCGGTCAAAGGAAGTACACGTATTCTACCCACCTGACGTCGAATTCTATTGTTCTCTCGTGGAAGACTAGATTTCAGATATCGGGGAGAGGCAGAGAAAAATGTCGGGAAGTCAGGTAGAGCTTTGTAGTTTTAACGATGAAACGTGCTTTTAGTAGGAATTAAGTTTTCATTACCACCTACAGTGAAGAAATACCACCTACATGATAATGTCTTAATTAATCAGGATTTCTATATTTTCAATAATTATAGTTTCATGAAATTATTCTTGAGTTTTAACTTAAAAACACTCCTGCCAATTTTCTATAAGTGAGTGTTAGTCAATAAGTATAGTATGTTTTGCTGTTTTGTTCAAACAATTGTCATTTTGCGACGAATAAATTCTATGACAAAATTATGTGTATTTATTACGTTATACGTTTGAAATAATTCCAGATCTAGGGGACTTGACTGCGTGCAGCACATCAACTTTATCAAATTTTGTTTTGTATTTGTTGATCTATAACCACCAATTTTTAGAAATGTGTGCATCGCTATGATTATTTATTTTTCATCCAAATTTATTGTATCGCCTTCAAAGTAGGCCTCTTCTGAAATAATACATTTATACCAACAAATAACCCAATTAACACATATTTTCAATGAAATAAAACTGGTATTTAGATTTTCACTATATTAACAAAACTATGACCGGTTTCACTTCACAGTGGCTTCATCAGATAGATACAAACTAATGAACAGAGTTATTCCTATATATTATTTTTATTTCCTACTTATTATTACATTAGATACAAGGGTATGTTGGAAAACCCTTCGGAGTTGCTTACTTTATGAATAGAAAAGATTGAGTAATAAATCCGGTGTTTATAAACTTGTCTTGCGGGATTGTAATAAAATTTATATTGGTAGAACTTTCAGAAATTTCAAAGTTAGATTATCCGAGCAAAAACGTAGTTTTAAATATCAAAAATCAGATTCCCATTATTCTAATCACTTACTCGAAGAAAACCATAACTTCAATGATAATTTCAAAATTTTACACAATAAAAATAATAGACAAAAACTCAATCTATGGGAAATTTTAGAGATTAACAAAGAAAAGAATTCAGGTAGGTTACTTAATAGTCAATTAGATCTAAATCCTTCTCCTTTACTCAATCTTTTCAATTCATGAAGTAAGCTACTCCGATGGGTGTTCCACCATACCCTTTGTACTTGTACCTAATGTAATATTAAGTAGAAAATAAGAATATTATATAAGGAATAACTCTGTTCATTAGTTTGTATCTATCTGATGAAGCCACAGTGTGGTAAAACCGGTCATAGTTTTGTTAATATAGTGAAAATCTAAATACCATAGTTTTATTTCATTGAATATATGTATATCGATTTTTATCAAGTAACGACCTCCTTAATCAAACCAATTGAAACATTTTTCGAACGCTTTTTTCCGAAATCGATTTCAGTCTCGCCGCGAATTCTCTTCTATGTCTTCTATCGATCCAAACAGGTACCTCGAAGTGGTATTTTGAGTTTTGGAAAAAGGAAAAGGTCGGTTGGAGCCATATCAGGTGAATACGTTGGTTGTTCGATGGTATTTGTTGAGTTTTTGGTCAGAAATTCATTCAAAATGATAGCCTTGTCAGATGGTGCATCCATGAGTTTTCTTTTCACAAATCTGGCTGTTTTCGACGAATTTGCTCTCGCAAACGCCGCATAACACTCAGGTAATATTCTTTATTTACCGTCTGACCTTCTGGCAAGAAATCCGAGTGCACAACACCGAAATAATCAAATAAAAGTCAACATTACCTTAACTTTTGATCGAAATTGATGTGATTTTTCGGTCTCATCACCAGTTACAATGCGTTTTATGAATGTGAGGTTGGAATTGACTCGTTCTACCATGTCTTCTGACCTTTACGCGATTCAATTTTTGAAGAAAATCCAGGTCTTTTGGAACTAGTCGAGCAGCAATGCGTTTCATGCCCAAACAATCGTTTAAAATGGGAGAATTGATTCGTGAGACACAGAAAGATAATTGCATATCTCTCTCAAACTTGAATGACGATTTTCAATTACCATTTCCTTCACTTTATCGATGTTAACTGAAGATATTGATGGCCGACCAGAGCGAGGCAAATCTTCTACCAAATCTCCGCCGCTGTTGAATTCACTGTGCTATTCATATGCACGTGATTTTCAAAAGTTGATTCACCGTTAGCCTTCAGTAACATTTTCAGCAAACGAAATTCCATTTGCAATACAAACTTTGAGACAAATTCTACCGTCTGCCTTTTGGAAAGAATTCCTAGTGCATAACATGGCTATAATTTATTAATTTATTTATTAATCCTTCAAATAGAAGAGTATTTAAAAAATAACAATAACAATTACAAATGCACAAAGTCAGTCCGAGCCGTAGCTGCGTGGACCTTCAAAATTATACTCTAACAATGTTGAAGAAGATCTGAATTTTACAAAAACAATATTCTACCTAATTGTAAAAGAAAAAAATAAATTAACTACTATAACAGACACAGCCAATTCTTATTATCACAAATCACACCAATCATAGAAAAAAACCTGAGACTGAGAAAATCAGTGATTTCAAATTGCTTTTAAATGTTTTTGTTCTCATTTACCTCTCGCTTCCTGGAATCGTGTTTTAGATCTGAACTCCCTCTGTCATCAAACTCCTCTGCCCCAGGGTAGTTCTCATAAAAGTTGGCCTTAAATTAATGTTACTCATCAAGTTATGTTCATGTACTTCGTTGTTTGTTATCAATGTTACATTCGATATTATTTCATTACGTACACTTTTATGTATGTGTAAGCAGACTTGAAAAATATAGATAGAGTGTATGTCCATGATCTTGTTTGGCAGATAAAGACTTCTAGTCGGATGGAGCCGCGGTAAACCGTATATTCCCTTGATGGCTTTATTTTGAAGGGTCAGGAGAGGTTCGATCAATGCCTGGTACGTATTTGTCCATATCAGAGTTAGGTATGACACTGTACTGTGAGACTCTACCCAGAATCCCTATGGCGGGTGCAATTCTATTACCTATATATGTAATATGATGCAGCCATGATAGCTTGTTATCAATAAACAGACCCAAGTATTTTATACAGTCAACTTTAGACAAAGACATCGAGTCAAGCGATACATTAAATTGATTCCTTTCAGTATTGTTCGATATGATCATATAACTTGATTTTTTCATGTTCAATGAAAGTCCTTATATCAGTAAGGTTTTTTTCAATTAACTCTTGGATAACGTTTCCATCTTAACCAAAATACAGCAAGCTGGTATCATCAGCATACAGTTGAATGCTGCCATGAAGCCTCAAATTTGAAATAGAGTTTATATAAATCAAAAACAAAGTGGGTCCAAGAACGGACCCCTGCTGTACATCACATGTGACATCACTGAATCCGCAAAACATGTAAGAGAGGCACCATACACACCATACACACCCACACTTTCCAGAATCTTTAACAACACTGCATGACACACTGTGTCAAATGCTTTTCTCAAGTCCAAGGAGACAGACACACAGGAAAGACCCTTATCCACGCGCTCCTGTATACTACAGATCAAATCCGACGCCACGACCGAAGTGCCGCTCCCCCGCCTGAACCCACACTGTCGAGCAAACCTGAAATTGGCCCCGTTCAAGAAGCCACAGAGTCTCTCATTGATACATGTTTCGAATACCTACAGACAAAATAGACACTGGCATATAGTTCTTAGGTGATGTTGGATCTCCGCCTTTGAAAATAGGGACCACCTTAGCACTCGGCACAGAGTTTGACCGCATAGACAGGTTTACCGTTGTACTGAGCCAAGGAGAGAACTCATCCACGAATTCCTTCAAGATGTTTTCATCAATCCCATCCATTCCTGGACTTTTACTTGGCTTCATTGCTCTGATAATTTCTCTGATTTCATTCCAGCAGAATATGTCCCTGCCTGAATGGGGTCTGGGGGTGCATAGCCCCAGGGAGGCGGCGAGTGATCTACCTGATGTTCAATCAAAGAAAACAGTCAACATTACCTTGACTTTTGATCGACTTTGACGTGGTTTTTTCGGTTTCGGTTCAGTTGGAAGGCGCCATTTTGAAGCTTGTTGACTGGTCTACATGCCAAACTCCTAAACCCATGTCTCATCACCAATTACAATGAATGTCGGCTTGGAATTGGCTCGTTCTAGCTTGTCTTCAGCGACCTTTACGCGATTCAATTTTTGAATAAAATTCAGGTCTTTTGAAACTAGTCGAGCGGCAACGCGTTTCATGCCTAAACAATCGTTAAAAATGGTACGAATTGATTCGTTAGACACTGTGCCACTCATATTCACGTGTTTTTGTTGAAGCCTTCGATAATATTTTCAGCGATTCGGCAGACGAAATTCCATTTGAAAAACGAATTTTTTGTTCGATACTTCTTACCATTGTAAAAATCGGAAATCAAATGACGAAATCAAGCACTGTAAACAAACTAAATGACAGATCGTGTTCAAACTCCGCGTCAGTATAGGAAACAGTTATGCCAACTTAGGAACATCAAAAAGTTGACAATCGTTTAAAGCAGCTTTTTAAATAATCGATTTCCGATACTTTTTCACAGAATGTATGAAGCAGAAATATGGTTGTCGAAATGTTTGTAACAGGAACGTATAATAACACACATTTATATTTATAATATGATAATTGTCTGCCGTTCGAAAAATAAAAGCATTGATCATTTTATCAAAACAATTTTTCCCGCAGAGATATTGCAATAACAATTTCTTCCTTCATTCTTGTGCGTTGGATCATTGAACTTGGCGCCAGCGGCCAGCCACACAATGTGCGTTGTGTATGTTGTCGCCGGTGATTAAACCGGAAGCGTTATGACACAATTCATTTGCCATTATAATTTACTAACATTTTGTGAATTTGTACTCCATACTCAGGGCCCCCGTGAGGGTTACTGGCTCTTGTGTGCTAAAAAGGATTTTGGCGCCCTTTAAGGCACTTTGGATCATGTTTTCTTATTTTTTTTAAGGTAGGAGGTAGGTAGGTGAGTGCTTGAATTAAAGCAAAAAACTGACTTTAGAAGTCATATTTATTTGTAGACTAAAATATCAAAATGAAACAAACGGAACAAAATCATAACAAAATAAATTCTTGTTCACACCCATTTTGAAACATTTACTTGAGTAATGGGAAACAGACACGTTGACTCGTTGTTTATAAATACTAGAAAATAACCTAATACTAAAAATCACTTTTTTAGGAACAAATAACAGAAATATTGCCTAATGTCTACATATAAATATAATATATATATATATATATATATATATATATATATATATATATATATATATATATATATATATATATATATATATATATATATTAGTCGCTGTTAGGTTATATATCGATATACATTCGCTGTGAGGGTGGGTACTGATACTTCTTCTTTTCAGTCAGTTCTTAGTGGTGTTCCCCAAGGGTCCGTTTTGGGCCCTCTTTTGTTCGTATTGTATGTCTCTGACATTCCTACATTAAATTGTTCAATGTTGTCCCAGATCCCAATAATTCTCTTCAAGAGGACCTCAAAGTCATGGAAGTTTGGTGTGCTGATTGGATGTTGCCTCTCAACATTGCCAAGGGCCGCGTGTTGCACCTCGGCTCGAATAACCCTAAGCGTCAATATGTCATTGCTGGTAGTGTTGTTGAGAGCTGTTCTTCACATGTTGACCTGGGTGTTGTTATCAATAGTGACCTTGCCTAGACATCTCATGTAATGCATATAACTAGTGGGGCCAAACAGAGCTTATTTCTCATTCACAAATGCTTCAGGCACTGTCATTTTTCGACCATATCTTCCCTCTACAAAACGTATGTCCGGCCGATTTTAGGATTTTCTGGTCCTGTATGGCATCTGTGGTTGATCGGTGACTCCCAAGTTCTCGAGTCAGAGACTCGCGCCACTCGAATACCCTTTGGTCGTCAAAGGCGCTTTATAATAGGCAGCGACGGCAGATGTTTTTTTTTATCCCTTCTATTGTTCCGTTTTCATGCTGGGACTTGAAATTCGACGAAAATATATTCATTAGTACGGTTTTGAGTTTTGTACATGTCAGAAGTATAAATTTTTTTCGAAAATGCCACCGAAACAGGACAAAATTTATCATCCAACTAAAAAAGGATCTAGAACGGTTCTCGTAAAAAAAGTAGATTTTAAAGGTAATCAACATTCTGGAAATTCAAAATTGAAAAAAAAAACTGGCGGGTTCCAGTGACCCTGACGGAGATTTAGATGTCGGGTTTGATAGCAAACTTGGCTATGTGATCATAGCTTTCAGTTTAGTATTTTCACACTTGGAAAATATTTTAAAGTGTGAAAAATGTGATGGTAATATTAAGTTTTTACGAAAAAGTGGTATTGGCTTGGGTTTCAAAATTGAAATTCAGTGTTCTTGTCATCATCCAACTTCGGTCAATTCTTGCACTAGTACATATAAAACTTATGAGATCAACAGGCGAATGGTTTTGATTTTCCGCCTATTAGGAGTTTGACTCAATGGCATAAATTTGTTCTGTTCCATGATGGATCTAGGTCGACGCTTCAACGCGTGCACAAATATCGCTTTTTCGGGTGAATGCTTGGCAAAAGTTATATTTCAAAAAACTGGAAGAGAAGAAAACGAAAAGAACGTTGAGCACGGATTCCCAAAAGGCGAATTGACTGTCCGGCGATGGTACCTGGGCCGAGAGAGGTTTTTCTTCTCTCATCGGAATTTGCACTCTAATTGGAAAATACACAGGCAAAATTTTGGATTGTTTTGTCTCGTCAAAAACGTGTAAGAAATGTGAAGTAAACAAAAAACTGATGGACCCAACCGCATTTTTAATTTGGAAAGACACGGGGCACGTCGCTGAATGTTTCAAAAATTATGACGGAAGCTCCGGGGAAATGGAAGTCCAAGGGGTGTTAGAGATGTTTTGTCGTTCGGAAAATTTACATGGCTCAAAATACGTTGGAGATGGAGATTCAAAAACGTTTCCCAACTTATTAGAAAGTAAGCCGTACGGGGACTTCAATATTGAAAAATAAGAATGCGTCCTTCACGTGGGAAAAAGAATGTTTCGAAGGCTCAAGGATGTCAAAAGAACTCTCACGGAAATAAAAAAATTAAAAAAAAAGAAGAAACGAAAAACGAGAAGGAAGAACCTGCAGCTAAAAGGAAATGCCGAAGCAAAACTACTCCACCTCAGGAAAAGAGAACCGAACTTATTGGCAAAGTTATGAAAGAAATTTCTTTGTTTTACAGTCTTGCCTTTCAAAACAACCACGATGACACCCAAGCCATGAAAAATGCCATTTGGGCGGGATTATATCATAGAATTTCAACTAACGAAAAACCACAGCATCAGTATTGCGACAAGAGCTGGTGTAAGTATCTACAAAGCGTCGAAGAGGGAAAAACTTCAACCATTAAACACCGCCCCTTAGTGACCTTGTTCAAGAATACGTGAAGCCTGTTTTCGAAGACTTGATGAAAGATGAACTTTTAGATCGCTGTTTGGGAAAAAACACGCAAAACAATAACGAATCTTTCAATAGTACCATCTGGGGACTTGTGCCAAAACGTATATATTCAGGAATTTGAATTTGGGAGGCTTTTACTTGGTAAAATTCCATTATCAATAATAAAAAACAAGTACTGTGTTTTGAGGAATTTTACTTAATATTCTAATAGCTCTTTTTGTGGTTGTGTAAAATCGGTATCAGTTAAATTAATGAACCTGTCAAAAAATTTATGGTCTGCAAATTTATCAGTTGAAGGTTTGGGTGGAGAAATTTTGAATTTAAGTGAATTCAACTTTTTCTGTTGTTGCTGAAATTTTTTATGAATTAAAATTTTGACATCGTATCTGGATTCAGAGTCTAAAATATCAAATTCAACAGGGTGTCTAAACAATAATTCCGTATGGATTACCTTCAAATTTCCCTCTTGTTGTACTGGATCTTCATATGCTCTTTGAGCCATTTTGAGTTTCTTGGGTCCAGGTTTTGTCTTCAACTTGGTAAAATTCCATTATCAATAATAAAATACAAGCACTGTGTTTTGAAGGAATTTTACTTAATATATTATTATTATTTTATTATATTATTATCAATAATAAACAAGTACTGTGTTTTAAGGAATTTTACTTAATATATTATTATTATTTATTATTATTAAGTAAAATTCCTTAAAACACAGTACTTGTTTTTTATTATTGATAATGGAATTTTACCAAGTAAAAGCCTCCCAAATTCAAATGTTAAAGAAAGCTGATACCGGCTTTTTGGCTTTGTGGTATTTCAAAATACTGTTAGGATGTGCAGTTCACACTCAGAATATATGGTTCTACTCAATGTGCTTGAAAAACAGGTTGACTCCCAATTACATACAGTTGAAGACACATAACAACAGTGGACCAGCAAGAAGAGCAATTGAGAAAGGCCAACGCATATGGCTCAAAGAGGATATGAAGATCCAGTACAACAGGAGGGACGTTGCAAACATATATTTGAAGGTAATCCATACGGAATTATTGTTTAGATTGCACCCTGTTGAGTTTGATATTTTAGACTCTGAATCCAGATGCGATGTCAAAATTTCAATTCATAAAAAATTTCAGCAACAACAGAAAAAGTTGAATTCACTTAAATTTAAAATTTCTCCACCCAAACCTTCAACTGATAAATTTTCAGACCATAAATTTTGTGACAGATTCATTAATTTAACTGATACCGATTTTACACAACCACAAAAAGAGCTATTAGAATATTAAGTAAAATTCCTTAAAACACAGTACTTGTTTTTTATTATATATTCTGGAAAACAAATTGCCGATTTATCAGCCTGGATCAGTTGCTGTGTCTTCAACGAGGGGTCCAAAGCAATTCTGAAATCAATGGAGATGATGGGACTCGAAATTGGACCTCATGCCTATGACTTTTGTTACGACAAAGATGATACGACGACGTATCAGAATTTGATGTAACTAAGCTCATTTTATTGATAATTTATACCTCTTTATAACCTACCTCGGAAATTAATCAATTCGAAGATTCAACCCGTTTTAAAGGGGTTTTTTTTTCAGCTTTTTTTGAAAGCTTGTAATTTTCTCAAAAATGAAAATTTTTTATTTTCCGAGGTGGGTTATACGCGTTCGATCTGTATCACTGCAACCGCAAAACCAATCATTTTTGAAGCGTCATCAGTGGCGCCAAAAAAATTTTTTTTTGCATACCTTTTTTTATGTATAACAATATGTAAAAAGTTTTTTTGATACATAATAAGGATTTCTTTAAAAAAAAACCTAAACAAACCTTCCATTTTGTCATTCTGAAGTAATAATACCCCTTAAATAAAGACGACTTCTTACCTTCCTCAGCGAATGGTGACAATGGAAAAGGTGCTTATTCGTACGCCAGATATTGTTTAATATCGCCAACTGATTATCTTGAAATACACATGCGTTGAAATGAGAGTAAGGTATTGATGACGACAGGAGATTTTTCAACTTCAATAGTACTTGTCATAGCACTAAAAGTTAAAACCTTCGATCTCCTATTAAATGATAGTAATGAGTCATAAATACATAAAAATATCAAAATAAAAATCAAAGAAGCTAAGGTTACCTGGCTAAACGAAAGATGTGAAGAAATTGAGAAACTAGAACAAAAACATGATACTTTCAACTTACACAAAAAAATAAAAGAAGGAGCTGGAATGTGGAAGCAATCCTCTTCATCTTTCGTCGAAGATAAACATGGGAAACCCCTACTGAATATAAAAGATCAAATAAACAGGTGGAAAGAATACATAGAAGACATGTTTCAAGACCAGGAGAGACAGAGCATAGATGTACAGAAAGTAGCGTCTGGACCCTACATCACAAAGGAGGAAATTATTAAAGCAACAAAACAACTAAAAAACAAAAAAGCTGTTGGAGAAGATAATATCCCAATTGAAATTATAAGGATAATTTCAAACGAACACATCGATGTTATGGAGAACTTACTTAATAAAATATACGAAACTGGAATAATACCAAAAGACTGGTTGACATCGGTGTTTATACCACTACCAAAGAAGAACTCCAGGAAATGTGAAGAATATAGGATCATTAGTCTAATGAATCATATACTGAAATTGTTCCTCCGAATAATACACAATAGAATTTATAACAAATTGGACGAACACACGGGACGAACACAATTTGGCTTCAAGAATGGCTTTGGAACAAGAGAGGCACTTTTTTCAATACGTGTGCTTGTTGAAAGATGTAGGGATGTAGACTCTGATGTATATCAGTGTTTCATAGACTTTCGAAAGGCTTTCGACCTGGTGAAACACGATAAACTAATAGAAATTCTCAAGTCTTGTAACATAGACGACAAAGACTTGAGAATCATATCAAACCTTTACCAAGACCAAAAGGCTAAAATTAGAATCAATGGAGAGACATCTGAAGACATTAACATCGAGAAAGGAGTAAGGCAAGGATGTGTTCTTTCCCCGTTGTTGTTTAACGTTTTTTCGGAAGAGTTATTTCGGAAGGCACTACAGGATATCTCGGATGGCATAATAAAAAATGGACAATGCATTAACAACTTGCGATACGCAGATGACACTGTTATTCTAGCAGATAGCGCTGAAGCACTACAACGCCTAATGAACCGAGTGATGATAACATGTAAAGAATTTGGAATGAAACTAAATACAAAGAAAACAAAAACAATGGCTATCAGCAAACACCAAAACAGAAAGGTCGGAATTAGGGTTAACGGAACAGAATTAGAACAAGTAACAAAAATAACATACCTAGAAAGTAGTCTTGATGAAACTTGGGATCACTCACTAGAGATAAAAACACGCCTGGAAAAAGCACGAGCTATATTTTATAAAATGCAAAAAATACTATGCAACTGCCAACTAAATATCTCATTAAGAATTCGAATACTGAAATGCTACGTTTTCTCCACCGTGCTATATGGCGTTGAAGCATGGACAATGACGGAAACAACACAAAAGAGAATAGAATCGTTCGAACTTTGGTGCTACGTAGAATGCTCAGAATATCTTACATGAGTCATACGACAAACGTAGAAGTTATGCAGAGGATGAGAAAGGATCGAGAACTTGTGCAGATAATAAAAGGAAGAAAGACGCAATATTTCGGTCACATTATGAGAAACCAAAAGTACGAACTGCTTCAACTTATCATCGAAGGAAAAATCAATGGCAAAAGGGGACCGGGAAGAAGACGCAACTCCTGGCTTAAGAACTTACGTCAATGGACTAATATGAGCTCTATAGAATTGTTCAGAGCTGCAACAAATAAAATAAGATGGGCAAATGTAATTGCCAACGTCCTTAAGGATAAGGCACCGTAAGAAGAAGAATGAATCACAGCCTGGACCATCGAAAAAAATTTGAGTAGAGTAGGGAAGGGATTTTTTTTCATATGTAATTTCCCTTTTCTGATTTAAAAATAATCCCCAAGTCGCCATAAAGTTTCGGTCGTATAAAACTAGTCATCTATGCATTTTAGTATCAGGGTCAATACATTGCAACATGAAAACAGAGATAAAACTGTACAATCATTCTATATAAAGGCACCGCTTTGTTTAATAATCAAAAACGGAAGTAAACGATTGCAGGAATAAGATTATAATTATAAAACTTGTTTTAAGTACACATTTTATGAAATATTACGCCAAACATTTATACAGTGCGGATTGAATATCTTGCGGTTAGGTTAGTTCATGGAAAAATAAATATCGAAGATGAAGTAAAATATATTTCATACTTTCCTTGATTTTATTTTTATAAACACGACCAGTTTCGACCGTCAGGTCATTTTCAAGTGGTCAACTACAGGAAATGTGAAAGTGAAAGTGACATATATTGAAGACATCAATTATTTACATGTCATGTCAGAAAAAAGATGAGAAAATTTAACATAGTATCAATATGAGATTTCCATAAATTCTTTTATACTATAAACTGTTTCATTTAATCGTAGCTTTTTAACTTCCGTCTTGAATCCTCTTGTTGTTGTAATCTTCATCCTCTCAGGCAAATAATTATACAGCTTAGGCCACCAAAAGTAGACTCCTCGATGCTACATTACCTTGTTATGAAGGGGGATACTGAAGTAGTCTCTCATTCGGGTGTTATATTCATTAAATTTGCCTTTGATAGCGAATTTTTCTTTGTTGGTATGTACATAAAAAACGCACTCACAGATATAGATTGCAGGTAGGGTTAATATTGTCAGTTTCTTGAAGGCGTCTGTGCAGGTATCTGTCGGTCTCATACCAAGAAGGACTCTTATTGCTCTCTTTTGTTGCAGTAGAAGATCAGCAGCATGAGTTGAGACTCCCCAAAGAAGTATACCGTATGAAAGTATAGAGTGGGAAATTGCGAAGTACGTTGTTCATGCTGCTTCATAAGTACATACTCTTTACTGTCCTTAATGAAAAACGGCCGCAGACAATTTCCTCCTAGTCGCCTCAACGTGCTTCTCCCATGATAATCTAGGGTCTAAGTGTACTCCCAGAGATTTCACAATGGATCCTCGGTCGCTATTTGCTCCAAAGGGATGGATTGAGTCTTACTGCCATTCACTTGGAGTGAGTTCCCTTTGAACCAATCATCAGATCTGTCGAATATATCCTTTCTCATTTGACTCAGAGAATTTGTGTTCGATGCCCTAATGAAATACTGTGTGTCGTCTGCAAACAGGAACGTTTCAGCAAATATTTCGTTATTATTATTCAAATTTATGTTCATATCATTGATAACTATGATGAACATCAAAGGTCCCAGAATAGACCCCTGCGGCACACCAAAATTTACAGTCTCCACCTCCGAGAAACCACCATTCCACCAAACACGCTGAGTTCTTCCCTTTAAATAGGAGGACACCATTTGTAAAGCATTGTCAGTCACTCCATATGCTTCTTGCTTTTTAATCAATAACTCGAGTCGAGAGCTTTCGTCAAATCTATCGAGACAACCTCAGAAATCGCTTTTTTGTCTAATTAGTCAATTATCTGCTTCATCAATCCAAAAAGGGCAGTGGATGTTGTTCTGCTTCGTCTGAACCCATGCTCCTGCTCTCCTAATAGTTCATTTTCTTCAAAATGGGCGAGTAATCTTGTTTTGATTAGTTCTTCTAGAATCTTGGACAAACCTGGAATTATGGATATTGGCCTATAATTATTTGGATCCTCTGGATCACCCTATTTGAAAACTGGAATTACTTTTTCCATCTTCAGCAGTTCAGGAAAAATACCCTCCGCCATACATTTGTTGATTATTATAGTAAGTGGTTGAGCGATCTGTTTTCCAATTGACTTGATGAAGTTAGTCGTCATACCATAGATGTCCTGAGTGTTTTTACTTTTCAGATTGGAGATTATGCTCAATACTTCAAATTCGGTGGTTGATTCAAAATTACTAATGAGGCAATTTTTTAGTACACTTCGTTTCAGCAGTTCTAGTGCTCTATCATTCACAGTGAACCCGATGTCGTTGTTTATTTTTTCACCTATAGTTGCGACAAATTGATTGAGAGTATTGGTTGTGAGACTTGAGTGTTTTTCAGATTTCGGCTTAGTTATCTCATTCTTAACGATTGTCCATATAGCCTTCGTTTTGTTATCTGCAGATCGTATTTTCTCTTCATTTCTTTTCTCTTAACTTCATCGATTGTTCGTTCTAGCAAATTTTTGCAATGATTATAAGCATGAAATATTTCATGGGACCGTGTAGCTCTAAACACCGTGTTCAGGATCTCAAGATTATCTCTAACACATTTGATTTCCACATGAACTTACTTATACAGGGTGCTTCAACGAAAACTAAACAGAGGCTATATCTACCAAGATATTCATTTCTGATAAAAACGCAAAAACAGGTAAATTTTTGTTTCAAGGGGGACATCTTTTGGGGTACAAAACTTGCCTGAAATATCAACCCCTAAGCGGGGGTTGCAATCCTTGAACATTTTGAATAGGGAAGATGGGTCGAGTGATGGCTCAAAAGAAAGGTGGTATCTTTGTCTACATCGACTTGAACGAATTTCCATCTTTGATTGAAAACTGCAAAAGATACAGGGTGAGCAACTGGAAGATAGGGAAGACTATTTCCCTGAGACTATTCACGTTTCAGTGCTCACAGTTGAGCAGAAAGAGCTCCGATTGTCCATCTGTCAAGACATGATTTCTCGAATTGACGAATGTTATCACTGGTGACGAGTCGTGGGTGTTCGAATACGACCCTGAGACCAAAAGGCAGAGCATGTAGTGGGTAGAAAAGGGGGGTAAGCGCCCCACAAAAGCCAGAATGTCAAAATCGAAAGTGGAATATTTACTCATCGCATATTTCGATATTAATGGAGTTGTACAACACGAATACGTTCCAGCAGGTCAGACAGTGAACGCAGTATTCTACATTGAAGTTTTGAAACGTCTAGAGGGCCGTGTGTTTCGTGTACGATCCGAATTGGCGAAGCGCGGATGGTTGCTTCATCATGACAATGCTCATGCCCCACTCGTCATTCGCAGTTCGTGATTTTTCAACCAAAAACGGCATTCTAACACTTCCAAACGCAAGTCGAAAGTGTCTCGAGTAGCTCTTCTAAAAACTATGAATACGGTACAGCTGGACTTTTTGTTCTATTCAAGATGGGGCTCTCCCATTCCTTTACATAAAAAATTTGATTTTATGTGTAAAAGGTATTGGCGGTTTAATCATTGTTGTAATGAGAATGTAAATGAAAAATAACAAATTGGATTTCTCATCGTATGATGTAATTAGATTACACAAATTTAAAATGAAACAAATTAATGTAATTCTAAGTTTAAATAATAATACATACAGTGTGTTCCAACGAAAATTTGACCCCCCCTATAACTCCGAAATGAGTAACATTAGCGAAAAACACCAAGACACGTCGATTTTTGTTTCGAGGGGGAGCATTTTTCGAAATAATTCGAAACTTCTCAGATCAACCCCTACCCCCAGCAACCCTAATTTCGAAATTCATCATAGGAATAAGGGTCGAGTGGCACCTTACTGTAAAGGTCTGTCAATTCTCCATTCTGATTTGTCATTTTAGAATTTTAAATTAACATACAGGGTGTCCCAACCGAGGGTAAAGTTGAATTCCTGCAAATCCCAAATACTAAATGAAATCGATTTATTTTGGCATAATGCAAGCGCAGGTTTATGCTCGGTCTAGAAAAACGACCTACACTTGTGAATTTGGAGTTGGTGCAATCAACCCCTATTTCCAGCATCCCCAACTCAAAAATCATTCGATCGAAAATAGGTCAAGTGGCACCTCGTTGGAAAGGTATTTCAATTTTCTCTTCGAATTTGGTATTTTCGAAATTCAGAATCAGCATACAGGGTGTCCCGGAGCAGGAACACTGAAAACCCAAATAACTTTTTGAAACTGGTTCATTTCGGTATAATACGAGAACATGTTTATGTTTGATTCGAGAATAAGACTCTCTTGCGTGAATATGGAATTTTGCAATCAATCTCTTCCATTCAGCATCCCCAACTCAAAAAATCATACAAGTGATTACAGGTTGAGTGGCAAAGTTCCAGAAAGATTTTTCTATTTTCTGAATCACTGAGGCATTGGTTTCAGTTTGGCAATCGAGGTTTTCTGGCGTGAGGATCAGGATGAGGGGATGATGGAGAAACTGATTGGATGCTCATCTAAACAGGAAAACGAGATTTATTGAACTTGTATTCAATTGAAAACAAAAAACTAACTTGATTATTACAACAATTGTTCAAAATGACCTCCGCCCACCTCCATACAGTTATACAGACGATTTTCGAACTCTCTTCTCACATTAGCGAAAACTTCAGGAGTCAAAAGTCGGCATTCTGTAATAATCCTCATCCGCAGCTCCTCCAGGTTTTCTGGTTTTGTGGCATAAACTTTAGATTTTAGATGGCCCCACAAAAAAAATCTAGGGATTTAAATCTGGTGACCTGGCTGGCCACTCAACAGGTTCTCTTTACCAATCCACCTTCCTGGGAAATTTTCGTCTAAATATTGGCGCACCCGAGCATCATAATGCGGAGGAGCACCATCTTGTTGAAAACGCATTTCGTCCTCAGAAAGAGTTGGATCGTTCTGTAAAATTTCTGTCAATCTAGGATGTATGTGTTCCTCTAACAACTGTAGGTAGCCATTTCCATTCAGATTACCCTCAATAAAGAAAGGCCCAACTAGATGATTGCCAAAAATTCCTGCCCAAACGTTTAACTTCTGAGGCCTTTGCGTGTGGGCCTCTCTAAACCAATGAGGATTCTGTGTGTCCCAATATCGACAATTATGTCTATTCACTTCACCACTGAGCATAAAGGTGCTTTCATCAGAAAAACAGATGTTATTCAGAAAATTTGGATTAGCGTTTAGGTTTTCACTTAGATTTTCACAAAACTGTAAACGACGATCTGGATCATCTTCGTTTATTTCATGCACTAATTTTACCTTGTAGGGTGAAATTTGTGATGTTTCACGATTCTATGGACAGTTGTAGCTGATACACCAGTCAGACGAGATAGTTTTCTGATCGAAGTAGTATTCTCCATTTGTAGATGACCCACTACTGCCACTTCCGTTGCCTCATTTCTGACAGGACATGCCACTTCATGTTTTTGTTTGCCACCGAACCCGTAGCTAGGAATTTGTCAACCAAATATTTAACGTACTGGTGACTGACTCCCTTTCTCTTTCAGGATGGTTCCTATCGAATATCCTTGCCGTTTCTTTGGCACAACTGTTATTTCGAAAATACGTCGATACAATTTCGACCCTTTCCTCAGTGGAATAAACCATTTTCAGATTAATTTCAACTGACGAACAACAACAATAATGAGGAACTGATCTGAATAATAATAATAATATTTCATTGCAAAATGAGAAATAACAGATGACTGCACGCCAGATGGAAATGAAAAAATGTGAACATTTTCAATGCAGAAATCAGCTTTATTTCTTCGTAATTGATGCTCAACACATCGTACCCCAATACTTTTAACAGTTTCGAATTAATTTTAGTTGATAATTTCAAATGACGATATTGAATTTTTCGAAAGCGACATCCTGTATGGAGAGCCGAACTGAATGAAATGCTTTAATCATTCTGGAATTCAAAAACCTTTCTGAAGATATGCCACTTGAATTATTTGTATGATTTTCAAGTTGGGGATGCTGAATGGAAGGGGTTGATTGCAAAAATTCTATAACCACACAAGAAAGTCCTATTCTCGGATCAAACATGTTCTCGTATACCGAAATGAACCAGTTTCAAAAAGTTATTTGGATTTTCAATGTTCCTGCTTCGGGACACCCTGTATGATGATTCTGAATTTCGAAAATACCAAATTCGAAGAGAAAATTGCAGTACCTTTCCAACGAGGTGCCACTTGACCTATTATCGATCGAATGATTTTTGAGTTGGGAATGCTGGAAATAGGGGTTGATTGCACCAACTCCAAATTCACAAGTGTAGGTCGTTTTTCTAGACCGAGCATAAACCTGCGCTTGCATTATGCCAAAATAAATCTATTTCATTTAGTATTTGGGATTTCCAGGAATTCAACTTCACCCTTGGTTGGGACACCCTGTATGTTAATTTAAAATTCTAAAATGACAAATCAAGGTGGAGAATTGACAGACCTTTTCAGTAAGGTGCCACTCGACCCTTATTCCTATGATGAATTTCGAAATTAGGGTTGCTGGGGTAGGGGTTGATCTGAGAAGTTTCGAATTATTTCGAAAAATGCTCTCCTCGAAACAAAAATCGACGTGTCTTGGTGTTTTTCGCTAATGTTACTCATTTCGGAGTTAGAGGGGGGGTCAAATTTTCGTTGGAACACACTGTATACCAAAATGCTATTGAGATTCATGAGACTTATGTTAATACGTACTCAGCAGATTTTTCAACAGTCAACCCACGTTAACGGTGACACAATGTGGAAACCAGTGATTTGTAAATTTGTGATGTTAATGGTGGAGAAGATCATAACAAACGAAATAACATAGCAGACCGAATACAATAACGAATATAAATGACTGAAGTATAATACATTTTAGGAGTCTTGAATTTCTTTTTAGTAAATATTGCGGCCAACCTTTTGTTTTGTTATTTGATGGGGATAATTCGATGATTATTTCGTCCTTTCGTATTGTCAATTTTAATGTCTTACAATTTATTTTCTTTCGCTGAAAGTATAATGTAAAGGAGAATGAAAAATAATCAAGTAAAGGAATACACTCTGTATCAAAATTCGAACTTTTCTTGGAAATTAAAATTGAATTCGTAGTATTTCACCAATAATCTTGAAGAATAAGGTGGCATTTATATTCGAAATCATGGATATCTGATATTTTTGAAATTTAAATGTTACATCTGATATATCAAAGATACCACTATACCACCTAATTCCAAACTCATTTTTTCGATGTTAAGAATCTATTTCCCAACATTCCTCCGAAAGATACGTATTACTTAGTTGAAGAATTATTAGAAAAGAATCATGTCAATACTATCATTAAATCAGATATTCTTTCATTATTAAAAATTTGTTTAGATCAAAATTATTTCCATTTCAATAACAAATATTATACTATTGAAGACGGCTTGATTATGGGCAATCCGTTAAGTCCTTTGTTAGCAGAAATTTTCATGAATAACTTAGAGAAATTAATTCATAATCATCCACTCAGTAAATATTGTTTACACTGGTATCGCTATGTAGACGATATCATTATTTGCTTCACAGGAACAGATAGACAGTTGAAAATTTTCGAAAATCATATAAATTCATTACATCCAAAATTGCATTCACAACCGAAATAGAAAGCAATAATTCGATAAATTTCTTAGACGTAACAATTTCGAATGAAAATGGAAAACATGTTTTCGCAATTTACCATAAGCCGTCACATACAGATATTATAATACATAACTCGTCGTGTCATCCATATCAACATAAAATGTCAGCATTCAATAGTTTTATTCATAGATTGATTAACATCCCGTTATCACCAGAAAATTTCAACAAAGAACTAAATTTGATTAAACAAATAGCCAAAAATAATGGTTAATATCCCAAACTAATAAATAATTTTAAATGAAAAACAAAGTAGAATCACATTGAATGAAGTTTACCCTGTCGATAAATTGAAACAAAAATTCAACACCTTAACCTACGTTGGCATTACAAGTGAGAAACTGAAATCATTCTTAAGTAGCAATAATTTCAACATAGCTTTCCAAACTAATAATAATTTAGGCAAATATATAAAAAATAATAAAACCAAACCAGGTAAAAACAATAAATCAGGTGTTTATAGATTGAATTGCAATGACTGTGATAATTTCTACATTGGTAGAACACATAGAAATTTTAATATTAGAATATCGGAACATAAACGCAGTTTTTCAAATAAAAAATCAGATTCAAATTACGCGAATCATATCTTAGAAAATAATCATTCTTTCGACCCATAGTTTGAAATTTTGCATACAGATAATAAATATTGGAAGGTAGATCTTTGGGAAACTTTAGAAATCAATAAATACAAACACTCAGGTAGACTCATCAATGAACAAGTCGATTTAAGCCCTTCACCTCTATTGAATCTTTTCGGGGAGCAATCTATTCCTTAATTTTATTGGATATACCTGTCATAAATAACCACTTAAGAAGAAGCAACCCAATAAGCTTTTAATTACTCAGGAACATTTATAGTTATATTCTCATTTATATTTTTCTGTATATTCATTCGTCTGAAGAAGCTACGGTGTAGTGAAACGCGTTACGAATCGCAATTATTAAGTAAAATTCCTTAAAACACAGTACTTGTTTTTTATTATAGACACTATAATATCACTCGTGCTTCGTGCACAAACCACTTTTGTTGGGAGGCAAATCTGCCACCACATCTCGGCCATTGTTGAATGCATTTTACTACTCATATGCACGTGTTTTTGATGAACTCGATTCACCGTAAGCCTTCTGTGACATTTTAAGCGATTTGGCACACGAAATTTGATTTGCAATACAAAATTTGAGACGAATTCTTTGTTCGATATTTTTATCCTTTGTAAAAATTGGGCATTTGTGCCAACTGAGCAACGACAAAAATCTCGAGAATCGTTTTAAGCAGATTTTGACAGAATGTACATGAGAAGGCAGGCGTTTTGTGGATGAAATAAAGTGAGGGTCGATGATTCATGATACGAACGAGGGATCGTCGTCCTCATAATTTTTGAATTGTGGAGGCCGTTACTTGATGTAGATCCATGATATAAATGAGATAAAAAACACAAGGTCTAACTTTAATCTACACTTTATTTGAAAAAATTCGACGACGTTTCGCTGACACAGCGGCTTTATCAAGAATGGCAAACAGAATGAAGAGTATGGTATTATAAACAAATCGTAAAACAAGTTGGATGAATAACAGGAAAATCCACACCGAGCCCTTGTACAGTTAGTATGAAAGGTAATAAAAACTAATTAAACAAGTTAAGTAGGGGTGAATAATTCACATATACCTGCTCATTCAAAAGCTTGTCCGAATGTTTGTATCTATTTATTTCTAATGCTTCTAGGAGATCTAATTTTAAACTTTTTGATTTTATATGTAATATGTCAAAGTTTTTATTGAATGAATGGTTTTCTTTTATTAAGTGGTTTGAATAATTTGAATTAGATTTATTTTTATCGAAGCTACGTTTATGTTCAGATGTTCTTATGCCAAAACTCCTATAGGTCCTACCGATATAAATTTTATCACAAGAACCGCAATTGAGTTTATAGATTCCTGATTTACTTGATTTTTCAACACGTGTCACGAAAACCGAAACCTACTCCACGTAAAACTAAATTTTCTGACCATCAATTTTTGATAGATTCGTTAACCTTTCTGATACTAATTTCACAACTGATGAAACAAATCTCTTGGAGAAAGGTTTCAAACACAATATTAAATCAAACAAGATAAAATCTGATTTAGAGGAACTTGGCATAGATACTGAAATTTCTCTGAAAAATATTCCTAATACAACTCACCTTGAATATTTAGCATCTAACAATATAAAAATGAATCAATAGCTGACTTTAAACCGAGTAAAGAACAAAATATATTAAAGGCCATCAAACAAAAATCTCAACTAAATGAAGTTATTTTTACAAAAGCAGATAAGGGTAATACTGTTATTGCGTTAAATAAAAATGACTACCTATTTAAAACTCTAAATTTCATTTCGTCCGGAAACTATACAATTTTAAACAAAGATCCAACTATTAAATTCCA
This sequence comes from Cryptolaemus montrouzieri, assembly GCA_013387265.2. Classification (NCBI taxonomy): domain Eukaryota; kingdom Metazoa; phylum Arthropoda; class Insecta; order Coleoptera; family Coccinellidae; genus Cryptolaemus; species Cryptolaemus montrouzieri. Next base: position 120,086,751 of record JABFTP020000144.1, on the reverse strand, counting down.
GAAAATATTAAAATTGCAATAAATGATGCAAAATCTTTAATTAAAGCAATAGATAAATACAAATTAATTTTACCAAACCCTCAACCACCTCAACTGTATTCTTTCATTAAATTGCATAAAGTAAATAACCCCGTTAGACCAGTCATATCTTACGTTACAGCCCCAGCCGTGAAATTGTCGCACTACCTTATAGATATCATTAAAATTATTGTTCATTCAAATCAAAATTTTCTATAAAAATTCTTTCGAATTGATAAATAACATAAAAACGTTAACCTACCACCTAACGCAAAACTAATTTCGTTTGATGTTGAGAATTTATACCCAAGTGTTCCTCCAGGCGATGTCAAAATATTAATCGAAAACATGTTGAATTCGAATCATGTTAACCACATAATTAAATCAGAAATATTGAATCTGTTGGACGTTTGCATTGAAAAAATTATTTTTCTTTCAACAAGATCTATTACAGTAGTGAAAATGGTTTGATCATGGGAAATCCTTTGAGTCCACTTTTAGCAGAGATTTTATGAATAATATTGAACAGAAAATTCCTACACATCCACTCATTTCCAAATTTCTTTATTGGTATAGATATGTTGACGACATCTTAGTATGTTTCATTGGAACTACTCGTCAATTAGACTTAATTCCATTAATTCCATCCATTTGAACATTAAATTCACGATAGAAATTGAACAGAACGATTCCATTAATTTTTGGACTTGAAAATCACTAAACGAAATAATAATCATGTTTTTCGGTCTTTCGTAAACCAACACATACTGATACAATTATATATAACTACTCATTACATCCAATTCAACACAAAGTTGCAGCTTTAAGCATGGTACATCGGTTACTCAATTTACCTTTATCAGTAGAAGATTATAATAAAGAGTTAAACATCATCAAACAGATAGCCATCAATAATTCATATAATCCGGATATGATAGATCTAATCATTCGTAAAAACTGTATCAGAAAGCAATAAATGAAGTATATCCTATTCATAAAGACTATGAAATATTCAACAGTTCAACATTCTGCGGTTCTGCAAGTACAAATATTAAATCCTTTCTCGTCAAACAAAATCTTAATATAACTTTCAAAACTTCTAATAACTTAGGTAAACATATTAAAAATAATAAATCTCGTGTTGAAAAATCAAGTAAATCAGGAATCTATAAACTCAATTGCGGTTCTTGTGATAAAATTTATATCGGTAGGACCTATAGGAGTTTTGGCATAAGAACATCTGAACATAAACGTAGCTTCGATAAAAATAAATCTGATTCAAATTATTCAAACCACTTAATAAAAGAAAATCATTCATTCAATAAAAACTTTGACATATTACATATAAAATCAAAAAGTTTAAAATTAGATCTCCTAGAAGCATTAGAAATAAATAGATACAAACATTCGGACAAGCTTTTGAATGAGCAGGTAGATGTGAATTATTCACCCCTACTTAACTCGTTTAATTAGTTTTTATTACCTTTCATACTAACTGTACAATGGCTCGGTGTGGATTTTCCTGTTATTCATCCAACTTGTTCTACGATTTGTTTATAATACCATACTCTTCATTCTGTTTGTCATTCTTGATAAAGCTGCTGTGTCAGCGAAACGTCGTCGAATTTTTTCAAATAAAGTGTAGATTAAAGTTAGACCTTGTGTTTTTTATCTCATAATTTTGACAAAATCTAGGAAAATGGCTTTTTTTGAGTAGTTTTTACGTCATTTTCAGCGATCGTATTGCGAGTACTTTGAAGTAAAAGTTGATCTTGCTTTTTGTCCACAAATATACAGGAGACTTGTCATAATTGAAGTTGAATTTGGTCAAAAAAACATAGTTTATGGTATTTTGAAAGATAGAATGGAATATACCTTTCAAGAATTTGCTGATATTTGTCTATTCTATGACTTGCAGCTTTTCCTAACCGAAATATCCCTTCAGATAATTATAGATTTCAAGATTTCATTATGGCTATTTCATAAAATTTTAGAAAATGGCAATAATTGTGCCAATTCATTTTAGTTCCCCTTCTGCTTGGCGGAAATGTTTATCGACGTCCATATGTGGACGTCTTAGTCGCCCCTACGAACAAACAGAGAAATCAATGAATATTTTCCCCTCTCATTTAGTTTTGCAGTGGCCCAGCAGACAATATTGCGAACATGCTGTTCGGTTTTCGCGTTTATTCTATTTCTGTACACGCAACATGCGAGGGAACATCATTTTATCCCTATTCTGACGAACGTTAATTTGAAATCTCGAGGACCCTCTCTAATTCGGAAAAGCTCCTGGGATTGGGATCGATAGTATCTTTATATATTGAACCTTTCCCAAGGTTATAAAAGTTTACCTTGCATGTATACGCTCGTTTGGATGCTCAGATTGTTATTGGAATTTTACTGCAGGGAAATTTCAACTTCTAATTTCGTAGATGGACGCTGATGCACATATCAGTTGGGCTAAAAAGTTCGTAGACTTACTTAGTAACACACATTTTATTGATTAAATCCAATTTTTTTTATTCAATATTGTCAGCTTCAAGGGAGATACAGCGATTGTAGCTATCAATTACACTGATAGACAACAATGACCGTAATGAAAGTAAAATGGAATTGCATTTTAGAAAATCTCGAATTAAACCTTTTTTAAGTAAAACGGTAAAAAATGTTTCAAATGAAGGAAAAATAACTTACATTTACTTTTATTCAGGATTTTCGAGAATATTTAGCGTCAGTTACATCCTTTTGAGTGTCCAGCAGTAGTCAGCTAACATGTTCGGACTCCACTTGCCTTGGTACCTTTTTTCCATGTTGGATATGTCTTGATGGAACCGACCAGCATTTTCGTCGCTAACGGCTCCTAAATTTTGAGGAAAAAATTCAAATGCGAGTGTAAAAAGTGAATTTTAAGCTACGTATTGCATCCCAAGTCTTTCTAAGTCGCTAAGAGGTTGTTGACTAACTCTTCATAGTTTTCGGTCCTGTGGTTTCAAGAAAATTATGAACAATATTTCGAAAACGTGTCCATGCGGATTTTTCGATCGGATTAAGTTTTTGTTCAAACTCTTCATCAGCCAGTAGGTCTCTTATTTGTGGCCTTACAAATATTCTTTTATTTTGGCACTGATTTTTGGAAATTTTTGTTTCTCTTCGTTTTTATCCATAGCAGAATTTACTAAAGGAGTGTGAAGAACATTTCCTTGACCTGGTATAAGAGCGTCTCGCTTAGGCCACTCCTTGTTGACATAATGATTTTTTTGTCTCGACTATATAACTCACAGAGGAAACAATAAAACTTCGTATATCCAAGCAATTACTTTCAGATCTCCGCATATTTTCCAGGAATATAGGTTATATTTAATATGTTTTAACAGTGATTTCATATTTTCATATGATTCTTTCATTTCAGTAGCATGAGTGTCTGGTACGGAAGGGTATTTATTACCATTATGTAACAGTATAGCTTTTAAACAAACCTTTAAGGAATCTATAAACAACCGCCAGTCAGATGTTTTATATTCAAACGTCAACTCCGTCATCACTGAGGGAAAGTTACTGCAGAACACTATATTGCCATCTCGAGAAAAAAATTTGAATTTGGGAGGCTTTTACTTGGTAAAATTCCATTATCAATAATAAAAAACAAGTACTGTGTTTCAAGGAATTTTACTTAATAATTGCGATTCGTAACGCGTTTCACTACACCGTAGCTTCTTCAGACGAATGAATATACAGAAAAAATATAAATGAGAATATAACTATAAATGTTCTTGAGTAATTAAAAGCTTATACCAAGGCCAACGTATATGGCTCAAAGAGGATATGAAGATCCAGTACAACAGGAGGGATGTTGCCAACATATATTTGAAGGTAATCCATACGGAATTATTGTTTAGATTGCACCCTGTTGAGTTTGATATTTTAGACTCTGAATCCAGATACGATGTCAAAATTTTAATTCATAAAAAGTTTCAGCAACAACAGAAAAAGTTTAATTCACTTAAATTCAAAATTTCTCCACCCAAACCTTCAACTGATAAATTTTCAGACCATAAATTTTTTCACAGATTCACTAATTTAACTGATACCGATTTTACACAACCACAAAAAGATCTATTAGAAAAAGGATTCAAACATAATTTACATCCAAAACATAATAAAACTAATTTTGAACAGTTAGGCATAGACTCCGAAATCATTCTCAAAAACTCCAAAGATAATATTTTAGCCAAACATCAAACAGCAAAAATCATCAAAGGAGACTTTTCGAAATTATCACCTTATTGCAATTCCGATTATAAGATAATAAAAACAATTCGTGAAAATAGTACCAAGAACGATTTAGTATTCACTAAAGCAGATAAAGGTAACACCGTCATCGCGATTAGTAAAACCGATTATATTTCTAAAACTGAAGAATTCTTAACGGAAACTATATAACATCAACTAAGGATCCTACCGCAAAATTTCAGAAAAACATAATTTCGACAGCAAAATCATTAATTACAGACCACGAAGAATATAAATTCATTAACTCCAATCCACAATCCCCCCGAATTATATTCGTTGATAAAACTTCATAAACCTAATTACCCTATTAGACCTGTTGTTTCTTATATAACGGCACCTTCGTTCAAACTTTCAAAATTCCTCAACGACTTGCTAATAAAACATTGCAATTTTAAATCTAAATTTTCGGTCAAAAATTCATACGAACTTATTGCCAATATCAAAGATACCATTATACCACCTAATTCCAAACTCATTTCTTTCGATGTTAAGAATCTATTTCCCAACATTCCTCCGAAAGATACGTATTACTTAGTTGAAGAATTATTAGAAAAGAATCATGTCAATACTATCATTAAATCAGATATTCTTTCATTATTACAAATTTATTTAGATCAAAATTATTTCCACTTCAATAACAAATATTATTCTATTGAAGACGGCTTGATTATGGGCAATCCGTTAAGTCCTTTGTTAGCAGAAATTTTCCTGAATAACTTAGAGAAATTAATTCATAATCATCCACTCAGTAAATATTGTTTATACTGGTATCGCTATGTAGACGATATCATTATTTGCTTCACAGGAACAGATAGACAGTTGAAAACTTTCGAAAATCATATAAATTTATTACATCCAAAAATTGCATTCACAACCGAAATAGAAAGCAATAATTCGATAAATTTCTTAGGCGTAACAATTTCGAATGAAAATGGAAAACATGTTTTCGCAATTTACCATAAGCCGTCACATACAGATATTATAATACATAACTCGTCGTGTCATCCATATCAACATAAAATATCAGCATTCAATAGTTTTATTCATAGATTGATTAACATCCCGTTTTCACCAGAAAATTTCAACAAAGAACTAAATTTGATTAAACAAATAGCCAAAAATAATGGTTACAATCCCAAACTAATAAATAATATTTCAAATAAAAACAAAGTAGAATCGCATTGAATGAAGTTCACCCTGTCGATAAATTGAAACAAAATTCAACACCTTAACCTACGTTGGCATTACAAGTGAGAAACTGAAATCATTCTTAAGTAGCAATAATTTCAACATAGCTTTCCAAACTAATAATAATTTAGGCAAATATATAAAAATAATAAAACCCAACCAGGTAAAAACAATAAATCAGGTGTTTATAGATTGAATTGCAATGACTGTGATAATTTCTACATTGGTAGAACACATAGAAATTTTAATATTAGAATATCGGAACATAAACGCAGTTTTTCAAATAAAAAATCAGATTCAAATTACGCGAATCATCTCTTAGAAAATAATCATTCTTTCGACCCACAGTTTGAAATTTTGCATACAGATAATAAATATTGGAAGGTAGATCTTTGGGAAACTTTAGAAATCAATAAATACAAACACTCAGGTAGGATCATCAATGAACAAGTCTGTTTAAGCCCTTCACCTCTATTGAATCTCTTCGGAGAGCAATCTATTCCTTAATTTTATTGGATATACCTGTCATAAATAACCACTTAAGAAGAAGCAACCCAATAAGCTTTTAATTACTCAAGAACATTTATAGTTATATTCCCATTTATATTTTTTCTGTATATTCATTCGTCTGAAGAAGCTACGGTGTAGTGAAACGCGTTACGAATCGCAATTATTAAGTAAAATTCCTTAAAACACAGTACTTGTTTTTTATTATCGGGAAAAAAACTTGAGAAGTGCGTATGTCGAGTTCTGTATACGGATATTCTGGTATTTTTTCCCAGTAAATTTCAGTCATGAAGTCGGGACGCTAACAGTTCTGCCTGTCTTTTACTGAGATCCAAATCACGTACCAAGTCATTAAGATCGTTTTGAGTTATAGAATGAGGTTCTCTGTTTTAAGTACTGGGCTCAAAAATCGGATCGGAATGTGAATTCTCTGATACATTTTCTTCGGTTACGTCATCCATGTTTACTGGAGGCTGAGGATCAGGTAAATCATCAGATTTGGATAGTTCACAGAGTGCCTAGCACAGAACAGACCCTAATGAGAAATAAAAACTCAGTGCTTCGACATAGAAAACAATATGGCCGTCTCTGCATAGAAACTAGCGCTACGCGTGTCATTACGGGAAACTAAACCGAAAGGCGCCTTATTTGAATTCTAGATTTCCCACGATCGAATTTTACCTGACTGAAATGTGGTATATGATGAACTAGTCTAATCGATGCAGAGTATTTCTGCCTCAATTAGACTGTTCAAAAATTGAGAAAATAATTTATTTTAAAATAACAAAAATCTCTTAAACCATATATACAGAAAACATTTCCAAAAATTAAATAAATTCTTAACACATGTAAATCAAAAATATAAATCACATGTCACAGAAAATAGGTACATTCTAACATTCAAAATAAAAAGAAATTCTGTAATATTGTTGTCAGCCATAATATTGTTCCTTCATTGCTACCATTGGTCCCCCGTTGGGGGTAAACTGCCTTCACTGCCATCTTCATGGCAGTTACCCCATACTGGAAATAAAATAAAAACGCAGTGATAATTGTCTCAAGAAGTTTTCATTTAAATGAATTTGAGATCACTGAAAATTGTTGAATATGGTAAAATAGGCAATTTCATTACTAATCTTGGAAACTAGGCTTGCATTAATATTTTTGATGCTTTCAATTGATAGGTTCATAGTAGAAATATAAACCAAATATATAAATAAGGTTCCGCACGCAGAACCTTAGGTGTAAGCAGGGTGTAAAAAGCCCATTGTAACAAAAAAAAACAGCAATATATACTCTGAGTAAAAATAACTCAGAAAATTGAATGAATAATAACAATGTGTATATCACAAAATGAACATGAATTTTAGATAACAAAGGGAATGTAGGGTGTGAAGGACCCAAAAAATTCAATTACACTCCGAGGCAAAATTAGCGGAACACTCGAAAATTTAACCAAATTCGAAGTCCGATATTTTTCCTAATTCTCAACCGATTTAGATGATTTTTTCGGCAAGTTATAGATCAACTCTTCTGTTCTGTAGAAATTATAAGAGAAAACAAAAAAAATTTGAAAAAATTTTATACGAGGGCAAAACTAAAAGTGTGTTTTTTGTCAAAAATTCGTAACACCCTGTGGAATTTCGTGGTCCGAGTTGAAACGTACAATATCATGGTCTGTCAAGACACATCTTCCTACAGTAACGCCCTTCTTGTTTTATGCATTTATCTCTATTTTTACAAGAGATATCCAATTTGAAGCGAAAAGTCACAAATTTCAAGAATTTATTTTCAATCTTGCGTAGGTGCATAACATCGGATGTTAGCCAAAAAATAAAATCAAAATTAGAGAAGCGGAAATCTAACGAAATGAAAATTTTTGAAATTCACTGGCCAATTTTACGCTCCGGGAGAACTCGAAGTACACTGGAAAAATCGTTGATTTTGCACATTTATTTTTGAATTTTTTTGTGTGACACTCTATAATAATTATCATTCCTGTCCAAAATTGAGAGCAGGTGTGTATCCTGGCGATACACTCGTGAAATGAAATGAACATGTTGAGAAAAATGTTCATGATGACCCATAAAAAAAAGCATTTGATTTTAGTAGCGAGTATGACCCCCCGAGCTCTTATTACAGCGCGCATACGATTTCGCATACTCCCAATGATGTCTATCATCTGTTCAGGTATGTTGTCCCACTCTTCCACCAAAGCCAATGTCAGCTCTTCAACGTTGCCTGGATTCCGTTGTCGAACCCTTCTTCCAAGAATGTCCCAAAGGTGTTCGATCGGGTTTGAATCCGGTGACCGCGACGGCCAGTCCATTCGTGTGATCCCAACTTCATTGAGATATTCTATCACTATGCGCGCAGTATGAGGGCGCGCGTTATCGTGCATAAAAAGGAAATTTTCCCTTATGTAAGGAGCAAAAGGCACAACATGGGGCTCCAAGATTTCTGTTATATACCGATGGGCATTAAGTGATCCATTGCCAATAATCTCCAGTTCCGTTCGTACTCCCAAGCATATGCCACCCCATATCATAACTGACCCTCCACCGTATTGCTCAGTTCCTGTGAAGTTCGCTTGATTGTACCGTTCTCCTCGATGCCTCCATATTCTATCTCTACCATCCACAAAATTCACACAATATCGGCTCTCATCACTAAATAAAACTCGTCTCCACTGATTGATTGTCCATGCTACATGCTCCCTAGCAAACGCCAATCTTGCTACCCGATGGGCTCTATCGAGTCTTGGTGCTCTTGCTTGCGCGTATGATCTCAGACCAACCTCATTTAATCGTCTTCTGACTGTCCTCACACTGACGTTAATGTTATCCACTGCTTGTAAAAGGTTACGTGCCTGAACAGCAGTAAGACGAGGATTTCTTATGGTTTGATTGACGATGAAACGGTCATGTATAGCGCGGGTTGCCCGATTTCTTCCTTGTCCTCGCCTCCTCACGTACAATCCAGTTTCCCTGTAACGTCGGTAGATTCGATGGATAACCGACGTCGAGACACCCAACATGGTACCGACTGAGCGGTAGGTGCGCCCTTCCTCGATCAATGTAACTGCCCTTGCTACTGAGGTTGGTGGTAAATCTCTTATTCTGAATGAAAAATACCGTTTCGAATCGTAAACAGTAATAGAATCACAAAACACCGCAACCGATCGAATTTGTATCAAATCAAAGAATGAGAAACTTTCATTCTTTAAACAAGTGCAAATGTGGTCATATACAAAAAAACGTGTGTTGTATTTCATATTTGATAAAAAAAGGTGTGCACATGTGTAAATGAAAAGTTTTATCAATGGTCCCAGAATTCGGTTGTGTATTTTAATACCTACCGACTGTTATCTCCTATGAATTCCTAATTTTCACCAAATTAACCAAATTGTCATCAATAACTAATGCAATTCGAACATAAAAATCGCAAACGACAATTTCGACACGCTTGAGTGATAATAAGAAAATTCCAAATTGATAGACGTATTTTAATGACAATTTCTTGATTCAATGGAATTTCTCCAAAATGATGATTTTCCACTTGAAATTAAATATATTTTGCAAAAATAGAGATAAACGCATGAAACAAGAAGGGCGTTAATGTAGGAAGATGTGTCTTGACAGACCATGATATTGTACGTTTCAACTCGGGCCACGAAATTCCACAGGGTGTTACGAATTTTTGACAAAAAAAAAACACTTAGTTTTGCCCCCGTATAAAATTTTTTTCAAATTTTTTTTGTTTTCTCTTATAATTTCTACAAAGCAGAAGAGTTGATCTATAACTTGCCGAACAAATCATCTAAATCGGTTGAGAATAAGGAAAAATATCGAACGAATTTGGTTAAATTTTCGAATGTTCCGCTAATTTTGCCTCCGAGTGTATTTGGTCACAGATCAATTTCTTTCCCCATGAGTGTAAAAAGTGCATGCAGGAAGATAAATAATAGCACAGACTAAAAAATATGTTTCTAATTATAAAAGGATATAAAAGCCCAGACAAAACAACATGTATAGTACCACCGACTGTATAAGATCGATGGTAAATAAATAACACGCACATAGTAGGGTGTAGATAACCCTCTCATTAAAATCACAATAAACACCTATAATTGAACCCATCAAAGATCGCTGTCCTACTTGTTTCTGAACCTTTTGAATTTGCTTTCAGTCCCAGAAGTAACAGATTCCTTATTTTTATCCTTAATGAATTTAAAAATTAGAAGACTAGTAGCTCTTTCAAAAATTTCATCTTTCACCGAATGTAATTGACAACAATCAAATTGAGAAAAATGAGATTTAAAAATATTTTTGAATCTCAAAGCAAGATTTTACTGATGCCCCTGATTAGCCAACAACAACTTAGACTTATTATCACAAAATTCCTTGAATGTAATAAAGGTGTGCTGTTGTTGAGGCACTTCGCTAAACAAATCTTCGTTATATACTTGACATTCTGGGACTGTAATTTTTCACAAAAGGTATCCTGCCACATAATAGGTAGCGTAATTGTCACTTATAGGAGTTGGTACATTTCCAAAGATCTCATTATATTCTTCATGAACAGAAGGTTCTGAATCCTCAGAATCAGTGAGTATGTTCTGTGAGTTAGTCTGCAAAAAAAAGACAAAACTTTCAAATTCTCACGGTCATCTCTTTAAAGATTTCCATTAATTATGGGCGATGTTCCATTTATGTTTTTAAAGCAGCAATAAACTGGTGGCAAGTAGGGTTTGTGTTCCCTACACCATGCTGTCTAATAATACAAAATAAATTTTCTAAAGGATCCTGGTTGAAGGACCGTAATGAAAAATACAAGGGAATCAATAAACTTGAGTCCAAGACACCAGCAACATAAACACCTGAAAAGAAAATGATTTTGGAAGCACAAACCGCGAAAATAAAAGGGTATAGCGGGAAACTGAAAACTTTTACATTGACAGACATTTGACAATTCATTTAGCGGCGATTGAAGTTTGATCGAGAGAGTTTGACACTTGACGTGGTTAAATTAGTGCCATCTATATCTATTTTGGGAGGACTAGATAGATAGGTGAGTGGTCGTGAGATGGTGTTGAATGTTTTGGTCGGTAACTCGACCTTCTTACTAGGGTCTGTTCTGTGGTGCCTAGGTTTGTGATTGATACCTTTTATAGAAGTTTGGCAGAAATAAAAATCTGAAAAAGGTCTTTCGGTTCTGCCAATATTAGTGGAACTGCGAATGACATATGACGAGATCCTTTAGCCTATAGGTTCCCAAACTTTTCTGTGTCGTAGACCCCTTGTCATGTTTTTCAAGTTTGGGTAGACCCCCTACTTACCTGACATTTTCAGCGAAACGTCGTCGAATTTTTTCAAATAAAGTGTAGATTAAAGTTAAACCTTGTGTTTTTTATCTCATTTGTATTTACTTTTCTCCGGCACTCTCAAACAAAATAACACTGATTCACTAATTTGTCTGATGAACTTTCTTTTTATTTTTTTAAAATATTTTTTTAGCACTTAATGTTTCAAGATTCAGGAAACGAATAAACGTATTTGTCCCACATTCATATTTATAGAGTGACGAATAGAACAAGTCAGTGCAAGTTGAGATTGCTCGAACAAGATTATACAGGTATTTTATTATGTGCAGGTTTTGACAAGTTCAAAATGTATTGCGACCACAAAGCGAATGTCTACATCCTACAACTTACACAATTTTATTAACATATATAATAAATTGACTGAGCAATTAGAGCAACTTATATCATCATTAACATCATTTGAAGAAAATCAGAAATAGTACTCAAATTGTTTATGTCTTCTTTGAACTGTTTTGCCCCTTTTAGTGTTTATTTATCTTCTGGTTAAATTGTATATTACTCTTAGAGAGGAACGCCCATGTCAGGTGAATAACTCGCGAGTGCAGTACAGCTGGACGATCCAAATATAATCAGCGAGCACTGGGATGTATCCTTGCTATAATTATATGCGGCGTGTTAGTACACAATTTTACCACCACAACGATTCCGTTGTTTTAATGATCTCTTTCGCTAGGGGGAGAGAAAATAACTGGCTACGATGTTTCAATGTGAGGAAATTTCCTAAGTATAATTGAGAAAGTTGATTATAACGAACCTACCGAGCTTGAAAAATATGAAGAATGGAATAAGATGGAGGACTATATTTGAAATGTAGACATATGGGGCATATTCTATGAGTAAAACAAGTTACGGTTGCTACGGGGATGTCTTTTGAGTAATGAATATAATGCTAGAATGAAACAATTGAGAGCTTCTCCATTCCAAAAGTAACCGTACTTTTTGAAAATAGAAACAACCGGTATCAATTTTGATACAAACATTTTCTATTAATCAATGTATTCGCCTTCTGCATTGATACACACAGTCGATCGCGCTGTAAGGTTCCCAAACGACTTCTCTATCTCCTTTTTGGGAATGATCTTTAGCACGTCGGTCACGAATCCTTAAATGGCCTCAATCGAATCTTGCCGCTTTCCTGTCATCGACAAATGCAGCTTTGGGAACAGATAGTAGTCGCACGGAGCTAGATCAGGTGAATAAGTTGATCGTGCAATAATGTGATTTTTGATCAAAAATTCAGTTACAACTCTTGAACGATGTGATATCGTGCTAAAGAGTCCAACTGCCGTTTTGTCGATATTCTGGGCGACGAATTCTTGCCAGCTATCACTTCATGACGCTCCTTTGACTGTTTGGCCGCGCGGAACAAATTATTTTTGGATAATTCCTTAACAATCGCCAGAACAAATCAGCATAACCTTCACTTTTGACTTCTACAAACGATTTTTTGGGGTTTCCCTTCATCCAACGCTCTCTATTCAGCACTTAGCCGCTGTGTTTCGGGCTCATACTGAAACTCCACGCCTCGTCACCAGTCAAATCGTTTTCAAGACGTTTGCGTCCTTGCGAGCACTTTTATTGATGTATAGGGTGTTACCATTTAGTGTAAAAAAGGTAAAAGAATCATTTTCTGATAATGATATCAGGCAGATGAGGTTCGTGTTTCTCAATGAATTGCTGTAGTCGATTCTCAAAGTGATCCGCTCTAACAAATCGGTGTGGATTACCCTAACTTCTCTTGTGATGGCTTCTTTCAACTCTTGCAGATTTCGAGGTTTATCGACGTAGACCTTAGCCTTTAGGTTTGCCCACAAAAAATAATCACATGCATTGAGATCCGGGGAACGAGGGGGCCAGGGTAAATCACCAATATCATTCTTCTTCGTGGCAATTCTGGGATAAAAAAGTTCTCCAGCATGAAAACATCGCTCAGAGTTTACAGTTACGGTGGCCCTTCTCTAATCCTCGAAAAAATACGGTCCAATCACCCCAAGACGGTACATAGCGCACCAAACGGTGATTTTCTGTCTGTGAAGTGGGGATTGATGCAGTTCGTGGGGATTTTCTACTGCCCAATATCGGCAGTCCTGTTTATTAACCGAACCGCTCAAATGAAAACGAGCCTCGTCACTCATCATTATCACTGGTTCTTTTTCATCAGCGATAATCATTTGAATTCTCTCGGCAAACTGCTTGATTCTGCAAAATCTTCTTCATTCAGGTGCTAGACAACCATGAGCTAATAGAGGTGAAAGCGGAGGTCTTGGTGTCAAATTCTGCGAATTGTTTGACTACTTATTTGGAGTGCTGCATCTTGTTTTTGGACGAAACTCCCTGGTCTTTGAATTACAGCTTGTCTCACTCTTTCAACGGAGGCTGGTATCCTTACACTTCGGGGACGACCATGAGGTTTCGGATTCATTGCTTATGCAGTCGTTCTGAAATTCTATACCCATCGGATGATTGTGTCACGTTTCGGAACTGAAGCGTTACGACCAATGATGAAGCGCCGCTGCAAGACAACGACAGACTCTCCCGATTTTAATACTAGCTGCGAACGCATGGTGCTCTCTTGTCCAGATAACCATTGTGAACTAAATGGTAACTCCTCCTGAGTCGAATGACCTCAGCCGCTCCGCTCTACTCTCACCGTTACGTGTACTACCCGTTCCATTACGACCCACCCTGTATATGTTATGCTCAATTCGATTAAATTTTTGGTCATCGGTGAGTTTACGAGGTACAAACCTCGAATTAACCTTCGTGAAGCCCAACACTTCTGTCAAAATGCAGTATACAGTTGTTTGAGCAATGCCTAATTCCATTTCGATAAATTTTCACCGATGACTTTTTGTTATTTTCGATCAATTCGTGCACATTTTCTTCCGATAATCCAGTTTTTGGATTGCCTGATCTTTTATCATTATACAAGGTCTTTCTACCTGATTCGAATCACTTAAAGCACTCGTACACTTGCGTACGGGATAGACAATCATTTCCATATGCATTTTGTAGCATTTCATGCGTTTCGGTAAAAAATTTAATAAGTTTAACACAAAACTCAATTGTAGCTCTTTGTTTAAAACTCATTTTCCGACCGACGTACTAAACGCATTAACAAAAATGACGCAATAACTCAAGCTGTTTCCATAGAACTGTCATGAAATTTTTGACAGCTGTCAATGAAGTACCAAGTTATGGACGAGAACAGTATTATAACATATTGCACTAGTAGTACTGTTTTTTCAAAACAGTTCGATTACTTTTGGAATGAATGGGGTGTAGTTCAATTCTACGAAAAACTGTGTAGAATATCAAAAGTTCAAAAACAACCTAGATATTGGCACTTGATTGATTCCGTGAATTTCAAAATTTCTAAATAACTTGAAAACGGAAAAGTTAGCTTGAATCAGTCTGCAACAATTGATTTCTCACTCAAAAACTACACGGGGAATGGAAGGTTATTTTTCTCCACTCACAATATTTCATATAGCTGCCGTACTAAAACGTCGACCCTGTGCAATTCGTGAAAAGTTCGTAGGCTGATATACAGATGGCGTTACAAGGGTCAAATGCAGATGATTTTCACTTAGTACTAACCTTGACTGGCCGGCTGGGTGGTTCGGAGGACATGACGCTCGTCCCCTGTGTATAGTTATTTGGGTTTAATCCTTACAAAGTCGGTGCGATTTTTTGAATTCTGGGAATCGCTTGAGTGTCCATCTTCCGGAGGAGATGTAAAGCCGCCGGTCCTGTCTAACAGAAATGTGTTGGAAATTAAAGATCCCTTCTCTCAACACGAGAGGGGTTCGTCAAAATTCTGTGGGTAGTGAGGTGACAGAATTTTCCGGCGTGTCATTAGCCGAAAGGCAGAAATAGGGTACGTTAAAGGATCAGAGAAAAAACAAACCTTAACTAGACACGAGTAAAAATTTTCAGCTGTACGATCGTTAGTTCGCGAGATATAGCATTGGAAGTGAGTCTACCATTGTTATTGTTGGAAAAATGAATGAAAGAGAATTCCGTGTGTTGATTAAACATTGCTTTTTGATGAAAAAAAGCAGAAACATGGCTCGATAAACATTATTCGGACTCTGCGCCGAAAAAATAAACGGTGAAAAAGTGGTTTGTGAAGTTTAAACGAGGTCATATGTGCATCCCAGACGATGAACGCACTGGACGTCCCAAAGAGGATGTAATCGATGAAAACATTGAAAAAGTACACAAAATTGTTTTGAATAATCGAGAATTGAGATTGATAGAGATAGCCGAGACCCTGAAGATATCCAAGGAACATTGGTTTTATTTCAAAAGAATATTTGGACATGCGAAACCTGTGTGCGAGAAGGGTATCACGCCTATTGACTCTTGATCAATAACAACGAGTCGATGATTCTGACTAGTACTATTTGATGATAAATAATGAAGCCTAGGTTTTCGTTGATAAATCACAATGGATGAAACATGGATTCATTACTAGACTCCAAAAAGTAATCGACAGTCAGCCGAGTGGACTGAACCAGGTGAACTGCAACCGAAGCGTGCAAAAACGCAGTAGTCAGCTGGCAAGGTTATGGTATCTGATTTCTTGGATACGCAAGGTTTTATATTCATCGATTACCAGCCAGACGATAAACAGCGATTACTACATTGAGTAATTGCATTAATTGGAGGACCAAATGACGAAGAAACAGCTTCATTTGAAAAAAAGAAGGTGCTGTTTCATCAAGACAATGCACCTTGCCACAAATCAATCAAAGCGAAGCAAAATTGTACGAATTAGGCTTCGAATTACTTTCCCATCCACCTTATTTAGCAGATGTTGTCCCCAGCACTTTTTTCTGTTTTCACACTTGAAAATAATGCTCGCTGAAGAAAAATTTAAGACTAATGAACGCCGAAACTGAAGCCTATTTTGAAATCTTATTATAAAAATAGCATCGAAAAAGTTATTGATCGCTACGATCGCTGTTTCTCCTTCGAAGGTGACTATACTGAATAAAAAAATTAATTTTACCAAAAAAAATGTGTTTTACCTCTAACAGTCAACTTTGTACCTACGTCGCAAATTATTGTATATCATAATTAGTCGATTGCATCATCTTCGATTTATGCCAGAAGCGTACACGAGAAATATATTTGACGTAAACTCTGAATAAAAACTATGAACATTCAAGTGTAAAGATGATTGCAGATTGAAGTGAGCCTCTAGCCATGTATTACGGAGGCAACAAGTAAAACTTCACAGGTATGCATGTAACTTGTCACGAAAATATGTGTGATTGCATTGAATGAAAAATGAAAATACACTCCCCACGAAAATTGTCGCATCACCCTACTTTTACAACAATACTAAAAAAAACTTTTAGGTTGATCATTCATGAGTCGCTTGGTAACTTTTAGAAGAGTAAACTAATAAGATATCATTCAAAAGAGATGAGACCAATCAACTAGCATCGAATGGTTACTGATCGTTTTAAAAATCGAGTGTTTCCTCCCCGGGCCCTAATTACTGCCAGTATACGTCTCGGAAGCCCCTCAAACAAATTTTGGATGTACTCTTGAGTCACTGAGTTCCAAATTTCAGGAAGCAGATTTTCTAGTTGTTGGAGTGTTCTACAAGGCATCCTACGTTGCTGAAATTGCCACCCCATGTTGTCCCGAACATGTTCTATGGGATTTCAAGTCGGGACTTCTGGCTGGACATCTTAAAATATCAATTTCGGCATTTTGCAGAAATTCTGTAACTATTCTAGCTGCATGAGGCCGTGCATTATCATGCATATAAATGAAGTTTTCGCCAATCAATGGACCAAAGGGTACAACATGGGGTTCAAGGATATGTGCGATGTATCTGCCCGCTGTCATTCTTCCATTATTCACTAGGACTAACTCAGTTAGATCATGGAAAGAAATGCCTCCCCACACCATTACTGAGCCCCCTCCGAAGTTTTCGGTTTGCCGGATATTGCATTGCTGATCCCGTTCGCTAGGTCGTCTGTATACAGGCATGCGTCTATCACTTGATACTAGACAGAACCTGGACTAGTCGGAAAAGAGAACATTCGATCATTCTGGAATACCCTAATTTGCATGTTCCCTCTCAAACTGAAATCTTGCAACTCGATGTTCTCTGGTGAGGACCGGTAGAAGCCACCCTTGGTCTGATATCGTCTTCTCTGAGCCTGTTCCTAACAGTTTGCAATGAAATATGCACATTTCTGGAAAGTGCAAGTTCATTTTGTAGCATTCTAGCCGTACAGTGCCGAACTCTTAGTGCAGTTAAACGATTGAACGATCATCAACTGGTGTTGTTATCCGATTTCTTCTCTGTCCGGCCCTTCTTCCATATTCCCCTGTTTCGTGGTACCGATCAATTTCTCTTAAAATACTGCTTTGGTTAACATTCAACAAGTTAGCCACGTAACGTTGGCTTCGCCCCTTCTCTAGAAGTGTTACAATTCTTACCACTGATCACTCAAATAGCGTCCAGGACGTTCAGCAGCCATTACAATAAATCAACAAGAAACACAGAAATCTTGCATTAATTTAGCATGAAAACTGAAGAGAAAATGAATGAATACTGATAGACAAATAAACTTATTCTTGTTTCAGACGTATTTGAGATCATATGGAAACAAATGTTACTACATAGATAAGATTTTTTTCCCCTCATATGTCCAAAAACAGATGTTGACAAAGAAACTGCGATCGAGCTGCTTAATCGATTGTAGAATTCAGAATACCAGGTGATGCGACAATTTTTGTGGTGTGTTTATATTGTTACAGGTTTGAATAATTCGACTATGATTTTGAAAATATCTTTACAACATACATTCCGTGGAAAAAGTACCAGGAATTGAATAATGATACGCAAATTATTTATTTTCCTCCCAATCGTTATTAAAATGATACGTTTTAGATATCTTCTTGAGGTATTCAAATAAATGTCAAAAAGACGAAGTTTATGGTAATTAATTAGAGAGATGGTGTACCGGCTACGCTACAGCTGGAAGGGCATTAAGTTGAGCGTTGCACGCAGTTTAAATATCTTGGCTGCCTAGTAACCAGCAAATGGGAGATGAAACCCGAAAAACAAAGCAGAATCGAACAGGCAAGGGTGCCTTTGTGAAGACGAAGAAGCTGCTCGCGAGCAGAGATCTCAGTCTCGACTTGCGTCTGCGGATGGTTCGCTGTTACGTCTTTCCCATTGTGCAGTATGAAGTAGAAGGCTGGACTATAACTCAAAGTCTTGAGAATAAAATAGCTGCATTTGAGATGTGGGTGTACCGGCGAATGCTTCGCATCTCATGGCGAGATCACGTGACCAACGCCGAAGTTCTCCGAGGAGTAAACAGCGACCCTCAACTACTCACCACTGTGTAGACGAGGGAACTCCAATACACATTGTGACAAAAATGAAAAATACAAACTGCTTCATCTCATTAATCAAGGCAAGATCCAAGGAAGACGAGCGCCCGGTAGAAGAAGAACATCTTGGCTCATGAACCTACGACACTGGTTCAACAAGAGTACGAAGTCCCTGTTCAGAGCTGTGGCCTCCAAAGTGAAGATTGCCTTGAAGATCGTCAATCTTCGTCAGAAGAGGCACCTTAAGAAGAAGAAGATTTCTTCGCTGCACTCATTTTGTACTATTTAATGATAAACTTTGTATCGACTTAGTATTGCCTACAAGTTACAATTCAGAATGACAGCACTTCCTGCAGGTGCAACATATCGACGTGAACGAAAGTCTAGAATGTTTCCGTTAAACGCTCCGCCCGAAATTTCTAGAAAAGCGGCAAGAATAAAAAACGCGGCTTTTCTTTGTACCGCGCGTTCCTTTGATAAAGCCGCCTTTTGCCACTAGCAGAGTGTTATTTTATTACGCAATGAATTTTTGTAGTTTAGTTACCTACTTATTGATCTATTTTAAAAGCACTCGCGATCGACCGTTTGAGCACCCCTAGATTAGACTATAGGAATCCTGTCAATATTAGTCAAAATCACCTCTTATAACTTCTGAAAAAACTCACTCCTCTCCCCAATTGGGTATACCCACAAATGTTATTGATTTTCAAATAGAGCTGGGAATTAGCAATATTCAACGTTGAGTTTCATAAATATTTACAATATTCCAATAAATTCCATTCAAGCACGTCGAGTTCTTAGAAGTAATAAATAAAAAACTCTAGTCCAGTACCTGTCCTGTGAGAGTATGCTAGGAATTCTGAACACCTGAACCGAATTCGATCCTAATACGAAATGTTTAAATCTTATTTATGCTCTACTTGTTGGAACATTATCTCAAGAGAGGTTATTGAGTTTTCCATTGCGGAATAATACAATATATTTCCACTTTTCAATGAAAACAATAGATTTCATGTTTTAATGAATAAGTCAGATACTAATTGCATTGTTGATTATATTCTTTCATTATCGAATAAATATTCAATGTATTTACTACGCGAACAAAATGTATTAATCGTTTCCTGGGCAAATGATTCCAATTCAAATGAAATGAATGAGACCATTCACTCTTTGATGTATATTTGTAACAGTTTGACAACTAAAGATTCAACAAAGAATGGTAGAAATTAGTCTTGCATACACTCGCGTTTCCCTTCGATCTTCAAATGTAACTAAAATTGAAAATTGTGAAGAGTATCTGAATATTTCTGTAAAGCAGTTTCGAAGCAAGCTGAATATTTCTTGTGATGGTGTATATTTGCATACAGCATGCTCAAAGAATCAATCGGCAAAAATAATAAAAGAAAAACTATTTTTAAAACCATTTCTAAATACTAAAGCGAATAAAATAAGTTGAGGTTTTTATTGAATTATTTATATCTCAATACTAAATAAAACGCAAAATTTATCGCTACATTGAAAACTTTAGTTCGAGCAGCCATATTGGATCTTCCGTAGAAATTTACATATTCCTCATTTACGAAGCAGGTTCTCCGATCTACCCATCATAATCATCGTCAATATAAATGGTACAAACTATTCGGATGTCATGAATACGAGCAACAAACTGCTGTTTCGTCATCATCAGTGTTGCATACCCACTCACAACATCAAGCCAAACTGCCACATACTCGTATCAATTGCTGCAAAATCATCATTCTAACCATATACAGATCACCCAATAGTGAAAATTTACAGACTTCCTTCTATGAATTAGAGAACTGCCTCAATAAAATATGTACAAATGATATTCGGGTCATTTTATGTGATGATCTTAATATTGATCACATGAATAATTCCTCTCCCAAACGTGAGCTGATGAATATTTTGGTCTGAAACTGCACATCAATGAACATGCAAGATACCATGTTACAAAAATAGTGGTATTGACTATATATGCTCTAATTTGTCAGAGTCTGCCATTGTAAATGCAAAAGTGCATTTAAATGGACTGTCGGATCACACCTCACATATGCTGATTTGTAATCTGGATAGGTGCGTATTTTCATCTTCGCCAATTTATACTAGATCATTCAGCTCTGAAAATTATAATATGCATCATTTTCTTCCTTCTAAAGAAACTTGGCTTGATGTCTATAAAACTTCTGACGTTCACGAGGAGTTTGAGGATTTCATAAATGCAATAACATCCTACACTGATCAGGCATTTCCACTCTATAAAGTTAAAAACAAAATAGGTGGCCGTGATAAGTCCTGGATTACAAAGGGCATTAGGACTTCCTCACAGATGTTGAAATTGTTATATTCTTTGACAGTGTCCAACCCACATCCCGATAATGTCATCTTTTACAGAAAATCTATGCCGACGGAATCAGCAAAAATTTACCACTATATAACAGCGCTTTTAATCTCTCATTTGATAAACCAACGTTTCCTACATCCTCAAAACAGCTCGATTCATAATAATCTACAAAAAAGATGAAACAACTATCGACTAATATCATTATTGTCAGCTGTGTCCAGAGCGCTTCAAAGAATAATGTATGATAGAATGTTTTCATTTATTACAGCAAACAATATTTTTCCGATTGCCAACACGAATTTAAAAATTCAAGATCGACTCAATCAGCTCTGATGGACTTCCTTACTGGAGTGTATGAAAACTTAGATGACGGCTTGCAGTGCATTGGTTTGTTCATGGACCTCTGTAGCTTTTGATATTCTGTCACATGAACCACTCTTGAATAAGACCGGTTTGCATGAGAGGTCAAATAAATAAATAAATAAGATCTTATCTTAATAACCGCTACCAATTTGTAGAATTGAATGGAAAAAAATCTTCCAGGCTGGCCATAACTTCTGGCGTACCACAGGGTTGAGTACTCGGTCCTTTGCTCTTCTTGATTTTTATCAATAATTTTCCATCGGTTTTGCAAAATCCTGACAATTTGATCATGTTCGCGGATGATACTACCCTTGATTGTGGAGGAGAAGCAGATGGTGAAATCCGGAATGCAGCAAGTCGAAACGCACAAAACGATGTTTGTTAACTTTGCTCTGAGGAACATACAACAAAATAACAAAAGCCTCTTGTTGAAAGTGAAATGTGCGTCAATTAAGCAGGTAGATAGTATCAGGAGCCTGGGACTCATAGTGGACAAGAATTTGAGCTGGCAACCCCATATTCAAGAACTGTATAATAGACTGAGCACCGTTGGCAAAAGATTGCCAGCATGATAACTTGCCTCTCCTACTACTTTGCCCATTTTCACTCTAGAATATCTTATGGAGTCATGTTCTGGGGTGCCTCTCGAGATAGCAAAAGACCATTCAAAAGGCAGATAAAAGCAGTTCGAAATATATTAGGTGTTCCTCGATGCACATCATGTCGAGATCTGTTTAAAAAAATTGGCATATTGACGCTACCATGCATATATATGTTTGAACTTTTCACATATGTTAAAAAGAACATCGAATCATTTGAATGTAATAACTTCAATCACAATTATTCATCACATACTCCAATAACTCGTTACACCCCATCACTGCTACTCTGTTTATGAGAGGTTGCCGCCACACATTGAAGCCATTAAGGGACTGAGATTGTTCCGTATTACTATTAAAATTTGTTGTTGTCGAAAGCATTCTACAGTGTCGAGGAGTATTTGAGTGGTGTTAACGTTTAGCTTTTTCTGTTCCTTTGAGAATGATATATGTATTTGTTTTAGATTATTATATTTGTATTAATGTTTTGTATTTTGATTTGTATTGTTTTATTTTAATCAGTGTATATTTTGAATAAATTTGATTTGACATATCCGATTTTATGTAAAATGTGGTCAGTGGATAAATATACATCATTATTATTATTAATTCGAACGAACTAACTCAGAAGACTACTAGGGCCACTGAGAAACGATGAAGAATGTAGATCTAAATGAAGAGAACTTCAAAAGCCAAAATAGTTTGGTTATTTAATTATAAATTAACACTTTATTTGTTTACAAAATATCTCGTTGCGAAATCAATCACTATTCAGTGACATTCATTGCTACCTTCTCAATATTTTGCGCAACAATTTTTTGTGTTAATTACCTTTCGTTTAAGATGGCTCAATTGAAAATGTTTTCATTTTCAGAAATAATGAACTAGGTAAGAATAATTATGTATATTCCGTCAAAAATGTACTAGGAATTGGTCAATGAAACACAAAATGCTTATTTTTCATCCAAATTTATTGTATCGTCTTCAAGGTAGTCCCCTTCCGAAATAACACATTCAGGCCAACGAATACTCCAATAATCAAAACATTTTTCAAACGCTGTTTTCAGAAACGACTTCTTGCCGCGAATTATCTTTTATGTCTTCTATCGATTCGAAACGGGTACCTCGGAAGTGGTAACTCGAGTTTGAGTGAATGCTATTGTAAAATTTTCGGATATTTCACGACGAATAAAATGTATTACGGCAGAAAGAAATTTCTCAATGAACTTCTGCCATTAACAATCTAAGAGTCAGCGTTCCGCAGATTTATAATATACTAGCAAAGTGAATATTAATGGTAGGTATACTATTTCACCTGCTACAGGTGAAAGGGGTATTCACTTTACCCATCGAGGGTTTGTTTGGGCGTGCCCAGAAGTTGAAAATCATCAGAATTTACTCCCAAAACGTGATCGCAACTTTCTGCCTTTTTGATATCGTAAAATATATATTTTTTTTTCATAGAAAACCTTACTGGCAGACACTTATATCTGTTCGTACTATATTTTATAGGATTTTTATAGTTTCAATCATTTTATACAAATTTGTGTTATTTCAGCAGAGCTGAAATTTATATATGTTATTCATATTATTATTATAAACTTATATCCACAAAACAGACACATAGATAAGTTCGGACATAAGGGCAGACCACATAATAGTTTCTCAGTCGTTCTAATAAAGGCTATTTTGCTCTCTCTGTTTATCTAGCAGGAACTAGTGTTTCAGCAAAGCTGAAATTCATATATGTTATTATATATATATGTTATTTATATATATATATATATATATATATATATATATATATATATATATATATATATATATATATATATATATATATATATATATATCAGACAGATAGGTCGGTTCTAAAATGCAGGCAGATCACATGATAGTTTCTCAGTTGTGATAATGAAGGTGCACATTTTAACTCTCACTTTTCATTTCCCAGAGAATATCGAAGTTGTAATTTGAGTTTTGGGAAAAGAGAAAAGTCGGCCGCAGCCGGAGCCATATTAAATGAATACGGTGGTATTTGCTGATTTTGGTCAGAAATTCATTCACAATGATAACCTTGTGAGATGGTGCTTTATCGTGGTGCAAAATCCATGAGTGTTCTTTCGTTTTTCCTAACCTAACCTGGTGGCAAGAATTCCGAGTGCACAACACCGCGATAATTAGAGAAAAAAGTCAACATTGCCTTGAGTTTTGATCGACTTTGATGTGGTTTTTGTCGATTTCAGATCAGTTGGAAAGCGCAATTCCGAAACTTATTGACTGGTTTGCAAATTCATGAACCCATGTCTCATCAGCAGTTACAATGCGTTTTATGAAGATAGGGCCAGAATTCACTCGTCTTTTGGAACTAGGGCAACGCATTTCATGCCAAAACGATCGTTTTAAATTGTTGCAGATCTTTTAAATAATCAATTCCCGCTACTTTTTTGATAGACTATTTTTTTGTTTATTTCCTTTGATAATATCTTTAAAACACCTTTCGTACTTTTGAGATGAAAACCATCTCACTCCATACACATTGAGAGGAATTAAACGAATTATCGTCTGTGAATATACTTCCGCTTTCACTGTTGGTCACCGTGAGTTTGTCGGTCAGTTGGGTAACCGTTAAGAAATCAAATGTGCTTAATGTAATATATTCGTGAATAACTGAATAAACGTGATGTCATTTAGCCCGAAGGTGAATCCAAGATTACGTGAACACCAAAGGTCGGATCGTAGTAAATGCAAATTAATGAAATAAGGCGGGAATAAAAGATGAAACACACATTAAAAAATTTTTTTAACGAACATTTATTCGTCTGAATTACAATGATATCCAAATTTTGTCTCCAATTCTTCAATTGAGCTATTTTCATTCCAGGCGAAGAAATTTTTCTTGCCGTTGCATTTTAGTATCTGTAAAATGTGAAAATATTACGTAGCTTTCGTAAAGCTTAGGCCACAGTCGCGTGTTTTCATGCTCAATTAGTCCGGGAAATGCCGTGGAAAATATTGCCTCATTTTATAAACATATATTCACAAAAACAGACACATAGGTAAGTTCTGACATAAGGGCAGACCACAATAGTTTCTCAGTCGTGCTAATGGAAGCGATTCTCTCTCTCTCTCTCTCTCTTCGTCTAGCAGAATAGGCTCGATTACAATATATTTGACATAAATTTCCTAACTATCCTACATGTATTAAGAATTACAGCTTTTTGCTTTTGGGTATTAACCCAGTCGAGGATACGATGACGTGATAACTTGTTCATCACGTTGTTATTAATCGGTATGGCGACATCCACCAGCATTGCTGTTCTGGCTCTCTTATCATACACCACTATGTCCGGCCTATTATTCGTCACCATTCTGTCAGTGATAACAGGCCTATCGTAGTATAATCTGATAGTCTCATTTTCCAACACGGGCGCCGGTTGATACTTGTAATATGGCTGGAAGGTATTCAGAAGTCCGTACTTGTGTGCAAGTTTCTGATGGATAATATTGCACACTTGATTATGCCTGTGAAGATAGTCCGTATTGGCCAGTTGTTCGCATCCGGACGTAATATGCTGTATAGTCTCTGATCTTATATGGCATTTTCTGCACTTATCTGTTTGTAATGTTCCGTCCTTCATAAAAATATTTTGTAGTTGTTTGTAGCGATCACTTGGTCTTGGATGGCCATAAGGAATCCTTCTGTTTCCGCGAACAATTCTCCTTTCATCAAACATTTGTTGGAGGCTTCTTTGTCGATGTGTGGTTGATTAATCTCATGGTGATGTCGTCCATGCAATTCCTTTCTTGACCATTGCTCTAGTTTTTCAATATCTGATAGGAACGGCACATTCAGCAGGTCATCTCTGGTAGCAAGATTTAGAGGTGTATATCCCTTATCAGCCAACGATACCACTCTATGGAGGTCACAAGTGAGAGCTTTTGCAGAGAAGGATTCTCTTAGATTTTTTATCTGTTCGGTGTGTAAATTGACAACATCTTTTAATCCGCGTCCTCCCTCTTTCCGCTTCAAAGTTGTTGGTATCACAGACGATTTTGGATGATGATTGTTGTACTTTGTCAGCATCGTTCGGATCTGCCTTTGAATATCATCCACTTCTGTCTTAGTCCATCTGATTATTCCAAATGAGTAGAGCAACACTGGAATGGCGTAGGCGTTAATTGCTTTGACTAGATTCCCCGATTCAACATTGATTTCAGCACATTCTTCAGACGCTGACTGTATTCTGAACGAATCTTCTCCTCTGATTGTTTTTGGTCTAGCAATCTGGCTTATTGGTATCCTAGATATTTGTATGTTTCGCCATCCCTCATGCACTGTATAATATCACAGTTTGGAAGTTGTGTTTCACCATCTATGACTTTCCCTTTTTGAATGTTCAGGGTCTTGCATTTTTCAATCCCGAATTTCATATTAACATCTACCGATCACTTACTGAGACTTTTCAGCAAATCATCCAATTGCTTTTTGTTCGAAGCATATAATTTGATGTCATCCATATACAGTAGGTGGGAGATTGTGTTATAATTCCTATCTGTTTTCATCCTAAATCCGTATCCTGTTCTATAGAGCATTGAGGACAATGGGTTCATAGCTAAACAGAACCATAGTGGACTCAAAGAGTCTCCTTGAAAAATTCCACGACGTATGGGTATCTCCTCGGTTTTAATTGACTTATTGTTAATGTTCACCTGCAGAATCGTATGCCAGTGTGTCATTGTTGTCTTCAAGAACTCTACCAGGGCTGGGTGAATTTTGTATATCTGCAATATTTCCACAAGCCAAGAATGGGCGGTACTAACGAATGCCTTCAGATAATCGAGAAAAGCTGAATGAACATTCCGATGCCCTACGTGTGCCTGTTTCATTTGTTTCATTATTTCAGAATCGATGATGAGTTGTTCCTTGCACCCGTGGTGTTTCTTTCTGCATCCTTTCTGTTCCTCTGCTAAAATATTGTTGTCGTTAAGGTTGGTATATTCGATTGTATATATATATATATATATATATATATATATATATATATATATATATATATATATATATATATATATATATATATTATTATCGTGGACTTATGCACTATCTCAGCTGTTAGCTGGATATAATTTACCTTTCCCAGATTCAGCAATCAAAGGGAATAGGCTCGATTACAATATACTTGACATAAATTTCCTAACTATTCTACATGTATTAAGAATTACAGCTTTTTGCATTTCTACATAGGTATTCTTATGCAATTCTAATTTCTTAAGGCTATCGTGCAAAGTTTTGGGTATTAACCCAGTGGAGGATACGATGACAGGAACAATATCTATTTTCTCGAGGTGCCACATCTGCTTGATCTCAATGGCAAGGTCTGTGTATTTGGACTTTTTCTTCTGGAACTTATTCAGCACGTTGTTATTATTTGGTATGGCGACATCCACCAGCATTGCTGTTTTGGCTCTCTTATCATACACCACTATGTCCGGCCTATTATTCGTCACCATTCTGTCAGGGATAATAGGCCTATCGTAGTATAATCTGATAGAGTCATTTTCCAATACGGGCGCCGGTTGATACTTGTAATATGGCTGGAATGTATTCAGAAGTCCGTACTTGTGTGCAAGTTTCTGATGGATAATGTTGCACACTTGATTATGCCTGTGAAGATAGTCTGTATTGGCCAGTTGTTCGCATCCGGACGTAATATGCTGTATCGTCTCCGATCTTATATGGCATTTTCTGCACCTATCTGTTTGTAATGTTCCGTCCTTCATAATAAATTTTTTGTAGTTGTTTGTAGCGATCACTTGGTCTTGGATGGCCATAAGGAATCCCTCTGTTTCCGCGAATAATTCTCCTTTCATCAACATATATATATTTATATCATTATTATACATATATATTTCAGACAGGTAGGTCGGTTCTAACCTACAGGCAGATCACATAATAGTTTCTCAGTTGTGGTAATGAAGGTGCATAATTTCGATTCTCTCACTCTTCATCTCCAAGGGAACAAGTATTGAAACACTTTTGTATAAACGAAGGTTCATTCAACATACACCGTTCATCTCGAACACTTCTTTGACTGAAATAAATGTCTTTTTCTCTAATTTCATCTGACGTTCACTCCATTAGTTTACCTTCCTTGGAAGAAATAATTTGTCTTTCATATAGCTGAAATTTATATTTGTTACTAATGCTATTATTGCACATATATATTTCAAGAATCAGCTAGATATGTGGGTTTTAACATGCAGACAAACAATTTAATGTTCTCACTGTCATAATAACGAATAATCTTCATCTCGAAGGGAATAGTGTATATTCAACAAACCTTACCACTCGTTTTTACAAAGGTGTATGTGATCTGCCTGCATTTCAGAACCGATCTGTCTGATTTTTCAGATATATAGGTATAATAAAGATATAAGCAACATATATAAATTCTAGCTCTGCTGAAACGCTAATTCCTTGCGTGGTAGAGTTATTAGCACGATTGTGATCTGCCGCATGTCAGAACCATCCAATGTGTCTGTTTTGTGAATATATGTATATAATAATGATAAAAAATTATTCAGCTTTGCTGAAATAACACAAATTTATATTAAACTTTCGAAGCTTTGAAATTCTATAAAATAGAGTAATTACCGGAATAAGTGTCTGCCATTAAATTTTTCTGTTAAAAAATTAGATGTTTTACGATATCGAAACGTAGACAAGCTGCGATCACGTTTCAGGATTAAATTTTGATGCTTTTCGACTTCTGGACACCTAAAGGACTCGATCTTCTTCTTACGGTGCCTTATCCTTAAGGACGTTGGCGATTACATTTGCCCATCTTATTTTATTTGTTGCAGCTCTGAACAATTCTATAGAGCTCATATTAGTCCATTGACGTAAGTTCTTAAGCCAGGAGTTGCGTCTTCTTCCCGGTCCCTTTTGCCATTGATTTTTCCTTCGATGATAAGTTGAAGCAGTTCGTACTTTTGGTTTCTCATAATGTGACCGAAATATTGCGTCTTTCTTTCTTTTATTATCTGCACAAGTTCTCTATCCTTTCTCATCCTCTGCATAACTTCTACGTTTGTCGTATGACTCATGTAAGATATTCTGAGCATTCTACGGTAGCACCAAAGTTCGAACGATTCTATTCTTTTTTGTGTTGTTTCCGTCATTGTCCATGCTTCAACGCCATATAGCACGGTGGAGAAAACGTAGCATTTCAGTATTCGAACTCTTAATGAGATATTTAGTTGGCAGTTGCATAGTATTTTTTGCATTTTATAAAATATAGCTCGTGCTTTTTCCAGGCGTGTTTTTATCTCTAGTGAGTGATCCCAAGTTTCATCAAGGCTACTTCCTAGGTATGTTATTTTTGTTACTTGTTCTAATTCTGTTCCGTTGACCCTAATTCCGACCTTTCTGTTTTGGTGTTTGCTGATAGCCATCGTTTTTGTTTTCTTTGTATTTAGTTTCATTCCAAATTCTTTACATGTTATCATCACTCGGTTCATTAGGCGTTGTAGTGCTTCAGCGCTATCTGCTAGAATAACCGTGTCATCTGCGTATCGCAAGTTGTTAATGCATTGTCCATTTATTAATATGCCATCCGAGGTATCCTGTAGTGCCTTCCTAAATAACTCTTCCGAAAAATCGTTAAACAACAACGGGAAAAGAACACATCCTTGCCTTACTCCTTTCTCGATGTTAATGTCTTCAGATGTCTCTCCATTGATTCTAATTTTAGCCTTTTGGTCTTGGTGAAGGTTTGATATGATTCTCAAGTCTTTGTCGTCTATGTTACAAGACTTGAGAATTTCTATTAGTTTATCGTGTTTCACCAGGTCGAAAGCCTTTTGAAAGTCTATGAAACACAGATATATATCAGAGTCTACATCCCTACATCTTTCAACAAGCACACGTATTGAAAAAAGTGCCTCTCTTGTTCCAAAGCCATTCTTGAAGCCAAATTGTGTTCGTCCCGTGTGTTCGACCAATTTGTTATAAATTCTATTGTGTATTATTCGGAGGAACAATTTCAGTATATGATTCATTAGACTAATGATCCTATATTCTTCACATTTCCTAGAGTTCTTCTTCTTTGGTAGTGGTATAAACACCGATGTCAGCCAGTCTTTTGGTATTATTCCAGTTTCGTATATTTTATTAAATAAGTTCTCCATAACATCGATGTGTTCGTCTGAAATTATCCTTATAATTTCAATTGGGATATTATCTTCTCCAACAGCTTTTTTGTTTTTCAGTTGTTTTGTTGCTTTAATAATTTTCTCCTTTGTGATGTAGGGTCCAGATGCTACTTTCGTACATCTATGCTCTGTCTCTCCTGGTCTTGAAACATGTCTTCTATGTATTCTTTCCACCTGTTTATTTGATCTTTTATATTCAGTAGGGGTTTCCCATGTTTATCTTCGACGAAAGATGAAGAGGATTGCTTCCACATTCCAGGTCCTTCTTTTATTTTTTTGTGTAAGTTGAAAGTATCATGTTTTTGTTCTAGTTTCTCAATTTCTTCACATCTTTCGTTTAGCCAGGTAACCTTAGCTTCTTTGATTTTTATTTTGATATTTTTATGTATTTGTTTATATCTAGTTTCGTTTTTATTTCTGAATTTTCTTCTCTCTTCCATCATGTCCAAGATTTCTTCTGTCATCCAAGATTGATTCTTCTTCCTGGTCTCCTGCTTAAGGTGCTTCTCTGTAACATTTTTTACTGCATTTTTGTACCTTCTGTTAACAATTATGTAATCAATTTGGTTTCTTGTGATGCGTCCGTCTACTCCATCTGCTGGTGACTTCCATGTATATAGTCTTCGTGGTGGTAACTTGAAAAAACTGTTCATTATACTATATTGGTTTTCTTTACAAAATTGTATTAATCTGTCTCCCCTGTCATTTCTTATACCGAGGCCAAACTCACCCATCGTGTCATCTTCTCTTCCCTTTCCAATCTTGGCGTTGAAGTCTCCGAGAATTATGTTGGTTTCATGTTTCTTTGTTTGGAGTAAAGTTTTACTCAAGTCTTCGTAGAATTGTTCTACTTCCTCCTCTGTACTTTGACTTGTTGGGGCATATATCAGTATAATATTCATATTGACTGGTCTGCTGTCTATCATTATTAGCATTATTCTATCTGACACTGGAAGAAACCCAGTAACTGACTTCGCAGTTTCATTGGATGTAAGTATAGCAATACCATTCTTGTTTTGTGTCGTTTCATCTCCGGAGTAGTACAGTGTATAGTTACCTATCGTATAAGTACCTGCATGTGGCCACCTTACCTCGCTGCAACCAAGAACATCTATTTTGAGCCTCTCCATCTCCTTGATCAAATTTGCAGCCTTACCTGCTTCGTACATGCTTCTCACATTCCATGTTCCAATTCTTTTAGTTTTTAACCGGGGGATTCTTCGCACCATCTCCTCATTTGAGAGGTGCCCGGGATTAAGGGCCATTGTTTTTTGTTCCATGAGGACTCGATGGGAATAGTAAATCTCCATTGAATCTACGGCAGATGAAATAGTATAGTTACCATTAATATGGAGTTTACTAGTATACTGTTAATCTGCGGAATACTGACTCTCCTTCTATAAGTTTAATGGAATAGTTTTGAACAAAAACGTATCTAATATGATTTTAAAATCAAGAATTTGTTTCAAATATTCCAAAACAGGAATGAGAATGCAGTAATAACGAACTGCTTCATGACCAGATCTTCGTCTTGAGATAAATTTCCGTTAGCTAGACTTCTTATGTTATTTCTCATGACTATTCACAGTAGTAAAAAGATTATTCTCTGACAGAGAAAGTAAAAAGTGAGCCTGGTCAGCAAAAGAAGACGCTTCTCATATGGCGGCAATCGAAGCTAGAAAAACCACATCATTTATTTTATTAATTAACAGACTTCTACTCGATGAATACCAGTTTTCAAAGCGTGTAATTGACGAGAGATGCATTTCTCAAAATCTTATTCCATACAACTCAGATTAGACTTTACTTCGTTCGATAGTTTTTAGTTGTAAGTACGTCCGGACATGTAACAAAGATTGCCGTCTTGTTTATTAACGGAGATAAGCCTGAAATGGGCTAATGAAATAGAAATGTAAATCTTGCGTAGGCACCAATTACACGGATTTCATTCTATTTCCATGTTTGTTCTTTTTAAATTATAGATAAGAACGTGGAAATAATCTTAACAAGTAGGCTGCGGGACGTAATCTCGATGTAATTCAGACCAGTCTGTAATTTAACAGTTCTGCTTGTTTTCATTGAGTATAAAGCGTGTTCTGTCATTGAAAAAGGGACAGCTAATGAAAGAACTAAATCGGCGCCCACTTATTAACTTGAAAGCTTTATGTAGCAGCATAAAGATACATTACTTTGAATTTTGTTGGAACTAAGTTCTTCGGAAAACTTTATGACGTTCAGCTGTGCCGTACAACTAATTTCGATATTAAGCGTGCAGGTGGAATATACACTCGGAGGCAAAATTAGCGGAACACTCGAAAATTTAACCAAATTCGAAGTTCGATATTTTTCCTAATTCTCAACCGATTTAGATGATTTTTTCGGCAAGTTATAGATCAACTCTTCTGCTTTGTAGAAATTATAAGAGAAAACAAAACAATTTGAAAAAAATTTTATACAGGGCAAAACTAAAAGTGTTTTTTTTGTCAAAAATTCGTAACACCCTGTGGAATTTCGTGGTCCGAGTTGAAACGTACAATATCATGGTCTGTCAAGACACATCTTCCTACAGTAACGCCCTTCTTGTTTTATGCATTTATCTCTATTTTTACAAGAGATATCCAATTTGAAGCGAAAAGTCACAAATTTCAAGAATTTATTTTTAATCTTGCGTAGGTGCATAAGATCGGAGGTTATCCAAAAAATAAAATCAAAATTAGAGAAACGAAAATCTAACGAAATGAAAATTTTTGAAATTCACTGGCCAATTTCAAGCTCCGGGAGAACTGGAAGTACACTGGAAAAATCGTTGATTTTGCACATTTATTTTGAATTTTTTTGTGTGACACTCTATAATAATTATCATTCCTGTCCAAAATTGAGAGCAGGTGTGTATCCTGGCGATATACTCGTGAAATGAAATGAACATGTTGAGAAAATGATGACCCACAAAAAAACATTTGATTTTAGTAGCGAGTATGACCCCCGAGCTCTTATTACAGCGCGCATACGATTTCGCATACTCCCAATGATGTTGTCTATCATCTGTTGAGGTATGTTGTCCCACTCTTCCACCAAAGCCAATGTCAGCTCTTCAACGTTGCCTGATTCCGTTGTCGAACCCTTCTTCCAAGAATGTCCCAAAGGTGTTCGATCGGGTTTAAATCCGGTGACCGCGACGGCCAGTTCATTCGTGTGATCCCAACTTCATTGAGATATTCTATCACTATGCGCGCAGTATGAGGGCGCGCGTTATCGTGCATAAAAAGGAAATTCTCCCCTATGTAAGGAGCAAAAGGCACAACATGGGGCTCCAAGATTTTTGTTATATACCGATGGGCATTAAGTGATCCATTCCCAATAATCTCCAGTTCTGTTCGTACTCCCAAGCATATGCCACCCCATATCATAACTGACCCTCCACCGTATTGCTCAGTTCCTGCGAAGTTGGCTTGATTGTACCGTTCCCCTCGATGCCTCCATATGCTATCTCTACCATCCACGAAATTCACACAATATCGGCTCTCATCACTAAATGAAACTCGTCTCCACTGATTGATTGTTCATGCTACATGCTCCCTAGCAAACGCCAATCTTGCTACCCGATGGGCTCTATCGAGTCTTGGTGCTCTTGCTTGAGCGTATGATCTCAGACCAACTTCATTTAATCGTCATCTGACTGTCCTCACACTGACGTTAATGTTATCCACTGCTTGTAAAAGGTTACTTGCCTGAACAGCAGTAAGACGAGGATTTCTTATGGTTTAATTGACGATGAAACGGTCATGTATAGCGCGGGTTGCCCGATTTCTTCCTTGTCCTCGCCTCCTCACGTACAATCCATTTTTCCTGTAACGTCGGTAGATTCGATGGATAACCGACGTCGAGACACCCAACATAGTACCGACTGAGCGGTAGGTGCGCCCTTCCTCGATCAATGTAACTGCCCTTGCTACTGAGGTTGGTGGTAAATCTCTCATTCTGAATGAAAAATACCGTTTCGAATCATAAACAGTAAAAGAATCACAAAACACCGCAACCGATCGAATTTGTATAAAATCAAAGAATGGAAAACTCTCATTCTTTAAACAAGTGCAAATGTTGTCATATACAAAAAAACGTGTGTTGTATTTAATATTTGATAAAAAAAGGTGTGCACATGTGTAAATGAAAAGTTTCATCAATGGTCCCAGAATTCGGTTGTGTATTTTAATACCTACCGACTGTTATCTCCTATGAATTACTAATTTTCAACAAATTAACCAAATTGTCATCAATAACTAATGCAATTCGAACATAAAAATCGCAAACGACAATTTCGACACGCCTGAGTGATAATAAGAAAATTCCAAATTGATAGACGAATTTTAATGACAATTTCTGGATTCAATGGAATTTCTCCAAAATGGTGATTTTCCACTTGAAATTAAATATATTTTGCAAAAATAGAGATAAACGCATGAAACAAGAAGGGCGTTACTGTAGGAAGATGTGTCTTGACAGACCATGATATTGTACGTTTCAACTCGGACCACGAAATTCCACAGGGTGTTACGAATTTTTGACAAAAAAAACACTTTTAGTTTTGCCCCCGTATAAATTTTTTTTCAAATTTTTTTCGTTTTCTCTTATAATTTCTACAAAGCAGAAGAGTTGATCTATAACTTGTCGAACAAATCATCTAAATCGGTTGAGAATTAGGAAAAATATCGAACTTCGAATTTGGTTAAATTTTCGAGTGTTCCGCTAATTTTCCCTCCGAGTGTAGAACTGAAAAATTTATGAATCTCGTTGATATTCAATATTTCGATTGTTTTTGAAATACAATAGACTCGCGATAATGTACTGTTCACACCTTCGACTTGTTCACATCTATGTGTATGAATGAATGAAAAGAAAAAATACATTTACATACTCTTCAATCTTTATTAAGGATGTACACACAACCAAATTTATATTGAATCACTTGGTATTGCACATTATTGATTGTTTTTAACCGTGGATCTTTGACTACTTGTGAAGAATGAAGTTTTTGCTGTAAAAAAACTGGATAGTATGATAAGAAATGTTGAATTATCACCACATGTTCGGGATATTGTACTCAGTCGTCACTGAGATTTGAAACTATGAATTTCAAAATTTAAGAAAACTTATAATCATTATTGAAAACGCGTTACGTTGGATTGTCCGATGTACAGAGGGGTCGAATAAATGGTCTCATTGAAGAAGGGGCGATACAGGGATATATCGGTCACAATGGGGGTATCACAGGGGGTGATTTCAAAAACCTACGCCCGAAACGTGGAGCTACAATCTCTGCAAAATAGGCCTAGAAGAACTAGAACACTTTTTGTGTCAATTTGAAAGAAGAGACCCTAGTGCGTCGCACCCCATACTCCAAAGGCAATTTCTGGAAGCAACAGGCATCAGTGTATCAGTCGAAACGATACGTCAAAGACTTCTTTCAAGCGGTTTATACAGCAGAAGTCCCTTAAGAGTTCCAGAGCTAACCAGACAACAAAAAATTAACAGACTAATTGGTGTATCGAGCACCAAAATTGGAATATTGAGAATGGGCGAAATATTCTTTTTTCGGATGAGACCAGAAGTGGTGTTCCATCAGAAGACCGCCGGATTTGGGTTTTAAGGGGTCGTGGAAGACAATCTAGACTCCGAGCAGCAAGACAAATTCCGAAATACCAAGGGGCAATGTGATGTTTTGGGATGGAATTAGGCTCGGAGGCAAAACAGATTTGATCCCTTTTCCTGCGAGTGTAACGGCTAGAAATTACGTGGACCTAGCGCTCATAGTGCTCAATAAACATTATTATTATTTATTATCGTGAACTTATGCACTATCTCAGCTGTTAGCTGGATATAATATACCTTTTCCAGATTCAGCAATCAAAAGTAATAGGCTCGATTACAATATACTTTACAGAAATTTCCTAACTATCCTACATGTATTGAGAATTACAGCTTTTTGCATTTCTGTATAGGTATTCTTATGTAATTCTAATTTCTTAAGGCTATCATGCAAAGTTTTGAGTATTAACCCAGTCGAGGATACGCTGACAGGAACAATATCTATTTTATCGAGGTGCCACATCTGCTTGATCTCAATAGCAAGGTCTGTGTATTTGGACTTTTTCTCCTGGAACTTGTTCATCACGTTGTTATTATTCGGTATGGCGACATCCACCAGTATTGCTGTTCTGGCTCTCTTATCATACACCACTATGTTCTGCCTATGATTCGTCACCATTCTGTCAGTGATAACAGGCCTATCGTAGTATAATCCCATAGAGTCATTTACCAATACGGGCGCCGGTTGATACTTGTAATATGGCTGGGAGGCATTCAGAAGTCCGTACTTGTGTGCAAGTTTCTGCTGTATAATGTTACATACTTGATTATGCCTGTGAAGATAGTCCGTATTGTTCGCATCCAGACGGATTATTCTGTATAGTCTCCGATCTTATAAGGCATTTTCTGCACTTATCTGTTTGAAATGTTCCGTCCATAATTATAAATTTTTTGTAGTTGTTTGTAGAAATGATTGGTCTTGAATGGCCTTACGGAATCCTTCTGTTTCCGCGAATAGTTCTTCTTTCATCAACCATTTGTTGAAAACTTCTTTGTCGATGTGTGGCTGATTGATCTCTTGATGATGTCATCCATGCATTATTATTATATATCATTATCACTACTTGTGCGCTATCTCAGCTGTTAGCTGGATATAGTTTACCTTTCCCAGATTCAGCAACCAAAGGGAATAGACTCGCTTAGAATATACTTGACATAAATTTTCTCACTATCCAATATGTATTAAGAATTACAGCCTTTTGCATTTCTATGTCGTCCATGCAATTCCTTTCTTGACCATTGCTCTCGTTTTTGAGTATATGATAGGAACGGTAGGTTCAGCAGGTCATCACTGTTAGCAACATTTAGAGGTGTATATCTCTTATTAGCCAACGATATTACTCTGAGGAGGTCAGAAGTGCGAGTTTTTGCAGAGAAGAATTCTCTGAGATTTTTGATCTGTTCGGTATGTAAGTTGACAACATCCATCAATACGGGCGCCGGTTGAGACTTGTGGCATGGCTGGAAGGTATTCAGAAGTCCGTGGCACAAATGTATTATTTCGGAAGGGACCTACTTCGAAGGCGCCACAATAAATTTGGAAGAAAAATAAATATTTTGTACCTCATTGACGAATTCCCCCCTTTTGACAACATGTAAAATTAGGAATCCTGTCGCAGATAACACCACAAATGATTAAAGGGAAGTTTGTAGACAAGCTATAGTTTGAGCATTTAGTAAGAAAAAAAATTATTATTGTTTTGCTTGCCTTCTTCGAAAAAATTTTCAAATTTACTAAATTCTTCATGGCGAACTCGATGGAAACATGTGATATTAATTTTCAATCTAACAAACTAATGAATAGAGAATTGGGATCCTAAAATAAATTACATGAAAAGTGTACAGGGTGTTGTAGTTTCGATGTTGTTTAACATTTTGAAGAACAGAGATGATTGTGATCAGTACAGTTGTGTTCTTTTTTCATGTCGTGACCCGGTTCAAGCAGCCGATTAATTGAGAAGTTCCATGTTCATCAGAAGTATCACACGGTCCTCGTAGTCTGCCTTCACATATATTTAGCTTATCTCAGATTTTCACCGCAATTTATAGAATATAATTTTAACGAAATGATATAATCCCAATATAATTTATCGAAATCGTATATCATTTTCTCAGAATATCTGCAGGTGCAGTCGTTTCGAAGAATTTAGTAATTGCTTTATTTTTATTCTGCTATGTCTATTAGACCTC
The DNA here is from genome assembly GCA_013387265.2 of Cryptolaemus montrouzieri. Classification (NCBI taxonomy): domain Eukaryota; kingdom Metazoa; phylum Arthropoda; class Insecta; order Coleoptera; family Coccinellidae; genus Cryptolaemus; species Cryptolaemus montrouzieri. The sequence goes on along the minus strand of JABFTP020000144.1, from coordinate 120,048,617 downwards.
ATTATATATAGATTTCAGGTTCATTAATTCCGGTATAAATACAAATGTTGTTTATATGGGTTACCGGTTTGGAAATAATATTGCAAATATCCATAAATTATATTTGGATGAATTGGCGTTTCTATAAATTGTATTTCAATAAATTCAATTGCGGTGTGCTTATTTGATAAATTGGTTTTCGATTAACTGTTTTAGGTCAAATTTCTGTTTATGCATTAACTATTAGATACATGAGTTGTTAAAATATTAAACGGATACTTGTTTTTTCAGATGTAGGAACTAATAAATTTTTCTTAAAAATCTTTATTTAGCAATATCAACTTCATCCCATTCAAAAAAAATACAATTCAGATGTTATTTATTTGGTTATTTATTCAAAAACTTGGAGGACTATATTCTCATTGATTATGTCTATACCAAATTTTGATGTACATTCTGTCGAATAAGTACCGAGAATTGGTCAATGTATCACAAAATATTTATTCTTCATCCGAATTTATTGTATCGCCTTCAAAGTAGGCCGAAATAATACATTTACACAAACGAATAATTCAATCATCAAAATATTTTTCGAACGCTTTTTCCGAAATCGATTTCAGTCTCGCCGCGAATTCTCTTTTATATTTTTTATCGATTCAAAACGGGTACCTCGAAGTGGTAATTCGAGTTTTGGAAAAAGAAAAAAGTCGTCGGTAGCCATATCAGGTGAATACGATAGTTTTTCCAGTTTTTGGTCAGAAATTTATTCACAATGAATGATCTTTCCACAAAATCTGTCCTTTTCGACGAATTCGCTCTCTTGAACGCCGCATAACGGCAGGTAATATTCTTCATCTACCGTCTGACCTTGTAACTACCCAATTACTAATAGGATGTAAACTAATAATAATGACTTTAATTAGAAAAGGTTCACACTTTGTGGTTTACCCTGCTTGCTTGCTTAAACAACAACGGGGAAAGAACACATCCTTGCCTTACTCCTTTCTCGATGTTAATGTCTTCAGATGTCTCTCCATTGATTCTAATTTTAGCATTTTGGTCTTGGTAAAGGTTTGATATGATTCTCAAGTCTTTGTCGTCTATGTTACAAGACTTGGGAATTTCTATTAGTTTATCGTGTTTCACCAGGTCGAAAGCCTTTTGAAAGTCTATGAAACACAGATATATATCAGAGTCTACATCCCTACATCTTTCAACAAGCACACGTATTGAAAAAATTGCCTCTCTTGTTCCAAAGCCATTCTTGAAGCCAAATTGTGTTCGTCCAATTTGTTATAAATTCTATTGTGTATTATTTGGAGGAACAATTTCAGTATATGATTCATTAGACTAATGATCCTATATTCCTCACATTTCTTGGAGTTCTTCTTCTTTGATAGTGGTATAAACACCGATGTCAGCCAGTCCTTTGGTATTATTCCAGTTTCGTATACTTTATTAAATAAGTTCTCCATAACATCGATGTGTTCGTATGAAATTATACTTATAATTTCAATTGGGATATTATCTTCTCCAACAGCTTTTTTGTTTTTTAGTTGTTTTGTTGCTTTAATAATTTTCTCCTTTGTGATGTAGGGTCCAGATGCTACTTTCTGTACATCTATGCTCTGTCTCTCCTGGTCTTGAAACATGTCTTCTATGTATTCTTTCCACCTGTTCATTTGATCTTTTATATTCAGTAGGGGTTTCCTATGTTTATCTTCGACGAAAGATGAAGAGGATTGCTTCCACATTCCAGCTCCTTCTTTTATTCTTTTGTGTAAGTTGAAAGTATCATGTTTTTGTTCTAGTTTCTCAAGTTCTTCACATCTTTCGTTTAGCCAGGTAACCTTAGCTTCTTTGATTTTTATTTTGATATTTTTATGTATTTGTTTATATCTTGTTTCGTTTTTATTTCTGAATTTTCTTCTCTCTTCCATCATGTCCAAGATTTCTTCTGTCATCCAAGATTGATTCTTCTTCCTGGTTTCCTGCTCAAGGTGCTTCTCTGTAACATTTTTTAGTGTTGTTTTAATCTTTTGCCAATCTACTTCAGAAGTTTGCGTCGGCTTTTAATGGTTTTTCGTTTATATATCTATGTATTTCTTCCTTTACTTCATTGTACGTAGATTCCTCTTTCAATTTATCGGTGTTAATAATAGTTGCTTTCTTATTTCCTTTGGTTCTTTTAAATTCTACCTTTATCCTTGCTAGAAGAAGATTGTGATCGGTGGGAATGTCAGCTCCGGGGTATGTCTTGCATGATTTTACTGCATTTTTGTACCTTCTGTTAACAATTATGTAATCAATTTGGTTTCTTGTGATGCGGTAGCCATATCAGGTGAATACGATAGTTTTTCCAGTTTTTGGTCAGAAATTTATTTACAATGAATGATCTTTCCACAAAATATGTCCTTTTCGACGAATTTGCTCTCTTAAACGCCGCATAACGGCAGGTCATATTCTTTATTTACCGTCTGACCTTGTAACTACCCAATTACTAATAGGATGTAAACTAATAATAATGATTTTAATTAGAAAAGATTCACACTTTGTGGTTTAACCTGCTCAGGGTTTTAGTTTGGGTCGTGGATTTTATTTCCCTTCAAGCATACAATGTTGACAGTTTCTCCCCAATAAAATGAACACAATTTCAAATAATTGATTCTTCTTCATTCCTGTGATAAATCTTATCAACTCAATTTCTTTGAATCGATGGAAATTTTCAAGGCATCTAGGGCAGAAAGGGTTAAGCTCCTTAACGTCCAGGTAGACTTAATTACCTACCAATCACCATTATTCAAGTTACTGTGACCTCTACTAGCATTTTATTGATGGTAATTCCTGTATTGTACATGAGATCTAAGTATGGCATTAAAACATCGTTTAGCTAAATGTTATGTTTTCTCTACTCTCCTTTATGGAGCGGAAGCATGGACAGTGAATGCCGCAATTCTTAAAAGGATTAAAGCATTTGAAATGTGGGTGTATAGGAGGATTCTTAGAATATCATGGATGGATCGAGTAACAAATGCAGAAGTTCAGAGACGCATAGGCAGGGAAAGAGAGGTTGCTAACACACTCAAGAAACGTAAATTGGAATATCTGGGCCATGTTATGAGAGGTGAAAAATATAAATTCCTACAGCTGATTATCCAAGGCAAAATACAGGGAAAACGAAGTATAGGAAGGAGAAGAATCTCATGGCTGAGGAACCTGAGAGAGTGGTTTGGATGCACTTCGAACCAACTTTTTAAATCGGCCGCTTCTAAAGTAAAAATAGCGATGATGATTGCCAACCGTCGACTCGGATATGGCACTTGAAGAAGAAGATTCAGTTTTCATTAGCTTGTTGTTGATAATGGACGTATGTCCGAAACCGGTCCAACCAATGTAAAATTTTGTCATTCTTTACATCAATAAATTAGTGATAGTTAAAACATAGTAACTTGTTTTATTTCATTATTCATTATGAATCCAATTTATTCAAAATTATCTATTTAATACATATCTAGGCTTCACAAAATTCAAAAAATGGACTTATCTTTATAGTGATGTGGTAGTACATAAAATGAAGAGTATCTCAGCAGGTTGGTGGCCAAGGAAAAGATTGATCTCCTCAAAAAATAATGGAGGTTGGTGCCTATCCAAGAAAAAGATTGATCCCCTCTAAAAATATTGGAGGTTGGTGGCTATCCAAGAAAAAGATTCATCTCCTCTAAAAATGACGCAGGTTACATTACATTCGTGGGGGTCGATTAGCTTTGCAAGCCTTTCCGAACTGCGACCAAATTGGTCTTTTGTTCGTAACCCTTCTTATTCATTTCCCTGTAGGTCTAAATCCCTTACAAAATTAAGAATCTCCCTGGGAGCCTTCGCTTCTACTTCGTGCGGCTCTAGTTTGTCGCTACCAAAGTGTATATGTCTTTGACGAACAGTTGCGATGCAACTGCAAAGAATATGTTCGGCAGTTTCATAGCCCTCTTTACACATTCTGCATGTTGCCGTTTCCGATTTGCCCATTTTATTGAGATGGTATCTCAGTGGGCAGTGTCCAGTAAGGAGGCCTGTTATGATCCTCAGCTTGTCCCTAGAGAGATCGAGAAGCTGTTTTGTCTTCTTTGGCGAATAGTCAATGAACTTTTTCGCTTGCCTTTGACCTGGAGTTTTCCTCCAGTATTTTTTTTACTAGATTCTTCCCATCGTTCCAATTCCTGTCGTCTGTGCGGCTTACTTAGACCGCAGAACGGTTTAGATCCGATGGGTGGGATTCCAGCAGCTGATTTGGCCAGTTCGTCAGCAGCTTCATTCCCTTGTATGCCTTCGAGGCCAGGCACCCACCACAGGAAAAGTTTGTTCCCCTCAGCAAGTTGCTTCAAGGATTTACGGCATTCTCAGACAGATATGCTTCGATAACTGTAAGAGTTTAGAGTTTTTATCACTTTTTGACTGTCCGTTAATATGTAAATCTTTGCACCTTTGAGTTTCCTTCGTAGTCCCTCCTGGCAGCACAGGTTTACAGTAAGTGTTTCTGCTTGCATGATTGTGGGAGTAGAGCCCAGAGGCACTGATGAAGAGTACTTGGGTCTATATACCCCTGCTCCTGTTCCATCAATCGTTTTTGATCCGTCCGTGTACCAAATGGAGGATTTTTAGTCTAATTGAATTAGTTTTTCCCTTTACGATGCTGCTGTCTTCTATGGCCACTTCGAAGGGTGTGTGAAAATCAAACTTAAGCGGCATTATATCCGATGGTTGTGATAAGATTTCTGGTGCTATGTAACCCAGAATCCCCAGGTGTCCCTTCAGATCACCAGGAAATGGTTTTTTTGTGTCTTGGAGCCGTAATGCCGCCATCAACGCCTCCTTTTTCAATTTTATATGAAGAGGAGGGAGATTTAGGATTACTTCAGTGGCAGTAGTCGGAGTGCTTCTCATAGCACCTGTTATGTCCACGCACACAAGCCGATGCAGTTTTTGCAGCTTGTTTTGCGTAGTTATTTCTGATGTTTTCGTCCACCATACTAACGATGCATATATGACAATGGGTCTTATAACCGCTGTGTGTAACCAGTAGGTTATTCTTGGCTGTAGCCTCCAGGTTTCCCTGAAGAGTACGGCATGCCCATAGGCACGATGTAGCCTTGGAAAGAGTTTTGTCAATGTGTAAATTCCAGTTGAGTCTCTGATCTAGGGTTAACCCTAGATACTTAGCCTATTCCGAAAATTTCAGAGTATGCCCATTCAGAAAAAGGGGCTTTAAGTTCAACTTTCTACGTCTTGTGAATGGAATTAGAATGGTTTTGTCTGGATGGATGCTGAGCCCCTTTTCAGCACACCATTCATTCACGATGTTGAGGGCTTTTTGCATCAGGTTCGATAAGATTCCATCATGCTTTCCCCTAATGATAACTAGATCATCAGCATAGCCTTGTGCGTTGAAGCCAGCGTTGTTCAGTCTTTCTTAGAGGCCATCAACAACTACTGACCATAGTAGGGTCGATAGGACACCTCCTTGAGGGCATCCTTTCACTGCTGAAACCGATATTTCGGTGTTTCCAAAAGTGGCCGTTATGATGGGGCCCTTGAGCATTTCTTTGATCCATTTGATGGTGGGTGTTTTGACACCCTGGTTGTTTGCACCATTGCTAATGGATGTATAGCAGGTGTTATCGAAGGCTCACTCAATGTCTCCAAATAGAACTAAGGCTATTTCATTAGCCTCTAGAAATAGCCTTAGTTCTATTTGGTAGACGCAGGTTGGTGGCTACCCAAGAAAATGATTGAACTCCTTCGTCCTGCCCAAAATAGAGGTGTTGAATTTGTCCTCTTCAAAAAAAATATGGCTGGTATTTTGTCCTCTCTAAAAAACTGTGAAAGTTTTCATATATCACCATGTGCTCGTGACCTCTCCTCTGCATTTATTTGAATTTTGAACCATTTTAACAAATTAAAAATGGAAAATTGCCTAGATAAATATATAGATATACACATAATAAGAAAATAAAATGTTGATTGAACACGCCAGACTTGCAAATCAATTATAAAAAGAAAATCTAGGTATCATGATTAAAAAAATATCACCTATTGTCTAGGCCATTCAAATAAAGCCGGAGAGAGGTCAGCAAGTAATGAATGAAGTTAATAAGCAAAACAAATATAAGATAAATATGAAAGGAATTAAATAATAATAAAAATGTTGGGTAACGCTGAAAGGAAATGAACAAAGCAGTAAAATATTTCTATATGAAAATTAAGAATTAAGAACGTAGAAACCATAGATCCATGCTGTAAGTAAATGTGACCAGAATATAAGATTATCGAGGATGGATATTCAGAAATCTATGCACATGTTGAGAATATTAATTTAAAGATGGAAATTGAAAATAATTACTTTGTTGTGCGAGGGATCTAGTTATTAATTCAATGTTTGCTCAATATTAAAAGAACATGCAGAAATAAAGCGGATGACAATGGATTATTACTAACCCCCTTCTGAGGGGTTATCAAACAATTCACAAATTATTATGATTAATCAATTTCGAGTGGTTTCAACGAAGTCTTCAAAGGAAATGAATGAACTCCGGTGTTCTCTCAGTTGTTATTCTTCGATAGATGCCGATGGTAGAGGAGATTTTCCACGGAATAAATGGTCATAGAATTAAAGTGACTGGCACTGTGTTAAACTTGCACCGTGTTAATCCAAAGGTTATTCAGTTAAAGTAGTAGCGGTCATTAAGCACGCTACACTCTGTTATACGCCACCTATCACTTTTTCAATTCTATGTTACGCCTATGATTTGCTATAGGAATTAAAGAAAAAACAAATCTACATTATCACCTCGGACTTGGACCACCTATCTACTATCTAATGAAAAGGAATCTTTCTTTCATTGAATTTGTCCGGGTTATCATATTACGTGGCATAACATGTGAAAAAATCGGTCCACTCATAATATTTTAATGGTTCACTTCTTAAAATAGGGAAAATAAAATCCAGATCTGTCGAAAACGTGAGAATTCCTTACAATTCTTGTCAACCATGAATTATGTGACATCACATTCTACGAGAACCATATGCATTTTAAAAGATACTTTGTCCAGGTCAATTCAGTCAGTCATATATATATATATATATATATATATATATATATATATATATATATATATATATATATATATATATATATATATATATATATATATATATATATATATATATATATAGATAACAGTTACATTCATGGAATAAACATTCGCTCAGACTCATTCATGCAGTTCTCATTCTTTCAACATTCATTCTACAGTTCACTTCTCGTATCTCAAGTTTGAAGATACAGTTTAGCCATTGATTCCGTGAATAATAGTAATAAAGTGTGAAATACGTAATAGTCAAGTTATTCCCGACCCATTACAACTGGTTTGCATATCAAACTCATAAACCCATGTCTCATCACCAGTTACAATGCGTTTTATCAATGTGGTGTCGGAATTGACTCGTTCTAGCATGTTTTCAGCGACCTTTACTGGATTCAATTTTTGAAGAAAATTCAGGTCTTTTGGAACAAGTCGATTAAAAAGATACGAATCGATTCGTGAGACACAGAATGATCATTGCCCATCTCTCTCAAACTAAAGTGACGATTTTAAATTATCATTTCCTTCACTTTATCGATGTTAACTTCAGTTTTTGATGAAGTCGATTCACCGTAGGTCTTCAATTTTCAGCGATTCGGCACACGAAATTCCATTTGCAATACAAAATTTTCTATTCGATATTTTTATTCACTGTAATAATCGCAAAACACACTTGTTTCAACTGACAAAATCGAGCACTTAAACTAAATAACAGATCGCGTTCAAACTCCACATCAGTATAGAAAATAGTTGTGCCAATACAGCAACAATTTTGACAATCCTTTCATGCTTTTCATGTTAAAATGATCAATCAATCAATTTTATGTACTTTTTTAACAAAATGTATTTCAACGGCCATGACTTATACAAATAATTCAAAGTACACCTACTTAGTAATTGTATCATGATAACTCCCAGTGAAGAACTTGTTCAGGATATCCAGATCAACTGTGAAATTTATTTGATGGTTTCGCAGTTATGGGATAAATACAATTTAATTTCCGGAAAAGTGTTCGGCGATTATTTCCTCCAGCCCTTAATTCGAAGAAGTCAAAGGAATGCATATCCTTCAAAGTAATAAATGAGGTTCTCGAATAATATCAACATCTTCTGCAACTTCTCATATGAAAAGAGAAGAAACTGACTGATATGCAGACGATCAAAAAATTGCAAATCTCGTACACAATAAAATTATATAAACGACAGCGTGATGGTTTTACTTCCATTATCATCATATTTACAACCGTCTGGAAGACTCACTTCGGGTGAGAGAACTCTATTGTGTTTGAAGTCAGACTAAAGGGAAATGTTCATCTTTCATTCGGGAACGTCGAGACGGCGACGTAGAACGACGCCGGTCCGGAGAGCAAGAACAGCTGCAAGGCAGACAGCTGCACACAGTGTCCAACATTAACAAGACCCAATTCTTCTTTTATCTCAATTTTGTTTATGGTAAAACTAGAATATTCGATAGGTATTGATAGAATACTTAGTTGCTAATTTTGCAGATTTTTAATGTACAAACATCAATTGATTGTGAAAATGTTTATTTGCATCGTAAATAAGAGTTGCAACATTGGTTGCAAATTTCCTTTAAGTATTCTAGTTCCTAATCTACGTCATAAATCCGTCGTAACAATGGTTTTCTACAAACTAATGGAGTCGCTCATTATAGCGTAGACCACCCTCAACGGCTACCAATAAGCGTCAAATACATATGACTCCTGATTTGCGAATATAAATCGTCCGTACTGTGCCATGATACCTTACGTAAACAAACGTTAAGCATTCTTGATGGAGTTTGCGGTTAGATTATCTGATCATTCGCCTCTGTATTTGTGTCCTATAATAATTTTCGTATTCAATAACTACTACGGATATTTCAAAAAAACACAATTAATTTTGGACGACCTTCACGTTTCACTGAGTGAAGCACGACCCCGATTCGTTATACCAGCGTTTCACAGTGGTCAATTGCGGAGCTTCATCACCAAAGGTCGAAGCGAGTTGATCGCAGCTCTGTTGTCGAGTTAATCCACTTCGATAATCGTGAAAAATCATCGCACGAACATGTTCACTTGTTAATTGTATTTTTGTCCAAGTTGAATTTTTCAAATGACAATAAACAAAACAAAACTCCTTCGTACGTCAATGTGTTGTAAGTACGGTTAGGTTAAAAATGTCAAAATACACGAAGCAGTTGTCGGACGGGAACTGTCAACAGTGAAAGTGCCAGAGGTGCAAAATTTCAAAGGCAACCTACGTATGGACAGTCGATTTTCAAACCATTTGCTTTTTGAGACGATTATGCCCTAAATTGAACGCACCTGATATTACTATAAATGCTACAATAGAAGAATTTTTGCTAAGCGAATTACTAACTTATACTGAAACGTGGCAAAGAAACTCAAGCTCAAACTGATCGTTATCACTTCATCCCTGGATAGGTCGAGAAGTTTTGTAGGTTTTGAAGAAAAGTCTATAAATATCTTGATTTGCTCAAGACCTGAAGTTTTACCTTAGTCTTTTGACTGCAATCAGTGTGGTTTCTTCAAATTGCAGAACAGTTCAAGACTTGAGGAGTGGTTTTAGTAAATACATTAGCAATTTTACTATCCTATATATCTTCGTGACCAGACACAATGACAATAAACACAATAGAGGACACTATTTAGTCTGAATGACACCTCGTTGATTCTCAGATCTCAAAGGACCAATGACCGACAATTCTGAATGTCTGAAGCAGATATCACATACCAAAAAGGCATTTTGGGACTATGAGGGGTGTTCCTGCATTGAATTGGTTCTTCCCAATAGCGAAAATTTTATACGTCTCGTTACTAAACAGAATATTGTTAATTTGGCCGTTCACAAAAATAAAGGCCATTATCGCAGGAGGATAATCCTACCTCCCTCTGTTGCCAAGTTATGAGCGACGGAGATCCATTCCTGGATACCTTGTTACTGTATTTTATCCTCATAGTCCCTGTTACAACACGATAAACACGGTAGTTTCTGCAGACTGCCTTGATGGTAACTTTTGCTGTGTTGGTCTACTATATAAAAGATGCATATGTGATGTAGAGTCTTATAACCACAGTATATAGCCAGTTGGCTACCTTTGGCTGTAGACCTCAAGTCGTTCCAAAAGAGTTTTATCAATATGTGAGTTGAAGTTGACTCTTTTATCTATGGTCACCTCCAGATCCATCCTTCTTTGAGAATCGTATAATATGTTCATGGAAAATAGAAACGACAAAACAGAGTTAGACTGGACACATAGCGAGACAATATAGCACAAGAGATGCCTTCTGTAATGAGGACCTCGTAGAAGATGATACACACACCACAAAAATTGTCGCATCCCTGGTATTCTGAATTCCACAATAGATTAAGCAGCTCGATCGCAGTTTCTTTGTCAACATATGTTTTTGGACATATGAGGGGAAAAAGAATCTTACCTATGTAGTAACATTTGTTTCCATATGATCTGAAACACGTCTGAAACAAGAATGAGTTTATTTGACTATCAGTATTCATTCGATTTCTCTTAAGTTTTCACGCTAAAGTAATGCAAGTTTTCTGTGTTTCTTGTTGATTTTCGAATCTTTGAATTTATTGTAATGGCTGCTGAACGTCCTGGACGCTATTTGAGTGATCATGAAGTGGTAAGAATTGTAACACTTCTAGAGGAGAGGCGAAACCAACGTTACGTGGCTAACTTGTTGAATGTTAACCAAAGCACTATTTCAAGAGCAATTAATCGGTACCACGAAACAGAGGAATATGGAAGAAGGGCCGGACAGGGAAGAAATCGGATAACAACACCAGTTGATGATCGTTGGCTTCGTTTAACTGCACTAAGACTTCGGCACTGTACGACTAGAATGCTACAAAATGAACTTGCACTTTCTAGAAATGTGCATATTTCATTGCTAACTGTTAGGAACAGGTTCAGAGAAGACGGAATCAGACCAAGGGTGGCTTCTACCGGCCCGCGTCTTATCCGAGAGCATCGAATTGCAAGACTTCGGTTTTCGAGGGAACATGCAAATTGTGGTATTCTAGAATCGTCGAATGTTCTCTTTTCCGACGAGTCCAGGTTCTGTCTAGTATCACATGATAGACGGTATCAGCAATGCAATATCTGGCAAACCGAAAACTTCGGAGGGAGCTCAGTAATAGTGTCGGGAGGCATTTCTTTCCATGGTCGAACTGAGTTAGTTCTAGTGAATAATGGAAGAATGGCAGCGGCCAGATACATCGCAGATATCCTTGAACCCCATGTTGTATTCCTTGGCCCATTGATTGGCGAAAACTTCATTTATATGCATGATAATGCTCGGCCTCATGCAGCTAGAGTAGTTACAGAATTTCTGCAAAATGCCGAAATTGATATTTTAAAATGGCCAGCCAGAAGTCCCAACTTGAATCCAAATTCAGCTAAGTAGGATGCCTTGTAGAACACTCCAACAACTAGAAAATCTGATTAGTAACCATTCGATGTTAGTTGATTGGTCCCTTCGCGAATGTTTGAAGATGGTAGAATTCTTTAATTTTTCATTAACTCGAAAATTGTTGATATTTTCCATCATAAACTCATCTCTTCTGAATGATATCTTCTTATTTTACACTTCTGAAAGTTACCAAGCGACTCTTGAATGACCAACCTAAAAGTTTATATAGTATTGTAGTAAAAGTAGGATGATGCGACAATTTTTGTGGGGAGTGTATTTAGAGGAAGGCTTCATATAGGATCTGCTACAGGCAACACCAAATAGAATTATGGTAGGCATATGTTCAGGAGTGGACACTACTGATTGAGAGAGTGGGAGAAGAAATTAGAGAGGAGTAAGACAAAAAAGAAAAATACTATGAATGTAATGGACCTCTCGAAAAAAGTTCAGAAATACACAAGCAATAAAGTGTTGTTCTTCCATTAAGTTAACGTGTAGTCTCTCGGAGAATCATTGGCAACATAACAGGATTTCGACTTTGAAATGATTCATCTTCCAACCTTTCTCTAGATTCGGGTGCACTTATTCTTCATGTCAGATTTCAAAGTCTGCTTATGTGGAATGAGAAAGCATCGCCACCCTCATTGCGTATCTCCATCTATTGGACTACTCTTATTTCAGGGTATATATAAAATGGGAATTTCTTTCCAAAAAAATGTATTTTATTGTCTCTTTCTACTCATTAAAAAACCCTGATGTTCCCGTCTGAACGCACTAGCTCGATTCGTTTCTTTCTTTCACTGAAAATGGAGAAGTAAGCTATTGTAACCCGTGTCACGGTAACGTCTCGCATGTCGATAAATATTTCATTTCTTCCGACCGGGTCGTTTCCTTGTCCAAGGCCCGTGTCAAGAACTCGCGAAGTCGGGTAAACAAGGGAGTGGCGAAGACATCTATCTACAGTTTACACGGTGTGACCCAGGAGATGCACACAATTATGGCCGCTCACACCGGTACGCTACAAAAGAAATTAATTACCTCTGACATACAATCGGGCACGGAGATGAAAGGTTATTAACTTGAGTGCAGTTGAAAACATCATTGTTAGATGGATGGCATGATATGGAATTTGAATTTTTTTCAAGTATTCGTTAGTTAATACACGTTGAACTAGTTTTCTTCTTATGAAGCACCATTGAAAGCCTCAAGTTGAGTATTCATCAAAAAATGGAGATATTGAGCGTTTTCCAAGATAATAATTAATCAATCAGCAGTGTTATCGAATCATATTTAATTGATAAAATTGAATAGTTAGTATATGTCTCTGAAGGTAGTTCTGTTTTTTAAATGTCAACTCTTGGGAGAAGGCGATTCCTATTATGCCACAGCTGTGGCCGCTCAAAATAATTTTGCAGGGGTGCTTAAACTTGAACTGCTGGCGATCTACGCAATATTTTTATACTACTCACGATCGACTCTGAGAGGCTGCAAGTATGTGTGATGCAGGGTTGTCGTACATACACGATACACCCTACCTAGCTACCTACCTAGATAGGCTGATATCGTTCCCCAGGTCGTCTGTATACAGGCATGCGTTTATCATTTGATACTAGAGAGAACCTGGACTCGTCGCAAAAGAGAACATTCGACCATTCTGGAATACCCCAATTTGCATGTTCCCTCGCAAACTGAAGTCTTGCAACTCGATGCTCTCTGGTGAGGACCGGTAGAAGCCACCCTTGGTCTGATATCGTCTTCTCTGAGCCCTTTCCTAACAGTTTGCAATGAAATATGCACTTTTCTGGAAAGTGCAAGTTCATTTTGTACCATTCTAGCCGTACAGTGCCGAACTCTTAGTGCAGTTAAATGAAGCCAACGATCATCAACTGGTGTTGTTATCCGATTTCTTCTCTGTCCGGCCCTTCTTCCATATTCCCCTGTTTCGTGGTACCGATTAATTGCTCTTGAAATAGTGCTTTGGTTAACATTCAACAAGTTAGCCACGTAACGTTGGCTTCGCCCCTCCTGTAAAAGTGTTACAATTCTTACCACTTCATGATCACTCAAACAGCATCCAGGACGTTCAGCAGCCATTACAATAAATTCACAGATGAGAAGATCAACAAGAAACACGGAAAACTTTCATTAATTTAGCGTGAAAGCAGAAGAGAAATTGAATGAATACTGATAGTCAAATAAACTCATTCTTGTTTCAGACGTGTTTGAGATCATTGGGAAACAAATGTCACTACATAGATAAGATTTTTTTCCCCTCCTTTGTCCAAAAAGATATGTTGAAAAAGAAACTGTGATCGAGCTGCTTAATCAATTGTGGAATTCAGAATACCAGGTGATGCAACAATCTTTGTGGTGTGTGTATTTGATAATTCAGCTTCATACGTATCATAATTCATCTGAGGAATCCTTGCTTTCGAAGACGAAAATGTTTCAGAACCTTTCTTTTCAGTTGATTTATCGTAAGTTGCAATTTACTTATGAATGCGTTTACTGCGCTAATCATCTCGATAATAGTTATTTCTTTACCGTAAAGCTCCAAGTTAATGGGGTTTAAGTGCATCGTGATGTCAAGTCAAAAATGCAAAACCAGTCAGCCATTTTTCGTTTTCCAACATCTGAGTTTCATCACCTCTTTCGTCTAGAAAAGCTGTTATTTCTTGCAATAATTCCCGAAACCTTTCTAGGAATTTTCCGCGACTCAACCACCTGACGTGAAGAACTAAATCAGTGGGTTCAGTTGACTCCCAATCTTCCAACTGCAACTTAAAGAGCCGCCGTTGCAAGCTACGTGCACGGATGGAAGTCACAGTTTTTGTTGCGATGCCCATAATTTCCTCCGTGTTCAAAACTTTTGAACACAAAACTTGACGACGATTCTTTCTTCGCCTTGGCAATGTTTCGTTCATTTGTCAGACGTTTCGATAGCTTAAATCAACCAATTGAAATTCGATTTGTTTTCCCATTCAAAAGATGTAACATCTACACGATTACAAACAATATTTGCGTTTCAATGGAGACTTTTAAATATTGAAAAATGAGTATGAATTTTTTTTGTTCATTAGTTTGGAGAATTCTCAAGTCACCCTCGTACACATCACGCCGCACGTATCGATGTTAATATAATATAATTGATGATATTACTTTGACCTTGTTGTCTAATTAGAGCCTTTTACAACTCTCGTGTTTAAATGAAGATTGCATAAGATTTTTCTAATAGATGGTAGGGACGCAAAATTATCCGTTAAATTGGCTGATAGTTGACTTAGTCATCAGAATATTCCAACCTGAATTTGTTTGCGGACCTCTGTGCAAGAAAGAGTTTAACATTATACTTTTGAGCTCAGTGTTCTAGGGATATACACCTCTAATGAGTTCATATTTTGCACTCATTCTTTTTATAGATTATTTATTCCTTAAAATTTGATATCACGTAACAGGAAGGATATGAATTTAACTACTGCCTTTCGAAGACAGAGCGAGGTGCTTATGGAATACAAATACGTAGTTGTATTTTTCTTCGGTCTTATATGTAAACTTACCTATCTGTTGTTTCATCGAATATTCAATCTGCTAGGATTCAGTCGAGCTCTATACAGGGTATCCCAAGTTGAGTGGCCTATAAGACGTTTATGGAGAACTAATAATGATATCGTTCTGAAAATTTTGGTAGGTGATTGAGCTAGTCCAAAACTCGTATTTCTAAAATATTTTCACCTCAATGGCACTTCCGGTATAACCGTTATTTAATGTATAACATCCTGTATATATTCTTTTATTTTATTTATTGATGAAACTACAAATTAACCTACTCAAGAGGTTCTTAACGTAGAGTATAAATAAATTCAAAAACCTCCTGAATTTTTCAGCTGTCATAGACGTCATATTTGGATATAATCCGTTAATCTCCTTGAAGTTCTACTCACATTCCGTCTTTCATCTCCATAAATGAAAAATCAATTAAGTATTTGCTCATTTATGTAGCTAGCCATTTTGTTCGAATTGATTCAATTGACAGTCAAAACTTTAATAGTTTGTTATCTATGCTCTGGGTTATTTCTATGCACGTGCAGAAATCTAAGCCTCCTTTGCCAACTTCAGGTAGGTACGTAAAATTCGTTTTTTCCCCATAAGAGAACTTGAAATCTCAGGTACAGGGTATGTATGGGGAACTTCATTTAGTTTTTTTACGACGAATTTAATGAATTGAGAAACAATATGGGTTACAATTTGAAAAAACATAGTTTTCGATGTTTCTTTGTTCTGACTGAGATTCATTCGGATATTAGTTATGTCCCGCATGTATTCTTGTTTGCAAAATACCTTTCATTATTTTGGTAGCTCACGGCTTTCTCGAGATATGTCAATTTTTCAAAATACAAAAAATCGATAATTTTCGAGTAAAACTAGGATATTTCATGAACGAAACTAGACTTATATGTTAGGTGTTTTTCTAATCGGCATAACAAGTGTTATCGAACTAGTCATCAATATACAGGGCGTTCTATATTTATAAACAAAGTTGGTATGAACTCTGAGGTGCAAATAATTTAGAAATAGAGTTTCGGACCAGCTGAATCAACTACTAAAAGTTAAGAACGATAGCATTTTTAGTTCTCCATAAACATCTAATAGGCAACTCAACTTGGAATACCCTGTATAGCTGCAGTACTAAAACGTCGAAATCTGTCCACCTGTACAATATAGACATAAGAAACAGTGAAACCCTGAATCATATATCAATATCAAAAATTTCTAAATATCTGACCAAAATCTTATAGTTTCAAGGTTATCAACCGGAGTTAGAGCCGCCTTTTATCCATCATAAATCTTATTTATGATGTGACAAAAATGAAAGATAAGGTATTATTTAATAGTATCGTGAACCAACTCGAAATTCCTGTGGTAATGAAATTTTCCAATGAAATAATAATTTCTATATTTGGTACTCTCAAATAGCTCCAATTGGTTCTGTGCCATTATTCTTTTAACGAATGATGTCTTGTCGCACCTTCAAGTTAACATTCGTCTAGTCCCTTCTCCAGCGGGAAACAGACTTGAAGTTGCCATAACTTTTGGTTAATTTCAAATCGTCATCATACTTAGACACTGACAAACCATAAATGTTCCTGAACGAAATCAATTAAGATCCCGCCATCTGTACATCCATGTATAATCGCCCAAGCTTTACGGAAACTACTACTGTGACCAGAAAGTATCTAGAAATTCTTATTTAAATTGTTCGCGTTGAGTATTTTTAAGTATTTTAAATTTCTGTATGTTTGTATGACTTTCCTCAATTACTATGGCAAACACGAGCGCGATCTGTCAACTAGTTTGTTCACGACAGCTGTTGAAACCAGTGGTACTCTGCGAATTTTGCAATGGAAAAAATATTGAACAAATTTTGCGTTTTTAACGAAATTCCGTGTGTTAAATCGTTGCGATGCTGGAAAAAGATTATGGAGACTTTGTTTCATCGAAAACCAAAATGTACGATTGGTACAAAGCCTCTAAAGACGGTCGGGAGATCGTCGAAGATTTTCCATGTTCCCGACGACCTTCGACCTCTTCAACCGACGATAACGTCCAAAAAATTAAGGAAACGGTGCTCGAAAATCGTCATGCCAGTGTTAGATAGCTCGTGATCTAAACATCTCTCGTGAAACCGCTGGTTTGATTTTGGTGAACCAATTGGGTATGCTGGATCGTGCGAATTCTGATCCCACGTTCATGGGACGGATCATAACTGGTTACGAGACATGGGTCTATGAATATTACACAATAACGAGCCAACAATCATCGGAATGAGTGGAAAAAAATGGGCCAAAACCGAAAAAACCTCGCCAAAGTCGTTCGAAAGTCAAGACGATGCTAATTGTTTTCTTCGATATTCGTTGGACTTCTGTTTAACAGTTTCGAGACGTTTATGTGAAAATATTAGGCAACACTCGATAAATACCATCGAGCAGCCAACCTAGTCGCCTGATCTAGCTCCATGTGACTTTTTTATTTTCTCCAGACTGAAATTACCGCGTCATGACGTCATGAGAAAATTCGCAGAAGGAACTGAATGCCATCCTTGAAAGCGCCTATAAAAAAACTGTAATGTGTTAAACTCGATTCATCTATCAGAAGATGAAATCGGTGAGGCCTGACGTGGCATTGACCTCAGAAAGGGTGCTGGCTCCGACTTGATTCCCGCTGTATTTTTGAGGGAGTATGCTGAAACTATTGTACCTCTGTGCTTATTATCCAATCAATCCTTGGCGAGTTTTAAGTTTCCTAATAGTTGGAAGAACCACGATCCGTGGTTCAAAGTCCGACGTCAAAAATTACCGACCAATATCCAAATTATCATTAGTTCCCAAATTGTTTGCAAAATTGATATACAATTATTTATTTCCATTTGTAAAACATCTCATCATACCTGAACAACATGGTTTCTTGAAAGGGAACTCTGTTGAAACAAACAAGTCTATCTATTGGGAGTACCTACACGACGGTTTGGACAATCAGGCGCAGACGGATACCGTTTACTCTGATCTATGCAACGCATTTGATAAAACAAGCCATAATATTCACGTACAGCGTCTTGCAGATGTCGGAGTGAAGGGCAGTCTTCTGCTATGGTTCGATTCGTACCTGAGCAATCGATTCCAATTCGTATTAGTCGAGGGATTCGAATCTGAGAGTTATATTTCCTTGTCTGGAGTACCCCAGGGGTCCCACTTGGGACCCCTGCTGTTCTTAATATATAAACCCGATCAAAGAATGTTTTAAGTTTTCGAGGTTTTTAATCTTCGCATATGACCTAAAAGTCTTCCTGCGGATAAATTCTCTGGCCGATTGTGAGAACCTTCAATGTGATCTGGTTCATCAACAAAGCGGTCTATTTTTAAATACAACGAAGTGCTTCTCTATTACGTTCACTCGAAAGAAATCAAATACCGAATTCACCTACTCCCTTGGTGGCGTTAATCTTCAGCTCGTTGAGCGCGCAAAGGATTTGGGTATTTTTTCGGATTCCAAATTGATACTTGACATCCATATTGATTATATTTCAACAGCAAGAATGTTGAGATTCATAATGTTGAGAACTAAATACTCTACAAACGCGCTGACAGTTGTTGTTTTGTACTATGCATTTGTGTTTAGTAGGCTAGGTGTGTGGTTTGGTGTCCCCAGTATAGGATTTATAGGTCTCGAATTGAATCTTTACCAACTTTGTTCTAGGTTTGGTTTGAGTTTTGCGGGTAACCACTCACTAGCCAGAAGACACTTCAACCTCATAAGCCTTGAAAATAGACGCAAAGTAGCAGACGTAGTATTTCTATGCGGGTTTTTTCAGAACTCTGTTCAGAGTGAGGAATTGCTCGACGCGATTGGCATAAACGTTCCATCTAGGAGACTGAGAGAGTCTGAACTATTTACTATTCCTTTCAAGAGAACGTCGTGCTCGCAGAATTCTCCTTTAACAAGAATAAACAGAAATGTAAATGAGTCTAACATCGTGGATGTCTTTTTTATGTCGAAAGCCCAAGTCTAGGACATGTTGAAGGCACATATTCTCGAACAGACATAGATTCTGTTCTTTGTTCTTTAATATGTATTAATGATAAATATTTTTAAGTTACCGTTTCTTCTGCTGATACAGTTTATTTTTTGTATGTTTCAAGTGATTTTAATTGTTATATATTTTTACTACCATTGCATAATCTAATTATGGGGCAACCCGTCAGTATCCCAAAGGAACTTGAAGAAAATAAAATAAAATAATAAAAAATACTTCGATGATTGAAAAAAAGGTTGGCACATGTGTATTGCTTCAAATGGAGCATGTTTTTAGGGAGATGCACTAAATATTGAAGTAGATTAAGATTTTTGTTTTTTATTTCAAATAGATTATATTCTAATTTTAACAGAAGCGCGGTTCAATATGCTGAAAACAAAATGAAAAGTTCTAATCGACAACATTCGAACGCAATCACATTGGCAGTTCGTTCTGGGCTATGTTGAATTGAATTTGAAGTGAATTCAGAATTTAATTGAATTTGCATTAATTATGCCATCAGGTCAGAAGCAACTTCTATCGCAATCAAAGAAAGGCCGATAGCAGTGATAAGTCACAATCTCGTCGTCGAATTCTCCACAAGGCAATCATTTTAATTGTGTCTAATCATTCGGAGGAGCTTAATGTATTTCCGACAACGGACATTATCTTGACAGAATGGTGGCGAAAAATCGGGGATAACGGCGACAAAGAGACCAATCCCACGTCGTTGTCACGGCCCGTATTGGAAACCTCTGACCTTTTCATATCTGAAAAATGAGGTAACAGCGGAAGCTAAACCGCCGCATCGTTCTATTTCGCAATTCATATTTCATAGCGAACCCAAAATAATTCAGATGTAGAACGTAATGCGTAGAGCGAAACAGAGTGTTTCATTAAGAATTGGAAATGTTTCAACTGTACAATCTGTACAAGGTATTTTTACAGGGGAGATTAATATTCCATCTCGTATTATGAATTCAAAAATTCATAAGTAGAATCGGTCAGTTAAGGTTAGATGTGAAGAAGTTGGTTTGTATTTTGTCTTATGCCTTCAGCTGCCATGCAAGGCTTAGTGTACTCCTCCGTTCACACTCATTCCTGAACGTCCAGGCTCATCTCTTTAACCCTCGCGTGACTAAGGTCTAGAAATTTTCGAATTCGTCCAAGCGGTGTAACCGAGTTACCCCATATTGAATTATTAGTATAGTTGTTTTATGAATTAGAAATTGTTACTTCCCTTTTTTATGGAATGAAATCACTTATATTAATGTAATCCTGTTTATTGGTATCAAAATATAATGGAAACTACGAAAATGAATGTTTTTTGACGTGACAACGTCTTATAATTCGATGGAGCCGGCTGCACGCACGAAAAAACATGACTCATGCGGCGTTACCTCGCTCTGAGGCGTTCCAGTTGAGGCTTGAAATGCAAGCGAGAGCGAGGAACAAACGACAAAGAGGCACAATCGGCTTACGCGTTCGGCAGCGTTCGACATCTGTCTCTCTCCTATTTGAACGATGCGTCCGCCTGGACAGCTGCTATACATTTACATCTTTTCGTCAAGTATGAAGTGCAGTGAAAAGTGAATGTGGTGTCAATTGTTTATAGCGACGATAATTGCGGCGATGAAGGTAATGATTGTTTCGATATTAAATAGATGTTCTGTGATATACAGTGTGTTCCAACGAAAATTTGACCCCCCCTATAACTCCGAAATGAGTAACATTAGCGAAAAACACCAAGACACGTCGATTTTTGTTTCGAGGGGGAGCATTTTTCGAAATAATTCGAAACTTCTCAGATCAACCCCCTACCCCCAGCAACCCTAACTTTGAAATTCATCATAGGGAATAAGGGTCGAGTGGCACCTTACTGAAAAGGTCTGTCAATTCTCCACCTTGATTTGTCATTTTTAGAATTTTAAATTAACATACAGGGTGTCCCAACCAAGGGTGAAGTTAAATTCCTGGAAATCCCAAATACTAAATGAAATCGATTTATTTTGGCATAATGCAAGCGCAGGTTTATGCTCGGTCTAGAAAAACGACCTACACTTGTGAATTTGGAGTTGGTGCAATCAACCCCCTATTTCCAGCATCCCTAACTCAAAAATCATTCGATCGATAATAGGTCAAGTGGCACCTCGTTGGAAAGGTACTGCAATTTTCTCTTCGAATTTGGTATTTTCGAAATTCAGAATCATCATACAGGGTGTCCTGAAGCAGGAACATTGAAAATCCAAATAACTTTTTGAAACTGGTTCATTTCGGTATACGAGAACATGTTTGATCCGAGAATAGGACTTTCTTGTGTGGTTATAGAATTTTTGCAATCAACCCCTTCCATTCAGCATCCCCAACTTGAAAATCATACAAATAATTCAAGTGGCATATCTTCAGAAAGGTTTTTTGAATTCCAGAATGATTAAAGCATTTCATTCAGTTCGGCTCTCCATACAGAACGATCCAACTCTTTCTGAGGACGAAATGCGTTTTCAACAAGACGGTGCTCCTCCGCATTATGATGCTCGGGTGCGCCAATATTTAGACGAAAATTTCCCAGGAAGGTGGATTGGTAGAAGAGGACCTGTTGAGTGGCCAGCCAGGTCACCAGATTTAAATCCCCTAGATTTTTTTTTGTGGGGCCATCTAAAATCTAAAGTTTATGCCACAAGACCAGAAAACCTGGAGGAGCTGCGGATGAGGATTATCACAGAATGCCGACTTTTGACTCCTGAAGTTTTCGCTAATGTGAGAAGAGAGTTCGAAAATCGTCTGTATAACTGTATGGAGGTGGGCGGAGGTCATTTTGAACAATTGTTGTAATAATCAAGTTAGTTTTTGTTTTCAGTTGAATACAAGTTCAATAAATCTCGTTTTCCTGTTTAGATGAGCATCCAATCAGTTTCTCCATCATCCCTCATCCTGATCCTCACGCCAAAAACCTCGATTGCCAAACTGAAACCAATGCCTCAGTGATTCAGAAAATAGAAAAATCTTTCTGGAACTTTGCCACTCAACCTGTAATCACTTGTATGATTTTTTGAGTTGGGGATGCTGAATGGAAGAGATTGATTGCAAAAATTCCATATTCACGCAAGAGAGTCTTATTCTCGAATCAAACATAAACATGTTCTCGTATTATACCGAAATGAACCAGTTTCAAAAAGTTATTTGGGTTTTCAGTGTTCCTGCTCCGGGACACCCTGTATGCTGATTCTGAATTTCGAAAATACCAAATTCGAAGAGAAAATTGAAATACCATTCCAACGAGGTGCCACTTGACCTATTTTCGATCGAATGATTTTTGAGTTGGGGATGCTGGAAATAGGGGTTGATTGCACCAACTCCAAATTCACAAGTGTAGGTCGTTTTCTAGACCGAGCATAAACCTGCGCTTGCATTATGCCAAAATAAATCGATTTCATTTAGTATTTGGGATTTGCAGGAATTCAACTTTACCCTCGGTTGGGACACCCTGTATGTTAATTTAAAATTCTAAAAATGACAAATCAGAATGGAGAATTGACAGACCTTTACAGTAAGGTGCCACTCGACCCTTATTCCCTATGATGAATTTCGAAATTAGGGTTGCTGGGGGTAGGGGGTTGATCTGACAAGTTTCGAATTATTTCGAAAAATGCTCCCCCTCGAAACAAAAATCGACGTGTCTTGGTGTTTTTCGCTAATGTTACTCATTTCGGAGTTATAGGGGGGGTCAAATTTTCGTTGGAACACACTGTATTGTCGAATATTCGTGCTTTCATCATTAAAATAAATAGCATCGGTCCGCTAGTGTAGCGATTGTAAGTTATGCTGTAATTGACAAAACTATAACAATAAGATACAAAATATCTATCAAACAAATAAAATTAAAATATTCTTTTGAAAAATGCAACCATTCCATCAGTATTTTCTTATGACGTCACGTTCAACTATCGTCAGTAAACCGACTTAACAGACAACCGATTTTTTCTGGGATTTTTCACAGAATAACATAAGACACTTCTATAAAACAAAAAAAACTTCAGGAATCTCAAATTTACATCATCATTTTGACAGTCAATGCAGAGAAACTGTTTCACTTTTTTTCTGTGTAAGTTACAGACAGGTGCGTTACGTTTGGAGCATTTCATTCTTGATTTCCTATCTTCTTTTCGTGTACAAAACTGACATCGCTTGCTTTAGCCAACGACGTTTCTATGAGAAGCTTCTACTCTTTCTCCATTTTCTGCCGAAATAGTCGGATTACTTCTAGAGTAGGTTTCTGCATACCTTGACAATTCGTTCCTCTTGTTTTTACGTTCGGAAGTGCGAGTTCTTTACATAGTAATTGGAGAAATTTTCTTCGCTTTCCATCTTTACACCAGGGGTGCTCAAACGGTCGATCACGAGTTCTTTTTGAGTGGATTTCAAGAAGAAAAAATTTTTAATAAGTAGGTAACTAAACTACTAAAGTTTATTACGAAATAAAATAACACGCGTTTACTATTCTTGCCGCTTTTCTAGAAATTTCGGGCGGCGCGTTTGACGGGAACATTCGAGACTTTCGTTCCTGTTTATTGGCATCAAAATATAATGGAAACTACGAAAATGAATGTTTTTTGACGTGACAACGTCTTATAATTCGATGGAGCCGGCTGCACGCACGAAAAAACATGACTCATGCGGCGTTACCTCGCTCTGAGGCGTTCCAGTTGGGGCTTGAAATGCAAGCGAGAGCGCGGAAAATAAAACAGAAATCATGTCTGCTATTAGAGAACTTCAGTTATCTCGTCCGACTGTCACGAGGCGTATTGAAGTCATGAGTCAGGACTCAGTTTTGTGTTCTAAAGTTTTGAACACGGAGGAAATTATGGGCATTGCAACAAAAATTGTGAATTCCATCCGTGCACGTAGCTTGCAACGGCGGCTCTTTAAGTTGCAGTTGGAAGATAGGGAGTCAGCTAAACACACTGATTCAGTTCTTCGCACGGACGTCAGGTGGTTGAGTCGCGGAAAATTCTTACAGAGGTTTCAAGAATTATTGCCCGAAATAACAGCTTTTCTAGACGAAAGAAGTGATGACACTCAGATGTTGAAAAACGAAAAATGGCTGATTGATTTTGCATTTATGAAAGGATCTGAAGCATTTTCCGTCTTTGAAAGCAAGGATTCCTCAGTTAAATTATAATACACGTATGAGGCTGAATTCTCAACTATTTTGGGACAATTCGAAATGCGTTTTTATGATTGTAGTAAATTGGCAAATACAGCATCATTTATGAGTTATCCTTTTTCATGTAAAAACATTGAGGAATTAGCTACTGAAATGGCAAGTCAGTTTCATATGAACTCATGTTCTGTTGAAAATGAGTTGGTGCAGATTATATCAGATATACATCTCAAAGCTACATCAATTTTCTGGTGTTTTATATCTGAAGATAGATATCCGAATCTAAGGCAAATCGCCCTTCTACTGACTGCAATGTTTGGGTCAACTTACTTGTGCGAGTCTGCATTTTCTGAAATGAACATAATTAAGTCAAAATATCGCAATTGACTAACTGACGATCATATATCATCATGCTTGCAATTAGCACTCAGTGGTTACGTACCATCTTATGAAAAGTATGCTGAGGACATGCAGTGTCACGCTTCAATATCCAAAGTCACTCCTTAGTTAAATTTAACACCATATCTAACTCTTTTGTTTTGTAACAAGCAATAAACTCGTAATTTTGAATAACTATAAGTTTTTTCATTTATATTATAGAGAAGTCTAAAAATATTGAGGTAGATCGCCAGCAGATCAAGTTTGCCAGAAGGTCAGATGGTGAATAAAGATTATTACCCGAGTGTCATGTGGCGTTAGAGGGAGCTTCGTGGAATATGGCCAAATATGTGGAAAGGATACTCATAAATTTTGCACCACAAAAACGCACCATCTCACAGGCTATCATTATGAATGAATTTCTGACCAAAAACTTAACAAATACCATCGAACAACCACCGTATTCACCTGATATGGCTCCGGCTGACTTTTCTCTTTTTCCAAAACTCAAATTACTACTTACCAATTTTGAATCGTTAGAAGAAATAAAATAGAATTCGCGCCGAAAACTGAAGTTGAGTTCCGGAAAAAGCGTTTAAAGAATGTTTTGATGATTGTAAATGTATTATTTCGGAAGGGGCCTAATTTGAAGGCTATACATTAAATTTTGGTGAAAAATAAATATTTTGTGTTTAACAGAATGCATTTGCATGAGATCATAATCAAAAACTAATTTGCACACATCGATTTATCACTACAAATAAGTATTTATGTGGCTTTTGTAACTTTTTCCTTGATTTTTCAAAAATCAAACGCTGTGTTATAGCAAATTTCCTATTCGAATGCTTTTATTTTATTCATGTTGATTTCTATTCTAGGATGAACAAAATCCATGTGTCATTGAAAATTAAATAATTTAATAGAGTAAGAGTTTATTATTGTCAGGAAAATTTCCATATTTCAGCATTATACCATAGCAATGACGAATGAATGATTAATTCCATCATAATCTTAATTACACACGCGGAACAGAAAGTAGATCTTCATGGTTTCGCTTTTCTTTCAGTAATAATATGCAGATTGTTCATGACCTCAAAAACACCCATGTCCTTCTCGATGCACTTCATTATATTTCGTAACAGAAATTTTTTATGATATGTAACAAGGGAATTAAGTGTATATTTTTCGAAGTCCTACGCTATGCAATTACATAATTAGTATCATTTTTATTCCATTAAATGCTTCCTTTCCATCCAATGTTTGTACAATATGTGCCCTAGCATTTACGAGGATGGATTGATGAGTTTCCGGCCTGACCAAGAAAAACAACGTTTTTGAGAATTTTTTTTTATTTCTCAACATAATCTCCTTCAAGGCTAATACATTTCTCATAGCGGTGTTCTAGTCTAGTAATGCCATCTCTATTGTATGGTTCGTCAAGTTCGTCAAAATACCCATCCACAGCTTCGATTACTTCTTCATTGCCCTTAAATCTCTTACCGCCAAGCCATGTTTTGAGGTTAGGAAACAGATAATAGTCACTCGCGGCTAGGTCTGGAGAGTAAGGAGGGTGCGGCATCTATTCGATTTTAGCCATGGCAACGTGAGAATAATGCGCTGGTGCGTTATCGTGATGAAACAATTTTTTTTTTTCGCCAAATGAAGTCGTTTAATTTGCACCTCGTGGCTAAAACGTTGCAATAAGTCTGCGTAGTATTGACCAGTGATAGTTTTACCCTTTTCAAGGTAATCAATATATATAATACCTCTTGCATCTCAAGAAACAGTAGCCATAACCTTGTTAGCGAATAAAATTGTTTTTGTCTTCTTTGGAGTTGATTCCCCTGTTCCCATCCACTGTATAGACTGTTGTTTGGTTTCAGGAGTGTAGTGGTGGACCCAAGTTTCGCCAACAGTAACGAATCGACGCAAAAATTCTCTTGGATTATGCTTATACAGCGCCAAATTGGCGGTAGAAATGGTTTTTCCGAATCACTTTCTAGTAATCATCTCTTGGTCAGGCCTGAGACTTATCAATCCAGCTTCGTATTGTGCAATTCTTCATTGAATAAATAAAGTACGCAAATGATGTAGGGTTGTTCGGAAAGTAATTTCGTTTTTTTTTTTGTGGAAATGAAAGGCAGTTTTCGTATAATAAACAAATACTTTATTAAATTATATATTAGCCCTTCTGGTCTAACCCTTTCTGCCATCTTTCTGGTAGTAGCATAATTCCATGCTCATAAAATGTTTGGCCTTTGCAGGCAAAAAACTGATCGAGGTGATTCTTGACCTCATTTGAGGTGAAGGTTCTTGAAGTGACCGGAACAAATAATAATCTTATGCTGCCAGATCTGGAGAATATGGTGGGAGTAGCATTCTATCCCATTCAAGCTGTAAAAGCTTTTGGCGAGTGACCAAACTTGTGTGAGGTCTCGCATTCTCCTGGTGAAACACTACACCTTTCCTGTTGATTAGTTCTGGCCTTTTCTGTTGAAGTGCATCATTCAGTTTGTCTAGCTGATGACAGTAGACTTCCGGATTAATCGTTGTGTTATCCGGTAAAAGCTCAAAATAAACGATTCCTTTAAAATCCCACCAAACAGACAGCATATCGGCCTTGGAAATGGTTCAAGCCTGTTCATTTCATTTCTCGTCCCCAGTGATGATGATGACTCCTGTTCAACTAAAAACTCCAAATATCTCTGGAAGGAATTGCGTAACCATGGCGTCATAAACAGAAAGGAAAAGGTGGAGATACCTTTATACCTTCGAAACGCAGATGAGATCAATGAGTACTTCATCAAGAGCATATCTAAGAGTAATGCTGAGTTAATAAACTACTTGTTGAGTGAACGAGAACAATGAAGCTGGTGGTGTGGATGAAAACTCTGTTGATTTCAAAGAGATGTAAGCCGTCGGTCCTGTCTAGCAGAGATGTGTTGGTCATTAAAGATCCCTTCCCTCGACACGAGAGGGGTTTCGCAGAATTCCCGGGTTAGTGAGGTTAGATTCCCCGGGTATCATTGGCCAAAAGGCGGAAATAGAGCACGTCAAAGGAATAACAAACAACAACAGCCCTTCCTAGCGATTTACTCATTAGAGTGGTTTTTGTTGAATTCGACAAAACATGTTCAACAGCCAACGTACCTCCTACCGAGTCTGTCGAGATACTTATATGAAATATCACAATTTGGAACGAGACAATAAATATTATCAATTGCCTATTGAAAATATGCAACTAACAATGCACAATTGTTATATCTGGAGTTGCTTGGGTCTTGTCGCGTTGAAGTTCATCAGGTTCAACTGACCCCACTCAGATATCCTCTGTAAGTCAGAGTTGAAGTTATTGATTTGTTGACATCTCTAACGATTCCGCAGCTGTAATCGGCCGCAGACTACTGAAAGACGCAACCAGGCTACAATCGTCTGCAAAACCAAAGATCTTGTTCTCTGTAGATGACAGCAAAACGTTTATCTGCAACAGAAAAAAGGTTGGCGAAAGAATGGATCCCTGAGGTACTCCTGCTTGCAACTGGAAACAATCAGATATTATACCGTCGACCACAACTTGTATTGATTTATTTGAAAGAAAGCTACTTACTTAACCCCGCAGTTTTTTGGGAAGCCCATATGCAGCAAGTTTATTCAACAAGGCTGCATGCCAAACCCTATCGAAGGCTTTAGAGATGTCGAGGGCTATTGCTCTAGATTCCCCATGCTTTTCCATCGTTGATATACAAACATGACAGGCGTAGGCGAGCAGATCTCCTGTCGATCTTTGCCTGCGAAAACCATACTGACGGTGTTGTCAACTTCCCTCAGAAGCTGCGACGGGATGGGCAACAGATGGCTATGCCCAATGAAAATCAAAATTTTTCAATCTTACCCCAACCGTTTACTTCAACCAACCTGCGCCAGACGTGCAATATGCTCATTCTATTCTAGTTTATACATAATTTTATAATCGCAGTAGCCGGCTCGGTGGCCTATGGGATATGATGCTCATATCCTACGCAGAGTTACCTGGGTTCAATCCCCACAAAGTCTGTGCGATTTTTCGGATTCTGGGAATCTTACGGAGGAAATGTAAAGCTGTCGGTCCTGTCTAACAGAGATGTGTTGGACATTAAAGATCCCTTCCCTCGACACGAGAGAGGTTCGGCAAAATTCCCGGGTTAGTGAGGTGACAGAACTCCCCGGCGTGTCATTAGCCGAAAGGCAGAAATAGAGCACATTAAAGGAAAAACAAACAAACAAACAAACAATCGCAGTTCTTGCACCTTCCATTTTTTTCAGTCCATTGAACCTAATGATCCGTCTCTCGTAATAAAGAAAATAAGGAAGAAACGAAATTGATGAAATATTTAAGTTTCGTTATTCTCTTCATATAGCATAATTTTAACACTGAATCTGTCAATTACGAGTACTCAACGTTATTGAGATGTCTCGCATTCCTAAGGAATCCAGCCAATAATCTACTCGATAGAATATGTATATATTTACACAACAATTATTTTACACAAATGGTTTATTCTACTGAGATTAATTATTGTCATAAATAATGATAGCTATACCAGAGTAAGTAATTGAGTAAATTCCTTGCGGAAAGATGATTATTTTATCTTCTGAAATTTTTATATCAAAATAATATTCCATTTGAAGTTGCTATTGCAGAAGATAATATAAAGTGCATGAATACTAATGAGTTTCTGTATTGTTTCTCTTGGTGAAACAGGAGCTGACCTAGGAATCCCTCAGTAAATGGCGGTATCTCATGAAAATATAACATGCTCGATTAATTTCCGTAAATGGAGTAATTATATCGTATATCTATGAACTCTTGTAGAATGTTGAAATAATACTCGAGATATTTGATTTAAACAAATGAGTTCACTATGTGTAATGATTCAATGTAAATATGGAAAAAGTTTGTTCAAGACGTGATAACTGTTTTCATTTTACATTAGACGGTTACAACATTAAATTTAAGGCGCAAATACAAGTGTTCAATTCTTCATGTTATCATAAAAGTATGGTAGGAGTCAAATTTAAAACTTACGGAGTAGAAGAAACAAAAAATATAGATCATAACAAAGAAGGTATATTGCAACAATATTGGTTTCTTATAATGTGTACAGTATCAGCTCTCTTATTCTCAAAGAATTCTGTGCTGGATTCATCTAAATTCTTCCATGGCAGAAATCAGGTTCAGAGTCCGCACTGTGAGACGGGCTCTCGAGCAGCTGAACTGCAAGAAGGCAGTTGGTCTAGACGAAATACCGTCAATCGTCCTGAGAAGTGTGCTCCCAAACTGGCACCCATTCTTAACCGCCTGTTTTAGATTTCTTATGAAAGCCAGACTTTTCGGGGCAGCTGAAAAATGGCGAGAATTCAACCTATCCCAAAGAAAGGAAAGAAGTCCTTACCCCAAAACTACCGCCCTGTTGCACTTCTTCCCATTATGTCCAAAGTGATGGAGAGAGTCATAAATGATGAACTCATCAAATATCTCGAGTTGCAGGGAATTATTAACGACCGTCAGTATGGTTTTCGCAGGCAAAGATCGACAGGAGATCTGCTCGCCTACGTCACTCATGTTTGTACATCAACGATGGAAAAACATGGGGAATCTAGAGCACTAGCCCTCGACATCTCTAAAGCCTTCGATAGGGTTTGGCATGCAGCCTTGTAGAATAAACTTGCTGCATATGGGCTTCCCGAAAAACTGCGGGGTTGGATAAGTAAAGTAGCTTTCTTTCAAATAGATCAATACAAGTTGTGGTCGACGGTATAACATCTGACTGTTTCCAGTTGCAAGCAGGAATACCTCAGGAATCCATTCTTTCGCCAAACTTGTTTCTGTTGAAGATAAACGATCTTCTGTCATCTACAAAGAACAAGATCTTCGGTTTTGCAGACTATTGTAGCCTGGTTTCGTCTTTCAGTAGTCTGCGGCTGATTACAGCTGCGGAATTTCAGCATCAGGGATGTCAACAAATTAATAACCTAAACTCTGACTTACAAAGGATGTCTGAGTGGGATCAGTTGAATCTGGTAAACTTCAACGAGAGAAAGACGCAAGCAAATACGTTTTCTTAAAAGGTCCCCGCTGGAGAACCTCCTCTAATAATGCAAGGCCAACAAATTGCATCCAAAGATTCGATGCACCTTCTCTGGTTTTGCTGGCATGAACATGTGTCAGTAATAGCTAAGTCGGCATCAGCTAAACTTAGTTTCTTTTCAGAGCCAAGCGATACTTCTCGTCATCTCAGCTGTTGCTTCTATATAATGCGCCGATTAGACCTGCTTTGGAATATTGTTCCCATGTATGGGGATTTGCTCCCAAACATTCCTTGCAGATGTTGGATAGTGTACAAAAACGGGCTGTGCGCCTCATCGACCACCCGGAGATCACCCGGGATCTCCAACCACTGGCTCCCAGAAGACAAGTTGCTGACCTTCCACTGTTTCACAGATACTTGCACGGAAGATGCTTCAAGGATCTGAAAAACCTTGTTCCGGGAAAACTCATGTTTTGCTGCAACACTAGGTTGGCAGGGAGTTCTCATCATATGGTGGTACATTTACCGACCCCTCAAACCACTCTCTATAAGAATTCCTTCGTTTACAGGGCCGGTGAGCTATAGAACTCGCTTCCGTCCAACATCTTCCCAAAATCCTACAATTTGGCCCCCTCAAGAAGCGAGTAAACAGACACCTCAATTCTTCCCAGGCGCCTACTGATGTGGTGTAACAGGTTCGCCTATTCCTGGGAAGCGCGTATGAAAAAAAAAAGCGTGTGCTCCCATGATTACAAAAGTTCAATTGTGTCATCGTTTACCCTTATCATTGTTGTGGAATGCACATGGGACAATATCATCATCAAACTATACTAAAGGTCCATAAATCCGCTGCAGACGCTACGAATTTTAGTATATTCTGTTTAGAAATTAATGTAACAACGTCCACTTATCCGCATCGTACGGATCAGACGTATCGACCTGTCGGTAATGCCGATGCAGTTACTCAGTCGAGCAACTTTTCCGATGCGTACCGATAAGTCATCCGTCCGCTCACTATGAAATGTGGCTGGCCAGTTTTATCGGCATTTTTATTACTGCCAATAAACGGTTCCGTCGATTCGGACCAATGGACGCTCACTTTAATTCAGTTCGATACCTTTCAGAATCTGGTATACGTTCTGTCAGAAAAGTACCAGGAATCGGTTATTTAAAAAATCTGCTTGAAACGATTACAAAATTTTCATTGCTGCTAAGTTTACACAACTGTTTTCTGTACTGACGTGAAGTTTGATCTGTCAATTACTTTGTTTAGAGTGCTCGATTTTGTCAGTTCTCACAAGTGTGTTCTGCGATTTTTACAATGGATAAAAGAATGGAACGAAAAATTTTACTCTAATTTTGTATTGCAAATGGAATTTATTGTGCCGAATCGCTTAAATATTACAGAAGCCCGAGGGTGAATCGACCTTATCTTAAACACGTGCATATGAGTGGTACATTGCATTCAACAGCGGCCGAGATGTGGTGGAAGTTTTGCCTGGCTCTGTTCGGCCATCAATATCTTCAACTGAAATTTGCGTCGATAAAGTGAAGAATATGGTAATTGAAAATTGTCACTTAAGGTTGAGGGAAATAGGCAATGATTTTTCTGTGTCTCACGAATCAATTCGTACCATCTTGAACGATTGTTTGGGCATGAAACGCGTTGCCGCTCGACTAGTTCCAAACGACCTGAATTTTCTTCAAAAACTGAATCGCGTAAAGGACAAATAGTTGGATGGTTGGGAGAGGTTCAATTATCATATGTTTTTGCCATATCACAAAATTGTAAATGCCCTTGCCGTTTGCCTATTGGAAGTCACGCAGCCCTTAATTATTTCCTTATGTTGCTATTTTATTAAGTGTCATTTTAAAGATTATACCATTTTTAAAAATGTTTTATTTTTTCATAGCATAGTGTAATTAACTGTCTGTGATATATTGAATTTCATCTTAATACCTTCGATTGTTCCACGTTTTCAAAAATTTTTTCATGTAGTTGAAATTT
The DNA here is from genome assembly GCA_013387265.2 of Cryptolaemus montrouzieri. Taxonomy (NCBI): domain Eukaryota; kingdom Metazoa; phylum Arthropoda; class Insecta; order Coleoptera; family Coccinellidae; genus Cryptolaemus; species Cryptolaemus montrouzieri. The sequence goes on along the minus strand of JABFTP020000144.1, from coordinate 120,015,862 downwards.
TCATCATAAATTTTCTTGTTTTTTTTTCTTCTCATTATAGAGCCCTGAAGATGGAAAAATAATTTTCCGAAACGTAGGCAATTTTAAGGATTGTTTTTCTCTTAACACCACCGGTTCCATTACCTACCATTCCTAATTGATCAACGAATACCATCGAACAACCACCGTATTCACCTGATATGGCTCTGGCCGACTTTTTTCTCTTCCAAATCTCAAAATACCACTTCGAGGTACCCGTTTTGAATCGATAGAAGACATAAACTAGAATTCGCGACGAGAACTGTAGTCGATTCCGAGAAAAAGGTTTTGGTGATTGGATTATTCGTTATCGTAAATGTATTTTTTTGGGAGGGTCTACTTTGAAGGCGATACAATAAATTTGGATAAAAAATAAATATTTCGTGTTTCGTTGACCAATTCCCGGTACTTTTTCGACAGAATGTACCTCTAACTGTCACTTGGTTTGGATCAGAAGGACTTTTTTCATAAGGAAATATCAGATACTCTTGCTATTCTAATAATCCACTAATAACCCTTAATGCACTTACGCAAATCGATATATCCGTGAAATAGAGCAACACTCATTTATGCGAAATCGGTTAAAAGTACGAGTTGATGCCAGGCACAAAAGTGATACGAGGGCAGTGACTTTTTGAATAAAAAATATTCTCTCGACGAAAATTATTCTATTCCTCAACATAGTTTAAGTTCAATATACAGGGTGTCCGCGAATTTCGTGTACAACGTTATACCACAGATTCTTCAGCTCGAAATAAGTCGATTTAGGCCAACTTACCTATATGAAAAGTTTCTTCGTTTGGCCGCTAGAGGTCGCCAAATCCAAAGATTTTTTTTTCTTATTTTTCAAATAATTCGATCGATAGAAACCATATTTGGTATGCGTAATCGGGTGCGTTATTGACGTTTTTAGCGATTCACTCAATGACCTTGACGTTTTACTAAAAACTCGTACGTCTTATTAATCAACCATAATGTTTCAACTGTCTGCGTTTGAGCAAAACTGTTTTAGACCTTGAGTAACTAGACTGATTATCAAACTTTTTTGTTTCTTGAGATATTTTTCAATTTCACGATGAGAAATTTTTCAATTTCATGATTTCATTTCTTCAACCACCTAGCAAGTCAAAAATATTACATATTGACCATGTTGGCTTTGGATTTATTTCTGTTGTCTGGCAGATTGTCATTTTATTAGACTTGACAACCAATTGTTGACACAACAGTGTTCCTCAAGTTCTTAACTAGGCATTTTGGTGATTTTTTATTAGTATTAGGCATGGGGATGTACAGTAACTCTGAAATGGTTGATATGGTTATGGTGTACTGATTTTGTCAAGGCAATGGACGTGAAAACGCGAGAGTATATGCTGGAAGATTTCCAGCAACCTGTTTCCATTTCCTTGTGTCATTGTGAAAAACTTATTGAATTTTTTCTTCGAATTTTTCGATTTTTGTATTACTGAACATTGAATTTCCTATTTGCTTGATCCGATTTAGCAACCTAGAAAACATCATTTTTTCAACAAGAGGTTGTCAAGCATAATAGAATGTCAATTTGCCAGACTACATGAACAAATCGAAAGCCAACATGGTCAATATGTGATATTTTTGATTTGCTAGGTGGTTGAAGAAATGAAATCATGAAACTGAAAAACTGTTTTTTGTGATTGAACCGCTCATCATATCAAAATTTCACAAGAGACAAAAAAGTTTGATGATTAATCGAACTACTCAATGTCTGAAACAGTTTTGCTCAAACGCTGACAGTTGAAAAATTATGGTTGACTAAAAACACGTTCGAATTCTTAGGGACACTTGTGAAACGTCAAGGTCATTGACTGGATCACAAAAAAACGTGAATAACGCACCCGATTACGCATACGAAATATGGTTTCTATCGATCGAGTCGTTCTCGAATTATTTGAAAAATAAGAGGAAAAATTTTTGGATTTGGCGACCTCTAGCGGCCAAACGAAGAAACTTTTCATATAGGTAAGTTGGCCTAAATCGACTTATTTCGAGTTGAGAAATCTGTGGTATAACGTTGTACACGCAATTGACGGACACCCTCTATTTATATTTGAACGAAACCTATCCAGATCGCTGGATATGCCAATTTTTGCCCATCGTCGAAAAAGACCTGATGTGTGGTAATAATTGATTGTGCACCCATCACACAAGGCTATCATAGTGAATTAATTTCTGACCAAAAATTCAACAAATATCATTGAACAACGACCGTATTCACCTGATATGGCTCTGTCCGACTGTTTTCTTCTTCCAAAACTTGAATTCCAACTTCGAAGTACCCGTTTTGAATGGATAGAAGACAAAAGATAATTCGCAGTAAGAACTGAAGTCGATTTCGGAAAAGGTGTTTGAAAAATATTTTGATGATTGGATTATCCGTTGGCGTAAATATATTATTTCGGAAGGGACCTAGTTTGAAGGCGATACAATGAATTTGGATGAAAAATAAATATTTTGTGTTTCGTTAACCAATTCCCGTTACTTTTTTTGACAGAATGTACAATAGTTTCAGAGCTAACGAACAAACAGGCACTAGAGGGACACACGGCATAAAATATGTTCAAATATAAAGGGTGTACTAGTACACTATTTATAACAAGGCAATTAGTAGAATTAGTAGAAAAGTCTCTTGAATATAACACTCCAGCATATCTTTGTTTCATAGACTTAACGAAGGCCTTCGACAGAGTCCAACTGAAGGATGTAATCAAGATACTGGAAAACACAGAGGTACCCAAAAATATATATAAGACTCATAAAAAATCTGAACACTAATACAACAACTCAAATACGAACAAACCACACCCTAACGCAGCATTTCGGAACAACGTCGGGCATCCGCCAAGGTGATAGTCTTAGCCCTCTACTATTTAATACTGTTATGGATCAACTTGTAGAGACCGTTAAAAACTTGGGACTAGGATACCGCATGGGAACCTACAAAATTAACATCTTATGCTATGCCGATGACGCCGTACTCATTGCAGAATCAGAAGACGACCTACAAAGAATGTTATACGCCTTTAGCAAACGCGCAAAAAATTTCAATATGGAAATCTCAACAAGTAAGACAAAATGCATGACCATAGCTAAGGAACGTCTGCGCTGCAAGTTAACAATAGAGAACGCCACTATAGACCAAGTCATGTCATTCGAATACTTAGGGTGCAAAATAACAAGCACAGGATACCTTGAAGATGAAGTGAGGAGACAAGTGAACAAAGCAGCTGCAGTATCGGGACATCTTAAAAAACCAATTTGGAGAAATAAACACCTCAGTATACCATGCAAATCCAGAATCTACAAAACATGTGTGCGACCAATTATGACATACGGGGCAGAAACAAGAGCGGAAACGTCGGTAACAAAGAGGATACTAAGAACAACAGAAATGAAAACGCTAAGAACTATAACCGGTTACACATTGAATGACAGACAAAGAAATACCGATATAAGGGAAAAATGTGAAAAAGACGATATTGTAAGATGGGTAAGAAAAAGAAGAAGAGAATGGAGCCAGCATGTAAACAGAATGACCACAGATAGAATAGCCAAAATCGTATATAACAACATACCACACGGAAGAAGACCCGTTGGACGACCACCAAAACGATGGCGGGACAGTTGGCAATCAACTTCACAAGAACTGCTGCAGGGAAACCGGAACTGAACAGGCGCTACGCCTTCTACACGGTGAAGAAGAAGAAGAAGTACTAGTACACCCAAGTACAAGTGGCGTCAGTACTGATTGAGCATGCGTAAACGAAGAACATTCGAATTGAACGCGGGGTGAGGCAGGGCTGTGTCATCTCGCCGACGCTCTTTATTCTGTATTCGGAAATAATAATGGCTGAAGCTTTAGGAGTCGAGGAGGGCATCTTTGTTAATGGGGAACTAATAAATAACTTCCGATACCCTGTATATTCAACAGGAACGAAGTTCCATGTATACAAATCTCAAAATAAACTTTTGAATTTGGGAGGCTTTTACTTGGTAAAATTCCATTATCAATAATGAAAGAAAAAAAACAAGTACTGTGTTTTAAGGAATTTTACTTAATAATTGCGATTCGTAACGCGTTTCACTGCACCGTAGCTTCTTCAGACGAATGAATGTACAGAAAATATAAATGAGAATATAACTATAAATGTTCCTGAGTAATTAAAAGCTTATTGGGTTGCTTATTCTTAAGTGGTTATTTATAACAGGTATATCCAATAAAATTAAGGAATAGATTGCTCCCCGAAAAGATTCAATAGAGGTGAAGGGCTTAAATCGACTTGAGCATTGATGAGTCTACCTGAGTGTTTGTATTTATTAATTTCTAAAGTTTCCCAAAAATCTACCTTCCAATATTTATTATCTGTAATGAATGATTATTTTCTAAGAGATGATTCGCGTAATTTGAATCTGATTTTTATTTGAAAAACTGCGTTTGTGTTCCGATATTCTAATATTAAAATTTCTATGTGTTCTATCAATGTAGAAATTATCACAGTCATGGCAATTCAATCGATAAACACCTGATTTATTGTTTTTACCTGGTTTGGTTTTATTATTTTTATATATTTGCCTGAATTATTATTAGTTTATCGATTGAATTGCAATGACTGTGATAATTTCTACATTGGTAGAACACATAGAAATTTTAATATTAGAATATCGGAACACAAACGCAGTTTTTCAAATAAAAATCAGATTCAAATTACGCGAATCATCTCTTAGAAAATAATCATTCTTTCGACCCACAGTTTGAAATTTTGCTTACAGATAATAAATATTGGAAGGTAGATCTTTGGGAAACTTTAGAAATTAATAAATACAAACACTCAGGTAGACTCATCAATGAACAAGTAGATTTAAGCCCTTCACCTCTATTGAATCTTTTCGGGAGCAATCTATTCCTTAATTTTATTGGATATACCTGTCATAAATAACCACTTAAGAATAAGCAACCCAATAAGCTTTTAATTACTCAGGAACATTTATAGTTATATTCTCATTTATATTTTTCTGTATATTCATTCGTCTGAAGAAGCTACGGTGTAGTGAAACGCGTTACGAATCGCAATTATTAAGTAAAATTCCTTAAAACACAGTACTTGGTTTTTTTTTTTTTTTATTATTCAAAATAAACTCATACATGGTTGACTCTTCGCAACATGAAAATCGGGCCAGACTTCAATGTCTGGACAAACAAAATCAGTTTCACTTTTTCTTGTTATTCGTGGGAAAAATTTGCAGGATGTTATCATAATTACTATCCGTGTGAACATTTTACGCTGCGTTGGACAGTGCAGATCGCTGCGTTTACGACATTTAAAATTCTAATTCAGGAGTGTAAGGCAAAAATTAATTCCTCACCATGGTGTCTGCGGGAACCACGTTAAAAGTAATATAAGCAGAAAGTAAAAGAGCTTTATAAATTCAATGAATAAATCTCTGATTCATTTCACTTTCATTTCCTCTGATTTTATCGAAACGAATTTGCAGATGCATTAATGCAATAAGCATAAGATTTGTGAACTTCAATAAAAAAGATTCGGTATTTTAGATTTTCAAATGAACGAAAATAACTAAGAGAAATACATTCTGTCAAAACAGTACCGAGAAATGATTATTTAAAAAATCTGATTTGACGATTGTCGAAATTGTTGTTGCTAAGTTGGAACACTGTTTTCTGTACTGACGCGGAGTTTAAACGCGATCTGTCATTTAGTATGTTTACTGTGTTCGATTTTGTCAATGGATATCGAACGAAGTATTAAATCTTAAATTTTGTATTGCAAATGCAATTTCGTTTGCCGAATTGTTACAGAAGGCTTGAGGAGAATCGACTTTATCAAAAACACGTGAGTATAAGTGGTACAGTGCATTCAACAGCGACCTAGATGTAGTGGAAGTTTTGCCTCGCTCTGGTCGACTATCAACAACTGAAATTAGCGTCGATAAAGAGAAGAATATGTTCTTGAACGATTGTTTGGGCATGAAACGCGTTGCCGCTCGACTAGTTTCAAAAGACCTGAATTTTCTTCAAAAACTGAATCGCGTAAAGATCGCTGGAGACTTTTTGAGTGTTTCCTCTGATTATAGCGATGTTGCGCAATCGGAATTCTTGTCAGAGCAAATTCGTCGAGGAAGGCTAAACTTTGGAGAAAGAAACCTCATGCATTTTCCACCACTATAATGCACCATCTCACAAGGCTATCATTGTGAATGAATTCTTGACCAAAAACTCAACGAATACCAATAGAGAGTTTAGTGGTCCATCTCAATTGCTCAATTAGGAGTGGTAGGTAGTGAAACCGGTGGTGTTTAGAGAGAAAAAATCCTTAAAATTGCCGACGTTTTAGAAAATTATCTTCGCATCTTCAGGGTTCTATAATGAGAAGAAAAGAACAAGAAAATCTATGATGAAAATTTGACGATTCGCTTATTCGTTATCGTAAATGCATTTTTTTGTCAGGGCCTACTTTGAAGGCCATACAATGAATTTGGATAAAAAATAAATATTTTGTGTTTCGTTGACCGATTCCCCGTACTTTTTGACTGAATGTACCTCTAACTGTTACTGATTGAAGTTAACATCGATAAAGTACAGTGCAACTTCACTAGTCCGGGCAGATATCGTTCCGGCGCATGCCCGAATTTCTGAAGTGACTCGAATTTGTTTCATTTTCAGATTAGAAACAACCCAAAATCTGTTGAAGCCGAGTTTATTAGAAAAATATCGAAAAGTTGAACTAAAAATAGTTTCTATTACAAAACAGAATCAAATTATAGAATTTCCATTCATTATAATCTTTCCTCAGAGAAATATAGAATTTAAATAAAAGCTAGTGTACATAAACAACATGCTATTCCTTATGACGTTTAAAATATTCATTTACTCTGAACCTTTCTCGATGCTGCCATCTGAACTGATTTTGCTTTGAGCCTTTTCAGGAGCAATACGTCTTCTATAGGAAGATTATTCTGTTTGGCCCAACTGATAATCGGGGAGAACGCATTGACAGTATCTGCATTTTTCGCTTTTATCAAACTATTTAAACCATCCTCTGAGTCAGAATATTCCTCTACGTTTTCAATATACCTTCCTAAAGCATTCTGTATAAGCTCTTCTTCAGTCAAATCGATAACAAACTCTTTGTCTCCCACAGCCCAGTTGGTAATGTTCTCAATGGTTAAGTCATTTTCTGGATCGATGACCCTTAATGATTCGGCAATATTTTTCAAATCATTTTCTATGATTGGACGAAGTTTCTTCTGAAGCTCTGAGAGTGGAATATTTTCATCTTCTGATTCTTCTACTTCTGTAGTGTCATGCCACAATGCTGTCCAACTTTTTCTAATATTTTTTGAAGTAATAGCTTTCCAAGATTGGGCAAGATTGTTCACAGCATTTTCCAAATTATACTGCTTCGAAATGGAAGTTCAGAAAGTATTTTCTATGCGATATAATGTTTTGAATTAAATTCTGATCCATAGGTTGGAGAACGGCAGTACAGTTGGGTGCAAAAACATAACTCTGAAGTTTGGACCAGTATTAACCTCTTCCTCAGGTGGGTGCGTGGTGCATTGTCTGTCAACAACAGAGCTTTAGAGGACTTGTTGATCTTAGTTAAAAAATTCTTCACCTCGGGGATAAAAGATGTTTAAAACCATTCATTAAATAATGGTCTGGTCATCCACCCTTTGATAGATGCTTTGTAGACAACTGATAGTCAACTTTCGTTTTTGAATGCTCGAGGATTTGCCACTTTTCCCAAGACTAGTAAAGGTAATTGGTGAGTTCGAGCCGCGTTGCAGCATCACATGAATGTCAAGCTGTCTTTTCACACTTTTCGACCTGGTGCTGATTTTTCCCCTTGATGAACCCAAGTTGTGTCTGGTAAACATCTCCAAAAAAGGGTCGATTCATCAGCATTAAACACTTGTTCTTCGCTTAATTCCATCTGTTCAACAACCGATAGAAATTTTTCCTTAAATGGTATCAGCGGAAACATCACTGGAAAGTTTTTCACCACAAACCTACAAGAAACGAATTCCATGTCTAAGCTTGAATTTATCTAACCATCTCGAACTTGCCAGAAAAGCTTTTTTCCTGTGATTTTTTCATAAAACTGTTTGGCTTTTGCTCTCAATATGTCTGACGAAATGGGTACGTGTGCTTTACGTTGTTGATGGAACCAGTTATACAATGCGATTTCAACATCAGGATTCTTAGCTTCTCTAATAATTTTCCTTTTTCTTACGAAAATACTTTGGATAGAATGAATTCGAGAAAAGTTTAAAATAATATTCCTACTAGGGATGCACCGACGAGGGCCCGGTTGGGCCAGCGGTGCTCTCGGCCGTAATACTCGGCATGCAGTTATTATGTTTGGCTGAGAGCTCGGTACTCGGCTTTTTGTGAAAACCCTTGCTCGGTACATCCCTAATTCCTACCTGTTCCTTGATACGATTTGGATATAAATCTCCTTATCTTGTCCTTGTTCTTTTTTATGTCGAACACTGTTGATTTTGGAATAGTGAACTTTGCTGCTATTCGACGAGTACTCATTTCATCATCAATAAAATCTATTATTTTTGATTCCTCTGACTAGTGAAGTTGTACTGTAAATGCTAATTGAAGATCGTCATTTAAGTTTGAGAGATATTTGCAATCATCTTCCACTGTCTCTTTTGAACGATTGTTCGGGCATGAAACGCGTTAACGCTCGACTAGTTCCAAAAGACCAGAATTTTCTTCAAGAATTGAATCACGTAAATGTGGTTTTCCAATGGTATTGGTTGAGTTTCCGATCAGAAATTCATTCACATTGATAGCCTTATGAGATGGTGCATTATCGTGGTGCAAAATCCACAAATCAGGACTGTTTCGACGAATTTGCTATCTCAAACGCTGCATCACACTCAGGTAATATTCTTTATTTGCCGTCTAACCTTCTGGTAAGAAGTTTCGGGTGAAAAATTATTGAATTTGATTTGTCATTCGCTAAATAAAAAAAAATAATAGATATACTCGATAGGTATGACCAAAATTTGCTTTTATTTCGATAGCTCATCTTCTGAGACTTATACTTATTCAATATCAAACCACAAAAAATTAAAAGCTAAATAAATTGCTGGAAGTGTCCTTCCTCCACCTGCTAGAATACAGGCCCTGTCCTTCTTCTCATTTTATCACGCACTCTTTGAAATATTTCTGGGGTATTTCTTATGGTGTCATAAGAGGTTATTATTCGATCTCATTTCTTCTACAGTGTTCACTGGAGTGGTATAAACTGAACTTTTGAGATATACCCATGGGAAAAAGTCTAAACTATTTAAGTCTGGGGACTTAGGAGGCCATGATTCTGGCCCACCCCGACCTATCCATCGGTTGTTGAATGTATTATTCAAGAATTCCCTAGCTTTTCCACTGAAATGTGCTAGTGCCCCGTCATGTTTCTCACCAAAAGTGGCACATCCTTGAGCAATAAAGGTAACTTCTCCTCAAGAAAATGCCGATAAACGGGACAATTTAGTCTCTTAGGCAAAAAAAATGGCCCAATCTAATAATTTCCGACCCAGACATTTAATGAGAATTGTTCTGGATGATGAGATTCTTCAACCAAATGGAGGTGTTCCTCAGTCCAATAATGATTATTGTGAAAATTTGTGATAGCAGTTCTCGAAAAGTTAGCTTCGTCGGTGAACATTAATTCACTATCGAAATGAGCATTTTTTCTAATTTTATCTAAGAACCATGGGCAGAAATTCAGTCTTGAAGGAAAATCTCGAGGAAGTAGTGTTTGGACGCGTTGAATATGAAACTGGTACAATAAAGGGTCGTGGAAAATCCTCCAAACTAGAACATGTGAAATATTCAACTGATTTCCAATTTTTCTTGTACTCACATGAGGATTCAAATCAATACAATTCAAAACTGCTTCCTCAATATTTGAAATTCTCATAGTTTGAGGTACCTTTTAAATGATTATTTGTAGTAAAAGTACCAGTTTTCGTCATCTGTGGATATTTGAAAATGTTCGCCTGTCTGGTGTTACTCGATTTGGAAAGCGTACCTGATATAATCGCCTAGCTTCCGTTGTGTTTCCATCAGCCAGACCGTACATATGTAATGGATATCAGCCAATTCAGCGTTAGTAAAATTAGCCATTTTTCTTACTGCAATAACTTCGAAAGTCTTAAAACTAATCGTTGATTTAATGAACAATGTAGAACTAAATAAATAAATGAAAAAATCAAAGCCACTAGTCAGTTTTTTAATTAGAAGTGCTTTCAATTCAGCGAATGCATACAATTGTTTAATAATTTTTAGCTCGAGGACGGTTGGAGATACGAAAAAATTACGCGTGTCAAAAAAGTTTCTAAATTGAACGAAGATGAAGAAAATTGATAGTACGCTTATCAGTGGCGTACTGCAAAAAAGTTTGAAAGGGTACAAGAAGACATGGCTCCGGAAAAGAAAACACCTTGTCTATTCTAGTTAAACTTTAGGACGTGTAATGATGGAGGCTGTAAAAAATAGCTTGCATTCCAAAATTGCGCTGAATATCTAAAAAACTGCAGGAGTTTTGAAGAAAAAAGCAATTTTTTCCGGAAATTTCAACACCCTGTAGCTCCGTAACGAAGCTTTTGCGAACCTATGTTTATATGAACTTTTTTTCTTAAAATTGCACGTAGATTCACCCCCTCAAATAGTGACCTACTATTATGTAACGCCCTGTATACAAGCAAAAACTAATTCACAAGAGAAGATGCCAAAATTTGTAACGAAATAACAATTCTATAGCTGTTGGAAATATCTTTTATATGCGCTGTAATAAAAATAATATACAATTTATTTGATATGCATTTATTTTAACCTTATTAATTACTATTTGTAATAACAGAAATACTTCGAAAATTTTTATGAATTAAGGAAAATATGTACCCAATTTTTGTCATTGATATCAATTTTAACTATTGTTTTGCATTTAATTTTCTTCTCTTTTCGTTCAGAATATCTGCGTATTTAGAGCAATTTTTCGAAGGTTCATCATGAGAAAACCATACAATAAAATAACCAAGTTTTAAATAGTTGAAGTTAAAAATGTTGAAATTAAAACTTCCCCGCTATTAAAAGCTAAAAGAGAAAAAAAGAAAGAATGCCATTTTCGTTACACCTAATGTAGAAGTAGGATGATCGTTCCAATTCAATAGAACACTAGAAATGAGCTGATTTCAAAACAATACCTAATAAAAATCAAACCATTAATCTGAATTTCATTCCGTAATTTTGACATGTAAATATTCAATCGTGAAATTCATTTGAATAAACATTAAGAAGTTCAAGCAACACCCACTTCGTTTAATTTTCTCATATTCTCGACTGCACGAAAAGTGAATCAGATTCCGAAGAATTCTAATTTGAAATTCTAAACGGCAGCCTGTCTGGGGTTGAAAATCCAACAGTCGCGTGGTACGTAGGGACCTTATCGATTATCTCGTTCGAAAAACAGATGTTGAATGAACGAAACAGTGAACCCATATGCCGGTCTACGCTACCAAACGCTGAAATACGAAACCGTCTCGTGAGGTTGTAGCTAGGGATCGAACCACCACGTGCCTTGCTTCGAGTAGAATGAAAAAATGCTATTAATTTGAGTTATGGTCGTTGAAATAAATCACTCGTTGATTTTGTTTTATTGGGACTAATTTCGGATTTAAGTTGTTTTGTGTTTCTATTCTATGTCAACTTTCATACTGGTCCCCATTTTCAAGCAACTAAATTCAACTATGTGTCGAACATAAAATTAAGGGTGTTGCTTCAACAAATGCGAATTGGAGGCTTTGACATTTTTGTGACTAAAGAAAATGGTAAATGATAAAATATATTGGTTTCCCTATGCCTTAATGGCTCTGCAGTTCCTTCTTCGGAAAATTAAATCATTAGGTCGTGGAACAGACAGGATGTTTTCCGAAGGCAGTTCCTATGTCCTATGCAAGAGTCTATGAATTTTCGCTCCAGTTTGACGTTTGGAAATTATTTGAAAATAATTTTATTTGTGCATAGTTTTTTGTCAAAGAAAATGGCAGATAAATACTCAAACGAGGATATGAATTCATTCATTATTCATGACCAATGTCAACAAATAATAAGCCAAACTTGCAGAACATTTAACGAAAAGTACCCGAATTCATTACCAATTTGCAGAAGCAATTCAAAAAATTACAATCAAATTTTGTAACTTATAAGGTTAGGTAGATAGATAGATAACACAGGTCTGCAACAAAAATGAGGTCTGGATATTTTCAACTGATTTCTATGTATTTAGGTGTTCTGAAAACAAAAAACATACTCAAAAAATCACGTAAGGTTATTTTACAAAACGCAAAATTTTATTACAAAAAACGGATTTTTTGGGCTAAAAAGGGATTAACTTGTAGTATAAATGATAGGTATGATTTTATTTTGATTATTGTTTTAAAATGTTTACAGGACAAAACTATCATTAATTTCTAAATAAGGAACACGCTGTTTGACCTACATTTACAAGTATAAACATTTTGTAACTTGAACGTGCGGACTCCGATAGTGTAGAAGTGGCGTAGGACAATTACGTGTTAACTCATCATTGTTTTATAGATCTTGGTTCAATACAGTGCAATGTCGTCTGTGCGGAAGTGTGTGAACTCTTCGATAGTTTCTGTTACATTTGTGGAGAATATATGACATTAAAGCAACAAGTTTATATTACGGACTTTGTAAAAAAGTATACTTCGCGTATTTTGGCTTCAAACTTGGAGATCAGGATAAAGTATGGGCACCTCATAAAGACTGCAAACGACGTGTTGAAGACCTTCGAAATTGGTTTAAGGACAAGAAAAAAGCTTTCCGATTTGCGATTCCTTTGGTATGGCGCGAGCAAGAGAACCATAGTGATGACTGTTACTTTTGTTCGTGTAATATGAAAGGATATAATTCAAAGCGGAAGCAGTCAATTTCATACCCCAATCTGCAATCAGTTATTCGTCCCATCCCTAATGGGACCGAAATACCAGTGCCCAAGGTCCCTGCTACCTTGGAAGAGGTTCCAAGTTTTGACGAAGATGGTGCTGTACCTACACCCGATGACCAGTCAACTTTTGAATTTGAAGATGATAGAAGTGCAAAATTGTTTTCCCAAGGCGAGCTTAATAATTTGGTAAGAGACTAGAATCTTCCCAAAAATGCTGCTGAGTTGCTTGGATCAAGGGTCAAAAGCAGGAACTTACTTTTGCCGGGAGTGTCTTCCTCCTGGTTTAGATATCGTGAAAAGCAGTTTACTTCCTACTTTGCCCAAGTGGACGAGTTGGTTTATTGCACCAATATTGAAGGTTTAATGAATACATTTGAGATCTGTTACGACCCAGAAGAGTGGCGTATTTATATAGATTCTTCAGAAAAGAATCCTTAAAGCAGTTCTGCTTTACAACGGTGGTTTCTAGGCTCCCTTTCCTGTCATCCATTCCGTACACCTCAAAGAAACCTACAAGAACTTGGAATTGATTCTTTGTAAATTAAAATATAAAGACCACGGTTGGCAAGTGTGCAGTGATTTCAAAATCTTGGGCATGGCGCTCGAACAGCAATCTGGGTTTACCAAATTCCCTTGCTTTTTGTGTCTATGGGATAGTAGAGACCGAACAAATCACTGGACCAAAAAGTGTTGGCCTGCGTGGGGAGCTTAAAATTGACGAAAATAAAGTCCTGCATGAAACTTTGGTGCATCCTCATAAAGTTCTTTCACCACCGCTCCACATAAGGCTGGGATTGATGAAGCAATCTGTAAAGTTACTTCCAAGAGATGGAAATTGCTTCAAATACTTAATATCAAAGTTTCCTGGCCTCTCGGAGGCAAAGTCGAAGGAAGGTGTTTTCGTTGGACCAGATATTAGACGGCTTATGGCTGATCCATTATTCGTCACAAAAGTTATAATGAAATTTTAGGCAATAACAAAGACCCTAACTACAAACAAATCGACAAAAGAATGTTAAAAGCATTTCAAGCTTTAGGTTGCTTAATGAGTTTAAAAGTACATTTTCTTCATTCCCACCTCGACTATTTTCCAGAAAATTTAGGGAAGAGCGTCTCAATGATGGCAGACTACTGTTGGACGCTTAAAAGAGACCTTCCAGATGCTTCCCACGAGCGAAAATGTACCAAAAGAAGTCTCACTGGGAAAAAGAAAATCAGTTTTGATACGCAATTATAAATTACTTTATTTAGAAAAGAAAAATGTTTTATTTTAAGGTAATAACTTGTTTAGCATAGACACCTACATTGTCAGAAAACGTGACGTGCTAGGACAAAACGAAAGTCATTTTCGAATTCAGCACACCCAAAAACTTCACTCCAGACAACTCCTAACTTGCCGCTCAGTGTCAACCTTCTACTTGCGCGAGGAGAATATCCTGTCAAGTATAATGTAATCATTATGAATATAAAAAGAATGATATGCTTTCACTTTTCATCATAACCTTGTACTTTTACCTTATACTTCTGAGCATATCCTTTTTTTTATGAATACGGCACATTCTATGGAGCGTATCGGATGGAGTTCTCCATCCCCAAATAATCAGCCTGATTACTACCAATTCTTGTTCCTAATTATTCCATTAGATTCCGCTATTATCTTCACTAAGGCGAGTTTTCGACGAGATACATATCTCTTATTCGAATCTCAAAGCATATCGAATGTCTGCATACTGAAAGCCCTTATTGTTCTTAACTTCCTTTCACCCGGCAGGTTTACTCAAGTGTTACACAAAAACACCCTTGTGTAAAGTGGGAAACGATGTACTTCACTGTGAAAATATTATGACTTCAACCCAAGACCTCACAAGAGACGACAATTCCCTCGAATGCTCATAAATCAATCTGTATCCATATTCTTCTGCAACCAGCCATTCTTCACAATTTACTGCTTCAAAATCATTTATATTCAGACATTAGGAAAGTTTGATGGTTCCATTTTGAAGGCATCTTAATTTTATTACCCTTCGTTTGAATTTTATGACATTCAAATTCTTATTGGATGTATCTTTGTTTACTTGAATTTTTACGATTTAAACTGAAATGATCATCGCATAAAAAATATCCAGCAGTGTTAACGCATTGAAGTCGATGAGTATGACACGAATTGGAATAAACGTAGACATAATCTGTATAAATAAAAAAATCTGCCTAGTGCAGGGGTGCTCAAACGGTCGATCGGAGTGCTTTTTGAGAAGATCTCGAGAAGAAAAAAAAATTTAATAAGTAGGTAACTAAACTATAATACAAAAATTTATTATATAATAAAATAACACTCTGCTAGCGGCAAAAAGCGGCTTTATCAAAGGAACGCTCGGTACTTGTCAAAGAAAAGCCGCGTTTTTTATTCTTACCGCTTTTCTAGAAATTTCAGGCGGCGCGTTTGACGGGAACGTTGGAGACTTTCGTTCACGCCGATATAAATGTTGCGCCTGCAGGAATTGGAGTCATTCTGAATTGTAACTTGAAGCTAATACTACGTCGATACAAAGTTTATTATTAAATAGTACAAAATGAGTGCAGCGAAGAAATCTAAAACGTATCATTTTAATAATGATTGGGAGGACGAATTTTTTTTGTATGGTGAAGGATAAGTACATTTGTCTTATTTGCCGTGCGTCAGTTTCAATACCTAAGCGTGGTTACTTAGAGAGGCATCATAAAACGGTTCATAAAAACTATGAAAAGGATTTTCCGCCACAAGTGAATTAAGAAAACGAAAAGTACTTGATTTGATATCTTGTTTGAACAAATCATGTTCACAAGACCAGCCAAACAAACAAAATCTGCTACGATCGCGTCATTTGAAATATCTCATATATTGGCGAAACACAAGAAACCAATCGAAGATGGATCGGTTGTGAAGGAAGCATTTATTGAAGCGGGTGAGACTTCATTAGGAGATTTTAAAAATAACACAGAAATCATGTCTGCTATTAGAGAACTTCAGTGATCTCGTCCGACTGTCACAAGGCGTATTGAAGTCATGAGTCAGGATATGGCAGATAAACTAAAACATGATATTATGAAATGTACATACTTTTTTTTACAGTTCGACGAATCCACCGATATGACAGACACTGCCCAGCTGTGTATTTTTATTCGGATGGTATTCAATGACATGTTGGCTAAGGAAGAATTTTTGACAATCATTCCTCTGAAGGGGAAGACCCGTGGTCGAAGATATATTTGTTTTCTTCAATTTTGTAAAAATTTACAAGCTACCAATTTATAAATTAGTGTGCATTACAACCGATTGAGCACCAGAAATGACTGGAAACAAAAACGGTTTTGTGGCATTGTGTCGAACTAATGAAGATTTCCCTTCATTTTTTTCATCCCATTGCATTATACATTAACAAATTTTGTGTTCAAAAGTTTTAAACATCCATCCGTGCACGTAGCTTGCAACGGCGGCTCTTAAGTTGCAGTAAGAAAATAGGGAGTCAGCTGAACACACTGATTTAGTTCTTCGCACGGACGTCAGGTGGTTGAGTAGCGGAACATTCCTAGAAAGGTTTAAAGAATTATTGCCCGAAATAACAGCTTTTCTAGACGGAAGAGATGATGACACTCAGATGTTGAAAAACGAAAAATGGCTGACTGATTTGGCATTTTTGACTGACATTACAATGCACTTAAACACCCTTAACTTGGAGCTTTAAGGTAAAGGAAAAACTATTATTGAGATAATTAGCGGAGTAAACGCATTCAAAAGTAAATTGCAACTTATGATAGATCAACTAAAAAGAAACGATCTGAAACATTTTCCGTCTTTGAAAGCAAAGATTCCTCAGTTGAATTACGATACGTATGAGGCTGAATTATCAAATATTTTGGGACAATTCGAAATGCGTTTTAATGATTGCAGTAAATTGGAAATATAGCATCATTTATGAGTTATCCTTTTTCATGTTAAAACAATGAGGAATTAGCTACTGAACTAGCAAGTCAGTTTAATATGAACTCATGTTCTGTTGAAATGAGTTGGTGCAGATTATATCAGATATACATCTCAAAGCTACAGCATCTGATACAATTTTCTGGTGTTTTATATCTGAAGATAAATATCCGAATCTAAAGCAAAACGCCCTTCAACTGACGGCAATGTTTGGGTCAACTTACTTGTGCGAGTCTGAATTTTCTGAAATCATGATAATTAATTCCAAATATTGTAATCGACTAACTGACGATCATATGTCATCATGCTTGCGATTAACACTCAGTGGTTACGTACCATTTTATGAAAAATATGCTGAGGACATGCAGTACCACGCTTCAACATCCAAAGTCACTCCTTAGTTAAGTTTAACACCATATGTAACTCTTTTGTTTTGTAACAACCAATGAACTCGCAATTTTGAATAACTATGAGTTTTTTCATTGATATTGTAGAGAAGAACCTAACTAAACCTAACCCAAACCTTGACTAAAATAATGTATATTGTATGGAAAGTTAATATCTATATATGCTACGGAACACCCTACCCAGGTAGGTAGCTAGGTAGGGTGTATCGTGTATATACGACAACCCTGCATCACATATATATATATATATATATATATATATATATATATATATATATATATATATATCCATTATCTCATCAATTAAATGCTACTAGTTTCGGCTTCAAAATAAAGAGTTTATTAACTGAATTCAAATTAAGTCACTTAATTTATTTAGATGATATTAAATTATATGCCGGAACCAGATCTCATTTAAAAGTCTACTTGAGATTACTTTCAACTATTCCAATGATATTCATATGAAATTTGGGCTTCCAAAATGTAAAAATCTTTCTATTGAAAAAGGAAAGATCACCTCTGATTATATAAAGATTTCCAATATCGAAATCGAGCCAATGCATCAAGGAGATACATATAAATATCTTGGATTTTGTCAAGAGAAGACAATTAACCATAGCAGCACTAAAGAAAATATTAGAAGTTCATATTACAAAAGACTTAGAATTATCATCAAGAGTTATTTAACTAGTAAAAACCTTTTCAGAGCTATCAACTCCTATGCTGTTCCTATTCTTACAGCTTCTTTTGGAATTATTAAATGGTCTAAAACTGATCTAAATGAATTACAATGTCAAACGAGGAAAATGCTCTGTAAATATCATAAGCACCACCCAAAGTCAGCTGTTCAGAGAGTTACACTACCTAGACATCTTGGAGGTCGTGGATTAATTGATTTGAATAATCTTCATAGTAAACAGATTTTTCATCTACGTTCCCATTTTCATGATAAACAGAGAACGTCTAAATTACATGATATTGTTGTTGCTTCAGATTATAATCTTACACCTCTGAACTTG
Organism: Cryptolaemus montrouzieri; assembly: GCA_013387265.2. Classification (NCBI taxonomy): domain Eukaryota; kingdom Metazoa; phylum Arthropoda; class Insecta; order Coleoptera; family Coccinellidae; genus Cryptolaemus; species Cryptolaemus montrouzieri. The sequence goes on along the minus strand of JABFTP020000144.1, from coordinate 119,997,417 downwards.
ACAATGCAAAAGGTAGATTTTGATATATTTGATGATAATTCTAAAAGAGAAAGTTGGATGCAGAAGGAATTACAAGGAAAGCACCTAAAGAATTGAAAAATGATTATATTGATGAAATTGCATCGAATAAATGGTTAGTATCTGGAGAATTGTTTGCTGAAACAGAAGGCTTGGCAATTGCGATCCAGGATCAGGTTGTTTTCACAAGGAATTATAGAAAACATATCATCAAACAAAATATAGATGATTCTTGCCGTAGATGTTTCTGTTCTTCAGAAACAGTTTTTCATATATTATCATCTTGCTCAGTCCTTGCTTCAACAGATTATTTAGAAAGACATAATGCCGTCGCTAATATTATTCACTTCAATCTAGGAATTAAACATGACCTAATTCCCAAAAGAAAAAAATTTCAAAAATATGAACCTGAGATTATTTGTGAAAATGACAAATATAAACTTTATTTTGATAAAACAATTCTGTGCAACAGAGCTGTAAAACACAATAGACCAGATATCGTTCTTAATGATAAACAGAATCAAATAACATATATAATTGATATTGCTATACCCGACACACATAATATACAAAATAAATACAATGAAAAAATTTCTAAATATATGATGCTTGGCGACGAGATTAAAAAATGTGGAAAATGAAGAAAATATTTATTCTACCGATTATTATTTCTACAACAGGCGTTATTCCTAGAAATCTTCACAAAAGTATTGAGATTTTGGGTCTGAAGAAAAATTTGTTTGAACAGTTACAAAAGATAACAGTCATCAAATCTTGTAATATTCTTCGTAGGTTTCTTTCCGAAAATAATAATGAGGTAGAGTCATAGGTTTTCTCTTTAGTTTATACTGCTCAGAATCTCATTTCATATTTTATTTATTTGTTTATATAAATGTAATATAATTAACTGACAATTTTGTCATATTTATATTCAGAGCAGTATTTTATTCAATCGTTCACCACTTCACACAAAGGAAACTATTAATGAGTAACATTCAGTGTTACTTGACTAAGGTCCGTACACTGGATTTTTCCGGGAGAAAGCCTCTGACACTACTCGTTGGTACATTGATATCATTGTCTGATGATGCTATAGTATGTATATATTCTGGTAGATTGATATATTCTCATAACATTTAACGTTATCCTAATATATAATTACTCCAGGATATGTTTTGATTATAATCATTGCCTGGCAATGGTATTAATTACCGGGTGGTGGATTTATATTTTTCATGAAATCAATTTGATTGCATGAACAGATATATGGGCAACTCGTCGGGGTAAAACCCCTATATATATATATATATATATATATATATATATATATATATATATATATATATATATATATATATATATATATATATATATATATATATGCTACCTAGTATTTTCGAAAAGAAAAATAATACTCGACTCAACGCTACCAATTTCTCCTATAGTTTTTATTGAAAAAAACATAATTTCACCTTAAAGCTCCAAAACCGTTGAGTAAAAATTTTTCGAATGCATCCATAGATACTATTCAAAAAATACCTCAAGAATATGAAAATAATTTTTACGTAATTTAATTAGTACCCGAGATATGGTCATTTGCTCGAATACCGGAAAGTAGAAAATTCCTGAATAACTCAAAAACAAAAGAAGATAACTGAAATTGGTTTTCATTAATCAGGTTTTGTCGAAAATCTAGACCGAGAAAGTAGGGGTCATTTTTTTATCAGCTTCACATAGCTTTCCCACAAAAACAATTAATTTAGGACACCCTGTATGTTGGTTCATAATTGACATTAGGAACATCATAATTGATTAATACTTTCGTTTTGCTTATTGTGACCCCGCAATAGTTTACAGGATTTAAGAAAGGAATCGGTATTGCTTTGAATCGGAGAAATCTGGCGTAAATCTTGGTTGTTTTCTCCAAAATTTACGAAGGTCCAAAGGAATCTTTCAACAACCCAATTACGATCACTTTTAAACAAATATTGTGCAAACATTTTAGTGAGACGTCCAAACCAATGTATTGCTATCATTCATACTACAATAATACAATTTGCAGTAAAATTAAGAATTATTTTTGGACTAACACAAGAAATTCTTTAATTAGAAAGTTGTGAAAGATTTACGGCGCCAGAAATGAGTGCAGTTGCTCAAAAACCGAACAAAACATTAATGGCACTTGTGGGAGAAGTTTCAACAAAATTGAAACGGTCCGACCGGCTATTTTAAGTTTCTGAATAAATTATATACGAAATAACGTTGCATTACTGAAATAGAAACCTTAGGCGACCTTTTGAAAGTTCAAAGAAAACATAAATATTTGGAATATAACGTTTAAGGTAACACTTTTCGAGGTAAAGGTTATCGTAGTTTTTTGTGCTCTTATCGGACGCATACTTCGAATAGGTCATTAGAGAGGATTCAATTGATATTTAATAACTCTAGGCTTCATTAAGATAAGAGAGAGTACCCTTTATGTTGATAAAATTCCAAGTGGTGTTAATTGAATTCAAGTATCGTAATATATTTTTTGTAACTGTTACCTCAAGATATATAAAACATTAAATAAATACAGTCAATCTAATATAGAATAAAATATTTTTTTCAAATAAAATATCAGAAAAAGAAATAAAAATGTTCATTAGGTAATAATTGGAGATACAAGATGTACTTAGCTGCACCATAAGACTTATACTAGTTTTTAACGTAATCAGTCATTTTAATCTGTTTTTCTAAGCCCACTCTCAAATATGTTTTGCATTTTACGTTTCATACACCTCAAGTTATGAGCATCTTCAGTATTAAACTGATCGTTATAAGTAACAAATTTTTGCAATACTGTAATAGCTCTAAGAGCCTCGGAAATTGTTGTTGGCCTAAACTGTTCTTCAGGGTATTGCTGATCTTCGTTTTTTTCGTTAGTGTTACGATTGTTACTTTCAGCTTTTGCAAGAATTTCTTCCTCAGTAGCTAAGGCGCACACAGCGTTACTGTCATCTATTCCAATATATTGTTGTTGGACTGCACATTGGTCAATATCATCTTTATACTATACTGAAGGCCATAGATCCGCATCAGACGCAACAGATTTTTGTATGCTCTGTATAGAACTTAATGTAACAACGTCTACTTATCCGCATCGTACGGATCAGACGTATCGGCCTGTCGATAATACCGATGAAGTTGATCGAAGGGTCAACTTTTCCGATGCGTACCGATAAGACATTCGTTCGCTCGCTATGAAATGTGGCGATAGCTGGCCAGTTATATTGGCATTTCAATTATTACCATTATATGATAGATAGATAGATGTATATTTCCTTCAATAATTACAAAGACCGTCAAAAGAATAACAAAATACAAAATTCAAAATATGAAACGAAAAACACCAAAACATACAAAACCTTCATGAAGACCAACAAGTTTTTCATCTTGGAGAAATCTAAAGTTCATAAGCTATAGAAAACGTTTTCTAGAAGCAGCTTCCTGATAGCTTTCTTGAAGGATGGGTTACTAAGAGACTTTACTTGAGGTGGAAGCACTTTGTATATGTTTGTACTTATGAAGTCGTAAGATTTTTGTGTTCGTTGTAGGCGTCTTTTCGGTAGTACATAGTTTTCTCTCGCTCTAATTGAGTATTCATGCTGAGCAGATTGCGTTTGACGATTTTCTTTATTTTTATGGAAGTGTGTCAGGCATGCTTCAATGTAACAGCAAGGTATTGTAAGTATACGAAAGGATTTGAATGATTCACGGCAACTGTATGTTTGTAGAATATTTGCAATAACTCTCACAGCCTTTTTCTGTTTCTGGAACACCCGTATGGGCTCAGACTGAGGCTATACATGATATGTGATCAGCTCCTCCTGTTCTCCCACCACAGTGTTTATTCTATGAATTGAAAATAAGCCTGCTGATAATTTTTTACACACTGGGTTTATGTGGGGTCGCCAAGTTAATGAGCCATCTATCAATTAATCCCAACAAAGAGATGTGGATATGGTCAGTTTTTGTCTTTTATTTGCGTTGAGAACTATTTTGTTATGATCGAACCAATTCACTGCATCTCTCATGGCACACTGCTGAATAATTCAATTGCGCCTCTGTTTCTGCCCTTGTGATAAATGTTGTTTCATCGGCATATATTTTCATTCCGTCTAATCTAACATTATATACCAAGTCATCGATGTACAATATGAAGAGGATCGGGCCAAGTATCGATCTTTGGGGGACTCCGCAGTTGAGTCCTAGCCTTAGAGTTCGTCCCATTCCATTCAACCTAACACCTATTCGAAAGGTATGATGACAACAGCGAATGGGTTGTTCCTCTTATACCGCAATAATCTAACTTTGACAGAAGGCGCTTGTGGTCCACACAATCAAAAACTTTACTAAGATCTAAGCAGATGAGCAGCGCTTCCTTCATATCATCCAGAACTTCAAACACAAAGTCAATAACTTCAATCATGGCTGTTATAGTCGATCGAGTCTTGCTGAAGCCATGCTGATTTCCACTGAGCAGATGATTCGACTCCAGATAACTAATTAGTCTGGATTTTATCAACGACTCAAAAATTTTCGAAATAACGGGCAAGATCGAGATTGGCCTATAGTTTTCACATTCACTTGTATCTCCATTCTTATGTACTGGGACGACTCGAGCGATCTTGAGCTCTTCAGGAAAAAAGTCCATCTTTGAAGCAACTGTAAAGCGACCCTGACAACACCTTCAAAAGAAGCCATAAATGTCACGGGAGTCCCTATTCTTAAGCTCAGATGCTTCTTCCTGAACCTCAGGCGAAAAGAATATCGAGTTCGGGCCAGCAACCGATTTGGCCACTATTTTAGTGTTCTGATCCGAAAGAGTATGTATTGAAGCCGCTGCGACTGCCTATAAATGGTTCTGTCCGATGCGGACCTATGGAGACTCATTTTAATTCAGTTCGATACCTTTTGGAATCAGATATACATTCTGTCAAGAAAATACCGGAAATTGATTATTTAAAAAATCTGCTTGAAACCATTGTCAAATTTTTTGTTTTCTATACTGACGCGCAGTTTGAACGCGATCCGTCATTCAGTTTGTTTACAGTGCTTGATTTTGTCAGTTCTCAAAAGTGTACTTTGCGATTTTCACAATGGTTAAAAATATCAAACAAAGAATTCGAATTTCATGTGCTAAACCTCTGAAAATATCACAGAAGGCTTACGGTGAATCGATTTTATCAAAAACGCGTGCATATAAGTAGTACAGTGCATTGAACAGCGGCCGAAATGTGTTGGAAGATTTTCCTCGCTCCTTTCGGCCATCAATATCTTCAACTCAAGTTAACATCGAAAAAGTGAAGAAAATAGTAATTGAAAATCATCAGTAAAGTTTGGGATGGGCAATAATCTTTCTTTGTCTCACGAATTGATTCGTATCATTGTAAACGATTGTTTGGGCATGAAACGCGTTACCACTCGACCAGTTCCGAAGACCTAAACTTCTTCAAAACTTGAATCTCATAAAGGTCGTTGAAGACAGACACATTTCTTTTCTTGCCAGAAGGTCATACGGTCAATTAAGAATATTACCTGAGCGTTATGCGTTGTTTGAGAGAGCAAATTCGTCGAAAAAAGTCACATTTGTGGAAAGGAAACTCAATGATTTTCCACCACGATAATGCAGCGTCTCATAGGCTTTCTTTGTGAATGAATTTCTGATCAAAATCTCAACAAATATCATCGAACAACCACCGTATTCACCTGATATGGCTTCGGCCGACTTTTTTCTTTTTACAAAACTCAAATTACCACTTCGAGGTACCCGTTTTGAACCGCTTGAAGACATTAAAGAGAATTCGCGGCTAGAACTGACGTCGAATACGGAAAAAGCGTTTGAAAAATGTAGATGATTTGTTGGCGTAAATGTATTATTTCGAAAGGGGACTACTTTGAAGGCGATACAATAAATTTGGATGAAAAATAAATATTATTTGTTACATTGACGAATTCCAGCTAGCTTTTTTCGCAAAATATTTATATACTTTGTTGTTCGAAATTTGCCGAATGAGAAAAGTATTAATGTACTCAGTAAAACACACCATGATTCGTAGCAAGCTGCTTGGCCCCAGTAATCTTACGTCTTCAGTCATTCACAGCTAGCTAATGTTTGTTACCAACAATTTCATTATCTCACGCGTTTCGAAGACATTCTCCATAGTGGCATTCAATTCGAGAATGAATAAGCTAGTTGCACCATTTCTACAATCATCTTAAATTAAAACTACACATTTTAGAGTCTTTCTTGTTTTATTATTCATTATTTCTTTTTCGTTTTTAGCAACCAAAAGCAAAAACATCGCGATGGTTTCATACTGAGACCATCCCTGTAAACATCCTACCAGAATTGTGAATGCAAGAAATGTAGCATTTATGAATTATGAGAATTATTTTTCCTTTCTGTGAATAATGTCATTTTTCGTTTTACCTCCTCTTCGAGGACAGAATAAAATGAAGAATCTAATATGCAGCCTGAAGGTCGCCTGACGCTACCGGGATAGACTTTGTCGCCAAGAAACACGATTTGAATTTAAATCGTCTAAAATAACATAAGACGAGAATTGTTTCCGAATAAAGAATGCATATTATTAATATCATTCATAACCTGTTTATAAATGACAAAGGAAATTTCACTCGACTTTACAATTTGTATTCAAATCGGCTTAAGACTCAAATATTCCTTCAAATATTGAGTGGTTGAATTTCTCATGGATTCATTACCATTTTAAAAGATAGACAGAAGTAGACATTAGTTATATGTTCAGATTTCTTATTTTGAATGAATAAATTTTAATGTTAGATTAGAAACAATCTAAGCAAGCAGTATCAAAATTAGCATTTCATTTTATTATCTTACTCAGACTTGTTGTTATCCTGATATGAAAAAACTCCCAAATGCTTTGCATCGTTTTCGTTTATGTGTAAACAATTATTGTTATACAAGATGTTAAATAATAGTATGAACTTGAGGGGGTAAAAAATAGTTCATATAAACATAGATCCGCAAAAGCTTCGTTACGGAGCTACAGTGTGTTGAAATTTCCGAAAAAAAAATGTTTTTTCTTCAAAACTCCTGCAGTTTTTGAGCTATTCAGCCCAAATTTGGTATGCAAGCTATTTTTTACAGCCTCCATCATTACACGTCCTAGATTTTAACTGAAATTCACAAGGTGTTTTCTTTTCCGAGACCATGTCTCCTTTTGACCTTTCAAACTTTTTTGCAGTACGCCACTGATCAGCGTACAATCAATTTTCGTCATCTTCGTTCAATTTAGAAACTTTTTTGACACTTGTAATTTTTTCGTATCTCCCACCGTTTTCGAATGAAAAATTATTGAATTTGAATTGTATGTTATTCGCTTAATAAAAAAAATAATAGAAATACTCGATAGGTATGCCCAAAATTTGCTTTTATTTTGATAGCTCGTCTTCTGAGACTCAACTTATACTTGTTCAATATCAAACTAAAAAACGAACAATTAAAAACTAAATAAATTGCTGGAAGTATCCTCCACCTACAAAAATACAAACCTCTGTCCTTCTTTGCATATTATCACGCACTCTTTGAAATATTCTTGGGATATTTCTCATCGTGTCACAAGAGGTTATTATTCGATTTCTCAATTCTTCTATAGTGTTCATTAGAGTGGTATAAACTAAACTTTTGAGATATCCCCATAAGAAAAAGTCTAAACTATTTAAGTCTGGAGACCTAGGAGGCCAGGTTCTGGCCCACCCCGACCTGTTCATCTGCTGCTGAATGTATTATTCAAGAATTCCCTAGCTTCTCCACTAAAATGTGCTGGTGCCCCATGCATGAACCGCATTATGTTTCTCACCAAAAGTAGTACATCATCGAGCAATAAAGGTAACTCCTCAAGAAATTGCCGATAAGCGGGGCCGTTTAGTCTGTTAGGAAAAAAAATGGCCCAATCGAATAATTTCCAATTATTCCGACCCAGACATTTAGTGAGAATTGTTCTTGATGATGAGATTCTTCAACCAAATGGAGGTGTTCCTCAGTTCAATAATGATTTTTGTGAAAATTTGTGATAGCAGTTCTCGAAAAATTAGCTTCGTCTGTGAACATTATTTCACTATCAAAATGAGCATTTTCTCTAATTTTATCTAAGAACCATCGGCAAAAATTTAGTCTTGAAGGAAAATCTCGAGGAAGTAAAGTTTGGACACGTTGAATATGAAACGGGTACAGTAAAAAGTCGTGGAGAATCCTCCAAACTAGAACATGATTTCCAATTTTTCTTGTACTCACATGAGGATTCAAATCAATACAATTCAAAACTGCTTCCTCAATACCTGGAGATCTCATGGTTTGAGTTGCACCTTTTAAATGATTATTTGCAGTAAAAGTACCAGTTTCCCTCAACCTTCTGTGGATATTTGAAAATGTTCGCCTGTCTGGTGGTCGATTTGGACAGCGCACCTGATATAATCGCCTAGCTTCTGTTGTGTTTCCTTCACATGTAATGGATATCAGCCAATTCAGCGTTTGTAAAATTAGACATTTTTTCCTACAGCAATAACTTCTAAAGTCTTAAAACTAATCATTAATTTAATAAACAATTCGAGCAGACACTGGTTCAACTTTAGCAGTTATCAAAATAAATAAATAAATGAAAAAAATCAAAGCCTACTAGTCATTTTTTTAATTAGAAGTGCTTTCAATTCAGCGAATGCATACAATCTTTTGATAATTTTTCTCTCGTGAACGGTTGGAGATACGAAAAAATTACAAGTGTCAAAAAAATTTCTAAATTGAACGAAGATGACAAAAAATGATTGTACGCTGATCAGTGGCGTACTGCAAAAAAGTTTGAAAGTGCAAAAGAAGACATGGCTCCGTAAAAGAAAACACCTTGTAGATTCTAGTCAAAATTAAGGACGTGTAATGATGGAGCCTGTAAAAATAGTTTGCATTCCAAATTTGGGCTGAGTATCTCAAAAACTGCAGGAGTTTTGAAGAAAAAAAACAATTTTTTTCGAGAATTTCAACACCCTGTAGCTCCGTAACGAAGCATTTTCGGACCTTTGTTTATATGAACTTTTTTTCTCAAAATTGCTCGTAGAATTACCTCTTCAAGTTGTGACATACTATTATGGAACACCCTGTATAGGATCAAGTTATTCTCAACAATATCCTCAAATAAAATAAAGAACATTCATGGCGTAGAAGTTCATTTGTAGAAGAAATTGTTGAATTTTTTCAGATGTTTCAGAAAATGCAAACATCTTCACATGAAATTTGCAACTCGATATTTTCGTTAAATTTTCTTCAAATAATGAAAGTGTTGAATCTTTTAGTCATGATTTTTTGTTTGTTACAGATCTGTCAAAAAACCGTTTCAGTGAGCTTCCAGAAGAGATCACTTCGTTCCACTTCTTAGAGAAACTACTATGCTATCACAATGCAATTAGATATGTACCAGATGGGTTAAGCAACCTTCAATGTCTCAGCTTTTTGGATTTGAGTAGAAACCAGCTTACAACTTTACCGCGGGAAATATGCCAGCTACCAATTCAGGTGAGTGCTAAGCTCTTCGTATTAATCAACTTGTTGAAATTAATATTCAGGTCTTGTAAAAACTAGAAGTTATTTACTTCAGCTTTCAATAGGATTGTCCAACTGAAAACTGTGTAAATAGGGACTTTAGCAGTTGAAAGCGGCCATCTTGTTGAAGATACATCTGTCAAATTGATTGTCATTCATTCAGTTTTGCCAAATCAGCATGGACGGATACACCATTCAACAACACGGGCAAATAATAAAATTGTTTTATCAAAATGGGTGTTCTGTTCGGGCAACGTACCGCGTATTTTACGGTCGCCATAATCGTCCTACCAAGTGGACTATTCGCAATGTGGTGTATAAATTCAATACCACTGGATCAGTAAACGATCGACCAATATCCGTACGTCGACGAAACGCAAGATTGCCGAAAACAAGAACTCGGTTTTTCGCAGACCACAACTTGTCGAATTTTGCCTCGTGAACTGGGCCTGCACCCATACAAAATTCAACTGAGCCAGAAACTGAAGGTAACCGACCATAGACAACGACGTGTGTTTCAGTGATGAGGCCCATCTCTGGATGAATGGGTACGTGAACAAACAAAATTATCGAATTTGATTGGGATGCCGGAGTCATCGGTCCATATTTCTTTGAGAACGACGTTGGTCAGGCCATCATTGTCAACAGCGCGAGATATAGGTCGATGTTTACCAACTTTTTCTGGCCTAAATTGGATGATCTGAATACCAACGACATGTGGTTCCAATAACACGGCGCTACGTGCCACACAGCTCACGCCACATATTCTGCACGAGCGATTTGAGGGCATGGTCATCCCACGTGAAGGTGATGTGAGCTGGCCACTGAGATCGTGCAATTTGACCCCGTTAGACTTTTTCTTGTGGGGTTTTTTAAAGTCGCTGGCCTATGCGAATGAGCCTTAAATCAACCTGATTTATGCGCCAGAGTCATGGAAAATTTGATATTTCGGATGAGCTCCACCCTGAGAAGTCGTGGCAGACATTTGAATGACGTTATATACCATACATACGGGCATCGATAGGTCTTTCAAATGAATTTCGATATCTCACACACTCTTTGTTTTATTTAAATTTAAAGATAGGAATCGCTTAATGAAAGACCCTTTATAACCAATTTAATAGTGCAGATTCTAATTAAACGGTGGATGCCACAAAAAGCTTGAGAGGATATTTCAGTACAAGAAAATAAATATATTATATTTCTACTTTTCTCTGAAAAACTTTTCCTATCATAAGAATTATTCAATATTGGTGTATCACAATTTTATGAAATTGTCCAAAGTACATAAAGAAAATTCTCCAGCTTCAGAAGTTTTTTCTATCAATAGTAATATTAGTGTACGAACATCAATCATCAAGTAGTTATATGAGTATATATTCTGCACCAAAGGAAATCAACCATCATCTAAAACTTTCAAGAATATAGTACCATCGAAAAAAGCAAAAATGATCATTTATTTCTGGAAGCGCCATTTCTATGCAAAATCTGGCTTTGACTTTATCAAATGTAACCTCTGAATCTTGCTACCAGGGATGACCTGCTGAATCTACCGTTCCTATCAGATACTGAAGAAAAAGAGCAATGGTCAAGAAAGGAATTGCATGGACGACATCACCATGAGATTAATTAACCACACATCGACAAAGAAGCTAAAGGAGCCAAAGGAGAACTATTCGCGGAAACAAAAGGATTCCTCATGGCCATTCAAGACCAAGTCATCGCTACAAACAACTACAACAAATTTATAATTAAGACGTAACATTACAAACAGATAAGTGCAGAAATGTCATATAAGATCGGAGACTATACGGCATATTACGTCCGGCTGCGAACAACTGGCCAATACGGACTATCTTCACAGACATAATCAAGTGTGCAACATTATACATCAAAAACTTGCACACAAGTACGGACTTCTGAATACCTTTCAGCCATATTACAAGTATCAACCGGCGCCCGTATTAAAAAATGACTCTATCAGATTATACTACGATAGGCCTGTTATCACTGACAAAATGGTGACGAACATAGGGGTGTATGATGAGACAGCCAGAACAGCAATGCTGGTGGATGTTGCCATACCCAATAATAACAACGTACTGAACAAGTTCCAAGAGAAAAAGTCCGAATACACAGACCTTGCTATTGAGATCAAGCAGTTGTGGCACCTCGATAAAATAGATATCATTCCTGTCACCATTTCTTGGACTGGGTTAATACCCAAAAGTTAGCATGATAGTCTCAAGAAATTAGAATTGCATAAGAATACCCATATAGAAATGCAAAAAGCTGTAATCGAGTCTATTCCCCTTGATTCCTGGATCTGGGGAAGGTAAATTATATCCAGCCAACAGCTGAGATAGTGCACAAGTCCACGAACAATAAATAATTATCTTGTATAAGAAGTTCGCTATCAAAATTGCTCTATAAATTTGTGAGCATCTTTATCCATATTTCTGCATTGTCTACAAAACTTTGTAACTAAAATGTTTATACAATCCATATTAAATGACCCTTCGAAAAGAAATCCAATAATATTGAATCAAAACAATATTGAAGCAAATTTTTCACAGGTATTAATCAATTTGGGAAATTCTATTATATCTTTTTGAATTGTGGAGGCCGTTACTTGATGTAGATCCATGATATAAATGAGATAAAAACACAAGGTTTAACTTTCATCTACACTTTATTTGAAAAAATTCGACGACGTTTCGCTGACACAGCAGCTTTATCAAGAATGAAAAATAGAATGAAGAGTATGGTATTATAAACAAATCGTAGAACCAGTTGGATGAATAATCTCAAAGGATCCTTTGAGTCCACTTTTAGCAGAGATTTTTATGAATAATATTGAACAGAAAATTCATACACATCCACTCATTTCCAAATTTCTTTATTGGTATAGATATGTTGACGACATCTTAGTATGTTTCATTGAACTACTCGTCAATTAGACTTATTTGTTAATTTCATTAATTCCATCCATTTGAACATTAAATTCACGATAGAAATTGAACAGAACGATTCCATAAATTTTTGGACTTAAAATCACAAAACAAAATAATAATCATGTTTTTTCGGTCTTTCGTAAACCAACACATACTGATACAATTATACATAACTACTCATTACATCCCATTCAACACAAAGTTGCAGCTTTGAACAGCATGGTACATCGGTTACTCAATTTACCTTTATCAGTAGAAGATTATAATAAAGAGTTAAACATCATCAAACAGGTAGCCATTAATAATTCATATAATCCGGATATGATAGACCTAATCATTCGTAAAAACTCTATCAAAAAGCAATAAATGAAGTATATCCTATTCATAAAGACTATAAAATATTCAACAGTTTAACATTCTGCGGTTCTGCAAGTACAAATATTAAATCCTTTCTCGTCAAACAAAATCTTAATATAGCTTTCAAAACTTCTAATAACTTAGGTAAACATATTAAAAATAATAAATCTCGTGTTGAAAAATCAAGTAAATCAGGAATCTATAAACTCAATTGCGGTTCTTGTGATAAAATTTACATCGGTAGGACCTATAGGAGTTTTGGCATAAGAACATCTGAACATAAACGTAGCTTCGACAAAAATAAATCTGATTCAAATTATTCAAACCACCTAATAAAAGAAAACCATTCATTCAATAAAAACTTTGACATATTACATATAAAATCGAAAAGTTCAAAATTAGATCTCCTAGAAGCATTTGAAATAAATAGATACAAACATTCGGACAAGCTTTTGAATGAACAGGTAGATTTGAATTACTCACCCCTACTTAACTTGTTCAATTAGTTTTTATTACCTTTCATACTAACTGTACAATGGCTCGGTGTGGATTTTCCTGTTATTCATCCAACTTGTTCTACGATTTGTTTATAATACCATACTCTTCATTCTATTTTTCATTCTTGATAAAGCTGCTGTGTCAGCGAAACGTCGTCGAATTTTTTCAAATAAAGTGTAGATCAAAGTTAAACCTTGTGTTTTTATCTCATTTCTATTATATCTCTTCCTCACTTAATAATAAGTTACTATCGCTGTTGCATACTCAAACGTCTGTGAAGTGGAAAGCGTCACTCGTCCAACTAATTTTTATGAGAAATTTCTTAAAATTATCACTTGTTTTATAAGATATTCAGATGGTCGTTCAAATTGCTGTGCAACAAAGTTATCGCTCATATTGAAGTGTAATCACTAATCTGTTATTTTTCATTATCTGACATTCTGTGTTAAAGCACTACAATTATAAAACACTTGGTGTCAAAATACTTCAATTATAAAGCTGCACTAATGCTTATGTTATCTTATACAATAAATATAAATCGAAATCCCTGCTAGGTATATAGTTTGCTATATTTGAAGAATTGTCATGAGTGTAGTATAGAATAATAGTTTGGTCACAAATACAGAGTAGCTTTTACTGTTAATAATTAATACATATACAACTATGAATTTCTGGCTGTTATTTCGTCTTTTATTGTGTAGAAATGAATCGAGGTAAAGATAACAATGTTATATTGGTTATCTTCCTCTAAGCTCAAGCTTTTCTTATTATCATCGTTCTTAAGATATATTAAGTGTCTAGTCTTTCAATAAAATAATGTTACCTGTTTATATATTTCCAGATACTTCTAGTCTCAAACAACAGGCTGAAAAGTTTACCAGATGAGCTGAGCAAAATGTCTCAGCTCACAGAGCTGGATGCCTCGTGTAATCAATTGACACATCTTCCACCAAGAATGTGTGAACTGAGAAATCTGCAATCTCTAATTCTTCGAAATAACCTGCTATTGGCTGTTCCTATTGATATAACTGTACTTAGCCTTGTCAGGCTGGACCTGAGGGCGAATAGAATTGGTACCCTACCTGTAGAATTGAGAGAAATGGACAGTATGATAGATCTGCTACTTGAGGATAATCCATTTACTAGTCCACCTGCTAGTGTAAGTCTTATGCTATTTTACAAGTACTAATAATAACTAAATTTCTAAAGCAATACCAGATTAATTAATTTATGTAATGATGAACAATGAAAAGCAATTAAATTAGCAATTTGGATGAAAGGGTTCTGTGTCAACTTGGTATAAAAGCAATTGTATGAAAATTTATCAGCAATTTCTCAAGATATATCTGGTGTCACTTGAGAAATTAGTTTCATTCATGTCTATCCATCGATAGGCAGTAATATTCATTCATAGATGTTGAATAACAAAAACGCAAGTTTCAGTCATTCTGCTTTTGATGGCTTTGGTTTCTGAGTGAAACAAATGAAAACGAAGACTGTAATATAGGCGATTGTATGATTGTGGGATACATAGTACTAAAACGTCCCTTCATCTACTCAGGGTATCCACCAACACTTGATTGATATTGAGTAACATGAGCTCAAGGAATAGGAGGCAGAGAATTAAGTAAAAATCTTTCACAGATGTAAAATCGATTTGTTTCAAAAAAGTAGTTGAAAGACATGAATTTATTTACAAAACCTTGCTGGTAACTTTTCTTCGACTACAAATGTTCGAGTATGGTAGGGGCGTTTGTGATTGTTCATATTCAATAGGTGCTATGTACACACAACCAAATTTATATGGAATCACTCAGTATTTCACATTATTGATTGTTTTTAACCATGGATCTTTGACTACTTGTGAGGAATGAAGTTTTTGTTGTAAAAAACTGGATAGTATGATAAGAAATGTTGAATTATCACCTCATGTTCGGGATATTGTACTTAGTCGTCACTGAGATTTAAAACTGTGAATTTCAAAATTCAAAAAAGCCTATAATCATAATTCAAAATGCCTTATGTTGAATAGTCCGATTTGCTGAGGGGTCGAATAATTTCTCTCATTGTAGAAGGGGTGCCAGTGGGATATAGCGGCCACAATGGGGTTATCACAAGGGGTGATTTCAAAAACCTACGCCCGATACGTGGAGCTACAATCTCTGCAAAATAGGCCTATAAGGAATCGTAGGAAGATCACTTATGAAGAACTAGACCGCTTTTTGAGCTAAATTACAAGAAGAGACACTCCAAAGGCAATTTCTGGAAGCAACAGGCATCAGTGTATCAGTCGAAATGATACGTCAAAGACTTCGTTCAAGGGGTTTATACAGCAGAAGGCCCTTAAGAGTTCCAGAGCTAACCAGACAACAAAAAAATAACAGACCTAATTGGTGTATCGAGCACCAAAATTGGAATATTGAGAATTGGCGAAATGTTTTTTTTTTTTTCGCATGAGACCAAAATTGGTGTTCGATCAGATGACCGCCGGATTCGGGTTTTAAGGGGTCGTGGAAGACAAGCTAGACTCCGAGCAGCAAGACAAACTCCTATATGCGAAGGGGGCAGTGTGATGTTTTGGGGTGGCATTATGCTGGGAGGCAAAACAGATTTGATTTAGTTTATTGCGAGTGACGGCTAGAAATTACGTGAACCTAGTGCTGGAGCCTATAGTGAGACTCTGGTGAGAATTTCACTTTCATGCAAGATAATGCTCCTCCGCATACCAGTAACCTCGGGCGATATTATCTTGAAAGAGAGAGAATCGCTATTTTGGACTGGCCAGCTTGCTCTCCAGACCTGAATCCTATTGAACATTTATGGGATAATTTCAAAAAGAAAATTAAATCGTGCCAGGATAATCCAATAATCCCACAACAGGTCATCCAAGCCGCCACAGAAGAGTTGCAGAATATCACCCCAGAGGCGGTCGAAAACAATTCAAAGCAGCCTATACGTATTCAGGCTTGTATCAGAACAAGAGGAGGTCATACAAGCAACTGAGGTCGAGAAAAAAATACCTACTACCTGAGAAAACAATTTTCAATTTTGTTTGTATTTGCTTCTTTCTCAAAATAACCCTTTATTTATTTCTTTTTTCAATTGAAATATCTCAAAAAGGATCAATTCTATCAATCCTTCGAAATTTCCAAAATCCCTGAGGTAATATTCAAAATATCGGGTGATTCCATATAAATTTGGTTGTGTGTATATAATTATTTGCTAAATAATGTCCGAGGTCACAAATTCATGACGTATAAGAACAAGGAAGGAAGGAGAAGCATCCAACCCTTCTGCAAGAAAAAACGGGAATTATTTATATTCTCTTTCTTAGAAAACGGATTTGCCTTACGCAACTAATATGATTTCAGATATAGCAGCATCTATTATAGTTGAGTAATCTGGAACAAGCCAACAAACGTCGGTTAACCAACATAAAGAGATTATTATTCATCTTACTTATCACCAAGTCAAATCACATTTTATCACAAGTAGTAACCAGGCGGATGGTGGAGTTGTTGAATTCTATTGTCTCATATTTTCCAAGTTCATATGAGGGAGAATATTGTGGTATAGAAGATATTACTTAAATAGGTTTCTTTGTAACATCATTGGTATAGATGTTGTTTATTCTGCGAAGAATAATACAATATTGACGTTAATTGTATTTAAATGGATTATACATCTTTACATATGCCACATATTCTCTTCAACTGTTAGAAAGCAGCTTATTTCCAGGAGAATATTTTTAACATGCAATGTTAATTGAAATAATTATCTTCAGCTATGCAAAAGGGGACGTGTTCACATTTTCAAATATCTCGAAACAGAAGCAATGAAAATGGAAGCGAAATGCGGCGGACTCACCTCTGGAGGCACATTAGGAAGAAGACCGAAAAAGACTGGAGGGTCACCTGGACCCACTCATTTCGATAGACTAAAGCAGAAACGGTACAACGTAGATAGTGGTTATAGTACAAGTAGCGACGACAAGCGATGGTCACAGGAAATAACAGGTAAAAAAGAAAAAATAATTGTTTGATAACCTAAGGGTTTGAAGGTTGCTATGTCAATAAACACAAATAATCCTTTAACCCTGCAGTGGTCGCCCTATGTTTTGTAAGAACAGAGGTGTGAAAATCCGTACCGCGATTTTCTATTTTTTCTCCATTTAAAAGGTTTTGAATGAAAGAATAAAATATTTGAAGCATTAATTTCATTTGAGTAACAAAAAAAACAAGATGAAAAGGGACTGGAACATAGAAAAATATAAAAAAACTTCAACTTCATTTTCATAAAAGCTGAAGAAAGTGATTAAATTAACTAACTCAATCGGCATCCTCTCGATTGTTTCTCGAACACGCTAAAGTGTTATGCTCAAGGCACAAGAATATTTCACAACTCTTGCAAAAATATCTCGTGGGTCTGTTCTCGTTGGTTTTCTGTTGGCTCTGGTCGTTGCTGCTTCGCCAAGTGCTCTTCAGTTGGATTCTTCTTTTTGAGGATTTCATTCATTCTTGTAGTAAGACTTCTTGGTAGGCTCTTTGACAACCTCGAACCTCCACATAGGGTTTTATGAGCTCAAAAGCAAGATCACTCAAAAATTCCCTACGCTTTCTTTTTGAATTCGGATTATTACTCTTGAAGATGATAAAGGAATTTATGCCACCAATATACAACAGAGAGTGGCCAACGTCGCGTATTACGTGCACAATTGTATGTAGAACATAACTGGTCGACACTATCAACACCTCCCTTTGTTGTGTTATACAACATAATTATCTCTGGTTTTCCAGTAGTGCCATCAATTTGGTCGTCATGGTGCATACTAGAGACGAGTAATACATTTTTACCTTTTTTTGGAATATAAGAAACGAGTGTCAAATTTTTGTGAAAAGCGAACATTGAACTTTTTATTGGTCTTTTCACAGGATTGTTTTCCAAATTTACCGTGTAATAACATCGGTGCGGAGCGAGGGTCCGCGCGCGACCACTGCAGGGTTAATGTCTTCAACTTTGGTAGGAAGATAAAAGCGTATTATCATCTCTGAGGCTTTCTATGTAAAATAAGCCTTCTTGTTCTGTCATTGTCACTACTATCGTGAACTACTAACATCTTAGCTTCGATTTTATTAATACTTTTGGGTATTATTTTACTCATTCTTCTCTTCGCATTTTTATCTGCATCAATTATCTCAATAGTTATAACTGAATCTCTTTCTTAGGTGACTTAGAGAAACAATGGTCAAGTCCAAATGTATCATGTCGTACAGAAACGAATGGAACAAGTTCTACTTTGTCAACGCCTACTATAAGCCCTGGACCTGAAAATGGAGATGAAACGGATAAAAAAGAAGAGAACAAAAGTCAAGTAGAAAATGGGTAAGTGTTAACTTATGTGTTCTTAAATTAATATATCAGAGAATATCATTCATAAAGTAAAGTAAAACGAAATGAGACACTTTTCCACAATTTATTCAATAATCACGACCGGTTTCGACCCTACGGTCATTTTCAAGTGAATAACAATATAATACATGAGTAGGCAACTACAAGTACAGAATGAAATTTATCCTAAATATTGAGTAGTGGGGATCCATTATGCTCTAGTTGGCTGTTGAGGGTAATAAAGTATGGGTTTTTAAATAATTTGTTAATCTCCAAACTTTACAACAAATTCATCTCTCTCCCTTTGTTACATTTATGAAGGATTCTAAGATTGTTCAATGATATCGAGTGTTTAGTTGATTTTATGTGTTCAAATATTGGCGAATTTTTATCTGAGGAAATATGTTCCTTGAATCTAGCTTCAAAACTTCTCCCTGTTTGTCCGACATAGGCTACCTGACATTCATTGCATTTGATTTGATAAATTCCTGATTGCTTGAATATATCGTTCTCTTGTTTGTCATTGAATAATAATCTGCTTAAGTTGGGGCCGCTTGAGAATGAAGTAGTTATGTTCAATTTGGAAAAGTAGTTACTGATTTTGTTAGAGAGTTCGCCAGTGTATCTGAGACTAGTGTATCTTTTTTCCGGGGTTTCTACGATGCTATATAGTAATTGAGAGGTAATACGTTGTTATTTGCGTTTAATGATTGTATTTAGAAAATGTTGTGGTATGTTGTTATTTGAGGCAATTTTTCTGATGATATTAAGTTCAGTTTGAAAATTTTCTGTCGAAAGGGGAACAGAGTGAGCTCTATGAATCATGGAGTTATATGCAGCTAGTTTGTGGCTTAAATGACTGAACGAGTCCATTGGAATCGATGCGTCTGTGAATGTTTCTTTTCTGTAAATTTTATAAGTGAGTTGGTTATTTGAATTTGTAATGGTTAAGTCAAGGAAGTAAATTGAGTTATTATTTTTAATTCAGTGATTATTGAATAAATTGTGGAAAAGTGTCTCATTTCGTTTCACTTTAAAATGAATTTCCATAAAATAAATAAACCATCAATACTGTCAATATCATTCATATCTGCACTTATTCTCTAATTGGTTCGTTTATGTTTTTGAAGCAGTGTTTCTTTGTAGGTTGCATTCATACCAGAATCCCACAATCTGCTGGTTCATATTCCATAATTTAATACGTATCTTGACTTTTATGATTAGAATCATTTACAAGATTTTTTTTGAGAAATAAAAAATTTTGGTAATTCAGTGTGGTTTTTGTGTTTGGCTTTGAAGTGAATAACTTGATTTTTTGTTTTGTGCTAACAATAGTTGGTTTAAAATTTTTCAGTGCACGCCTCAGTCCTGTTGTTGATCATAATTTCACTCACAGTAATGGTTATGAAGAAAAGACGAAACCTCTCCATCAAATCCAAACATACAGGTAATTATCAAAGGACTCTTATATTTTTTGTTTTTTCAATTGATGTGTCATTTTGTAGAAGTAGATATACCACTTGATCGGAAAGTTTTATAAAAGACAACCGTAAGCAGGGTACTGACGGTTAGGTTAGGTTAGGTGCTGCACATCATGTACGCTTTGCCGCGCACAATTACACAAATAGACAGTTATATGTGCTGCGTGTATGCGCAAAAGTGGCAGTTAATAAACCCTTTACCTAAAATAACTTCTTATGTGAAAAACATCAAAAAAAGCCAAAAATTATTCTTTTGTCATGGAATTTCAATGTGTCAATTCTCAACAAATACTTTCGAACAACCATCATGTTCACCTGCTATGGCTTTGACCGACTTTTTTTCCCATAACTCAAATTACCACTTCAAGGTACCCGTTTTGAATCATTGACCAATCCCGGTACTTCTTCGACAGAAAGTATTTTGAAACGCTTTACACATTTGTCCTTTTAGTTGGTACTAGTTCATATGTTAAAATTGCCTAATATACTAAATACCCAATCTACTGAAGGCCTAATATACCGAACGCCCTTTTATATCATTCTATACTGAACGTCTTAATCACTGGCATTAATACTTAATTGCTCTTTATGTTATGAATCCCCTGATATATAACCTAATACATTGTTATGGTAAGGAAGGCTGCTTCAAGTTATGGATACTGGCTCATGTTCTTTAAGAATTTCACCACTATTCACTTTCAAAATCTCAACTTATCTCCATTTGAGCTTTTATAGGATAAAATTAGGGAGATTCAAACATATATTTAACAATTACACATTTTAGGCATAGAAATTCAATTATCAAGAGTTCTAATAATTATTCAAATCTACTATTATCATACTTAGAGCATAGGAAAAGATCGTCAAAAAATTATTCTGCCTGCTGTCAGCAGCCAAAGTGAAATGAGTAAAACAAATAACCGAGAGGGATAAGAATTCCAAATTCGAGTTCTACCATGTCAAAGCAGAAGTTTCAATTTCAAGATTTCAACAACATTTCATGATACTCGAACTGAACATCAGTCTCAAAGGAGAGTTGAAATTGCTTACAAGATTAAAATCATTCTTTAAGTACTTGAAAGTATATCACATTTCAATGACATAACAACACATAGAAGACAGGGGATTGCCCCTGTCTGATATAATTGAACTGAAAATATATATAACGTTAGGATTTCGTCAAATACTATTACTAATTTGAAATCGTCAAATTACTTCATAACAGTCCTTTCAGAAAAATATCTTGAAAATTCTAGCATTATGTAGAATTTAGTTCATTCCATTTTCAATTTTCTATGTATACTCAATCCATACTAATTGCACAATACACTTTTGGAACTGAATAAACTGAACATCAGCAAATTGTTCTGGAATTTAAATTGATTTGACAGTTACGTCAGCTGCTTCATGAAATTTAAAATTTTTTATTGCACCTGTATTAAACATTCTATGAGAATTAACAGTTTTTTGCACTTTATTTAAAAGTTTGTGGGTTAACTATATCCTTTACGTACTTGAAAACTCAAATCACGTAATTTCAACTCTTCTTTCGAGAAAATTGAGATCCTACTCAAAATATTACAAAATTATTACAGCATTCCATAATACTTGAACTGAACATCAGTCCACAAGAAGAGTGAAACTTTTCATTAAAATATTATGATCATTCTTCATGTACTTGAACGTAAATCACATTTCAGTGACATTACGGCACAAAGAAGATGGAAGATTGCCGCCGTACATGACATTTTTCGATAAAATTAATTTGAACTAACAATATATATACATATATACTATGACGATTTCGTCAGACATCTACAAATCTTTTTGAGTAGTATCTATGTTAATATATATGCAAATTTTCAAATATTATTCTCATTCTCAATTCTCAACGTTCTTAAGAAATGCACTACTATGTGTAAGTTATCAACATAGATATTTGAAAGAAGGATGTGAATTACATATCTTCCATAATCCAAATGTTTCAGTACAACTCTTCGTTTCTATATTTATGAATTTGGCAACTTATTTAAAGCAATAACTTCTCTTAAGGTATGTGTTTCATAATTGTGAACTGAAAATATTGAAATATTCAAGAGATGCATAAAATTATACGCTTTAAGCATAAAATTCAATAATTTTTCAATTCCCCTTTATTCATGTTGATGGGTTTTGAACAAAGAATACTCAAAATATTTCTGTAAATTATTATTAAATTCTGATTCAATTTAACTTCACATCAACATCAGAGTCATATTAAGTTTTCTACTTGTTTATCAATACTTACAGAATAGATCAGAATACCCTTCTTTTTATGAGGCCTAATCATACAGAATGTATGTCTTGATTAGTTGAAGTAAGGCATATAAAACAATATTTTGTCTTTCGATTTAGATTCCTGTGATTTAAAAATTTGAATCACCAGGAGCTCCCCCCAAACATCTTAAATTTCCATTTACATTTGAATTTGAATAACTGAATAGCTTGCTTCTTCTTGGAGGAACTGAAATACAAAATAATAAAGTGAATATGCAGTTCAAAATACACTCCCCACAAAAATTGTCGCATCACCCTACTTCAACGACAATACTTTATAAACTTTTAGGTTGGTCATTCAAGAGTCGCTTGGTAACTTTCAGAAGTGTAAAATAAGAAGATATAATTCAAAAGAGATGAGTTTATGATGGAAAATATCAACAATTTTCGAGTTAATGAAAAATTAAAAAATTCTACCGTCTTCAAACATTCGCGAAGAGACCAATCAACTAGCATCGAATGGTTACTAATCATTTTCAAAATCGAGTGTTTCCTCCCCGGGCCCTAATTACTGGCAGTATACGTCTCGGAAGCCCCTCAAACAAATTTTGGATGTACTTTTGAGTCACTGAGTTCCAAATTTCAAGAAGCAGATTTTCTAGTTGTTGGAGTGTTCTACAAGGCATCCTACGTTGCTGAATTTGCACCCCATGTTGCCAAACATGTTCTATGGGATTCAAGTCGGGACTTCTGGCTGGCCATCTTAAAATATCAATTTCGGCATTTTGTTTTCGCCAA
The DNA here is from genome assembly GCA_013387265.2 of Cryptolaemus montrouzieri. NCBI lineage: Eukaryota > Metazoa > Arthropoda > Insecta > Coleoptera > Coccinellidae > Cryptolaemus > Cryptolaemus montrouzieri. The sequence continues at coordinate 119,974,051 of JABFTP020000144.1, read as the reverse complement.
TCAATGGGCCAAAGGGTACAACATTCTTCCATTATTCGCTGGGACTAACTCAGTTAGATCAAGGAAAGAAATGCCTCCCCACATCATTACTGCGCCCCCTCCGAAGTTTTCGGTTTGCCGGATATTGCATTGCTGATACCGTTCCCCAGGTCGTCTGTATACAGGCATCCGTCTATCATTTGATACTACACAGAACCTGGACTCGTCGGAAAAGAGAACATTCCACCATTCTGGAATACCCCAATTTGCATGTTCCCTCGCAAACTGAAGTCTTGCAACTCGATGCTCTCTAGTGAGACGCGGGCCGGTAGAAGCCACACTTGGTCTGATATCGTCTTCTTTGAGCCTGTTCCTAACAGTTTGCAATGAAATATGCACATTTCTGGAAAGTGCAAATTCATTTTGTAGCTTTCTAGCCGTACAGTGCCGAACTCTTAGTGCAGTTAAACGAAGCCAACGATCATCAACTGGTGTTGTTATCCGATTTCTTCCCTGTCCGGCCCTTCTTCCATATTCCCCTGTTTCGTGGTACCGATTAATTTCTCTTGAAATAGTGCTTTGGTTAACATTCAACAAGTTAGCCACGTAACGTTGGCTTCGCCCCTCCTCTAGAAGTGTTACAATTCTAACCACTTCATGATCACTCAAATAACGTCCAGGACGTTCAGCAGCCATTACAATAAATTCAAAGAAAACTTGCATTCATTTAGCGTGAAAACTGAAGAGAAATTGAATGAATACTGATAGTCAAATAAACTCATTCTTGTCTCAGACGTGTTTGAGATCATTTGGTAACAAATGTTACTACATAAATAAGATTTCTTCCCCTCATATGTCCAGAAACATATGTTGACCAAGAAACTGCGATCGAGCTGCTTAATCGATTGTGGAATTCAGAATACCAGGTGATGCGACAATTTTTGTGGTGTATGTATTTTGTTTATTCTTGGTCTTGACTTTCTTGCTTAATTTAAAGTCAGAAACAATAGGAGATATATATTTCCAAAACACCTAAAATTTAGCTAATTTGAAAACAATCGAACACCCCTCGTACATTACTAAATTCATCAAAATCAATTTTTTGTTCTTATAACAGTTATAACAACAGGTAGATAATGTATACGTGACATGTTATGAATATACGCAGCAGAGATTATTACTCAATTAGTCAATAGCGTCCCGAAGGATATTCCATTATTTTTGTTCAATTTCATTACAGAAACACTATTACATATTCATTTATTTAACATGTACAATTTAGCGTAGTTCTAAATCATTTCACTATCCCTCGTACATTGCTAAATTCATGATCATGATTTTTGTGTATCCTTTAACAGTTATAGCAACAGATGCATAATGGATACAAACGAAGCTGTGAATTACTTTTGATATTTTTATCATACTGAGTGTATTCTCGTAAACAGAGTGAATTCAATTTTGAGAGAAATATATACTGAAAAGTTTTTACCTGTCAATATCGTCTTGGAAAATATCCCATTCTTTAATGAAGATAGTCTTCATTTATTTCATACAGAATCCTAATTATGATAAATAATTCCAATATTCCAAGAATCCTAGAAAAGAATGTTATAGGTTAGGGTTTACTTCAATTCAGAAATAATAACAAACGATTATGAATTTTACTGCAAACATAAGAACAGATAGATAATAGACTCATGGCATTTAGTGAATAACTTTTAATATTCCAATGTAAATGTATTTACGAAAACATTAATGAAGTTCCTTTCAGAAGAAATATACGTACAGACAAACCTCTTACCTGTTAATAGCGTTTTAAATCTCATTTTTTCTGAGATAGTCTTGATTGATTTCATATAGACTCCTTTTTATTATGAATTTAACATTCAGAGCCATCAAATTACTTAAGCGTCGAAATCAGTTAGAATATCCTCAAATTATAAATGTGAAATATATAAATCATCAAAATTATTTCTTCAATATGCTGTAACGAAACATACATTAAAACGAATAAAATAAACGGTGAATCAGATTCACTTGTCTTTGAAACATTACTTCAAAATTATAATATTAAATTGGAAAAATATATATTTCAATTATTCTTTTCAAGATAAAATAGCTAAAACGTGATCTTTATACAGGGAATACAAAGAAGCTTTGAAGCAACAGCGAGCCCAAGAGGTGCCTTCAATATACAGAACCAAAGATCCAGATGACCACTCATACAAAACTGAACCAAACACACCAACCCATCATTCATCTACGCCTCAGTCATCTCTTGCTACTTCCAAATCTGATCCGACACCATTGAATTCTGTGCTGGGTAGCCCAAAGAAAATCTTCGATGATACGGTAACAAAGATGCCAGTGCATAAAGTGCAAACGCCAAGGAATAATGCTTACTCGCCAAATCACAATTACATGAACGGAAATAGTAAGTTAGGCCATTCACATTGAGGGGTTAAGATTCGCTATGGGATTTTTTTCAATAATCATGCAATGACCTTTCCCCAATGTAAAATTGCATGGTCGTTATACACTAAATTATAAAGTCTATTTAAATTCAAAAATATATTGATCTTGAGATACCTTGGTGTAAAGTTCTTGCTATACAGAGTATCCCAAGTTGAGTGGCCTGTTAGAAGTTTATGGAAAACTAATAATGCTATCGTTCTGAAATTTTGATTCAGCTGGTTCGAAACTCTCTTTCTAAAATATACTCACCTTAATGGCACTTCCGGTTATACCGGAAGTGCATACCAACTTTGTTATTTAATATAGAACACCCTGCATATTGATGACTGGTTCGATAACACTTATTCGAATTACAAAAACACCTAACACATAAGTCTAGCTTGTTTCGTTCATGAAATATCCTAGTTTTACTTGAAAATTATCTTGATATATCTCGAGAACAGCGTGAGCTCCAAAATAATGAAAGGTGTTTAGCAAACAAGAAACGATACGGGACATAACTCATATCCGACTTTTTTTTTCTCTCTTTCATGCTGGCGGGGAAAAAACTCGCTTTTGCGGTTGGAGTGAGCGCTACACTCCGCTATTCGAGCACTAGCAATCTACCGATAAGTGTGGGGTTTAGGCCAAGTCCCTCAGCAGACTGCCAGACCCACTAAAAAACCCTCGCCGGCAAAATCAGCCACCAGTAAAAGGACCGGAACCGCTAGTCGCATAACTTCAATCCTCTTCTGGTATCTTGGCTCTACTATATTCGCTGTTGTTTTTGCTACCTGATCCTTTCGTGTAATTACTCGTCTGGCGAAGTATTTCAAAGCCTTCCATTTTCCTTTAGTTTGTGTGGCTTTACTGATGGTATTTTCCGGGGTTATTACACCATTGATCTCCCGGAAGAGTTCAGCGTGTTCTTCGTGCCATCCCGCACAAACGAAAACTGTGTGATTCACGTCGTTGCTCTCTTCATTGCAGTATACACACGTGCCTGTTGGTTCCTTTCCGATCCTGTATGTGTACGCTCGGAAGCATCCGTGTCCGGTTAATATCTGTGTGGTGTGGTAATCGACCGTGCACTAGGGCTTGATGTACCACTCTCCAAGATAAACTCATATACGACTGAATCTCAGTCAGTATACAGAGTGCTTTTTTTCCGTCTCACATTTCGAAACGAAGATCCATCGAACACTACGTTTTTTCAAATTGTAACCCATATTTTTTTCAATTCATTAGATTCGCCGTAAAAAAACTAAATGAAGTTCCCCATACATACCCTGTACCTGAGATTTCAAGTTTTCAAGTTATGGCGAAAAAACGAATTTTCTGTACCTGCCTGAAGTTGGCAAAGGAGGCTTGGATTTCTGCACGTGCATACACATATCAGAGCAAAGACAGGCTCCTGAGCATAGATAACATACTATTATTGTTTTAACAGTCAGTCGAATTAATTCGATCACAATGGCTAGCTACACAAATGAGGAAATACCTAATTCATTTTTCATTCATGGAGATGAGAGACGGAATGTGAGTAAAACTTGTAGGAGATTTAACGAATTATATCCAAATATGTCGTCTATGACAGCTAAAAATTCAGGAAATACGTTACAATTTTTCTTTCGACTGGAACGGTCCAGAATAAGACATCATTTTCATCGCCTGTAGTCAACAATGAAGACAATGAAATTACCATTGTAGCTTATTTTGATGTTAATCCACGTGCACAATTGGCAATAGCAGAGCATGATCTGAATTTACCCACGGCCCTCTCTATACAGGGCCGGAACTGCTGAGAATTGGCAACAATGCTAGCAGGGCTATTGACGGCTCGTACCGAGTGCGGGCCATTGTTTACAGTTGGTCGAAGCACGTTAAAGATATTTCGTATTCTATTCGTTTTCGGAAGTTTTAAGCATTGTTTAAATAATCTACAGTTTTCATTGCGAACTGTATTCATTTGAGTGTAACATCACTTCAAGTTTTGAATAATCAATATACGGGGGCTGCCTAGTTCTGTTTAGTTTTCGTTTCGAGACTCTTAACATGCCGAATACTTGTGTAGTGCCAGCTTGTAAAAGCAATTACAAATCGCAAAAAGAAAAAGTATCAGTGTTTAATTTCCAAAGGATGACTTCCTGAGGAATACTTGGATGAAAAACATTCCCAGAAAAAACTGGACCCTTGGTAAAAACTCCGTTGTTTGTGAAAAACATTTTGAACCTCATTTTATTTTAAAAGAAGAGAAGTATGTGAATTCGACAGGTCAGGAAAGAGTTATCTCTAGATCGAGGTATGCACTGGTACCTGGGGCAGTTCCCTCATTATTTCCCAATTTACCTTCTTATATAAGCAAGAAATTGCCAGGAGTACGGATAGACTCTGCTGTCCGAAAGGAAATGTTCTTACAAAGAGAGGATCAGGAAATCGAACAATGGCTGTCGGGAGACATTATTAACGACTTTACAGCGTTCTTAGACAATTTTAGGCAAAAACTGCATTTACAACAGTGGAAGTGTGAAGTTCTAAATGATAAAGTTTGTTTTTATCAGGTTGATTTTGAAAATATGCCAACGGTACCTGTCTGCATTAAAGTGCAAGATAGTTTGAGTATAGAGCTATGTACAAACAACTAAAGAAGATTTAGATTGGGTTCTTAATGGTGGTGGCAAAACTGATAGATGGTCACAATTAGAAAATATATTAACTAGATACAAGTATGTTAAGGGATGTGATGAATGTCAACTCAACGTTACAAATCTGGTGAAACATATTAATGATCTTTTTGAATGCGTCTTTTAAAATAAAAAATGAACTTGCTTCCTGTGAAATTTGCACGAATTTCATAACACAAGCACAGTCTCAAATTGAGGATGATTCAGATAATTTCAAATATTTAAATGACTTGAATAGGGAGGGCTTTCTATTCCATGCGATACAATGCTTTTACTTGGTAAGCATATATATTATGTAATGAATCATTTAATATCGAAAAATTTGAAATAAATTATCTAAAATGCGAAAATAAACGTAAACTCCTCATTCAATTAACAATTGAAAGTTTTGATTTACTCTCTTCAACACCAGGCTATCCTCCCAAATATATTATGATAACTGTGTCTGTGGCTTACAGTTTAAGGATGTTATCAACAAGTTATTGAAAACTATGTTTAAAGCAAATAATTATACTAAAGTAAAATTAACTCTATTAGTCTACTGAGTGCTCCAAAAAAACGGAAACTTCTTACTGTGCCTTAAATCATTTACCTATTGTTGTTTCCAGTTACCTATTTCTACTAAGATCTTTAATATTTTTCTTACACATTACTCTGTCATTGTAAGTGCATGTTTCCAAGTGTTTTCATATTATAGTATCATTTAAATGCTTGCGAATTCAACTTAAAATACCCGCGCCATATGAACTCTGTGCTAGTTCAATGTCAAGTAACCACATGTTGCCACATGAGCAGCTCTGGCTTTGTATAGAGAGGGCCATGATTTACCTCATAGTAGTATTCACAGAATTCTAAAAAAAAAACTGCACCTTTATAAATTTTCATTGGTCTAAGCTCTACAAGCTAGCGATCCACAGCTTCGAATAAAACTGTGTGAGATCCTTCTTCTCAGAACACAAGAGGATTCCGATTTTCTCAAAAGAATTATCTAAACAGATGGAGGCCAAATTTTCTAATGTGGATGTTTTTAACCTGAATAATTCACACTTTTGGGCCAACCAAAATCCTCATATTACGAGGGAAAAAAAATCCTCAAAATAAATTTAGTTTGAATGCGTTTGGACTTTTAAAGGACAACAGATTTTCGTATTTTGTGTATGAAAACTTAAATGGTGAACTTTATATGGAGATTTTGAGGACCGTAGTAAGTGACTTCGTTGACACTTTATCAGTAGCTGAATCAAGGCATTGTTGATACCAACTCTTCGGAGATCCAGCTCATTGCACAAATGAAAATTATCGAATTTTAACTGATATGTTTGAAGATAGATGGATTGGAATGAACGGTCCGTCATTGTGGCCTCCATGGTCACCTGACCTAACACCTATGGATTTGTATTCTGGGGGAACGCTGAAAGATAATATTTATTCTAAACCTGTGACTTCAAGATATGATTTGCATAATAGACTGCAAAATGTCTTCATGCAGTTGGGTATGGCGGAACTGACGCGAGCCACATCACAGGGTGTTATGCGTCGAGTAGAAGTGAATGGTCATCACTTTGAACAATGAAATTTCATTCTGAAATTTAAGAAAATACAGTTTAATTCGTTTTGATATTTTTTAATTTGACAACAACTGCAGCTTCGCATTTTTTTTCTCTCAATTTATCAATTATCCAACGATTAAAGGACAGTTATTTGTTAATGTTCTGGGAACTGTCTTTGCACGTGCAAGAATCTAGGCTGCCTATGCCAACTTTAAGTAGATACGTAAAATTCGTTTTTTCGCCATAACTTGAAAACTTGAAATTTCAGGTACAGGGTATGTATGGGAATCTTCATTCAGTTTTTTACGGCGAATCTAATGAATTGAAAAAAAAATATTAGTTACAATTTGAAAAAACGTAGTTTTGGATGTTTCTTGGTTTCGAAATGTGAGGCGGAAAAAAGACCATTCTATATACTGACTGAGATTCGGTCAGGCGTGAGTTATGTCCCGCATGGTTTCTTCTTTGCGAAACACCTTTCGTAATTTTGGTAGCTCACGCCGTTCTCGAGATATATCAATTTTTTCAAAAAGCAAAAATCGATAATTTTCAAGTAAAACTGGGATATTTCAGGAACGAAACAAGCTAGACTTATGTGTTAGGTGTTTTTGTAATTGGAATAACAAGTGTTATCGAACCAGTCATCAATATACACGGTGTCCTATATTAAATAACAAAGTTGGTATGCACTCCGGTATAACCGGAAGTGCCATTGAAGTCAAAATATTTTAGAAATAGAGTTTCGGACCAGCTAAATCAACTACCAAAATTTCAGAACGATAGCATTATTAGTTCTCCATAAACATCTAACAGGCCACTTAAGTTAGGATACCCTGTATAGTTAAATCAAATTCGAAAATGATTTGCTAGTATAAGTTTTTTCTTTGAAAAAATCAACAGTTTTATTGTTTAGACCCTTATTAAACTATGATTTTTCCTATGGCAGGCTCAAATGTTGAAAACAACAGGAACGTAACTTCAAGTCCCCAATTTATTCAAGATTATGTTAAACCCACTTCACCTTTTAAAACTACTGGAATACTTTCTCATGATAATGTACCACCTGGGAATAAACAAAATATAAATACAACAACAAAGAGTGGTTTGAACGGAAGTGGAACTTTGAAGAGCGTAAATGGCGTGAACAAAGGTGCAACCCGAAATATCACTTGGAATCCAGATGTACCACCTGACAAAATGACATTTACTATGAGAAGAGAAATAGATAAGGCCCGAGAAGAGACAGATCTAATAAATCAGCTGAGGAATGTAAGTTGAACGAAAAATTAAATTCATTTAAATTTTGTGTGATAGAGATAAAAATCTTTAATATTCTTTCTTCTCAGTTTATTTTGCATAACTTCAAACAAACTCAAAATTATAACAGTTCATAATATCTATACATCCGATAAATATCGATACGATTTTAATTTCTCCTCAAAATTTCAATATCAAGTTATTATTGACTATATACTGAAATATATCCTCAATTCTATGAAACTATTATGAAACAATTCACTTACTGTAACATAGAAATTGTTATATTGTAATAAACATGTTTGTATCAATTTATGTCAAGAAATGATTTATTTATTTATTCTTCAATTATACAATTTTTTCAAATTCAAATTAATATAAAAGAATTGCTACTCAATAGAATTTTCGTCCCCATCGGGTGTTCCACAGGGCTCACATCTTGGCCCTATACTGTTCAATATTTTCATCAATGATGTGGAAGAGGCCCTGTCAGTTGATTTTCTGTTGTTCGCGGACGACATGAAAATGTTTTCTTCAGTTAAAGAATTTTCAGATGCTAATCGGCTGCAGTCAAATGTTGTCAAATTTTTTTTATGGTCTGAAAAGAATTACTTGAAAGTGAATGTTGAGAAGTGTTGTGTTGTTACTTTCCACAGAGTCTTGCTCTTCGGTTAAGGATCTGGGTGTCACCCTGGATAGTGGGTTAAGTTTCAAGGAACACCTTGGAAAGATTACTGCTGAGGCCTATAAGATGCTCGGTTTCATTCGAAGAAATGCTTCTGAATTCTCTACTAGGACAATCAAGATTCTGTACTGTTCATTGGTGAGATTAGGTCTTGAGTATGCCTCATCGATTTGGTCTCCCTTCTATAAATGTGATTTCGATTGCCTGGAGAGGGTTCAGAAAAGGTGTTTGAAGTTTTTGGCTTTTATTTATTTTTTCATTTATTTATTTATTTATTTATTGATACAAGCTCAACAGGATTACTCCCAATTACAGAGCCGAACAAGTATATACAAATTTGCTCAAACCTAAAAAACAGATTTAAAAAAAAAACTTTCAAAAACAATAATGACATAAAACGCATTGATAATGCAAACTCAAATAATAGAAATACACACCAAACAATCAAAACAATTTAAGTGCGTGAACTAAGTTTTGCTAATAGGTTTCTTTTGAATGTAGCTTGAGAATGACTGATATCAATCGAAGAGGCCACCGTGTTGAAATAGTGACAGCTTGGATTGATAGGTGAGTTGAAGAAAACATCCGTAACAGCTCCAACGACATAAAAAGTGGCATTGCCTCTGCCAGCGAACCTGGGTACCAAAAACATCAGTCTGTCAAGCAGATACGAACAACAGATGGAGTTATTCAGAAGTCCATACAAAAAAAAATGCAGCACAAATATTTCCTTCTAATTTGAAGCTCCAACACAGAAAAACGATCGATTAACAGAAAATCTGGCATTCCTCGGATAGGATATACTCCATCTTGTTTGTATGCCAGGTACCTTAGGAAAGTTCTCTGGACGCTTTCCAATACAATTTTATATTTCACATAGTATGGGTCCCAGATAACACAGGCATACTCCAATCTAGACCAAACGAAAGCGAAATACAGAACCCTGAGAACAGCAGTGTTCCGGAAGCTCTTGGAATTCCTCAGAATAAAACCCAACATTTTTCTTGCTCGCAGAACAACATCACCTATATGGCCCCGGAACGACCATTTCGAGTCGAGAAGCACCCCGAGATCACGAGAACAGAAAACACGTTCAAGCCGTGAACCCGCCACCGAATAAGGAAAGAAATGTGGCGACTGTTTGCGCGTAATTGACATGTACTTGCACTTAGAGACGTTCAAAGGCAGTTTGTTTTCTAAACACCACTGATGTATCATCAGCAACTCTCCTTGAAGACTCTGACAGTCCTCATTCGATCTTATTTCTGTGTAAATCTTGAGATCGTCCGCAAAGGCTACGCCCCCAACGTTTAGCCTCTCAAGTAAGTCATTTACGAAAATTGTGAACAGAAGCGGACCCAAAACCGACCCCTGAGGGACTCCCGAATGGGCTCCAAAATCCTGGGATCTGAATCCATTGTACATAACATACTGCTTTCGATCACTCAAATATGAATAGAAAAACCTGAGAAGGCTCACAGGGAACCCTATCTCCTTCATTCTTTTTATTTGAGCAACATGATTCATGCGATCAAAGGCCTTAGAGAAATCCGTGAAGACCGTGTCAACCTGGCCACCCCGGTTCAAAACCTCAGTTACGTATTCCGAAAAGCATGCAAGATTCGTTACAGTTGATCTACCGACCCTAAAGGCTTTCAAATCTGGTGTGGTTGGTGACTCTCGGGGTCTACAATTTGTACAGACTACGTTTGGCATGGACTCTCTTGACAGCCGTAGGATGTCTGACCTGTGTTTTTCATTCAAAATTCTTAATAGCCATGTTGACTGTCCGAATCTATTGTGGCTAATAGATTTCAACCTTCCTGGGAGGTTAACGAGGCGGAACCCTCTGTTCGGACTTGTGACATGCCGTCAGAATTATGCCACGAATTACTTCTTGAATAGATGTTTGTCATTGGCAAACAGACTGGGTACACGTATCGATTTTTTCCATGGTTCTGCACATACATTCAAGCTGAGGGCGAGACTATTGATGAATGTTGTATACTATATGTTATCATCGTTTTTTAGTGTTTGCAATGTTCTGTTTTCCACATTGTTTGTAACAGTTTTTTTTTACTTTTGATTCTCTTAATATGGGACAAGTTTCATTGTGGAAGCTACTCTTTTTATTATTTTTTATGTATTTTATTTTTCTTTGCTTTTGATATTGTAGAAATGGGGATATCCCTTTATTACCTGAAAGATGAGCTAGGGAACAATATCCTGGGTGTTGTCACACATTTAGTGGGCTTCCTCAATACTGCGGACAGATCATGTAAAAATATGAATAATGGTCCACACAGAAATTATGTTTCATTCATTTGCGAAAAAAGGTGTAAAATTTCAATTTACTTAAAATAATTTACACGATTTGGCATTATATTCAACAAGCATCCCAGTTCCAATCTGGGATTTTCTATCTTGATCACATAGTATCTTAAGCGAGATTTCTTATCAATGATAGAGTAACTTTTCTTAACTTAAGAATCTCTATTTGGTTATTGTGAATGATGGAGAAGAGTTTTTCTGTGTTATGATTTGAATTGGTTTTAAATGATATCCGCTGATACTGGAATAGGCTAGAAACACCTGAATACATCCATATTATGATATGCTTTGCATCAGAGTATGTATCACGCAAGAAACACTCATTTTACCAATTCTCTATTCTTATAGATGCGTAAAAAACGAAACCAATTGCAAATTTCAGCAATTATAATTCACAAAAATAATGAAAGACTTCACATCTTTTGTCCAGTTGAAGAAATACAAAATATAAGTGAAAGAATTCACTAATTTTGATTTGATTTTTATTAGAGTTATCAAGGTTTTTTCTTTATTAAACACTGAGTTCGATAATGAAAATTCTTTGACCAATTCTACACAAAAATTATGAAAGAATCTCCAATATATCATAGCAAATGGGATGAAATTAACTAAATCATTTTTTGTTTCAGATAATCGAAACGAGGTTGAAAATGGCATTACCTAACGATTTGGCCTCTTCTTTAACAGATGGAGTTGTATTATGTCACCTGGCTAATCATATCAAGCCAAGATCTGTAGCAAGTATTCATGTACCTTCTCCTGCAGTTGTAAGTTTTCAAAATGCAACGTGATTCTGTTTTCAATTAATCAATATTTCAGCCTAAACTAACAATGGCAAGATGTAGAAGAAACGTGGATAACTTTATAGAGGCTTGCAAGAAAATAGGTGTAGATGAAGTGAGTACATTTTCTTGTTTATTCATAACATACAAAATATTCGTATAATATTGATTTTTTTTATGAAAAGGTAGTTCATTTCAATATAAATAAAATGAAACACTTTTGCCTGATTTCTACAATGTGTTTTCGTAATGCACACGACCAGTTTTGACAGTTACGTCTAGTATCTAGACCTAACAGCTAACTATATTTATATGCGTAAATAAATACGCATGTCTAACTTACATCGGAGCCCTCCTCTGTAATAACATTAGTTTTGCAAATTTCAGTGGCCCCAATACAGGGTGTTATATAATAGTATGTCACAACTTGAGGGGGAAAATGTACGTCCAATTTTAAGAAAAAAAGTTTATATGAACATAGGTCTGCGAAAGCTTCGTTACGGAGCTACAAGGTGTTGAAATTTCCGGAAAAAATTGTTTTTTTTTCTCGAAAACTCCTGCAGTTTTTGAGATATTCAGTCCAAATTTGGAATGCAAGTTATTTTTACAACCTCCATCATTACATGTCCTAGATTTTAACTGAAATTCTCAAGGTGTTTTCTTTTCCAAGGCCATGTCTCCTTTTGCCCTTTCAAACTTTTTTGACACTTTGACTAATTTTTTCGTATCTCCAACCGTTTTCGAGTGAAAAATTATTGAATTTGAATTGTATGTTATTCGCTAAATAAAAAATAATAATAGAAATACTCGATAGGTATCCCAAAATTTGCTTTTATTTTGATAGCTCATCTTCTGGAACTCAACTTATACTTATTCAATATCAAACTAAAAAAAGAACAATTAAAAACTGAATAAATTGCTGCATGTCACCTGCAAGATTACAGGCCTCTGTCTTCGCATATTATCACGCATTCTTTGAAATATTCCTGGGGTATTTCTTATCGTGTTACAAGAGGTTATTATTCGATTTTTCAATTCTTCTACAGTGTTCACTGGAGTGGTATAAACTAAACTTTTGAGATATCCTCATAAAAAAAGTCTAAACTATTTAAGTCTGGAGACCTAGGAGGCCATGGTTCTGTCCCAACCCAGCCTATCCATCGGTTATTGAATGTATTATTCAAGAATTCCCTAGCTTTTACACTAAAATGTGCTGCAGAAGTGACACATCACTGGTAACTCCTCAAGAAATTGCTGATAAGCGGGACCGTTTAGTCTGTTAGGCAAAAAAAATGGCCCAATCAAATAATTTCCAATTATTCCGACCCAGACATTTAGTGAGAATTGTTCTTCATGATGAGATTCTTCAATCAAATGGGGGTTTTCCTCAGCCCAATAATGATTTTGTGATAGCAGTTCTCGAAAAGTTAGCTTCGTCTGTGGACATTATTTCACTATAAAAATGAGCATTTTCTCTAATTTTATCGAAGAACCATCGGCAGAAATTCAGTCTTGAAGGAAAATCTCGAGGAAGTAGAATTTGGACGCGTTGAATATGGAACGGGTACAATAAAAAGTCGTGGGGAATGCTCCAAACTAGAACATGTGAAATACTCAACTGATATTTCGATTTTTCTTGTACTCACATGAGGATTCAAATCAATACAATTCAAAACTGCTTCTCCAATATCTGGAGTTCTCATAGTTTGAATTGCACCTTTTAAATGATTATTTGGAGTAAAAGTACAGTAATTCGGCGTTAGTAAAATCAGCCATTTTTTCTTACAGCAATAACTTCAAGTCTTGAAACTAATTGTTAATTTAATAAACAATTCGAGCAGACACTGGTTCAACTTTAACAACAATCATAATAAACAAATAAATGAAATAAACATCCAGTGCGCCAATTATTGCCAGAAGGTCATCAACTAGCAGGGACCACAACAGTGGGGATAGAACTCCTCCCTGTGGGCTTAATGATATAAGTAGCGTTTCTAATATCGATATCAATGTTCATGTATTCAAAGCTAGGCTAAGTTTAACTTGGACTGGCATATACTATTTTTATTCATATTGAAAAGTAAAAGAGCATATTCCTATTTCCAATTTTCGAAATCCCGATATCTCAGGAAAGGTGTAGGAAAAAAAACAACTTATGAAAAGCATTGCATGATCTAATACCGTTTGCTGGACTATATTTACGATAAAATTCACGAGAAGAAAGCGAAAAAAGATATTTTTTACCTTGGAAACTTTTAATCCCTTATTTCCAAAGATCTTAACCAATTTGAGCTCTGCCTAATCTTGTTAGGGAACTTCTTTTCTTAGTCTATTCTTCAGTAAATTTTTTAAATAATATACATCTAATAACAACTGATTTTTTCAGCAAAGGATATTTCAAATAATAATAATAATAATAAATTTTATTTTTATTGCGCACTGCGCAAATGGCCATCGACCTTGGGTCCTTCAGCCTTAATTCAAATATTTAACACTTCTGAGTAAATCGAATTTTGTAACATCACACTCTTGCATTGAATTTTATTGGTATTACTTGTAAATATGATTGTAGCCATACCTTTGGAAAATAGTGAGTGAGACTGTGGGTGTTGATTGCAGGGGCGGCTGTGCACCACCCTGGATGTGACGGAGGCTCTGGACGGACGTGGCCTGCCTCGTCTTCATGCTACTGTGGTGGCACTATGCCAACATAGCCTGGATAAAACTGAGATAGTTCATCGGGAGCGTCGAAGCACCCCCCTGCAGGACGCCACAGTCTCACTCCTACTGTTAGCAGTTTTCTTATCAACACTGATGTTTGTGATAGTGTTTCCTCCACCGGAATAAAACTTGGAAGCTATAAGGAAAAAATTAGGGGTTTGCAAAGGAAGACTCTTTTTCAAATTTAATAGATTTGACGTTTTGAAAATATTTTCTGAGATAAATGTACAAACACTGTCCTTAATCTTAAAGGTGGTTCGATGTAGATTTAATGCCTTTATCATCATTTGGTTCAATATAACAATTATTATGTCTCTATGATGATGGTTGATTTTATTCATATCATTAAATGTAAAGTTGATCGATAAACAAGCATTAAATTTTTCAGTCAACTTGAAATTTTATGAGATAACCAAGTTTTTTACCAAATGATCAGGTAACTTAAGATACTATTGATCATTTCATTTTATTTGCAAATTAATAATGAAAGTTATATTCTTTCATTAAATTCGATTTCCGATCAATCAATTGATTTGCTTTGTTGAATTCGTTTTCTATGAGAAATAATTTTGAAATGATATTTGAATGAATGAATGATACTGAGGGCATGAAATCTTACTAAGGAAAATGTTAATGCACGAACTAAACTCCAAAGTAAAGATGTGACCAATCAATTTCTACAGAAATAACTATTTTGTTCTTCAATTATAATTTTCCATAGATGTCTTCATGTGGTAATGAATCTCTGAAAGAGAATTTGTATAAGATTTAACCATATCTCTTATTCTATATGTATATGTGATACTGAAAGTATGAAATATCATATGAAAAAAGTTTTAATTTTTTTTGCCGAGATCTCAAAAATCGTTGACCAGTATTGAGCAGGTATTCTATACTTTTCTATCTTATTAGTCCAGTCATTTTAGTCATTTTAAACGCCAATCTGCAGAAAAATTCCTAGTGAGCTGAATGTTTGTATACACCTTTATGAAGGCGTTTTAATGAAGATGTGAAAAATCGACATTGATATCATGCCGGCTAAAAAAGTTATATTATTTACAAAAATGCTTTTTGCATTTTTCTGTAAAATTAACCGCTTTCGGAGTAGGGCGCTGAGAACGCGACTATATTATGATAATGCACTCATTTCCTCACCACTTTCGAAGAAGAATTTAAGGCGCGTTATTTTTTGCATGGTTTCCCCCGTAGGCATTATCTATATCGTTAACAATTGCTGACAAAACGTCGAGTGGATTTATTCCTATATTTGAATGGACATCTTCATCAATTTCATCATTGGTTGACTCAGCGTTTAAGCATGACTGGCCACGGCAATGTCCATAGACTTTTAAACATCTGAATCCACATTTGACACCACAACTTTTTGTACAATTATTAATGTCTGCATTATCTGCAGCATAATGTAGAATTACATCAGGCTGTGGAAGAATAGAAGGTTGAGAATGATTAACAGTTGACACTTCATACGTCACAGCATCGCTATGTGGAGCAATAAAATTCAAAACAAAACGTCTAATAATCTTTTTGAAACATTTTTTCTACGAAGGAATACAGAAGGGCTGTGACAAAAACGATCGTGGACGTATTACACTCATGGGCTATGGCTGTAGATTTGGCTTCAATTTTTTTTGTTTGGCCTTTTTCATTCTTCACAATCAATTCATGCAAAAACTGTGTTAATATTATCTAACATTCGACTTGGTGTTGGATAAGAGTTGTGAATAATTGTAATGGAACAAATATCTTCTTTAATGATTGATGCAGCAGCTTCTACAATTCGAAAACGTTCATCACAATGATTTATTTTCTTCCTACCACAATTTAGTCAAAATATCAGTTGTAGTATCTCGAAATCAAATTATTGTTAAAGATTTACTTTTCGTGGTAATTATAATATTACTCCCATATCGAGCAATCAATTTTTTGATTGTTTTATCATATGGAACGCAAGCTTTCCAATGAAAACAAAAAATTGGAGAAACATTTTTCATGAGACTTAGTTTTGACAGATACAAGTCATACTCAAAATCCACATGCTCCTTTACACTTCTATATTTATAACCGCGCGCCTCTGCAGCTTTTAATACTGTGTCTCTAAATGTAAGAGTACTCACTTCTCTAATAACGTGTCTGTATTTTTTTTCTTTTTCTCTCAATTACTTCACTCGCTTCTTTTCCACATAACAATTTTTTGAAATCTAAAGAACTGATTCTTTTCTTACACGGAGATATTGATGCACTCGGTTCTTCTTGGTGTCAATTATAAACTGCAATACTCAAATTGTTCGTATAATTTTTACGACAATTACCATCAACAATCACAAAAGTCACAGTACTTAAATATTCAATATTCAACATGAATAAAAAGCAATAGAATACAATACCGTATATGAGTGCATTCTAGTCGCTTTCTCAGCGCTCTACTCCGAAAACAGTTAATTTTACAGAAAAATGCAACCGACATTTTTTGTAAATAACTTTACGACAAACATTTTTTATAATGACATCTATTGACCTCCAAGCAATAGGTTGCGAGATATTTGAGAAAAACTGATTTTCGAGACCTTTTGAGCCTTATAACTTTTTCAGCCGGCACGATATAGATGTCGTTTTTTCACAACTTCATTACAACGCCGTAATAATCACTCATAATCAGCTCACTAGGAATTCTTCCGCAGATAAAACCTTAAATGACTGGACTATATTCTATATATTGGATCTGTACTTTAAGTACTAGGAAATAGTTAACATTCCATATTTATATACTGTACTTATATATTATGATATAACTATTGATATCAAGTTTTGCTAACATATTTTGTGATTATTTATGTGCTATTGAGGTGCCTATGTAATGAGGAAATTCAGGTATGGTTGTTAAAGATGATGGAAACAAACTGAACGCTTAGATGCATTATTTTTAATTAGAAATATTCTTCCAATTGTGATAATTAAAATTAAACTAAAATCTTGAGAAAATTTAAAATATTTCTAAAAAATGAAGTTTGGGTTTTATGAATACACTTTTCTTTCGAAAATTTCTGGGATAAAATTTGGATAATAATTTATTCATGGACAAAATAGTTCAGTTAGATTTCTCCATTTCGTCTTAGAAATAAAGGAAATGAAAAATATTGGTAATGCAGGAATTAGATGTAGTACGTACCAATTTCAATCAAGACAAATTTTTCCATATAAGAATGGTTGGATTATCAGAAATTTAAAATTGTCATTGAAAACGATATCTAAAGTAAAAATGATGTATCGTTTCTGTTAAGAATTTTTCTGTACTAGAAACTAATGAACTGACAAACTCTCATAATAGTCTGAAGTGACTTCACATAGATATTGAACACCATGAAGATGGAATTTTTAGTATCTAAAATTCAGGGAATTGAACAAAGAAAAATCTAATCCAAGACAACTGGTTTATTCGACACATTTCTCGACCCTATGAACTCACAAGAAAAAATAACGTTTTGTTCATTGTTTTCTCATTATTTTCATAAGTTATCCGCCTCTCATCCCATTTGTTAAATGTGCATTGAAGTTTGTCAGGTTGAATCAGGACAGTTCTGCAATTGTAAAACAATATTTGAATTAGTCATAGGGAATAATCTTTCTGAAGGAATTCTTTCATGTATAAGAAAAAGAATTGGAAAAAATTGCAGCATATTTAAATTTTTGCATCTGTTCTGTTAGAGTGTGAAAGATAATTTTGGTGCCTTGATTATATTTCAGTTTAAGTCAAAAAGTAGTGAGAGTATTTTCATGAAGTAGGTTTCAAGTTTAAATAAAACTTACCAACTTGCCTCTAGTTTTCAATGAACAATTTCTAAATGAAAGAATATCGACAATTGACTATCAGTATTATTCTAACAAGACGGTTAATAGGAATAAATTTCATATTTTCCACCTTCTAACGAACTGAACCAAATAAATATATAATAAAACCAAAGTAAAATAAGATAGACAAAAAGTATTTGTAGTATCTTCATAAAAAATGCTTCCTGAATATTTATCCAATTTTATTTGCTTCGCTAAATATATATTTGTAGTGTATTCTTATGTAAGTTATTGCAAATCGATTTTGCTATTGTTATAGGCAGCTAATAATTAAATGCATTTCAGTTCAAGTACAATTAGAATTTTTGCCATTATTGTACAATTATTATAGTATTACGTATATCAAGTACATATAGTTTCTCGAATGAGCTTATAACAATAAGGAAAATATCTATAATGATTTCCTCAGTGTTATATTCCAATCCTCGCATTTGAACGTTTGTATTCGCAAGTTTATAATTCATTTTTTACAATTGTATACCTAATTTACAAAGTCTAGTCACTAGTTTCTTCCAGTATTAACAATGGGCAAAGACTGTTACTCTTTTCATAGTTTTCAATGAGGACTTTTACATTAAAGAATCTCAAATACTAAGTCATATGGTTTTGATTCAGAAACTTCTTACATAAGACAATTTTTCTACAATTTCTGAAAATGATCTGTTTTTGTGCCTTTTTTGTTGTATGGTTTGATTTATATTTAGGTTAAGGGTAACTTAAGTACAAGAATTCAGTTTTTCATTTAATTTTTGTTTGGAAGAGCTACTTAATTTGTGTTTCAGAGTTTGTTTTTATTATATACGTTTTATTCAGAATAAATTATGGAATTTAGTTACTGTATATTTATATTTCCAAAAATACACCTAGTTTAAACACTACATATCAACCATTCTGTAAATGACTAAAATTTATAATAATATTATTAAATTTTCTGAATGGGCAAATATGCAATCTTATGGAAAGATATAGCGTATTTATATATCTGTTAATAGTTGAAGCTCAATGAGTTCGTAGAGCTTAAAGGAATAGTTTTGCTAAAGTCACTGATACAAGCGACCAAGTTGCAAAGCTTATAATGAATGAAATTCATGTTTACTATTGAAACTAATCGTTAGGGTGGGTCAAAAAAAAAAAAATATATATATTTTTTGCTTTATACTCTGAAAAATAGGTATCTAGACACCTCTAAGGAAGTCTCTCCAAGTATGAGCTTAATTGTAACGTGAAGGTATTACATGGAAAAATTGATATCTCGCTTCCAACTTGTTGAAAAAAATTATTGTTTCATAGATTTCATAGGAAATTGAATGTTCTACAAAAAAAGCATCTTACGGTTTTTCGTAAACCTAACCATTTGAAAAATATTAACGAAAATACACATCGATATTTTTTATTTGTAGGTACCATTAAAACTAGGAAAAATGATTTGGCAAGTTTTAAGAATATTCTCAATGATCCAAATTATATTTTCTTTGATAAAAAATTGGAGAAGCTTACGGAAAATGAAAAACTGAAAGAGAGACTCATGACCATAACTAATGGATCAAATGGTAGAAACGCTTCATTTTCCTTTTGTAATTTTCGTTATGGGGTGAAAAATTTTTAGAAGAAGAAATTTCGGAATATTGACCAATATGAGTGGAAAATTCAAATAAACTGTAAAAATTATACTTGATATGATAATAGGAACGACATTTTTCATTCAATTCTCTTTCATTCTTTGTTACGATTCTTATTTAAAACTAACATTCTCAACCATATTTCATTTTGTGCTCCATTTATTATAATCTATATATATATATATATATATATATATATATATATATATATATATATATATATATATATATATATATATATATATATATATATATATATATATATATATATATATATATATATATATATATATATATATATATATATATATATATATATATATATATATATATATATATATATATATATATATATATATATATATATATATATATATATATATATATATATATATATATATATATATATATATATATATATATATATATATATATATATATATATATATATATATATATATATATATATATATATATATATATATATATATATATATATATATATATAAAACTATGGTATTTAGATTTTCACTATATTAACACTATGACTGGTTTCACCACACTGTGGCTTCATCAGATAGATACAAACTAATGAACACAGTTATTCCTTATATATTATTCTTATTTCCTACTTAATATTACATTAGGTACAAGTACAAGAGGTATGTTGAAAAACCCATCGGAGTTGCTTACTTTATGAATTGAAAAGATTGAGTATTGGAGAAAGATTTAGCTCTAATTGACTATTAAGTAACCTACCTGAATTATTTCCTTTGTCAATCTCTAAAATTTCCCATACCCTGAGTTTTTGTTTATTATTTTCATTGTGTAAAATTTTGAAATTATCATTAAAGTTATGGTTTTCTTCGAGTAAGCGATTAGAATAATGGGAATCTGATTTATGATAATTAAAACTACGTTTGTGCTCAGATAATCTAACTTTGAAATTTCTGAAAGTTCTACCAATATAAATTTTATTACAATCCCCGCAAGACAATTTATAAACTGATTTCCATTATTCAAATCACTTACTCAAAGAAAACCATAACTTTAATGATAATTTCAAAGTTTTACACAATGAAAATAATGGACAAAAACTCTAATCTATGGGAAATTTTAGAGATTAACAGAGAAAAGAATTCAGGTAGGTTACTTTATAGTCAATGAGATCTAAATCCTTCTCCTTTACTCAATCTTTTCAATTCATAAAGTAAGCAACTCTGATGGGTTTTCCAACATACCCTTGTACTTGTACCTATTGTAATATTGAGTAGGAAATATGACTAATATGTATATGTATATGTATCTACCTGATGAAGCCACAGTGTGATCAAACAGTATATCAATTTTCATCAAGTAACGACCTCCTCAATCAAATTATAATCAATATACTCTAATTGTAAAAATAGCTCACAATCTATAGTCGGAAAGAAGTACAACAAATTCTTTAGATATGGTTAAGAATAATGAAATGTTTAATAAAATTGGATAGAAATCAATCAATTTTATGCAATAGTATATTTATATTCTTTTTACAGACTCTCCTTTGCTGTGCAGCCGACGTTCTGGAAGGAAAAGGTCTAGTACAAATAGCAATAACAGTAACAGAATTAGTGAGATTTCACTCACCAAAATCCCCAATACATTCAATTTCTACCATGATCTGAACGCACATCGAATACTAGGACTGCAAGATTCTTCGAATTTTAGTTTAATTTCCATATCGAATTTCTGTATATAGGTTAGTATAATTCAAAATATCGAATATTTTAAAGAATTTCTCGAATAGACGTATTTACATGTAATCGAACCTTGAAATGACAAAAAACGAGTGTCAATTGGTATGTAAGTCTTGAACGATTCTCATGTTTGATACCAAATTAATTGGCATATCTTGACCACTTTGTACTTAGTTTTAGTTCTTCATTGACAATATTTTTAAGCCTAGATTTAAAAAATCCCTTTGGAATATAAGACAAGATCAAAAATGACATGTGCCAAAGATGAAAATTTTAGGTGTTCATTCAGTTTTCTACATCTCTTCAATTTATCTTATTCATCACTTTTAAGTTGTTTCTATGTATGAAAAATTTGTAGGAATTATGTGATATTTTAAGAATGAGCTCTTTTGATATAAGTGAATAACTTGTATGAAAAAATTTCTTCATTAAATCTGGGGCAGACCTCAGACTAGGAATAAACCAAATTATTGTTCAACTTTCAATTTCTTCAAGCAGAAAGCCTATTTTCATAAATGTATATATTAAGAGTTTACAGTAGTTAATTTATTTTTAGTTTTTCACAAATCAGAGTTAATTTATTATTTTCACCGGAGACTGCCAACACCACTTGAAAAATGCACCCAAATAGTTGGGTCAGTGTATGATGTTTGTATTATTTCGGAAGATTGAAGTGGTTTCTCAATTTTTGTTGTAGTTCGAAAGTTTTACTTTGTGATAATTTTTCTCTGAACGAGTTTTTAATTTATAAACATCATTGTGCACATATTAATTTTATGTAATTTATATATCTAGTCATTCTAAATAAAATTTTATATGTGCTTTTGCTTTTTTACCTTTTTCAACTTCAAATCAAAGAGATAGGTAAAGCCTTCAGAAAGCGTTTGAAAATTACCTGATACAAATGAATTAATCATAGCTTTAATTGTGTTATACGTATTGATATCACAATTGTAAATTGCACAGCTATTTAAGTTTAAAACTAATAAACCTATAGAAGTATAAATTGGTTAGACTGTATCACAATAAATTATTGGTAATCCTGCTGTTTATGCTGACCACTTTCGCGCATCCAGTACCGAGTCGATGGGAAATGTTTCCCGAATGATTTAAATTTCAGTCAGTGTTGCCAGATCCCTTTTCGTAGTGGATTTTTTCAACTTCAGTGATTTTTGAGTTATTCAATATCTCGGTTATTATGAAGTATTTTCATATTGTTCAGCCACTTTTTTGAATAGATTGCAGTGGATGAGCCGATTTTTTTTTTCTATTTGACTTGACATAGACATTTCATGTAATTTCAATTTTTATCATTGAATTTCTGGTTTCAGGCTTATTCACTCGAAAGATTTGCACTTGATATTAAACCTCCAGCTGCAGTAGGCATCTTCCGAGCCGATGCAGAGAATTTCATCCAAAATTCTACTACTCGTTTTGTTTCAATACTAACTGAGGTGTTGATGCTCAAATTTTGCCTGATCTTGTTATGCAAAAAAAAACTTCCCCGCGAATTGATAACCTCCTCCTTTTTGTTGGTTTGTTTGTTCTATTGACCAACAGTTTATAGTGGACTCCCTAGACTGTGCAATGAAAATGCCACCTATGAGGATTATAAGTTTCCTAGCCTTCGGAGGTTATGGACTCAACCTATCGGTTATGTATCCAGACTTTCTAATGTAATTTTTATACAGGGTGTTTCAACGAAAACTAAACAGAGGCTATATCTACCAAGATATTCATTTCTGATCAAAACGCAAAAACAGGTCAATTTTTGTTTCAAGGGGGACATCTTTTGGGGTACAATACTTGCCTGAAATATCAACCCCCTAAGCGGGGGTTGCAATCCTTGAACATTTTGAATTAGGAAGATGAGTTGAGTGATGACTCAAGAGAAAGGTGGTATCTTTGTCTACATTACCTTGATACCTTGAACGAATTTCCAATTTTAATTGAAAACTAAAAGATACAGGGTGAGCAACTGAAAGATAGGGAAGACTATTTCCCTGAGACTATTCAAGTTTCAGTGAGGTGAAATGGAACAGATCCATGCTGATCAATGGCAGTCATCATCAAGTAACATCCTCATCTCGAATTTCAATATATATATATATATATATATATATATATATATATATATATATATATATATATATATATATATATATATATATATATATATATATATATATATATATATATATATACATATAAATATACATGTTTTCACTTCTTTCAGACAGGGTAGTGCGGTATAGCACATATGTTTTCAAAATCTAGAGTTTTCAAAGTATGATACTCGAATCTGACCTCTCGTTTCAGTAATTCAATAATATCAATAATAAGTTCAACATGATGGATGAGATTGAGGAAAATATTTCGCCTTGTTTGGTATAAATTTTCTGAAAATCTGAGTGCAGAATATGAGTTTTTGTAAGCTAAAACCTATTTAGCTGGTTCTGCTATATCTATATATATATATATATATATATATATATATATATATATATATATATATATATATATATATATATATATATATATCACTTCTTTCAGACAGGGTAGTGCGGTATGAAAGAAGTGAAAATATGTATCTGTTTATTTAGATAATCAAGCGCGGATTCCTGAGCCCACTTGCGAAAGAATACGAGTCACACAAGTCCCTCCGTTCCCGAGAAGTTACGCCCCTCATTAGGAGTTTTTTGCTATCGGTTTCACGTCAATAGTATATCTTATCCTTCGCCATTTCTTTTTCTACGATAGGTAATCGAATCTCCGACGTGAGATAAGTTCTGGCAACACTGGCTACAATTCGAATACTTTTCGAAAACATCTGTTCGGCTCGGTACTGGTTACGCGAAAGTGGTCAGCGTAAACAGCAGGATTACCAAATTATATATTGTGTTCAATTTCATTCTCAACAATCTTAGAAAATATTTTACAGGAAAGGGAGATGTATTTCACTTTCATGACGCTATAAAGCCTCAAGTCAAGCATAGGCTATATAGTTCTATATTTTATTTTATTCGTTTTTTGTCCTCAAGGACATAAAGGCAACACCAAGTAATGCATGAAAGTCATGTAACAATATCGAATTTTAAGACTTTTAATCATGTATCTCTCTTGAGATTGTTCATGGTGTAATAGGTATAGGGGAGTCTATATTAACACCTAGATTTCTTCAAGAAAAATAGCAGTCCGAACTTATCGTGAGCCAGTCAACAGGAAATAGAAAGGAAGTCCTCTTCCTTAATCTTGCTGATAGGTAGTATACCCCTCTACTTATTAAGGTTCTCAAATTACGAGTTTTACTTTCAAATATCTTAATGATAGCCAAATAATGAGACGGTGATTTCGACATTATTCATGGGATTACAGTTCGCCAGTTCATTTATTAGATTGTACTATAATTAGTAAATATTGAATTCTCACAGCAGGTACAATGATCACGGTATCACAAACCGGAGCCTCCCTTTTACTTGTTTACGGCTTTATTCACCATTTTCACAGTCTCTTTCCTACCCAAACTAGTTTAACTATTCTACAACTTGAAATTAATTTTTTCGGGATAAAACGGTAACTGAACATTTCTATCTACAATATATATAATTCTTGTATGGTGCTCTACTCACAGAATAGATATAGGACATTAATTGAAATCGTGAATAACCAACTGGTTATAATGATACAAAGAAGACCAGAGACCAGAACTGAAAAAGAAAAGGCAAAGAAAAAAAATAGTATAATTTCGTTTGCTTCCCAAATTATAAAAAAACTGCTATGGTCAGCAAATTACAAAGAAGTTTGTTTTTCTAGCAACATCACAGTGTAAATTGCAAAAGTTGACAACTGTTAGTACGCTTGGTTGTTTTATGGCCAGACTATGCCTAGATCTCCTATATTCTATCATTCTTTCTACACTCAAAATCGTTCTAGTGACTAATTTATTAACGAAGAATTAATTACAATGAATATTAATTCTATCTCATTTCAGAAATGTTTTCGAATCTTTCTGCACGTACTCGTGAAAGCAGTGTATTTATTCATACGGAAGAACAATAGATTGTATTCGGAAACAGTAATCTCCTGTTAAAATATGACAAATGGTGAAATCGTAACACTGTCCAGGAGGGCAAACTGCTTTGGTGGAAGATAGGTCACTGATGTTCGATGGTAAACCCACTCTTACCTGCTTTCACTCTACGCTTTGCGCACTACTAAGTTCGATATTCTGTCAGAAACAACAAAATAAGAACTTTATCCAAGTGAACATTTAGCAGCAGTACACATTTCACATTCTAAAAACCCCGGTAGTTACGGCAATTAGGAAATAGGTGCGCGCAGGTCTATTGAGCAAATGGAACAGAAATGGGGGGATAGCAGCAAACGGCACTTTTTTGTCTTATCCCCACCGACGCAGTTTGTCCTTCTGGTATGTAGTCTCCTAGAATATTACCTAGAAAATTTTAAATTCTGTGTTCTATCTCTATGTGCTCAGAACATTGTCTAATTTTCTGTGATGAAGAAACATAACCTTAATTATTGCTGTCAATTAAAAGTAAATTTTGGGATACATTGTTTTCAGTTTTGTTTAATATTAGATAGCAAATTTAAAATCGGAATCACTACATCTCTTACTGTTGGATAAATATAATTGGCTTATATTACTAGTTACAATAAGTAGTATATTATAATTATTTTATTACAATGGGATCGATCCTAAAAGATGTTGAACTCAAGGAAAACATTCCAACTACAATATTATTTGCAAAGCATATCGAATTTCTTATTGATTATGGACAACAAAAAGACACTTACGAAACAGTAATGACTGATTATCTGAAAATGTCAGGAATGTATTGGTGTTTAACAGCTTTGGAACTCATTAAAGCTTCCCCGTTTCCTAAAAATGACGTTGTTGAATTCATAAAAAGTTGTCAAGATCCAGAGTGTGGTGGAATAAGTGCAAGTACTAACCATGATCCACATTTACTATACACTTTGAGTGCTGTTCAAATTTTATGCTTGTATGACAGTCTGGATGCTATAGATGTTGAAGCAGTTACTAAATATGTTGCTTCTCTACAACAACCAGATGGAAGTTTTGCAGGTAAAGTTACTAATATAACCCTGTTGTTTACGCTGCCCACAAGCGCACCGTGTACCGAGTCGACGAGAAATGTTTCCGAACGATTTGAATTTCAAGCCAGTGTTGCCAGATCCCTTACCTGAAGTTTATTTAAATTTCACTTCGTATAAGAGAATAAATGTTTGATCTCTGTCGTCTCACTCTTCAGTTTGTTCAATACTTGTGTTGGATAAACTTCATATGCGATTAGAGCTTTACTTGCGAGACGAGTGATTTATTCAACTGATTTGGAATTTGTTAATTATTTTATTTTTAGGATGATTTGTCTAGAACAAATATTGTTGACGTTCAGGAAATCATGCAGAATAATCAAATTCGTGAGAGTATTAAGACCAGAGACATTATATTCACATTGATTCGGTATACATTTCAAAGAGCATATAGGCAATTACACAGAATTAAAACCGTTGTACGAAGAAATCCTACTCTCTACTTAAAATTAAGAGCACCTATATCTACATTTGTTAAGGAATTTCTTGAGTTATATATATATATATATATATATATATATATATATATATATATATATATATATATATATATATATATATATATATATATATATATATATATATATATATATATATATATATATATATATATATATATATATATATATATATATATATATATATATATATATATATATATATATATATATATATATATATATATATATATATATATATATATATATATATATATATATATATATATATATATATATATATATATATATATATATATATATATATATATATATATATATATATATATATATATATATATATATATATATATATATATGCTTATAGCTATAATTTTGGTGTGTGTCAGAAAAACACAATCGTAAAAACAAGCGAAGATATAGAATACCAGCAGAAAAAACAGACCATGACCGTTCCTTAATCAGGCATCTAAACTTGCATCATGCCTCCTACGATTGCCCTAAAGTGTGAGCACAGGAAATGTTACAGGGGAACCATACTATCTTGCGTATGATTCAGTGAACGAGTGAAAAACCTATGGAAAAAACTCGTTTCCCTGTCACTATTGCACTAGCTATAGCTTGTCTGTTTATGGTGTGTTAGGGTCGTGTATACAAACAGAGTACCAAAAATTTTTCTGCTTAAGAGCTTCTTTCTCTCATTGTCATCTTGCACTTCATGATTTCCAGGATTTCTTCACGAAGACAAGGGTGAAAATCTAACCTAACCTCTAGCTGCGGTAAGCATCTTCCCAGCCAATGCAAAGGGCTTTAACAAGAATTCCTACTACTATTTTTATGTCAATAAAGACAGAAATGTTGCTGCTCAATTTTTACCCCACCAACTTGTTATGCAAAAAAAAACTTCCCACAAATGGAGATCCTCCCCCTTTTTGTTCTATGAACCTTCTGTTTGTTCTATGAACCTTCTGTTTGTATTATGAACCTACAGTGGTAGTGGACTGCAAACCACTCACTTAGACCATGCAATGATAACTGCCACCTCTTAGGATTATAAGTTTGGCTTCGGAAGTTATAGACTCAACCTATCGGTTATGTTCCCGACTCTGGGAAAACACACCAACATTCATACTACAACTATATCTAACCTGGGATTTGCACCCGGTCCCTCGGCGTGGGAGTCAATATCTCTACTGACTCACGTCAGCCACCTCCTTTTTTGAATTATTATTGAAGTCGGTTGAAAAGGAGATGTAGCTTTCAGAACCATAGAACATTGAAAATCATGTAATAGCAATGCGCAAAATAATTCAATAAATGCTTTAATTTTATTGGATTGCGGAAAACACCGAGAAATCGAGTATGGATGAAATCAGGAAGTTATCAAAATTCGTGAATAACTCGAAAATCACATCAGAAATAACTTATTGGATGTATGAATACTAATGAATCAATAGAACTGACATGTTGTTCGCCGCACCCTCCAAATGAATGAAAAGAAAATTTTGTACAGTGTACAATCCTCAATTTATTACCCTGTTATATGAGCTAAATAGTAAAGGTTCTAGCTTACAAAAAAAATCTGGAGCATACAAATCCTGCACTCATATTGTCAAAAAATTTATGCCAAACAAAGGGAAATATTTTCCCTCAATTTCATCCGTCATATTGAACTTTATTGAATTACTGAAATGTGAGGTCAGATTCTAATATCTTATAAATACTTTGGAAACTCTTAAGATTTTGAAAACATCTTTTGCTATACCGCACTACCCAGTCCAAATGAACTCAAAAGATGTATCTGTTTATTAAGATAATCAAGCACTTGCGAAAAATTACGAGTCACATATGGCCCTTACGCTCCCGAGAAGTTACGCCCCTGATTAGGAGTGTTCACCTATATGTTTCACTTCAATAATACTTCTTATCCTTTGCTATTTCATTTTCAACGATAGGTACTCGACGTGAGATAAATCGTGGCAACACTGGCTTAAATTTCAAATCGTTCGGAAACATTCCTCGTCGACTCGGTGTACACGAAGCGAGTGCGGGCAGCGTAAACAGCAGGATTACCTATTTGTGAAGAGTAAAATAAATATTAGCTTAAATTTCAGGGGATAAATGGGGTGAAATCGATACTAGATTCTCTTTCTGTGCAATTGCAACCTTATCATTAATAAAAAAGTTGGATGTTATCAATGTTGATAAAGCTGTAGAATTTGTGAAGTCTTGTATGAATTTTGATGGAGGATTTGGATCAAGACCACAATCTGAAAGTCATGCTGGCCTAATATACTGTTGCATAGCTTTTTTGTCTATAACAGGTCGATTAGATATTGTGAATAGGGATAATTTAGCTTGGTGGCTTTGTGAAAGACAGCTACCTTCAGGAGGTCTCAATGGAAGACCAGAAAAGTTACCAGATGTTTGTTACTCATGGTGGGTATTATCATCTCTTGCGATTTTAGGTAGACTTCACTGGATTGATAAGAATGCCTTGAAGAAATATATATTAGCATGTCAAGATCTTGAAAGTGGGGGTTTTGCAGATAGACCTGGGGACATGCCTGATCCATATCATACTCTTTTTGGTTTAGCTGCTTTGTCTCTTTTGGGTCAAGAATCGATTGAAAAAGTCAATGCAGCATTTTGTATGCCCCAATCTGTAATAGATAGGTTACAAATACAGCCACAAATGCTGAAGTAGTGTAGTATTAATATATTAAATTCTAAAATATTTTATTTGTTTGATTTGTGGAAAACAAGAGAAAATAAATTGTTAATGATTCAGCTGAATGTGAAAGAATTTTAAGTTCATGATTTATACATAAGAATGAAATTGCATAATGTTTTTCAGTAATATATTTCATACCAAAGAAAGTTGCTTTTTTCTTAAAAGATACAATACAATTTAATACAATAACTATTTTATCGCAGTGAAGCTTCATTACTCTTCATATAACAGACTGAAAAAAATAAATTTTCCATATGCGTCAAAATTTAGTTTTATAAGTAGAAATTTATTTTCGTATTATTTCTTATAGCTGTGAACAGCTTGTCGAATGCATCATAAATTCTTCTGCAAATCTGAAGTGACTATAGAATGAAAGACACATAATAACATGACAAAATTACCATAATTATCATTTTCAGATTTAATCTTATCCAACATATATTTGTAATCAGAACTCAAATTGCTATCGGTTTCACTTCAATAGTATATATTATCCTTTGCTATTTCATCTCCGACGTAATTCGTGGCAACAATGGCTGCAAGTCGAATACTTTCAGGAAACATCTTCGATTCGGCACTGGACACGTGACAGCGGTCAGCGTGAGCAGGATTACCAACATAATATAATTTTTTTCCGAAAACATTCCATAATTCGAACATCTCCTTGCAGCAATTAGATCGGATTAAGGAGATTGCACTGTAATTATAATACCCGATTGCTAAAACTTTCAAAAAGAAATTATTGAGGAGTACTCGTGTAATTCTGCATGATTTAATATTAAACTACTAATAACTGAAGTCATGATTGGCGTAATTTATCAATCTTTTCTTACTACGATTACAAAACTAACATTTAATGAAAAATAATGTACTTTTCTCCGGCACTCTCAAACAAAATAATACTGATTCACTGTAATTTGTGTGATAAACTACCGGTTTATATTTTTTGAAATATTTTCTTAGCACTTTACTTTTCAAGATTCAGGAAACGAATAAACGTATATGTCCCACATTCGTATTTATAGAGTGACGAATTGAACAAGTCGGTGCAAGTTAGCGAAGCTCTGAGACTGCTCATACAAGATGATACTGGTATTTCATTATGTGCAGGTTTTTACAAGTTCAAAATGTATTGCGGCCATAAAGCGAAAACTAACATCCTACAACATACACAATTTTATAAACATATAATGAATGTTTTACTTCATAGGTACTTTTATAAATAATGTATATTATAAGATAGTATGATGTAAGTAAATAGGTACTATCAGTGTATGTGTTGAGATCCACTATCGTGGACCCCCATTTTTCATTTCATAGACCCCCAATTTTTTTTCGCTGAAGTAGACCCCTTACAAGTTGTCATAGACCCCTGGGGGTCGATATAGAACACTTTGGGAATCACTGCTATACACAAATGATTAATACAGAATTTCTGATAGTTTCGATTGATTTTTTACAATTCATTATTTGAAACAGGAATCTATATTTATATCGTAGTATTAGTAGTTTGTCATATGGCGACACATGTCAGAATTTGTAAGTCTTTATGATTGGACAGGGCTCTCGGTTCGGTGGATTCCATTTGCATATGTAAGAAACCTTTATTTGAAATAATTTATTCACCCAAAGTTGAGCTTCACATAAAACGAAAAAGAAGGTCGTATTTTACGTGGTTTCTACTTTACTTAAATTATCATCCATC
Source organism: Cryptolaemus montrouzieri (assembly GCA_013387265.2). Lineage (NCBI taxonomy): Eukaryota > Metazoa > Arthropoda > Insecta > Coleoptera > Coccinellidae > Cryptolaemus > Cryptolaemus montrouzieri. The sequence continues at coordinate 119,942,350 of JABFTP020000144.1, read as the reverse complement.
TGTTATCTGTGATAACCAAAGGCGCAGTTTTTAACAAAATGGAAAAGTTTTTGATTAAAAACTTATAGCATGGTATGTTTTACTTGATTTTGTGGATGTAATGAGTATTTAGAATTTAATCAGAGTTCTAAAATATTGCACGAAAAAGTTTGGTTTTGAAACTTTTTGTTTTAATAAATAATAAATAAACCTAAGGTCCAGCCGCAGAGAGAATGCGTTCTGATTTAATAAAAAATATGAATGTATGTATTTGTATCTGCTTTCCAATGTAAAGGTTTCTTTTCATTGGAGAGTTTTGTCGCTGATTTGAAAAGTCAAGTGATTTTCTGCGTTGACGCTAGAGACTTCCGAACTTAGAGGCTGGAAGAGACAGGTGACATTTTTATATTTTCGGCTTCAAGGGTTTTCAATAAAAAAACCAAGGTTACCAGTTTTCTTTCATACGGAATGCGGTGTGCAATTTTCGTCGTCCAGTTATTACTCCATATCAGGTCTCAATACTCCCACAATATTGTTACAGGTTTTGTAAAAAACTATTTTGCCATATAAAAGATCAACGATTTCAGAATGATATCAAATCAATACAATATAGATTTCATATTCATTAACTGTTTTAACCTGAAATAAGTGACAAATGACATATCTTGCTGCTGAAAGTACCCTATCATGTGAGCGTCAAAACGCGCCAATGGAAGGCAACTTTGACGAATAATTTAACAGAAAAGTAATATTAACTTTTCAGTGAAAGTGATAACAGTAACATATCTGACATATGTCAGAAAAGCATTTTTAGTTTTCATTTCTGTGGGGAATTTCGACAATGCGTTTGGGGATTTTAGCAAATGAGTGTCGGCAACCCGAGTTTAGAGTCCACTATTAACTGTAGGTCATCCGCATTGAGATAATTAGGACAATAATGAAAAAACTTTTTAAAATAAAGATTTTATTGCCCATAACTGAAAATAAACAAGGGTTCGAAAAAATCAATTTAGTAACATAAAACTAAAGTGCACTAAATTTACAAAAAAAAATTATAGCAATACAAATTTTCATACTGATGTACATTCGATTGGTCAGTAGGCACCTAAGACATGGTAACATTTTATTTTTAATTTGAGAAACAACATTATAATTGAGACGGATGTTTAACAATAGTAGTACAGAAAAACATGCCGACATTCAAACGGCACTTGAGCTAGAATCTTATTATACAAGAATATTTAAGAGATACTCAGTCTTCATAACACATCTTTCTCTATTGTTAACCATCTGTAGCTGGGGTGTTTTTAATAGATCCTCCACATAATCAATCAAACATGGCACAAACATTCGATTAATAATAACACGCGCATTTCAATTTCATCTAACAAACATTTTTTTGAACCTTATATGAAATCTCACAATGTAAGTACCCTTTTAAAACATGTTGGTTTAATGATTGTTTCAAATTTCTGGGTATGCCGAATATGTCCCAGAATGATTGACTTACAAATCTCAAAGTAAAATAGTTAATAACATTATTTTGGTGAGAAAAGTTCGAAAATATACTGTGTCATTTGGAATGTATAAAAAGACCAGCCAATCATAGTGGAACGACAACATAATACATTTCAACAATTTTAATTGATTAACATTCAAGTACCTGAAAAAATTTAATTTGATCATGATTACAAAGAGAGAATGAATTCATAATATAAATAAAAATGAAAGAAGCGTTACAATTTTTTTATATTCTTATTAGCGTTTCCTGTAGTTATTCGGAGATTATTCCAGAATATATGCATATGCAAATGAAATCTGTCTTACTTGAAGTAATTCGCTTTAGAATCTACCTTTTAATCACCAAGATCAATGAAATTTCTGATGTTAGATTAGATAGATAAATAGAGTTATAATGAAATAACTAAAATATTTTACACACCACATTAAGGAGTACCCAAGAAAGTTTACTCTGAAAAGAACCTAGCAATACAAAATTTGAGGTTGAAATATAATTTCCTGTATATGTAGGTATGCTTAAATTTTGATTTGGTAAGTAAAAAAGTTGTGCATATTAACATCATTGTCATATCTAATATTTATAATTTGAAATGGAGTATCCTACACAGTCTGTCTCAAATTAAACAGTACTTTCCCAATAGGGACGCTTCTGGTGGCGTCACCTGTATGTGACTAGTGGCTGAAAAGTACATCTTTTCCAGATTTTCAGTCATTTCATGACATTTGGTTCACTGGAAGCAGAGTTTTTGCGCCTAAAGTGACAGTATATTTTGGTAGTCGCTAAAAAAATAATCATCGAACAAAGAGCCAATATTGAGTTTTATTTAAAACTCGGTGAAACGTTCACCGAAACGTTTCAATTGATGCAAGAAGTTTATGGTGACGATTTTCTATTTCGTGGCAGAGTTCTTGAGTGGTATACGCGTTTTAAAAATGTTTGGGAAGATATTAATGACGACCTTCATGTCGGTCAGGCGAAATTCGTTATGACGCTGAAGATCTTCGGAAAAAAGCCTTAAAATTCAACCAAAATTTTCGTTGCGTTTCATGGAAATGGAATTGGTGATGTCACACAAATTCATGATCAAAAATTGCTCCGTATCCAACATTGTAAGGAAATCGTTAGAGGTAAAAAAGGACGAAAACTTCTTTCTCAACATTGTGACGTGATGAAACGGCAATGTGCCGAACGGAGGGCAGAAATCTAACCTAACCAAAAAATCTCGATTTCAGAAGTCGAAAGTGAAGACAATGCTCATTTGTTTTTACGATTTTAAGGGTATTGTTCATCATGGCGCACTAAAATGAGCCATCTCACCGATCAACGCTAATTACCGATTTTTTTGACCAAAAATAAAATTTTATCGGTCAACCATTCCCCACATTCGCCGGACCTAGCTCCGTGCGACTTATTATGTCAGGGAAACTTCATTTGCCAACATTCCGACCATCCAGAAGTTGTGTACCAACATTCTCCGAGCTATGCCGGCCATGGAGCTCAAACACTCACTCGAAACGTTATTTAACAATGCAAAACAGTGCATCGAAGGAGACTTTTTTGAATAAAGTAAAAGAATTTTGTCAAAAAAACTATTTCCGTTCCTTATTTATGAAAAGTCCTGTTTACTTTAAGACTGACTGTGTAATTCCTAAATGTTTTGATATGTAAGGGTACTATTATATACTCATACATTATTGAATGAGGAGATTGAAAAATTATTATTAATATCAACTTTATGACAAATAAAGGTGAAAGTGTAACGCCAGCTTGCATTTTAAATTACATTTCCGAAGAAAATCAAATATAATGCCCTGCAAAGAAAATGATTTAAATCAAAATATTCTAAAAATTTTTAGGCCAGTAGAAAAACTACACGCTATCATAAAATTATACCTAACATTCAATTATCACATTCGCTTCTCTTACATACTAAAAAATCATACAGCCTTATAGGAATTGACATTAACAATGAGCCGATTCTGTTTTACAACTAGTTTATCTTAATTATGAAAATATTAGGTAAAATTGCTATAAAAAGACAATAATATTCGCCATTGTTTGAAAAATCGAATCTTGAAATAACAACTTGTAGTCCAATTAATCAAGTTAGCATTCAACAATAATAGAGGAATTGATTCAATTGTTTTCCTACAATAGGAGAATCCTATCATGCATCAAATAAAATGATTTCCTTGTTGTTAAAGAACGCATCATTTGAAAAAGATTTGAAGTTGATAATTCAAGAATCGACTTAAATGTCAAATATATCACACATACAGGAATATTGAATTACATCTGGAATTACAATTATGAAAATATTGAGAAGGCTTCTCAATACCTTTAGAGACTAATGGAATAATTATTTTTTGGCATCTTAATTTCTAGAAACCTCCTCAAATCACAGATTGTTTTATATTCTACCGACCTCCTCTAAACTGTTTTAACCTAACCTTTGAAAATGTTTTCGTTAAAATAGCTTAGATCACGTCATTCATCTCACAAGCAAGGCACATTCGGGCCCCACAAAAACTTTCATAAAAATACCACACACGATTTTCATACTAAATTTTACCTGAGTTATATATTTTGGGTGAATTATTCTAAATAGACCCCTTATTGCCGAAGAAGCATACTTTCCATCTTGTTTAAAAAGATGTTATTCTCATTTCAGTGATGAATATGTGGCAAAACATTTTCACTAAGACAAAGAATTGAAGAGAAAAACTAAACGTAATTTTTAAATTATCGAGTAGATTTTCGGAAGAATTTCATCTAATAAATGAATAATATGCTTCAGATAAGGCGTTTACGAAATCTGGGATTCATTGTTCAAAAATTATATTGGCATATTTCTGATCATCCCTTGAAGTTTTTATTGTCACATAGCTGAATGTTGTTACCTTACCCTGTTCAAAATTTTAACTTGAATGAAAAATTCTTGTTCAATTATTGCTCTGGCAAAATATTTATGTTAAAATCCGAAATATGCTCAATATCTGTTGAAAAACATCTCAAGTGAGAATATTTAGTTAGTTTCTACTAATCTGAATTAAGATTGTCTTTCTTGGATGAAGAAAAAATTACTTATAAGCTCAAGAAACTCTGAGTGAATCAATTTAATCTATGAGAAAGTGTAATTTTGAAATTAGAAATTTGATGGTATGGAGTATTTTGAAACCAAAAAACTCAAAGAAACTGTCTAAAGTTAACTGATACAGGTTTTTTCAGTCTCTAGTTCAGTGTTTACAATATTCACTAATATTCCTGATGGAACTGTCCAGGTTTCTTTCCTTGTTGCTTTTTTCGTTTCGAAAATCAGCAGTATGCTTAATTTATGTAAACCTGAAGAAATGTTGCCCAATGGTTCATTAGTAATAGTTAAAGGTTCAGTGTGGTCAGTGAAAAGGAAAACGAAATGCTGTTTCCTCAAATGCAAAACTCCCAATTAAAATAAGTGTGGTAATTTTATTTTCAAATAACTCATTTATTGAGTAAGAAACATTCCATTCTGAAAGTTGTCCATTTGAATATCAAAATAATTTTCGACAGAAGTTTACAAAATTTCGTTAGGATTTATTAGTTTTTTTGGCACGTAGTTGTTGGTCCACCATATTCGATATTTCTGTCTCAAATATTTAGGAGGTTACAAAAGAGAAATGAAATGATTTCCGTCCACATTAAAAATTGAGTAGTTAGTTTCCCTTATCTTAGAGAAAATAGAACTGCATTCATAATCGAAACAGTTTTCAGCTGGTTAAGTTTTGTCTTATCTATTAACCCACTAGCGCCCATGGTAACCATATGGCCTAACTTAATATCGCTTGCTTCAATAGTCAGTTACGAAGCTTCAGTTAGGGTGGGGAAGATGCACACGCGTGTTATCTATTCTCACAATCTTAGACTTCAATCCGTGATGCATTTAGTATCACTTGAAACGTGTTCGAGCAGTGTGCGTTTAGAATTTTGAAGAAAGCATTTCGTATGGGGCTAAGTACCCTTTCTGGAGTCTGGTAAACCATTTCAGACTTAAATGAATGTAATTCACTTGTACAGAAAGAACAATAAAAATTGATGGGAACAGTCCTCTGTAACATAATGCAGAACTCCACTGTTACCATTTGGTAACAATGGGCGCTTGGGAACAGAACAGTGCAAAAACCTCAGTTACCACCAATTTGTTATTATAGGGCCGGATTTTCATTATCTGAAGCTATTGATATGCAGAATGATGACGAAGAAGTGTCTAGTAAAGTTGATGAGATATTTATAACGCCTCCTGGGGTGAATGCGGACACAGATGAGGATTCAGGAGATGATGCTGAAAAGGGATTGGTTTCCTATCTAACGGGTATACAATTTCATTATTATTATAACTTATTTTCATTATATTCTTTTCAATTATTCAGGTCGTCAGTTGAAAGCTGCTGCTAAAATAAAGTTGTCAAACAAAGATCGAATTTGAGACGAAGATCATCGTAACGAACAATTGTTGAATGTAGCCACTAATGATGATGAAATCGTAGTTCCGCAGGAATCCTTACCATCGACATCGAGTTTCCGATTCATCAACGTCTCAATCTGAAAAAAAATCCCATATGGATTGAAGGGGATTTGCAGCCGTCATATTGACAATTTCCAAAACTGATTACTCTCAGTATAAGGACTTATGTGTAGATATGTTCGTCTTGTTTTTCGACTGATTTGGGTGTAACTGTTGAAGAAATTCGATGTTTCATTGCGAATCTAATTCTAAGTGGCTATAACCATCTCCCATCGTAAAGGATCTATTGGGACATGAAAGAAGATTTCCATAATGTAATGGTATAACGATCAATGAGGAGAAATGGGTTTCTACAAATTCAAAGATGTATCCATATGGCTGATAACACACAATTGAATGAATCTGACAAAGCCTGGAAGTTGCGACCAGTAATGAACAAACTGAAACACAAGTGTTTGAAACATTTTCAACCGGTTGCAAATTTATCATATGATGAATCGATGGTGAAATATGATGGGCGACACGGATGTAAGCAATTCATCCATGGAAAATCTATGCGATTTGGATACAAAATGTGGAGCCTGAGCTAAAATGAAGGTTATCTAATCAATTTCGATCTTCATCAGAGAAAATATCCTAAAAATGAAGCTCACAGTAAAAATAGCCAAAAATACCCGAACTAAATTTATAAAAACAGAACCAGTGGCGCCATCTAAAAGAAATTTCTGGTAGTTGTAGGTGTAACCTTCCTCTAAATGTGTGCACAATTTCATTCGATTCCCTTCCTTAGTTTTGCTGTAGTGATTGTGCGTGTGAGTCAACGTTATATCGCGCGATTACAAAATGTATTGTATTGTTGTTGTTCTATTGAGCTCAAGGGAGACTATTTTGAATAATTTTCATGAAGAATAAATTTTTCGAATTATACTTTTTTTTTATATAAATTCAGTATTTTGGGACTGTGTACACCGGGTGAACAAAAAGTCCCGGGTTTTAAGTTATGCATCAGATAGCGATATTAGTATGACCTTGAATAGCGTTGTCCCTTGACAACACTTCACAATTTCCTAAATGGAACCCCTCACTTTTTATTACACATTCATGCAGGAGGTGTAAATCCGACCGTGCAACCTCCACGCGGTACACTTTGGATAATGCTAATGTCGGCGGTACTGTAATTTTCAAGCTTAATTACTCAAAAAATACTTAAAACTATTATTTTATTATAATGTTTTGAAAAGCTCTCAAAGCAGACTGCATGAATGTGTAATAAAAAGTGAGGGGTTCTATTTAAAAAATTGGAACTGACCTTGACAACGCTATTCAAGGTCATATAATATCGCTATCTGATGCATAACCTAAAACCCTACAATTTTTGCATAAAAATTCTTTTCAAAAGCGTTTTATTTTTCAGATTTTTGACCGGTCCAGGACTTTTTGTATATATATATATATATATATATATATATATATATATATATATATATATATATATATATATATATATATATATATATATATCCCTGACGCCCACTGTGTCCATATGGTAATAGGTTTTTTCCTTCTTCGAGTTGCAGAAATGGAAAATATTCTATATTTTGAGAATCTCACCCTGTTCTGATGTGAAAAATTCAAGAAAAATTAAATTTAGGCGCTAATGGGTCAAAAGCCATTTGATGAGACAAATATTCAAATGCTTGTAAATATTTTGAAATTTAGGATGATGGAAGAATGTAATAATTTCGCCTAGAAAATACAATCGAATTTTAAATGCATATGGGATTGCTCAGACACCGACATTTTATTTAAAGAAGAAAGCCAAAATAAACCGATATCTTTAAAGATATATTAAAATATACCCTTTAAAACATGTGTATTCGTAATCGAAGATTGTTGAAAAATCAAGATTTAAAGGTTTTTTCGATTCTCTCTTCACTCCTTGAATGTTACAATTATTCAAACTTCATCCAAGTTGATACAATAGTACCTTATGATAAAAATCCTCAGTAAATTGAGATTAGTAGAACAAATTAATTTGATTTGAAAGTACCTATTTTAAATTCGATATGTGAACCTGAAATCATTCATCTCTTGATACTCACGCTTAGAGTTCACAGAAGAACTTATTCCGTTTTAATTCACGCCGTTTTTTCAGTCTCCAAGACAGTTTTCAACGCCATTCAGAAACTAAGACACAGGCGCTACCTACCACAGACACTTCTCAACAAACGTTCACTTGTTATACTATGATTACTTATATAGCACTCACAAATAGTTTACAGCAAGTTCATACTCGCAAGCACTCACCCCTGATCAAAATAAAGTCTTCTGGATACAATACCATGTCGACGCAAGTTTGGTCCAAGTCACAATACTCTGGAGTCATCGAAGTTCTTTCCCTTTATCTCATTGATAAAAAATAGTTTGATAGCAATTGTATTTGCTTTAATCAAAATTTTGTAATTAAGTGCTGGATAAGTAATTGAAAAACAGGAAATTTTTGAACATCAAAATCTTATTCAAAAGTAGTTACCAAGTATCTTTTGAATAAATATCAACAAAACAAAGTTTGAAATGAACTGTATTAAATTTTCGTACAATTTATAATTTTTGAGTATGTATTTCTGATATAATAACAAAAAATGAATTGGTACTTTAAATTTCGAATCCTTCAAACTTTTCGACTGATAAAGATAGTTTTTAATAATCTCACGCATCAACATAATGCTACTAAACTTCAATTTTCGAAAGAGAATGAACATTTTTAGAAAAAACATTTTTTACTTAAAGACCTTACAAAAAATTCAAGGCATATAAAACTGTACATATATATACACTGACATACCTAAAATCGAACAAAAGGATAGAACAAGGTGTAGTTATTGTGACTAGACCAATGCATTACTAGTTGACCTGAAGTTAAGAAATTGAAATTAAGTAGATTCAATTTTGATGGGATATTTTTAAGAAGATTTTGTGACGAATCTGCTAACGATGCCGGTTGACCAGAAATTTCTAACATGGTGCCTTGTTCAAATAAATTCCAACCATTGAGAATCTGAAACAAAAATATTTACAGCAAAATGCATGGATATTTTTGAGTTCCAAGTTGAAAATGGTGCCAAAGAAGCTCATAAAATGTTAAAATTCGTGTATTGTACACAATACACACGTTCACAAATGGTATGAACGATTTTAGATTGGAAAAGTCGGTTGAGGACGGAAACGGCCGACTTGTCCTGGAATCTAAATATAGTACAACCTCTCTAATCCGCACATCCAGTAATCCGAACAACAAACTTTGAAATCACCCACTTCTATAATCCGCACAATTTATTTTTTAATAATAAAAAAAAAAGTACTGTGTTTTAAGGAATTTTACTTAATAATTGCGATTCGTAACGCGTTTCACTACACCGTAGCTTCTTCAGACGAATGGATGTACAGAAAATATAAATATAAATGTTCTTGAGTAATTGTTATTTATATTCTCATTTATATTTTCTGTACATTCATTCGTCTGAAGAAGCTACGGTGTAGTGAAACGCGTTACGAATCGCAATTATTGAGTAAAATTCCTTAAAACACAGTACTTGTTTTTTATTATTGATAATGGAATTTTACCAAGTAAAAGCCTCCCAAATTCAAATTTATTTTTTACCTCATAATCCGAACGCCGTCAATAATTTCATCGATTGAAAGTGTCCGAACTTGCAATATCTTGTCTGAATACTCGCTTCACTTGTGCAGATTAGATTCTCTTCTCACATTCTGCGCCTGATATCCGTACTAATCATGTCGCGTCGACATAAAACGTTAACATTGCAGCAAAAATACGAAATTTTGAAAGAATTAGATAATGGAAAAAGTATTTCTGAATTATCCAGAATACACTTAATTGGAAAATCTACAGTATGCGGTATGAAGAAAAGAAGAAAATCAATTGAGAATTTAATTTCTTCTTCTGATTCTGGTCCTGGGAAACGGCGTACGCTCAGAACTAATGAAAATCCGAATGTTGAAAATGCTATATACACTTGGTTCTTACAAGAACGATCTCGACATACACCTTTATCTGATGATAATGATCTCATATGTGAGAAAGCAAGATTTTTTACATCAGTATAACATGTAGAGATGATTTCAAGGCAAGTCAAGGATGGATAGAAAAATTCAAAAAAAGACATGGAATTCGACAACTTACCATATCAGGAGAGAAATTGTCCTCAGACGTTAGAACCATTTAAAAATAAATTTCTTTAAAAAATACGGGAGATGGATCTAGTGCCAGATCAAGTTTACAACGCAGATGAAAGTGAGTTATTTTGGCGAGTTCTTCCAAACAAAACACTACCCCATGCTGCTGAAGATTCAGCGCCAGATCGGAAGATGAGTAGGGACCGTATTACATTCATGCCATGCTCTAATGCATCAGTATCTCATAAAATGAAATTGTTGGTCATCGGAAAAGCCAACAATCCCTGAGCATTCAAGAACTGCTCCAAATTGCCTGTTTATTATAAAGGTCAAAGAAAAGGGTGGGTAACTAGAGAACTTTTTTATGAATGGTTCCACAAACAATTTATTCCTGATGTTTAACATAAAATGAACGAGCTGAAATTGCCACAAAAAGCTCTGCTCTTATTAGATAATGCTCCTGGACATCCAAAGAGAAGAGGAATTAAGAGGACCGAAATATTCAGGTCATGTTTCTACCTCCTAATTGTACTCCACTATCACAACCAATGGATCAACATGTAATACAGAATGTGAAATTGCATTATATTATTATATTATATTATATTATTATATTTGCTACTGAATATTGTGGGACAAGAAGACAATAACGTTTCGCAGTTACTGAAGCAATTGGATCTCAAACATGTGGTGTCCCAAGAGTTAATTCAGAAATCATGGAAGAATTTATGGCCCACAAAAGATGATGATTATGACGCAGGTGACCTGTTGCATCTTTCACGATTGAGAGAAAAAATTTTGCTAGAGAAAGAAGAGAAAAATCGCGATCGGATGTGCTAACAAATGTATCTGGTCAAGAATTAACAACTGAAGACATTGAAGAATGGGTTGTAGGAGATAATTAGAATTATCTCTCTGAAGCTGAAATAATCAACAACATAGAAAGTGACGAGGATACAGAAGAACTTGAAGAAGGCGATGTCACCATGAATTCAGTAAAACATAAGGAAGGTCTCTTGTGTTTCAACGAATGTTTGGAATGGTGCACAGAAAATGATATCCCTCAGCAGTAAATATTATCATTGAATAAATTGAAAGGGGAAGTTGCAAAACTCATCTTCGTTCGTTAACAGAGAACCATCCAAGACTTCTTCAGAACCTAAAAAATGATCTGTGAAATGTATCACTTTCTTAAGAATATGTAGTTATATTTTCATGTTTTTCTGTGAATCACAATAATTTAGAGTTTTTCAATGAATATTTTACGTTTTTCAATAAATATTTCACGTTTTCGATAAATATTTCACGTTTTCGATAAATATTTCACGTTTTTCAGCACTGTCTTTTCTTTACTATTTCATTTCAATTACCTCGATAATCTGAACAAGCCCTGGTCCCATATCATTCAGATTAGAGAGATTGTACTGTACCACGACCCTCCCTATACATAGAGAGGGCCGTGACTGTACAGATGAAAATGTGCAAAGTGGTCAAACTTGTTTGTTAAAACAGACAAACGACAATTCAAAAGCTTACTGCTCAACATTTCGATGAATGGGTTCGTGCAAAGCATTTGAATCGATTATTTCCAAATGGGAGAAGTGAATGGCACAAATTTGTTGTCAGTTCTCACAAGTGTGTTTTGCGATATTTACAATGGATAAAGATATCGAACAAAGAATTTTATATTGCAAATGGAATTTCGTGAACCGAATCGCTGAAAATGTTACAGAAGGCTTACGGTGTACCGACTTTATCAAAAACACATGCATATGAGTGGTACAGTGCATTCAACACCGGCCGCGATGTGCTTCGCTCTGGTCGGCCATCAACATCTTCAACTGAAGTTAATTTCGATAAATGAAAGAAATGGTAATTGAAAATCGTCATTTAAGTTTGAGAGAGATAGACAATGAACTTTCTGTGTCTCACGTATTCGTACTATTTTGAAAGATTGTTTGGGTATGAAACGCGTTGCCGCTCGACTAGTTCAGAAAGACCTGAATTTTCTTCAAAAATTGAATCGCGTGAATATACAGTGTGTTCCAACGAAAATTTGACCCCCCCTATAACTCCGAAATGAGTAACATTAGCGAAAAACACCAAGACACGTCGATTTTTGTTTCGAGGGGGAGCATTTTTCGAAATAATTCGAAACTTGTCAGATCAACCCCTACCCCAGCAACCTTAATTTCGAAATTCATCATAGGAAATAAGGGTCGAGTGGCACCTTACTGTAAAGGTCTGTCAATTCTCCATTCTGATTTGTCATTTTAGAATTTTAAATTAACATACAGGGTGTCCCAACCGAGGGTAAAGTTGAATTCCTGCAAATCCCAAATACTAAATGAAATCGATTTATTTTGGCATAATGCAAGCGCAGGTTTATGCTCGGTCTAGAAAAACGACCTACACTTGTGAATTTGGAGTTGGTGCAATCAACCCCTATTTCCAGCATCCCCAACTCAAAAATCATTCGATCGAAAATAGGTCAAGTGGCACCTCGTTGGAAAGGTATTTCAATTTTCTCTTCGAATTTGGTATTTTCGAAATTCAGAATCAGCATACAGGGTGTCCCGGAGCAGGAACACTGAAAACCCAAATAACTTTTTGAAACTGGTTAATTTCGGTATAATACGAGAACATGTTTATGTTTGATTCGAGAATAAGACTCTCTTGCGTGAATATGGAATTTTTGCAATCAATCTCTTCCATTCAGCATCCCCAACTCAAAAAATCATACAAGTGATTACAGGTTGAGTGGCAAAGTTCCAGAAAGATTTTTCTATTTTCTGAATCACTGAGGCATTGGTTTCAGTTTGGCAATCGAGGTTTTCTGGCGTGAGGATCAGGATGAGGGGATGATGGAGAAACTGATTGGATGCTCATCTAAACAGGAAAACGAGATTTATTGAACTTGTATTCAATTGAAAACAAAAAACTAACTTGATTATTACAACAATTGTTCAAAATGACCTCCGCCCACCTCCATACAGTTATACAGACGATTTTCGAACTCTCTTCTCACATTAGCGAAAACTTCAGGAGTCAAAAGTCGGCATTCTGTGATAATCCTCATCCGCAGCTCCTCCAGGTTTTCTGGTCTTGTGGCATAAACTTTAGATTTTAGATGGCCCCACAAAAAAAAATCTAGGGGATTTAAATCTGGTGACCTGGCTGGCCACTCAACAGGTCCTCTTCTACCAATCCACCTTCCTGGGAAATTTTCGTCTAAATATTGGCGCACCCGAGCATCATATGCGGAGGAGCACCGTCTTGTTGAAAACGCATTTCGTCCTCAGAAAGAGTTGGATCGTTCTGTAAAATTTCTGTCAATCTAGGATGTATGTGTTCTTCTAACAACTGTAGGTAGCCATTTCCATTCAGATTACCCTCAATAAAGAAAGGCCCAACTAGATGATTGCCAAAAATTCCTGCCCAAACGTTCAACTTCTGAGGCCTTTGCGAGTGGGCCTCTCTAAACCAATGAGGATTCTGTGTGTCCCAATATCGACAATTATGTCTATTCACTTCACCACTGAGCATACCGGTGCTTTCATCAGAAAAACAGATGTTATTCAGAAAATTTGGATTAGCGTTTAGGTTTTCACTTAAATTTTCACAAAACTGTAAACGACGATCTGGATCATCTTCGTTTATTTCATGCACTAATTTTACCTTGTAGGGTGAAATTTGTGATGTTTCACGATTCTATGGACAGTTGTAGCTGATACACCAGTCAGACGAGATAGTTTTCTGATCGAAGTAGTATTCTCCATTTGTAGATGACCCACTACTGCCACTTCCGTTGCCTCATTTCTGACAGGACATGCCACTTCATGTTTTTGTTTGCCACCGAACCCGTAGCTAGGAATTTGTCAACCAAATATTTAACGTACTGGTGACTGACTCCTTTCTTTCAGGATGGTTCCTATCGAATATCCTTGCCGTTTCTTTAGCACAACTGTTATTTCGAAAATACGTCGATACAATTTCGACCCTTTCCTCAGTGGAATAAACCATTTTCAGATTAATTTCAACTGACGAACAACAACAATAATGAGGAACTGATCTGAATAATAATAATAATATTTCATTGCAAAAATGAGAAATAACAGATGACTGCACGCCAGATGGAAATGAAAAAAATGTGAACATTTTCAATGCAGAAATCAGCTTTATTTCTTCGTAATTGATGCTCAACACATCGTACCCCAATACTTTTAACAGTTTCGAATTAATTTTAGTTGATAATTTCAAATGACGATATTGAATTTTTCGAAAGCGACATCCTGTATGGAGAGCGAACTGAATGAAATGCTTTAATCATTCTGGAATTCAAAAACCTTTCTGAAGATATGCCACTTGAATTATTTGTATGATTTTCAAGTTGGGGATGCTGAATGGAAGGGTTGATTGCAAAAATTCTATAACCACACAAGAAAGTCCTATTCTCGGATCAAACATGTTCTCGTGATACCGAAATGAACCAGTTTCAAAAAGTTATTTGGATTTTCAATGTTCCTGCTTCGGGACACCCTGTATGATGATTCTGAATTTCGAAAATACCAAATTCGAAGAGAAAATTGCAGTACCTTTCCAACGAGGTGCCACTTGACCTATTATCGATCGAATGATTTTTGAGTTGGGGATGCTGGAAATAGGGGTTGATTGCACCAACTCCAAATTCACAAGTGTAGGTCGTTTTTCTAGACCGAGCATAAACCTGCGCTTGCATTATGCCAAAATAAATCTATTTCATTTAGTATTTGGGATTTCCAGAATTCAACTTCACCCTTGGTTGGGACACCCTGTATGTTAATTTAAAATTCTAAAAATGACAAATCAAGGTGGAGAATTGACAGACCTTTTCAGTAAGGTGCCACTCGACCCTTATTCCCTATGATGAATTTCAAAGTTAGGGTTGCTGGGGGTAGGGGGTTGATCAGAGAAGTTTCGAATTATTTCGAAAAATGCTCCCCCTCGAAACAAAAATCGACGTGTCTTGGTGTTTTTCGCTAATGTTACTCATTTCGGAGTTATAGGGGGGGGTCAAATTTTCGTTGGAACACACTGTATTACCGTAAATATTACCTGAGCGTTATGCGGTGTTTGAGAGAGCAAATTCATCGAAAAAGGTCAGATTTGTGGAATGAAAACTCATGGATTTTGCACCATCTCACAAGAATAAAATTGTGAATGAATTTCTGACCAAAAGCTCAACAAATACCATCGAACAACCTTCGTATTCACCTGATATGGCTCCGGCCGACATTTTCTTTCCAAACTCAAATTACCACTTGGAGGTACAGTTTTGAATCAATAGAAGACATAATAGAGAATTTGCGGCGAGAAATGAAGTCGATTCCGGAAAAAGCGTTTGAAAAATGTTTTGATTATTCGTTGGCGTGAATTTATTATTTCTGAAGGGGCCTATTTTGAAAGCGATGCAATAAATTTGGATTAAAAATAAATATTTTGCGTTTCATTGACGAATTTCCGGTAGTTTTTTGTCAGAATGTGAATATTTGAATCTCGTCAGTAGTACCCTAAATTGATTATAAAAACCATTTCTCACATTCCCTAATATTTCTAGCAAGATCTGTCTAATTTCGTTGGCTATACTTTCCTTAAGAACCTCAATAGAATGCGGTTTGTTTTTAGCAACCCTTGATTTCTCCATAGAAAACAAAAGTAATAGCGTACGATCCGGTACTTTGAGTAGTTACTCAATTCGACCTATTCTTCCAATAAACTTGTTAGGTATTGGTATTGAAACAAAATTCTTCCATCGGGTCTTAACTCTTTCTGGATATTGAGTATCTGTTTCCATAATGATGAGAGGATTCCTTCAGATCAATATCGACAGTTTTGACGTCACTGTTTGATGTGAAGGTATGCTATTCCGAGACAAGTATACATTCCAGATTTTTACAATAGGTAAAAATATCGAACAAAGAATTTGTCTGAAATTTTGTATCGCAAATGGAACTTCGTGTGCCGAAGCTCTGAAAATGTTACAGAAGGCTTACGGTCTCACGAATCAATTCGTACCATTATAAACGATTCTTTGGACATGAAACGCGTTGAGGCTTGATTAGTTCCAAGACATAAATTTTCTTCAAAAATTGAATCGCGTAAAAGTAGCAGAAGACATGCTAGAACGATACAATTCCGACCCCACATTCATAAAACGCATTGTAACTGGTGAGGAGACATGGGTTTACGAATTTGACATGCAAACCAGTCCACAAGCTTCGGAATGGCGCCTTCCAACTGAATAGAAACTGAAGAAACCACTTCAAAGTCGATCAGAAGTCAAGATATGATTGACTGTTTTCTTTGATCATCGCGGTGTTGTGCGCTCGGAATTCTTGTCAGAAGATGAACAAAGAATATTACCTGAGCGTTATGCAGCGTTCGAGAGAACAAATTCGTCTATAAAGGCCAGATTTGTGGCAAGAAAATTCATTGATTTTGCACCATCTCACAAGGCTATCATTGTTAATGAATTCTGACCAAAAACTCAACAAATACCAAACAACCACCGTATTTACCTGATATGGCTCCGGCCGACCAAAACACAAATTACCATTTGGAGGTACCCGTTTTGAATCGATTGAAAACGTAAAAGAGATTTCGGGGCGCGAACCGAAGTCTATTCCAGAAAAAGCGTTTGAAAAATATTTTGAAGATTGGATTATCGTTGGCGTAAATGTATTATTTCGGAAAGGGCGTACTTTGTGGGCGATACAAAAAATTTGTATGAAAAATAAATATTTTGTGTTTCATTGACGAATTCCAGAATCTATGACTCAACAACCAAGAATACTGAAATTACATGCAAAGCAGAACTGACAAAAAATATTGGAATGTCTTATGAAAGTTCATACCAGAGGTTTCCGAATTTATTTCAAGTAATTTAAGAACAAAATTTTTTCATTAACTTCTAAAAACGAAGAACTGATGTTTAAAGTAATGAGAACTGAGACTTACCAACTCGCTGCAGCAGCGGTATTAACATTGGCCTTCAACTTCTTCAATTCTTTCGCGGCCCAGAGAGACAGTGTTTTTGCTCTGCTATGTTTGCTCCTTTTGCCTTGTCCCAGCATCTCGTTGATTGGTTCCAAGTCCAATAACTGAATCATGGGTGCCCCAAAGGCGCTACATAGATCTCCAACAAGACCAGCGGCGACTGCTATGGTACTGTCTGAATGTTCGTTATCCTGGGCAACTACAGTAATGAACTGCACAATAAATGGAACATGGGGCTCCAAAAGCATCAACTCAGGAGTTGGTGTGGGACCATCTCCTTTCAATCCTATTTCAAAGAATTTTTAATGAAAAGTATTCTATTTGCCAATTACTATGATTGTTTAGTTAGTATATGATTTCATTATATTTTGAGACAACCCAGAACCGGGTTCTATTTTTTTATTTATTTGCTACAATTATCCATATATTTCTCGATTTTAGATCTAATTGAATTTTATTGTCAATTGTGAATACTGTATCGTGTAGATGTAATTGAAAAACATTTTATATATTTCATCTCAATTCAAAATATAGTGAAAAGACGGCCATGAATATGAGAACGGAGTATTTTTCGGAGTCCGTGACATATTATGGTCTGTTAGGCACAAAGAGCACGTAAGGCTATTGCAGGCTTACATCTAGTCCTATATAACGTATTAATACTATACGAATTATTGAATTTGATTGGAAATTTGCGAGCGAAATAAGGCTTGCAAGTTGTCAGCTTGGGATGTGTTCTTTAGAATTAAAAAAAAAAAAAAAATCGAGTTTCGAGTATCAGGTCATAACACATTATATCATATTGCCAAAACCCTTAGAGAGAGTCAGTTACCACTCATAATATTGAGGGCCGATTAGGCCTATCTATAATGATATAATACACTAACTTCCACTCATAATATGTGTGAGGGTCGGTTAGGGTGTCTTAAATAATGTAATATCCCAACTTCCGTTCGAAATATGGTTGAGGGCCAATTATGCCTGTCTCTAAATGACTTGATATTTCATTAAATTTATTCAAAAAGCCAAAGAGTGCAAAGTAAATAAATTAATATTATGTTGCAAAGCTCAAAGACATTGTTACCGAATCTGTTCTTAATTTTCTAAATTCCTTACCTATGGTTTATGCGACGAAGAATTGGTCGTATGACGTCAAACATCGCATAAACGAACTTACTACAAATACACAACACAACAGAAGGTCCTCTTTTATAAAAAGAACTTCAAGGCAAGTTCAGGTACTGAGAATCACATGGGTTTTCATTTGACCAATCTCATTCGGTCTCAGGAGTAATTAATGTGTAGAAGGAAATAAGATAATACAGATATTACAATTTACATAAAAGCGAGGTATGTTGCATCGTCTTTTAAAGACCAGGGTATGGGATGTTTCAATTTACCACCTTGTTCAACAAGTTTTGTCGTTCGATAAGAGAGGGCGTTGCTACTAGTCCAAATTTGTTTTTGTTTTGTTGGTACACTCTTCATATGAACGTATGTGAAGGTTCATTTCAATCTGTCAATTCATTCTTTGTTTACAAGCCATTTAGTGTCGCCGTGTCACAGTGTTTTTGTACAATGGAAAAAATTGAATATCGTGAAGTGATAAAATTCTTATTTTTGAAAGGTGTAGCACCAAAAGAAATTCACGAACAAATGTTAAGAGTGTATAATGATTGTTCACCTACAATAAGAACAGTAGAAAGATGGGTTGCTGAATTTAAACGTGGTCGTACAAGCCTTGAAGACGATCCACGTGAAGGACGTCCAAAATCAACACCAGAAATCATAGCCAAAATACAGGATATGGTTTTGGAAGATCGTCGATTGACCGAGAGGGATTTAGTGAGGACCCTACACTCTCATTAGGCAGTGTGAGCCATATTTTAAGTGAAATTTTGGGTGTGTGCACAATGAGTGCCGCATTCGCTAACAATGTAACAAAAACACATTCGAATGCGACTTTTTCAGCAACATTTGGAGCGTTTTGAAAAGGATAAAGCGGATTTTGGGCGTCGATTCATCACTAAGGACGATACTTGGGTCTATCACCATGATCCTAAATCAAAACAAGAGGCATAAGAGTGGTGAGAACCTGGTTGTTCGGTTCGAAGAGAGTTCTTGTCTGGAAATCGACCAAGAAGGTTATGGCATCAATTTTTTGGAATGCGAAAGGAATTTTGTTTGTGGATTACTTGCAAACAATTAATTTTGAATATTATTGCAACCTTTTGGACCAGTTGAAGAAAAAAATTCGTGAAAAAAGACCCGGTTTGCAGAAGAAAAAAAAAATTCTTTTTCTTAAGGACAATGCACCGTGTCACAAGAGCATTTTGACAATGGCTAAAATCCATGAATTAAAGTTCGAATTGTTGGAGCATCCACCGTATTCACCAGATTTGGCCCCCAGCGACCTCCATTTGTTTCCAGATCTCAAAAAATCTATGCGTGGCAAGCGCTTTTCATCAAATGAAGTGGTCATAACGGCTGTTGAAGCGTATTTTGCAGACCTTCTGGATTCTCATTTCAGGGATGGGATCCACAGATTGGAGGATCGTTGGAGCAAGTGTATTAATGTTCAGGGAGATTATACTGAATAATAAAGTGTATTTTGAACCATAACATTGTGTTTTTCTTATCGAATGACAAAACTTATTGAACAACCTGATAAAACTATTTTGCCACACTGAAGATAGATAGAACTGGAATTTTTATTGTATAAAACTATGATTCTAGAGATAATAAAGTAATTGCTGAATCAATACTGAAAATTTACCTTGAATAATTCCAGTATATGCCTCCAAAACTCCCTCTCTCAGTTCATTGAGGTATTCAACCATATCGAAATCGTTTCTATCGACTTCCGCTTGAGACGCCTGCGCCAATGTAGGCAATACAATGTCCAAATACTTCCTAAATTCCGGTCCTATACTCAGCACGATATCTCCAAAAACTGACAAGATCTGAGGTTTGACAGATCTGTGAACTGATTGATCCCCAAGATTTTCCATCAGAAGTTGCATGATTTCGTCGCAGTATGGTAGAATTTTGTGTTTGAGCGCTCGGAAAATGTCACCTGTTAAGCCAACGGCAGTGCAACATACTTGATACTCCTGGTGATTTTTGAGGCCGAGATAGAGGTACGGTTTGAAAGCATCAATATACTTGTAGAATCCTTCACCAAGAACTTCAACCAAAGTGGAGACTGCCATGAGAGCATCTTCCTGAACTCCTAAAGAAAAATTGAATTATGCTAAGGAAAATGCGTGATGTATTATGTTTTGATATGACAGTTAAAGTTGAAAAAACTCTAAAATTCTCGGATTTCCGATAATTCGTTTGTTATTGAAGAAATATAAAAATTGAAGTTATATTTCACGAGTTCTTATTTTTTGAAATAAAGGTCAATGAGTGATTTTGTTCTGTTTTTACAAGTGTAAAGATCCTGTGACGTGGTATACATTGTGTCGAAAAAGTACCGGGAACCAGAAAAACCATCAGCTAAGCTAGATATGAGAATGTAGGAGTGCGCCTTGGAAACCAGGATATAGAAAGATTTAGTCGATTCAAATACTTGGGCTTTTGGCTTAACGAAGAATGGAAATCAAAACGAGAATAGAAATCGTCAGGAACACGTTCTTCAAAATGAAAGCGCTACTATGCAACCAGAATTTGAGCATAGCAACACAGTGGAGAACTGCACAATGTTATATCCTGTCCACCCTTTTGTACAATGTTGAGGGATGGAAGTTTAAAACTCGAACAATGTCAATATTTGATTCATTTGAAATGTGGCTATATAGAAGGATTTTGAAAGTTCCGTGGGTAGAACATGTAACAAATGCTGAGGTGCTCAGAAGAATGGGAAAAGAACAAGAACTTATAACCACGATAAAGAAAAGAAGATACATGAGCCACATTTTTAGAAACAGCAAATACAACTTGTTGCAATTAATCATTGAGGGAAAAATAGAAGGCAAACGAGGTATTGGCCGAAAAAGATTCTCGTGGCTTAAAAACTTGCGCGATTGGCTCAATATTAGACACGCCGGCACACTTATACATATGGCACGTGATAGAGAAGAATTCCAGATGGTGGTCGCTAACCTCCTTTGAGGAGAAGGCACACCAAGAAGAAGAATTCACGTGATATGGCTTCCAAAACATCAAATTTCCAAATAATTGATCGATGAAGCCTGAACAACTTGATAGTTGATATTCATAATGAATAATAAAATAAAACAAAACAAGTTACTATGTTTTAACTATCACTAATTTATTGATGTAAAGAATGACAAAATTTTCACATTGGTTGGACCGGTTTCGGACATACGTCCATCATTAACAACAAGGTAATGAAAACTGAATACTCGTGTACAATACAGGAATTACCATCAATAAAATGCTAGTAGAGGTCACAGTAACTTGAATAATGGTGATTGGTAGGTAATTAAGTCTACCTGGTGGTTAAGGAGCTTAACCCTTTCTACCCTAGATGCCTTGAAAATTTCCATCGATTCAAAGAAATTAAAATAAGATTTATCACAGGAATGAAGAATTTTTGGCTGTTGAAGTTCTGGAAAAGGATGACATTCATTCAGACAATGTGCAGCTAAAGCTGAATCATATTTCTGATGTAGGAATGACCGGAAATGTTCTTTGTATCTAGCCTTGAAAGAGCGTCCTGATGACCTAGATAAAAGGAATAGCACTCAGAACATGTTAATTGGTATTCCTGATTTTTCGAATTTATCGGTTTTATCTTTTGTGTTGAAAAGCAGGCCTGACAGTTTGCTAACTGGTTTAAATGCAATATGAACTTTTTTACTATCAGACAAAACTCTAGCAACCTGTTCTGACGTCTTCCTAAAATATGTTAGAGACATAAATGGAAATTTCAAGGCATCTAGGGTAGAAAGGGTGGAGCTCCTTAACGACCAGGTAGACTTAATTACCTACCAATCACCATTATTCCAGTTACTGTGACCTCTACTAGCATTTTATTGATGGTAATTCCTGTATTGTATTCAGTTTTCATTAGTATGTTGTTGATAATGGACGTATGTCCGAAACCGGTCCAACCAATGTAAAAATTTTGTCATTCTTTACATCAATAAATTAGTGATAGTTAAAACATAGCAACTTGTTTTATTTTATTTTATTAAATTACCACTTTGAACACTGGAAGGTCGTAACATTCAAACCATCAAGACTCTTTACAAATTATATAAAATGAATCATCTCAAGTATTGAAGTTTTCTTTATCCTGAATGTGTTGAAAATATAGAAGTGTAATAGCAGCTAAACATTTTTATTGAATTTCATTGAAGTTTTTGCGCTTTGTTACTACATATCACCTTATGTCATATATTCCAAACATAACCTTGAAGAATAAAATTTCGATACGTCGAAATAGGAAATAAGATGGTCATCTGACTAGTCTGTTACGTTAGTATTGACCTAATTATCACCGAAATTACCAGACCTCGAAATAAATCATCGATTGATTATATTTATTGTGAGGGACGTTTATATTAACTAAGTTATCATTGTTTAGAATTATGCGATGGCAAATTTATTCTCATCAAAGCATATGCATTAGAAAAACGTTCCCCACCATCATATTTCATAAAAAATTATTGAAGAAATCCTTTATGGCAGCTAATTGTAGATTTTGTCAATCAAAATCATAGCGGAAAAGTAGGCTGGAATTATTTTATTGCATATCCCATAAAAAACAAAGCAGCTTCATCCTTGTTATGGACTAGTCAATGCCATCCTGCTGTATCGAATAACATTGAATTCGTGAAATTGCGATACGTATGTGTATTAAGATAATGTCCCCTAGAATTGGAAAAACCAGACTCAACGTTCGCTGGATAAATTCGAAAATCCACTAATTATTAGATATTGCTTTTTGATATATCGTGAATTTACGGCAAAAATTTCGTACAAAAATGGTTAATCGCCAAAGAGAAACTTACCACCACTTTTATTTGAATTAAACATGGTCAACATGGCAGTCATAATAGTGTCGGAAATTTGAGGTGCATCGTCAGGTGTCATCTTTCTCAATACAGATTGTAAGGTACCGCATAGTAAGGATTGTAGGTCATTGAATTGGCTTCGGTCACTATGGCTGGTAATGTGGGTTTCCATCTGCAGAACCTGCTGCAATCTAAAATAATAATTTTTTTTTGATTTATTGTTTAACTGATTATTTTGATTATTTTTTATCAAAAGTTATTTCTAATCATCAAAATTTGGAAAATTATAAATACACATTTATTAATTTGTTTATACAGTAATTAATGAATAATAAAAACAAGTACTGTGTTTTAAGGAATTTTACTTAATAATTGCGATTCGTAACGCGTTTCACTACACCGTAGCTTCTTCAGACGAATGAATGTACAGAAAATATAAATGAGAATATAACTATAAATGTTCTTGAGTAATTAAAAGCTTATTGGTCGGCTCCTCCTAAGTGGTTATTTATGGCAGGTATATCCAATAAAATTAAGGAATAGATTGCTCCCGAAAAGATTCAATAGAGGTGAAGGGCTTAAATCGACTTGTTCATTGATGAGTCTACCTGAGTGTTTGTATTTATTTATTTCTAAAGTTTCCCAAAGATCTACCTTCAATATTTATTATCTGTATGCAAAATTTCAAACTGTGGGTCGAAAGAATGATTATTTTCTAAGAGATGATTCGCGTAATTTGAATCTGATTTTTATTTGAAAAACTGCGTTTATGTTCCGATATTCTAATATTGAAATTTCTATGTGTTCTACCAATGTAGAAATTATCACAGTCATTGCAATTCAATCTATAAACACCTGATTTATTGTTTTACCTGGTTTGGTTTTATTATTTTTTATATATTTGCCTAAATTATTATTAGTTTGGAAAGCTATGTTGAAATTATCGCTACTTAAGAATGATTTCAGTTTCTCACTTAATGCCAACGTAGGTTAACACCTTAACCTACGTTGGCATTTATATATAATAAATAATATTTTAAATAAAAACAAAGTAGAATCGCATTGAATGAAGTTTACCCTGTCGATAAATTGAAACAAAAATTCAACACCTTAACCTACGTTGGCATTACAAGTGAGAAACTGAAATCATTCTTAAGTAGCAATAATTTCAACATAGCTTTCCAAACTAATAATAATTTAGGCAAATATATAAAAATAATAAAACCAAACCAGGTAAAAACAATAAATCAGGTGTTTATAGATTGAATTGCAATGACTGTGATAATTTCTACATTGGTAGAACACATAGAAATTTCAATATTAGAATATCGGAACATAAACGCAGTTTTTCAAATAAAAATCAGATTCAAATTACGCGAATCATCTCTTAGAAAATAATCATTCTTTCGACCCACAGTTTGAAATTTTGCATACAGATAATAAATATTGGAAGGTAGATCTTTGGGAAACTTTAGAAATAAATAAATACAAACACTCAGGTAGACTCATCAATGAACAAGTCGATTTAAGCCCTTCACCTCTATTGAATCTTTTCGGGAGCAATCTATTCCTTAATTTTATTGGATATACCTGCCATAAATAACCACTTAGGAGGAGCCGACCAATAAGCTTTTAATTACTCAAGAACATTTATAGTTATATTCTCATTTACATTTTTCTGCATAATCATTCGTCTGAAGAAGCTACGGTGTAGTGAAACGCGTTACGAATCGCAATTATTAAGTAAAATTCCTTAAAACACAGTACTTGTTTTTTATTATTGATAATGGAATTTTACCAAGTAAAAGCCTCCCAAATTCAAACAGTAATTAATGTGCTCCCAAAGGGTGAACATCTGCTTATTCAGTGAGAAATAATTTGAAACCAATTTATTCAACTTGAAAATTAAAAAGAAAGAGACACAAGTGAAACACCCAAATATCAATACTTTCTTTTAGCAAAACAATAAGAATTGAAAATGCCTGGTGCCAGATATGGAGACGAGGAAATGTATTGGATAAGTACAATTCATGAAAATAGTACCAAGAACGATATAGTATTCAGTAAAGCCGATGAAGGTAACACCGTCATCGCGATTAGTAAAACCGATTATATTTCAAAAACTGAAGAATTCTTAACAGCCGGAAACTATATAACATCAACATCAAGGATACTACCGCTAAATTTCGACAGCAAAATCAGTAATTACAGATCACGAAAAATATAAATTCATTAACTCCAATCCACAATCCCCTGAATTATATTCGTTGATAAAACTTCATGAACCTAATTACCCTATTAGACCTGTTGTTTCTTATGTAACGACACCTTTAAACTTTCAAAATTCCTTAACGAATTGCTAATAAAACATTGCAATTTTAAATCTGAATTTTCGGTCAAAAATACATACGAACTAATTGCCAATATCAAAGATACCATTATACCACCAATTCCAAACTCATTGATGTTGAAAATCTATTCCCCAACTTTCCTCTGAAAGATACGTACTACTTACTTAAAGAATTAAGTCAATACGATCATTAAATCAGGTATTCTTTCATTATTACAAATTTGTTTAGATCAGTATTATTTCCATTTCAACAAATATTATACTAGTGAAGATGGCTTGATTACGGGCAATCTGTTAAGTTCTTTGTTAACAGAAATATTCATGAATAATTAAGAGAAATTAATTCATAACCATCAGTAAATACTGTTCATACTGGTATCGCTATGTAGACGATATCATTATTTGCTTCACATATAGACAGTTGAAAACTTTCGAAAATTATATAAACTCATTACATCCAAAAATTGAATTCAGAACCGAAATACCTTCCCAGAGTAGAAAACGCAAAACCAAACTATCAAAAGGAGATATCAACAAAATAATAGTAACAATAACAAGTGAAACCGATAAGAAACATACAAATCAACTAAAATCAACAAAAAACGATAATGGAGAACAGCTGTCCCAACAGACTCCCACAACTTCTTTGAAAGTCACCACAAACTACACAAACAAAAGTATGTCCTTTATATTCAGGAAATACAAGCACCTGTTTTACTTTACTACTACTAATTCAAACTGCTCAAGAATTGAAATGGCGGATGTTTGGGAGTCTCTTTTCCCTGGGTCCACTAATTGCATCATCAAAATTAAGATAGGTTTTTTTGATAAAGACTGATAATGAGAAGGAAACTATTGAAAACGCTGTGAAACAATAATAAAAAACAAGTACTGTGTTTTAAGGAATTTTATTGGATATACCTGTCATAAATAACCACTTAAGAAAAAGCAACTCAATAAGCTTTTAATTACTCAAGAACATTCATATTTATATTCACATTCTTATTTTCTGTACATTCATTCGTCTGAAGAAGCTACGGTGTAGTGAAACGCGTTACGAATCGCAATTATTAAGTAAAATTCCTTAAAACACAGTACTTGTTTTTTATTATTGATAATGGAATTTTACCAAGTTAAAGCCTCCAAATTCAAACGCTGTGAAACAACTTAAAGACATTAAAGTGATAAACTCACTCAAGGAAATATCCTCAAACCCAGAAAAACCCGGGGAAAAGCCAGAAGCTACGTTTTCCGTGATTATAGGCCAGGTAGAACACGAAATAGATGAGAAAATAACGAGTGATCACCTCACTAACAATAATCTGGAATATCGTTTCTGTAAACGTATAATCTCAAGAGCAACAGGCAATGCAACCTCGATGATACGTATTATAACAGGAAATGAGAAAACTTCATCACAATTATTACATCATGGATTCTTCTATGAAAATTATCACTACCCCGTCTATCCCAGCACTTCACCTCCAGCGGTACCTGTTGCCTGCAGCAAGTGCTCATCATTCTCACACTCCACAGGTAAATGCCAATCAATTTACAAATGCAACAAATGCATTGGTAATCACCCACTAACCAAATGCACATCTATTCTCCAACCAAAATGCTTAACCTGAGGTTCAGAGGAGCTTCAGGCATGGTCTTTCAAGTGTCCAATGAGACCTACTAAAACAATCGAAGGAACTCCAAATATACCTATAAAGTCCATCAACAAGAAATCTGAAAACCTACCGGCCAAATTGAAAGAATCAAGAATCCACTTCCCAGTCACAAAACACGACTTGATAGTAAACACCAACGCTCTGAATAACGAAAAACACTCCAACTCAAATAGAGACGAATTGAGCAAAAAACTCAGATTCATATTCAACTTCAATATCGACACCCAGGTGCTGTTTTCTGCTAATCGCATGTACATGTTCGATCTTGAGGATCCTGATGCTGTTTCCCCAACAGAACCCACTGATGACATCCACAACAAACAAGTCATTCAAAATGTCACTTAAAATCCTGTACGCAAATATAAATAGCTACAACAGACGAAAACCACTTGTCAACTATATGATAGAACATGAAAATATAAACTGAGCACTTTTTGTTGAAACCAAAACCAAGGAATATTCGAATATCACATACAGAGATTGGGACACCATTCACCTTACAGGAAACATTACAAATACAAATGTATTTCACTTCACAATGCCGTTACAAAACAATAAATTACATATCTTCCTCACCTATATTCACCCAACTTCCAAGATAGAAGAAACAATTTTCACCAAGGCATTTCAATACAAGTATTCTATAATTATAGGGAACTTTTACTTGAACAACCAGAAGAAAAAGCAATTAACTTTCCTCAACAACACCAATTTCACAAGAATCGAAACACCTCCCACATTTCTTATGAACAATAATCCAGACAGCACTGCAAATATTTTACTCTGCACAAAAGCAATCCAACAGAACATCTCTAAAATAGAGCTAATGCCAGATCTGGGATCTGATCACCTGGCAATGAAAATAACTTTTGACTTAATGAAAGCACCCTAACCTGATTCCATCAACTCTTCAGTGAAGTGGTAATATCTAACTCACCCATTCTATGCACTGATTTTTCACACAAAACCTCCCACCATTTATTATCGCACAAAACAAGAAAAAACACAATATGTACAGAGAATATAAAACTCACAAAGATCCTGGTATAAAAAGGTCAATTAACGAAAGCAACAAGAATATTCAGAATATGATACAAGAATTCAGATCACACTCTGGATTGAAGCTCGTGAGAGGATAAATGAACAAAAAAGAAAAAACTATTGGCGGGAAATCACAAAACTTAGCAGATATAAGAACACCAACTACAACATACCGTCTATATCTGAGAACGGTAAAACTTAAGACACAATCGAAGAAAAACTAGAGATTTTTTTTAAACACTTTAAGGAAGTCTATAAAATAGAAGAAAAACCGAACTTCAACCAAAATCAATTTGACGAAGTGGAGAGATAGAAACAAGAGTTTGCACAACAAGAAATAGACACAGAAGACTATAAGATCGAACAACAAGAATATTATGACATCATAAACAAGGGAAAAAACACCATTCCTGGATATGACAACATCACAAAGAATATAATAAGGAGGCTTGACCCAGATGTAGATTCTTTTATCTTAAGAATATATGAATATTGCTTAAAAAACAGCTATTTTCCAACAGAGTGGAAACATGGCACCATAATTCTGATTCCAAAAGAAGGCCACTGATCATTCCAAAGTAAGCAACTATAGGACTATCACACTTCTGTCCAATATTGGCAAAAATTTTGAAAAAACAGTTCTCAAACGATTAATTTTTGCAATAGCACATAGA
The DNA here is from genome assembly GCA_013387265.2 of Cryptolaemus montrouzieri. Taxonomy (NCBI): domain Eukaryota; kingdom Metazoa; phylum Arthropoda; class Insecta; order Coleoptera; family Coccinellidae; genus Cryptolaemus; species Cryptolaemus montrouzieri. Next base: position 119,913,388 of record JABFTP020000144.1, on the reverse strand, counting down.
ATTCCAAAATATCCGTTTGGTTTCAGAAATGGTAGCTCCACAATTCGCCCTCTAATCATTCTGACCAATAATATTCATGCCACAAACTAATGGGAGGAAAGAGTGCTGTTCTTTTCCTAGAGATATTAATAAAGCATTTGACAGCATATGGCATGCCGGATTGTTATTCAAACTCTACTCTCTGGACTGTCCTTTATATATGGTGAAAATTATTGGCAGCATACTGGAAAAACGACTACTATCTATCAAAATATCACACAGCTACTCTCCACAATTTTACCTCAACAAGGACTACCACAGGGTTCAACTTTATCTCTGACCCTATATAATATATATTGCTCAGATATCTACAACAGGAATGCAGCCAGATTTGATAGAAAACAGTATATATTACGATACGGCTATCATAAGCTACGAATCAAATCCACCAAAAACAATAGAACAACTACAATCCCAAACTGCAAAAATCTCCAAATGGTTCAAAAAATGGCGCTTAAGACCTAATCCCACCAAAAGCAAGTTAGTTATCTTCAACAACAAAGTACAACACAACAACCCCTACCCCTCCCTCTCCTTATACAACCATTCTATCACACCAGAAAATAGCGCAAAACATTTAGGCATATTAGTAGACAGCAAACTGAACATCAATCTCCACACAGCGACAGCCAAAAAATCCATAGTAAACCGAGCCAGCAACTTCCTTAAACTCACATACAAACAAGAGGAATATCAAGAACAACTTGCAGTTGGATATACAAAATGATAAGCAGACCAATCATCGAGTATGGCAGTATTCTTTTGCTAAATAGCAGGAACCCAGCCATGAGTAAAATCAAAACTGCACAGAAAATTAACCAAAATCAGACACCCTTCAAATCCTCTCCATAATCCCTCCTGTACAAAAAGACCTCCATCAAGCCAATCCAGGAAAGACTCCAAGATTTGAAAGCAAAATTCGCTAAACGTGAAGTTGATATCAACCTGCTGCAAACCTACTACATCCAACGAGACAACCGAAGACAGCGCCTCAAGCTCCGAGCAAACACTCTGTGAGAGATTATCTCCAGCACATAGATTATCCCCACCGCCATAAACCAATATCAACTCTTGATTTTTCTTTCTTCCATTAAATATAATAAATTTCACAAAATATTTAGCTTACTAGGCTGAAGGACCTAGGTCGACGGCCTTTTGTAAAATAAGTTGTATTCATTTTGCAATAAAGACCATCTATCATTATTATTATTATTATTATTATTTAATTTATTTATAGAAAGCCCAAAGCGAAATAATTTATAAGGCTGAAAAATAAACATTTTAAAAGAAACTAGCTCATAAAATACCAATTCAAAAACAATATTTGAATACTTGATATTAAATTCATCACAAAAATTAGATCGTATTTCATTACAAAAATTTCAATTGAAAAAAAAAAGAAAAAGTTTAGAGCGGATCTACCAGTTACGCTGAAAAGTTTGAAAGCTCATATACAGATGGTGTTGCTAGGGACAAATCCACATGATTTTTGATGTGATTGTTTTTTGAAAAAAAAATACAGTTGAAGCTAAAGCCTGGCTTGATAAACATCATTCGGACTCTGTGTCAGGAAAATCAACGGTGGAAAAGTGTTTTGCTAAGTTTAAACCAGGTGACATGAGTATCCAAGTCGATGAACGCACTGGACGTTCCATGTCATCGATGAAAACATTAAAAAAGTACACAAAATTGTTTTGAATAATCGAAAAATTAAATTGATCAAGATAGCTGAAACCTTTAAGATATCCAAGGGTCGTGTTAGTTTTATTTTAAAAGAATGTTTGGACATGCGAAAGCTGTGTGCGAAATGGGGAGCGCTTGATCAAAAACAAAAACAAGCACTGTGTAAAGATAATTAACTGTAATAAAGCCGAGTTTTTTCGTCGATGCATCACAATGGATGAAACATGAATTCATTACTACACTCCAAAAAGCAATCGACACTTAGCCCAACGGACAACAGAACGAGGTGAACTGCTCCCAAAGCGTGCAAAACCGCAGCAGTCAGCTGGCAAGGTTATGGCATCTGCTTTCAGGAATGCGCAGGGTATTATATTCATGGATTACCTTGAAAAAGGCCATCCGATAAACAGCGCCTACTGCATTGAATTATTGGGTCGATTGAAGGACCAAATCACGAAGAAAAGACCCCATTTGAAAAAAAAAAAAGTGCATTAAGACAAAGCACCTTGCCAGAAATCAATCAAAACAATAGCAAAATTGTACGAATTATAGGGTGGCTAAAGCATTAATACGATGTTTTCACGGTGCACCACTAAATGATGCTGTGAGCGAAATTTTAATATTCAACCGCACTTGGCGGAAATCGGTGAAAAGTTTGTAGAACTTATAATTTGTTTTCCGCCCAAAGTAGACATGCCTCATGCCACAGTCAAGTGGATTTAATTTTATTTCTCACACAAAACGCAATATATTCTTCGATCAACTTTTATCAATGCCAAAAGTCTCCAAACATTCCAAAAGATACTAAATGCCCAAGTATCAACATATGTTGGGGATATGAGTATTAACATAACAAAATCAGATATAGAATACAGAGTTTGTAGTCGCTTTTTCTTGACAACCACTCAAACATATTCGTCTTTTCGGTTTTCAAGAACTGTTTTACTTACCTTTCTAGGATAACGACTGTCGTAGTCCTTACAGTTACATAACAATCCTTCGGCGAATTTTTGACCATTTCCATAAGAGCCTCATAAGCTGCAGGTCTCAAGTTCGCTTGTCCTCCGTCTGGTCTATCAGTAGTCTCTAATAGTCGATGGATAATAAATTCAAAATATTGAGATAACGGATATGTCTCCGGTTGACCATTTTCATCGGCATCTGTGGCCGCTTCTATAGCTGCTTCCGCCAAACCTTAAGAATTATACCGAATCAATAATAATGCACAATTTTTCGTAACTTTGAAATCATACCAGAGAAAGCCCAACAGATATTCGCGGCCACCCTAGGTTCCGCCTTCAATCCATTGATTAGAGCCTCCAACAGGGGTTTCAAGTAGGTTTCATTGATTGCTGCTTCTGGTATGATTTCTGATATTCTACCAATCGTCCAGGCCGCTGTATCTCTTACTATCACGCTGTTATCGTACATGAGTTCAATCAGTGTAGGCATTGCTTGTTCCACTAAAGGTTTTAGAGTCGAATTTTCTAAGCCGCCTGAAAAATAGTAAATAAAATTATGGTGAGTTTCTCCTATAACGATCATGATTGCAAAGAATTTTCATCAACTCCCATATTCCACTAACAGTAAAGCTTCGTTTAAGAGGTAAATGATCGAACACTTGTATAAGACTTCGAAAATATAGTGTTAGTAATTAACTGAAGAAGTTCACTGCTAATTCGTCAGAACCAGAACTGTCTGTTACTTTGTTTGCTGCCGTGTGCAGTGAGACTTTAGCATAGTTCAATTTGATTTTTAGTATTGGCAGGGAGCGGAGTATATAGTGGGGACAGCTGAATCGATCACAGCGCTCGATGTGGTCAAATTATAGTTAAATCATGCTTTTATCATAAATAAACACAACATTAAATAAAAAATGATCCATAATAGTTGTTGTGTTGTTGATTGCAAAAATACAGGTAGAAACAGTAAATGTAAATTTTACACATTTCCAGTGGCCAAGTGGAAATAAATGGAAGAAAGGAATAAATGGATGAAAGAAATAAATGGATAAAAGAAATAAATGGATAAAAGAAATAAATGGATAAATGTAGTGACAAAGTAGTGTTAACATTATTCAGTAACAATGCAACTAGGGTAATGTATGTTCAAATTACGATTCGCAATCACATTGCCATTAATTTTTTATTTTATTTCTGAAAATCATATTAATAATAACTATTTTTGTAATTTTCATTATTGCAGTTGTCATGTATTAAATTTGTTTACATTTCACTGGTTAACCCCATGGGATTCTAAAACTTCTTTTAATTATTTATAAACATTTTTACAAGCTTTTATTTAACTTGCAATGTATGTATGTTTGTATGTTCGGGTGAAATTTTACAACTCAATTTTAAGGCACTTGATCTCAACCGATTGAGCTGAAATTTTGTATACATGCTTAGTTTGGATGACAATGCATGATTAACTGTGTGACGTCATTCTAAATCCAACATGGCGGCGTACCCAGGATGGTGGACCAATTATTCTTAATGCAAAACGAAATGGCGGATAATTTTCTTTTATTCGTTCCTACAATATGGGTACCAAATGAAAGCTTGCCAAGAATAACTAGAAAATAAAATTAAGTTTAAAAAAAAATTCTTTAGAAACAAGCTTTTATTTAAATGCGCTAAATAGAAGAAAAATTAACTTTCACACTAAATCTTTTACTGTTAACTTATAACGTCATTTCAAATTTAACACATTCGACACAATTTATATGTTATGCCTACCTGTTAAAATTTCAAACTGATAAAGTAAATACGAGTACTTATATCTCGCGACAAGCTTTTATATTAGAACATATAAATTGTGTCAAATGTGTTAAATTTGAAATGACGTTATAAATTAACGATAAAAGTTTTAGTTCAAAAGTTTATTTTTTTTCTTTTTAGCGCATTTAAATAAAAGCTTGTTTTCAAAGAATTTTTTCCTCAATTTTTATACTCACTTTTTCCTTCAGTAATGAGTTTTTCAATTTAAAAACACGATCACAGATTTTTATGACACATATTTATTTTCAAATTCATTTTTAGAAACAATTCACTGTTATTTGTACGGATCTTTCACATGTCATACCATTGCCGAGCATGATTTTACGCTACCATCAGATGTCACTTTCGTCGTGCTCCCTGCGAATACCATACATATTCAGATACGTAGGTTGCCTTTTAAATTTTGCGTCTCTGGCATTTTTACTGTTGACAGCTCTCATTCGACAACTACGTCGTGTATTTTGACATTTTGACGGCCATTGTGGGAAGGAGGCATGTGGAGGGACAGAAATTCGACTTCTGGACACTACTCCCCTCAATAAAATTAGAAAACTCCAACCTGACCTTCTCAAAAGAGGAGGTCAAATGAGAGCCACCTACCACTTTGACAAACTCTTTAACCTGGTTTGCAGACGGTACAAAACCAGGATGGGTGTAGGCATCGGCGGCCACGGCACGAGGGCAAATATTATGATTGCTCTAGAAGACATTCTCCATGTGTACAGAAAAACCTACACAAGAATTACAGAGACACATACATTAGTATATGCTCTGACAGCCAGAATACCTTTGGATATCTAAAAGATCGAATGCAAAGTAGCACTTCAACAACTCAGTACTACAAATAGAGCTACTCTGTTTTGGTGCCCAGCCTATTAGGGTATCGAATGGAATGAGAAAGCAAAAAAGGCAACAGCTGTTAGGCTGATGGGACCAGAACCTGTTCTGACTATACCATGGACCCACATGATCTTCTTTGCTTAAAACTGGAACACCATCGAGGCCCTGAACTATTAGGCAGGCATCTCAGGGCTGAGACAGTCAAGAAGGGTCATAAAAGAGCCGCAATCAAAGAAGAGGGTACATAGACTATTGTACCTTGACAAAAAGTCTATTAGGATGGTAGTTGGCCTATTGACGGGACAGCAACTCAATAAACACCTATACATCATGAGACTGTCAGAAACCATGCCGTGGTTGCCTAGGAAATGATGAAACAACGGAACACACTTTTCGAATGTCCAGCTCATAAGGCGATCAGATTGGACACTTTGGGTATTGAAATACCTAGTGTCTGGATGATTCAGGTGGCCCCCTACAGCAGTCTTGTAAACTTCATCAAAAAATTTTATCTACACTGATAACATCACAATAGGGCAAACACAATGGGCCAAAGGGTGCTGCCATAAGGCCGCATGCTTGAAGATGTCCGAGCGTTCGTTACCGGTAGAAAGCCTTGGCTTGTTGTATTTTTTTTTGGCGAAGGATGAAGCATAAATCGCGACAACGAATTTTTGTCGAATTCAAACTCGAAAACAGATAGGAAGTATGCGTTCAAAGCATAAATAAAAGGGCGCTATTAATGGTTCAAAAATAACGCACTTCTGTTGATCGCGACCCACACTTCTGACGGCAAAATCGGAGGATGACACCGAACGTGTGCGATTTGCAATCAATGACGACATTCGATTAACTGAGCGGGAATTAGAATGTGATCTTGTAATATGAAAAGTAGGGTTTGGGAGGATTTTAAACGAATAGATCCTCGAGTCTTTCGTTGTTTTCAAGAAGGAAAGCGCAATTCAAAGTGTTCCGATTCGACGACAAACGATTGAAACGTATGTTACAAACGCTTTAAAGTCGAATTCGGAACGCTTCCAGAACTGGAAAAGACGTAGGGAGCATATTGTTAAATCCTGCGAGAATATTGGGAAACAAATATAGAAGTCATATATTTTAGGAACATCCCCATATGTACAACACACATGTACACTAACATCAGGAAAATTTGTCATCAAGATGCAATTATTGCAACCCCGAATATCACGATTGATAAGACAGAAATGTACACTAGGATATTGAAAAAAGATATGCATATCACTCAAGCAATACACGAATTATTTATGTCGCACTTTCATCCTTCCCTTTAAACAGACAAGCTATTGCTAGTGCAATAGCGACAGGGAAACGAGATTCTTCACAGGGTTTTTCACTCGTTTACTGAATCATACGCAAGATAGTATGGTTCCCCTGTTACATTTCCTGTGCTCACACTTTAGGGGCAATCGTAGGAGACATGATGCGAGTTTAGATGCCTAATTAAGGAACGGGAATGGTCTGTTTTTTCTGTTGGTATTCTATTTATTCGCTTGTTTTTTACGATTGTGTTTTTCTGACACACACCAAAATTATAGCTATAAGCATTTATTCGAATTTTGTAAATCCTCTCGTTTCAAAAGTATATATATATATATATATATATATATATATATATATATATATATATATATTTCGCGTAAGAAAGGAGCTCGCGGACCCTAGACAGCACATCGAAAAAAATATACGAAGGAAATGAGCAGATTAGGATCCTTCCCTTAAAAATTTTTGTAATAGCAAAAATTGCAATGACTAGAATAATGTTTCCATATCATACCTAAAATTGAGGCAAATGCCATAAGTGAAGCATCCCTGAACCTCCAGTTTTCAGATTTTATGTTGTCTTTGATGAAAGGTAGAACATATGGGACAATTTCATCCTCACAGCAGGACGCAAGCAACATCAGACATACACCTGCAGCTTTACTTGGGTTCCAGTCATCTTCATCGTCAAGTTCTTCCTGTTTAGTGAGTTTTTGTAGAAGAACGGGGACAATGTATTGGAGAGCTCCTTTGGCGTAATGTTGGGAAACTCTAAAAAACAAAATTTTGAAAGTTAGGGTATGTATTCTACTCATTTAAATTTCTACCATATCTCTAGAGATTTTTGCATGACTATCTAATTCTATTCAAGTTAACTGTCCACCAGTTCAGATTTAACCTACCGTGTTGGTGTTTTTCCAGCATCAGTTGCTTCTGTATCTTCTATGGCCAGATCAACTTCTTCATCGCTGACATTAGACCAAAATTCTATACCTTGTAGGGCCACAGCGTCGTTCTCGGATTTCATAGCTTCTAATGTAATAGGGAAGAGAGCTTGAGCCATGTAAGGTTCCATATATTGATAATAAAGGGACATGATCTTCACCAAACATTGTAATGCAGCCACCTAAAAAAGAATTTTTGACTTTTAGGATAGATGTCAATAACATCATCAGCGATGGATATAAATTCTTCAATTAACTTTACAGCTTCTATTCTACTGCGAATGAGCAGAATAGGTAGAGTAATTTGAAGTAGTTACAATCTATTTAATTGTGTCATTGTTTTGATAGTCTTGAGCAATGGTATATTAGTGAAGAGCATTTGCTCTTTTCTCATTTTGTTTATTCACAATTTCTATTTTTTCCTTCAAAAGTATCATTAGTGATACAAAGAATCCCATGGAAGTCAATTTTCATGCAAGTTTCATAAAGAACATCTTACTTAGGAAGTATTGGAAGATATCTCTTGCATTGCTAGTGCATGTAAGTGGAAGGGCTTTTGCTAGCAAGAGATACCTCATAAACACACACAAACTGTATGTCCACATGTGGGTGCGTATTCGTCCACTTCAGTCATGTGACGCACGCCTAGTAGGGCATGCGCCAAGTTATAAAATTGAAGTGAAACTGTCATATTGTCTGCAACGTAAATACTTCATTCTTCTTCATATCTCTAATAGCAATAAAGAAAAAAGTACTACATACATGGTCATGTTAGTAAACGTAACTATAGAATTCTAGGTTTTTGAAAATCTAAACCATGTCATAAAGGATGGCAATTGTTTGGATTTGGAGGAACGTTATTGTACCGTTGCGGTTTGGTTATTACTTAGGGTCACAAACAATAGTTGAAGTACTTATGGTATAAACACCTCAAAAAAGTCTAGGGGACACTTCTGAATATTGATAAATCGTATCCAGAACGATCAATATGGATGATTTTTTTAAGAAATGAACACCTGCATCAATTTCTCACCAAATTATGTAAAGTGCCGCAACAGATTTCAGTTTTTTTTTTATAAAAAACTAAAAATGCAGCAGATGCGACGCTGCTTTATAATCATTTCATGTATTCAGTGTTTGAAATCAGTTAGTTGGCACTTTGTTTCTGTTGTAAGCACAAATAATAGATTCAAGTTTTGTGATTTGACCATGGAAAGACGACATTTGACTAGAGAAGAGATGTTACGAGCCGTTGGCATGCTTCAAGCTGGGAGCTCACAACGGCAAGTATCCAGGGTTCTGGGAAGTAGCCCAAGTGTCATAAACCGTTTATAGTCGCGTTTCAATGAAACAGGTAGCGTAGAAGAACGCCATACAGGTCGTTTCAGGATTACTACAGTCGCCCAAGACCGATTTTCGTTTTTACAAGCAAGAAGAGATCGTACTACCACAGCATCTCAATTAGCTCAAGAGCTATCACGAGTTCATAATGTACAAATTTCGGACCAAACTGTGAGGAATCGACTGCACGAAGGTCAACTCCACTTAAGAGTTCCACAACTGACCCATGGAAATCCCGCTGCTCGATTAGCTTGGTGCCAAAAACACGAAAACTGGGATCGAGAGAGGTGGGCCACAGTTCTCTTCAGTGATGAATCTAGATTTAGTTATTATCCCGATTCGGGAAGAATTCGAATATGGAGGAAACCTGGAAATAAAAACCGTCTCCAGCATGCTCGAGAAGTTGTTAGACAGGGAGGCGGATCAGTGATGTTTTGGGGAGGTATACGACTTGGTGGAAGAACTGACCTCCTTTTCATACAGAACAACCTCACGGGAAATTCTTACGCAAATGAGATAGTTTTACCTGTAGTGGTACCGTATCTCTAAACAATGGGTCAAAATACACTCTTCCAACAAGATAATGCCCCTCCTCATCGTGCAAGAGTTGTCTTGAACGTTCTTGAGGAGAATGATATCGATCTTCTACCGTGGCCATCCTGCTTCCCAGATCTGAATCTCATCGAGCATGTGTCTAAAAAGAAATCTCCTGCGTCAAAACGTCTTCCATCATGGACAGGAGCTTCGATTAGCAGTTCAGAGGGCTTGGAATGACTTAGGCCAAAATGTAATAGACAATTTAATATTGAACATGCCGCGACGATGCCAAAGTGTCATTAATAACAGAGGTGGACCTTCTGGGTACTGAAAAATATGAGTGCTTCCATATCGTTTCGAAAATATTAGTTCAGGATTTTTTTTGTGTTTTACCAAATTTCGCCATTTTCAAATTTAAATTTTTTTTTATAATAGGTGCTTTGGAGAAGTCATATATTATTTTGTTTTCTCGAGAATACAATATATACAATACATCCTAACAAAAACCGAAAGATTTCTATAAATTCGAATCATCAAATTCATATTTTAAAGATATTGGTAAGTGTTCCCTAGACTTTTTTGAGCTGTGTGTTTATGTAGAAAGGACGGCCAACCTCTAAAACCAGAAGCGATAGCTATTAGTTGAATGAAGTCGTTTTCTATTCATATTAAGTGCATTCTTTTCAAAGCAGTCCAACTGATAAAGAAAAATGCAAATGATGGATCCCTTCTTATATTAAAACACATACAATTGAAAGTTTTTAGTAAGTGACACAGAACCTAATTCGAAATAAGAATATCACCATCATCCAGTGCTGTCTGATTCCGATTCCACAGATAATTAATTTTCATATTATTGAAGGACCATTTAGATTAATATATTTGTATTGAATTATGGTTTTCAAATGAACAACACTTTATTATCACTTATGGATAGATGGAAATGAAATAGGAGTAAATGTTATCTAGTTGCTTCCACCAAATGATTATTTCTATATTGCATTCATTATCGCTTAATTTCGCAGAATAAATAATAGCCGTCAATTAGATCACTGATTGCGCGTTATGACTAATCATTTTAAACATAAGATAAGATCTTGAACCAGATGTGAGCTAGTTTGATTTTCTAATGTCGCTAGAATCTTGAGGTTTGTATTATTTATTTTATTAACATAATCTCTTGTTAGCTGAGTTCACTTTTGCCAGTGTTGTGATTGATTGGATATCATGTTTATAATTAACATAGCAATTTTTTTTCTTCAAAGTCGAAACAAAAGGTTTGATATGAGCAAGCTCATAGAGAGCTCAAAAAAGTTTACGGAGATGCTGCTCCAAGTGAAACAACGTGCCGGGATTGGTTCCGTCGCTTCAAAAACGGTTATTTCGATGTGAGCGACCGTCCCCGTAAAGGAAGGCAAAAAATCTTCTAAGACGCTGTATTGGAGGCATTGCTCGATGAGGATCCGTGTCAAACGCAAGAAGAGTTTGCTTCAGCCTTAGGAGTTACCCAACAGGCTATTTCCAAGCGATTGCATGCGTTGGGAATGATTCAAAAGCAAGGAACTTGGGTTCCTCATGATTTGAAGCCAAGAGACGTTGAGCGTCGTTTTTTCGCCTATGAACAACTGCTCCAGCGCCAAAAAAGAGACGTTTTTCTTCATCGCATCGAACGGGCGATGAAAAATGGATTCATTACAGCAATCCAACGAAAAAAAAATCTTAGGACTGCTTCTACGTCATCGCCTCGTCCGAATATTCACGCTGCGAAAGTTATCCTGTGTATTTGGTGGGACCAAGTCGGTGTTATTTATTATGTGCTATTGAAACCGAACGAAACCATCACTGGGGAACTGAATCGAACTCAATTGATGCGATTGAGTAAAGCATTGCACGAAAAACGGCCACAATACGAGCAGAGACCCGAAAAAGTAATTCTACAGCATGACCGCTCGCTCATATGAAAAGCTCGAAAAATGGCTTTTAAACACTTTGAGATCATTTGCGTATAAATCATATAATGTATTCGGAAAGCATTCTGTAATATCATTTATATAAATTGCAAAAAGAGGAGGTCCCAGGTGCGAGCCCTGAGGTACGCCAGAAGTAACACTGAAAGTATCCGAAGAAGCACCATTAATTGCTACATACTGTAGTCTATTCGATAAATAAGACCGATTCCACTCCGTAAACAACCCAACCATGCCGAAGTTTGATAAAATTGCTACTAATGTTTCATGGTGTACCTTGTCGAAAGCCTTAGCCATGTCGGTATATACTGCATTAACCTGTGACCCCTCATCAAAACATTTCGATAGGAAGTTAATATATGGAGTTAAATTCGTTAAAACTGATCTTCCTTTAACGAGGCCATGTTGATGCCTGGTCAGCCTTGCTCTACAGAGATTAAAGAGCTGATCAGTAATTATTGACTGGAATATCTTACCGAAATGATTCAATACTGGCCTGTAGTTATCAATTGAACTTTTTTTACTACTTCTCAATCTTGTATTATCCTGACGCGACCTAATTTTCCTTTTGAGATTATACTATAAATTTTCAATGGGATTTAGGTCTGGAGAGCAAGCTAGCCAGTCTAAAATAGCGATTCCCTCTGTTTCACGATAATGTCGCACGAGGTTGCTGGTATGCGGAGGAGCATCTTGCATAAAATAATAATTTGTATGTCTTAACTTTTATATCATGAACAACATTCTATTCGTTTTGAAAAAGCGCATATAGAAAGATTTAAGCGTTCCGAAAAATATTCATATACAAAAGAATTTTGATATTCTTTTATAATCCATCAGAAGTCAATTTCTGCCGATATATCAAAAACGGTGAAAGATATTGAAAAACGTATCTTACTATTCCACGTTTCTCTAAAATAGAGTTTTGGACCTCTCAAACAGTTTACGCTACCTACTCTAAGAGTTAAATCGGCAAAATCAATTAATTGGGACAATTAATTGATTTATATTTCTTCATCAGCAATGCACTTTTCATTCCTAAGACAACTTTGATAGTTTTCAGTAATGGTCAGATATGAATCCTATTTGAAATGAAACTCAAAAGACTTAAAAATTGAATATATGCGGTGGTATCTTTGGGATATCATATTGATACAATTTAGATGGCTAGAAAATGTATATCCTACATTACTGAAATACTGAAAGACTAATTTCAGCAAGATCTCCACATTTTCCAAGAGGGGTGTGAAAATTTTTGAATAATATATTTAGAGGATGGGCGTCACCATAAGTTAGAATGTTTTCCCGACACTTTTTATGGGGTTATTTAAACTAACCTAACCTAATAGTGAGCACTGTTCAAACAAAATGTAACACAATCTGATTGATAGTATTGATTTATTTATTTTATGAAAACGAAATGAGTCACTTTTGTTATTTTTTCCACAATTTATTCAATAATCACAACCTGTAGTGTCATATATAAACACACCATCAGCTAAACTAGCAAAATTCTTAAATCAAAAATTTCTAGACCTCTCGAATTTTAAAGCACAATACACTATCTCTAATTCTGTAGATCTCATACATAAACTTTCAAATCTCACAATCTCCCAAGATATTAAGCTAGTCTCTTTCGATATCAAAAAAATGTACCCGAACATTCCAACGAATGAGTGTCTTCCCCTTGTTACAGATATCCTATCCGAGTCTAACACACCGCCATATATCACTAATGAATTTGGCAATCTTCTTCAAATATGCCTATCCAAAGTTACTTTCAATTTCAATCTAAATTCTTTAAACAAAATTCAGGTCTTCCAATGGGTTCACCTCTGAGCCCTCTACTAGCTGACATTTTCATGAATAATTTAGAGAAAAACCCAATATTGAACACAGATTTCGCTAAAAAACACATTACTTTCTGGTACAGATATGTAGATGACATTTTAGTTGGTTTTCCTGGTTCAAACAGACAAATTCAGCAATTTTTAAATTTCCTGAATAAAATACATTGCCGCATCAGCTTCACTTCTGAATTAGAAAATAATAACTCAATTAATTTCCTCGACTTAACCATTACATTCAAATAACCAACCCACTTATAAAATTTACAGAAAGAAAACATTTACAGACGCATCGATTCCAATGGACAGTCATTTAAATCACAAATTAGCTGCATATAACCCCATGATTCATAGCTTACTCTGTTCCCCTTTCGACGGAAAATTTTCAAACTGAATTTAATATATCATCAGAAAAATTGCCTCAAATAACAACATACCACAACATTTTCTAAATACAATCATTAAACGCAAAGAAGAACGTATTACCTCCCAATTACTATATAGCATCGTAGAAACCCCGGAAAAAAGATACACTAGTCTCAGATACACCGGCGAACTCTCCAACAAAATCAGTAACTACTTTTCCAAATTGAACATAACTACTTCATTCTCAAGTGGCCCCAACTTAAGCGGATTATTATTCAATGCCAAACAAAAGAATGATAAATTCAAGCAATCAGGAATTTATCAAATCAAATGCAATGAATGTCAGGTAGCCTATGTCGGACAAACAGGGAGAAGTTTTGAAGCTAGATTCAAGGAACATATTTCCTCAGATAAAAATTCGTTAATATTTGAACGCATAAAATCAACTAACCACTCGATATCATTGAACAATCTTAAAATCCTTCATAAATGTTACAAAGGGAGAGAAATGAATTTGTTGGAAAGTTTGGAGATTAACAAACTATGTAAAAACCCACAATTTATTACCCTCAACAGCCAACTAGAGCATGGATCCCCACCACTCAATATTTAGGTTAAATTTCATTCTGTGCTTGTACTTGCCTACTCATGTATTATATTGTTATTCACTTGAAAATAACCAGTCATGATTATCAAATAAATTGTGGAAAAGTGACAAAAGTGTCTCATTTCGTTTTACTTTAACACAATCTGCATGAATATCAGAAAAACCCTTGAATAATGTAAGAAGGAATTATTAGAGCAGATTTTAACAATGCATGATACAGAATGGTTCTTAATAAATTGCTACTTTGAAAATGCATATTAATGATGATCTAAAACTTTCAAGGGAAAACTGATGCTACTTTTACAAACTCATCATGTTTATCCAAATATGAAAGCAAAATTCTGTTTTAAAAAGATTTGTATAAGATAAATCCCAAAAACATTTATATGTTATGGTGCCTACCTTCACTTGAGAGTCCTGGGACTGTGTAGTCTCACAAACCACTTCCATGATGAAATTTCTTTCAGTAATCTTGTCAAAATTGGCTTTAGTGAATTCAAGGGAATTAAGAAGTGCTTGGGTAGCAGCTAGTTTGACTTGGTTACTAGGTTCTCGGCTTCTCATACCATGGATTATAGCAGTCAAAATGTCATTCGATTGGGTAACTAGCACATCTGAGTCTATTTCTTGACAGATATAACCTACAATGAAAACCTTTCTTAAATAGGGCTGTTTTATTTAGCTGATATCAACTAGGTTCCCGTTTTCATAATGTTTTGAATTAAAATGGGATAATATTGATTCCCCCGTACTCTAGACTGAAATAGATTTGAATATTTTTGTACATTTTTGCTGTAACAACTGTCATTATATTTGGAGTTGAATTGTTCATTAGAAAGTGAGGTTACCAACTGATTACAGTTCTATAACAGTTCTCTCTTTATCTGAAATCCGTTAACTTCAACAGAAATGTGTTAATATCACAATTCACTGAAAAAATATAAATTTCCTTATGAAAAGTACATGTAGTGACAACAAAGTTTTAGTTCAACTTCAACTTTTTTTGAAATTAATAAAATCCTATTGCAAAGAACTTTGCAGGTTCTTTGTATGACTTCGGAACACCTAAAACGTGTCGATCAGCGGTTTGCCGAATGCATTTGAATTTTATACAGTGTTGTCAGATTACAAACACAATAATATTTGGACGCACTGATTCGTCAGTATGCGAAAACAATAATTGAATGCTCTTGTCTCTAGTAACCTTTTTTCTTTTCTAGTTTCTAGTCAATAAATAATAAACTACTTCTCTTATGTCATATTGTTAATACCATAAAAACAAAGTTTACGGGATAAATTATTAATTGAAACGGAGACAATTTTAAAGCGTTATATTAGATCTCACTAATAGTTTATCGCATATACGGAAATATACTGTGGAACCTACAAAATCATCTTTTTCAATTTTCTTAATGAATATTGGGAATGGAGTTGTTTCTTCTTGAAATTGGTGATTTTCATTAGTGTTTTCCGATTATTCAGAACATAAACATTGGCAATACGGAAACAGTCCTCTGGGTTATATTTATAGGTATACTAGATGATTTGCTTCTTTGCCGTTTGCTGTTACGTCTCGTTTTGTTCCTCAGTAATGATTTTTGCATTAAATTCTGAATACCGTTACACCGCCAAATTAATACTCTATATGGTGAGACCAGCTTAGGTGTTTTCTATTTTCTTGAATTATCTGGTGAAAATGTTAATTGATTGAATATTGAATCTAAAACAATTTTGGGAAAGTACGGACTGATATTATAAATTGAAACTGAAAATTTCTTATTCTGTTAAATTGTTGTCGTATACCTATGGGAAATGGATTACCATGTTCTATTCCTCGATTACAATTAGTTAGAAATAGAGATAACGAAATGACGATTACGATTCCATTGACAACACAAGAATAATGCCAATCAAAGAACAATGCCACAAATCTGACAACACCGTATAAAATTCAAATGCATTCGGAAACAGCTCATTGAACTCGTTTTGGATGCTCAGAACTCATCATACAACACAGGATTACCTGATTCCCTCATACTCCAAACTGTACATTTTACTCTTTGTACATTTTAGCTATCTATATATAATATTTGGAGTTGAATTGTTTATTAGAAAGTGAGGTTACCAACTGATAACAGTTCTATGAGGGTTCTCCTTTATCTGAAATTCATTTTTTCAAGAGAATGTGTTAATATCACATTCAATTAACAATTCACAAAAAAATAAATAAATTTCCTTATGAAAAGTACATTTAGTGACAAAAATTCTTTGTTCAACTTCAACCTTTTGAGATTAACAAAATCCTATTGCAAAGAACTTTGAAAATAATAAATAAATAATAATATATAAATAATAAATAATAAAAATTCTACATTGTCTATCGCCTCATACAATTTTCCTGAAAACGCATGTGCTTCTATAAGAACTTCAATTTTCTGACACTGCACTTATTAAATAAATGAAGTTGAATCCATATACTGTAAAACTTGGTCATTCCAATCAATTTGGAATTCTGAATGAAAAATCAAAGAATAGTTTTTAAAAATTTGATGATCATTTTGAAAAACAGGTAAAATTAATGGTAATTATTTAGTATAGTGTCGACAGACAAAAATTCTGAGAATAGAGACATAAAACTCAACCTTCTGGAAGTACTTGACATTAACACATTTAGGTATTCACCGGAAATTCTTAATGATCAGGTAGACATAAATAACTCACTCTTAGTAAATTTATTTCCTAAACATTAGTTCAAGTACGGATAACTCTGAGTGGATTGCCTCTTTAGTATATATCAAAATTTGTTAGTAAGATATATTTGTAGTGTTCATTCGCTCTTGATAAAGATACTGTGTATCGAAACGCGTAGCGCATTTAATAATATATTATAGTAGAAATCATCGTTTACTTGTATTTGTATTGTCGATAGTCAAAATTCACTGAAAAAGTGTTTACAAACTAATTTTCGGGTCGCAGAATCCAAATCTGAAATCATTTTACTCTGGAAGGCTATCGTTTAGGAAAAAAAACACAAAATTTCCTGGAAAGTCCTCTTGTCTATATCATTCAAATTCTATAATTGCTTGATTAAAATGCCTTGTTACTAATACAATGGATAATATACACATGTACCATTAATTAGTAATTATATGCCCAAATATACATTAATTTCTTATTGAAATGCTTTTAAATTTGAATGTTGATTTTCTAGACAGTTAACCTGACATATTTAAAATGATTTCATGTTACATGTTATACGACGTACAGCTCAAAACGATGCAAGAAAGAGATAGAATGTATCTCTCTCGTCCATAACTGAGACCAAAATTCAAATAGGAATACTTCCAAACCTAACCAAACTAAACTAATTTTACCTAAAACCTAACCTATTCAATTCAAAATTATAAATTTGAATTAGGTTTGAGGTTCGGTTAGTTTAGTTATGTTTGGTTTGAAGAGATTTCCATTTGAATATCCCTCTCTGTTATGACGGGAGGTCTTGGATTGTACATTTGTGAAATTGTTGCCTAATATTGAGAATTGGGGGGCAATCATATCTGGAAAGTGACAGGTTAACTGTCAAGAAAATAAACATTCAAATGGAAAACCATTTTAATAAGAAATTAATGTATGTTTGAGTGTAGAATTACTTATTAATGGTACACGTGTGTATATATTATCTATTGTAATATGAAATATATATATTATGACATCAATTATTTATATGTTGTAGATTAGATGTTGCAGATGGTTGTATAACTTAGGACCCCAGTAATCAACACCCTGTTGTAGTTTTAGTTTTGCTATGTTGAATTGATGAAATTGACCATTTGTTTCAAATTCAGTTAAGTGCCTATGTACATATCTCACACATTCCATAATATATATTGATGGTAGAGTCGACACCTTAAGTTGTTTAAAAGCCTCTCTGCAACTATGTTTGTTTCAGGCCTAGAATAGTTCGAATAGCCTTCTTCTGCAATAGAAAGAGTTCTTTGGCTTGTGGAGAAGTGCCCCAAAGAAGAACGCCATACGAAATGATAGCATGAAAATACCCAAAATAGGCTGTAAGTACAACTTCTAATGAATTCATTTTCTTTAGTGTTCTTAAGGAAAAGAGTGCTGCTGTTAGCCTGCTCGCCGTTTTATCTATATGAGTTTCCCAGTTTAACTTTGAGTCCATATACACTCCGAGAAATTTTAGGCTTAATATTTCCTTAGTGGGAACTCCGAACCTGATATATTGTGTTTTGTCATTCATAATATGTAGCATATTACTCTTAAACCAGTTGTCAGACATGTTTATCACCTCATCCTCTATTCTTTTCAATTGCTCTATTTTTGTGGCCCTCAAGCTGTAGGTGGTGTCATCAGCAAACAAAAATGTTGATGCAGAAGCATGGCTACCATTGATGGTTATGTTCATATCGTTTATGAATAAAATGAAAAGCAATGGTCCCAAGACAGAGCCTTGGGTAACAACAAATTCGACTTGCTTTTTCCCTGATAATGGATGTTTCCACCATATTTGCTGCGTTCTTCTCTCCAAATAGGTATGCATGAGACGAAGATATGTTCCATAAATACCATAATACCTTTGCTTTCTCATTAGCAATCCATGACTTTTCGAGACAAGTAAGTTAAGATCTCTTGAAAATTATTACAGATAGCATTTTTTTATCGCTTGAACTTATGATTTGATCTATTACTTTGAGAAGAGCCGTGGTTGTCGATCCATGCCTAAATCCGTGTTGTTGATTATTCATTAAATTGTTCGATTTTAAGTAGGAAGTCAGTCTGGTTTTGATAAGTGTCTCTAAAATCTTTGAAAACACTGACAACACAGACACAGGCCTATAGTTAGAAGGATCATCAGGGTCACCTTTCTTGAAGATAGGTACAACTCTTGCTTTTTTGAGATGTTCTGGACAAAAACCCTCATCAAGGCACTTATTGAATATTACTGCTAATGGATGAATAAGCACTTTTTGGATAGATTTAACAAATTTTGTTGACATTCCATTTATGTTTTGTGTATTTTTACTCTTCATGCGGGATATTATATTACTCACTTCAAAAGCGGATATCAGATGTAGAGTATATTTTAATTCTGTTTTTGGCAGCCTTTTTTCTAGCAATTGCATCGCTTCATCACTCGTTTGTGGGCCCAGGCTGGTGTTGACGTTCTCTCCAACATTAGCAAAAAAATCATTTAATGCGTCTGCGGAAACTTTCGCATTTGTTGCAATTACTGACTTAGTTACCTCTTTCTTTATAATATTCCAAACTGTCTTTATTTTGTTATCCGATTCTTGTATGAGGCCAAGATGGTGTTGTTTCTTACCAAATTCGATTTTTTGCCGAAGGATTTCCTTGCATTTTTATATGCTACAGAAGCTCCATTTTAGCGACTGACTTTAAATATTGTATCGCTAGCATACAGTGTGTTTCTTATTTGTTTTACTTCATCAGAATCGAATATAGGATATTTATTATTATTATTAGCTTTTTTCTTTCTTTCTGGAATATAAACGTCGAACCGGTGTTTCAGTTCATTGAAAAAGTGGTTGTAAGATTCTTCCGCTGATTTACCAATTAAAATAGAGTTCCAATCAGTGTTACACATCCTTTCAATTACACTGTGAATGCCCTCAGTGGTATAATTATGTATTTTTATTTTATGAGTAGGTTTTGAATGATCTTTATTTTCAGATGGAAGAGTTATGTATTGGCCCAGATGATCTCCTAGATGCACATTTATTGTAGATGTACTACACACATCAAAATTACAGAAAATGTCAATACATGTGATAATAGTAATAAGGCATTTTAATGATGCAATTATAGAGTTTGAATGACATAGACAAGAGGTCTCTCAAAGAAATTTTGTTTTTTTCCTAAACGATAGTCTTCGAGGCAAAATGATTTCAGATTTGGATTCTGGGACTCAAAATTTGTAAATAAACACTTTTTGGTAAATTTTGTCTATAGACATTATACTAAATAATTACCAAATTAAATTGATGAATAATACGTCAGAATGAAATGGAAATTATTTGAATTGTCTAGAAAAACCTTTGAAGATGTTATATAGACTAGGTATTAATAATTTTGGTAATTATTTGATATAGTGTTGATAGTCAAAATTCACTGAAAAAGTATTTACTTACTAATTTTGGGTCCCAGAATCCAAATCTGAAATCATTTTGCCCCAGAAGGCTAGGGTTTAGGAAAAAAAAACAAAATTTCTTTGAAAGACCTCTTGTCTATGTCATTCAAACTCTGTAATTGCTTCATTAAAATGCCTTGTTACTATTACAATGGATAATATATACACACATGTACAATTAATTAGTAATCCTACGCCCAAATATACATTAATTTCTTATTAGAATGCTTTTTCATTCGAATATTTATTTTCTTGACAGTTAACCCGCCATATTTACTTTCCAGATATGATTGCCCCTCAATTCTCAATATTAGGCAACAATTTCACAAATGTACAATCCAAGACCTACGTGACAAGAACCCATCAATAGTGACGTACACGCCATCTCCCGTCAAAAAAGAGAGGAATATTCAAATGGAAATCACTTCAAACCAAACAGAACTAACCTAACCGAACCTCAAACCTAATTTAAATTTTGAATTGAATAGGTTAGTAGGTTAGGTTTTAGGTAAAATTAGGTTAGGTTTGGAAATATTCTATTTAAATTTCGGTCTCAGTTATAAAGGAGAGAGATAGATTCTATATCTTTCTTGCATCGTTTTGAGCCGTCATTACATAACATGTAACATGAAATCATTGTAAATATGTCGGATTAACTGTCTAGAAAGTAAACATTCGAATTAAAAAGCATTTCAATAAGAAATTAATGTATATTTGAGTGTAAAATTACTGATAAATCCTATATGTGTGCGTATTTTATCCATTGTAATAGTAATAAGGCATTTTAATGAAGCAATTATAAAGTTTGAATGACATAGACAAGAGGACTTTCAAAAAGAAATTTTGTTTCTTTTTTCCTAAACGATAGCCTTCCGGGGCAAAATGATTTAAGATTTGGAGTCTGGGGCCCAAAATTAGGAAGTAAACACTTTTTCTGTGAATTTTAACTATCGACACTAAACTGAATAATTACCAAATTAAATTGATGAGTAATACTAATTGAAATTATTTGGATTGTCTAGAAAAACCTTTGAAGATGTTATATAGACTAGATATTAATAATTTTAAGCACCTAAATGTATTATTTTAAAGAAAAATTATTAGGAATATTCTAACCTATAGCCTCTAGAGTTGCTTCTTTCTGCATTTCTGTTGAATTTGGTTGAACTACATTGTTTACTAGAGTAGCAATTAAATCTGGCCATTGTCCTTGAGGTAATTCTGTTACTGCAATGTAAGCAACACATTGCGCTGCTGAAGAAGGCCTATTTGTCTCAGTACCAAGAGCTCCAACAACCTACAAAGCAAAATAATAATAATATACCTACAATACGTGATCTAATATAATATCACTTACATTCTTTTTGATATATGTTCGAATATCTTCTGGAAAATTCAACCATCGAAGTTGAAAATTGGCTTTGATTGTAGGATCTTTAGATGTTAACTGATTTTTGAGCTGTAGACCAGCGGCCATTCGTGCCACAGGGCTGTTGCCCCCATGTCGTAGTATGTCAGATAGAGTTTTGATGAATTGAATAACATTTGTGATAGCAGCTTGCTCCAAAAATGAAGAAGCCTGTTCTAGTTCTGTTTTGTCTGAAATATGAAATATTTTCACAATACTGCAAAGCGTTTAGAAATCTGAGAATAACACATTCATTTATGGAATTCTACCAGATTAAATAGGAATAATCTGATAATGATTCTAGTGTTTTCCAAACATGGATGAGCTAAAGTCTGTAGATTTCTAATAAAAAGGGTAATGACCTTCCTAAATCATGAGATTACTATCTTTAACCTTTTATAGCTCTTAGAATTCTGATAAGAAAAATCTGATAGATTTCACATCCATACAAAGTAGCAATGGAACGAACAATAATGGATGGTAACAAACTTGAAGATTCAGCTTACCCGGTGAGACGGTTTTTTCGAGGATGTGGATCAGCTGCAGCGTTTCCTGATGCATTTTGCAATATCAAAATAGTCTATTTTCTCTAATAAAAGTAGTTTGATACGTTTTTTTCGATGATTACCGGCTTAACACCACATGTAAAATTATTCACTGACACAGGAAGACCTGTTCCTACGCCTCGATTGAGGTATGGGAATGGAAGTACGCAAGAACACTATATAAAGTATAGTGGGAGTACGGTTCGGAATCGAAACCCTGTTAACGGTCGTTAGGAAATTTTTGTGTAATTCCAAGTGATCACTTCGAACTGAAAATTGATAAATAAAATTACTTCAAATCACTGACAATCACTTAAGATCATAAAAATATTCAAAGTTACGAATTTTCAACAGAAATTATTGACAGACGTAAGAACTACTTTTCGCTGCGTAGATGTTTAAGGATCAAATGTACGCGCCAAAAGGTATTTCCTGTTTACTCATTGGATTTTATGTCAAATTTTTAGATGTACCGGAAGTTATCCTTAGTTAATATTGCCGTCGCGTCATCTTACGGAAAATGTTGATAGTATTTTATATTTGGAAGATGAATCATCAGAAGATGAAAAGTATCCTTCGGAGAGATGTGAGATATTTAAAAACTATGCCACAAAGGTGCTTCTCAAATTTAAGAACTTTGATTTGGAGTGTAGGCAATATTTTTCACTATCATGCTAAAAATTTTGCTGGAATTCTGCTTTCTATAGACAAGTTTTCGAAATGAAACTTCTAAGGAGGTGATTTTATAATTGATAAATGGATAAGTCACTTTGATGGGAGAGAAACGCACGTGTGCGCAGTAGAGTCTGGAAGTGCACATGTTTGAACGTTTGCATTGCGCGATAATGCTCCCTCTAACTCTTCTTGTCTTTCACAATCTCCCATTTTTTTTGATTTTTAAGAAGTTTCACTTTAATAAAGTATCGGATGCTGCACGAGAATATTTTTCATTTTATCGTATAACCGTCTTAATGAATCAATCAATAATTATTTTCTTTCTCCAGGCTACATTTCCTGAAACTATATGGAAAATAATTCAACAAACTATTTTTAAGGATATACCTATGAATAACGGTTCCGCTTTTTAACGTTCTGCTCACATCGATACTATCCATGAAACCAATACTATTTGGTTGTATAAAGAACGTTTCAATCACGTCATTCACCTATATATGTGGACATGATTATCTATCTATGTTCGGTATCGTATTCTTATAACTTTCTGATGAGTTGATGTATTCATATTTCAATTGTAGTTGTTGAAATTTGTAATTGTATAGTTTTTGTAGGTGATAAGAGTATTCTGTTATATGAAAGAATACGATCAGAATTACTGCCCATTATTATTCTTCTTTGGTAATGTTAGTTAGATTTACGTCCGAACATTTTTTCATTACAAAATTTTAATATTGAAGTTATTTCAATTGAATGATACAAACTTCTAGGTATCTGTATTTTGACTTAGAAATCTGCCTTACAACTTTGAATCGAACCAATAGTTGTATAAAACGTTTGTAGGTGGCAGCACAAATCACATATAATGAATTTATCTTAATTTACGCAGCAAATCCAATGAAAACTGTATTCTGAGAACAGCTCATAGTAAAAAGAAGAAGAAGAATTTTAAGAACGTTTTTTGGTTGATTTGATTATTAAGTTTGTTATGAACCCGTAAAATTTTTCAGAATAAAATCTGGATTAACCCAATAAAGGGAAAATTGGAAATTTGTGATTATTGTAATCTAAATATACATATAATAAATTATCTTTAAAACGGAAAAAATTTCTATTTCAATTTGTTTGAAAAATTATTGTTAAACAATTTAAGCCTATAAATTAACTGATTTGTATTCAGTCTATTCAAATGCATTACCAAATGAAAGTATTTCTAGAAAAAATTCATTTATCAACGTGAAATATGAGGTTTATTTAGTACATAAACAGAACAATTTGTTTATAATAGAATGTATTAACAATATGCAATTTACATTGATATTTTTGAATTTCTTATTCCACAAGTTATCGAATTAAAAATAGATCAATATTGGTTTTATTAGAAGCCGAGATAATGCTTTTTTTTGTATACGTATCCTGAATCTTCGAATTCAATTCTTGATCGTCAGTTTCCACACTTTTTCTGTTTTCAAGCAATTTTTCATTAGAGTAGGAGACGATTTTTTTCAAATTTTTTCTAATTTGTCGATATGGTATGGATATAAAAATTTTCATCAAAGGACGGAATAACGAAACCATTGGTTAAAGCAAAAAACACCTAATTGTTTACAGATTATGGGTAAATGCCGTTTGACTTTGAACGCTTCTATCTTCTACTAATTGCAAAAATTAAATTGAATGTAGTCATTCAGAGAAATTGTATTTGTTTATAACAACAAAAAACGCCGTTAACTTCAAATTGTTGTTGTGGCCGATCTAATCTACCGAATTTAATATTTCTAAAAACATTTTAAGGATTGGTTGAAATTAAATTTTCAAATGATTAAAAACATACCATTTTGCATGCAAAGACTTGAAAATTAGCTATTTTTTTCAGTTTGGATTGCAAAATTATTGTTCGAAAACTATTGAACCGATTTTAACGAAACTTGGTGTATCGTTTTATTATGGCATAAGACTTTTTAACCCAAATATCAAGATACTCAGATCAGTTTTAGTAATACTAAGAATGTAAATAAAAAAAGGATTTTTTTGCCTGTTTTTTCAGATATTGTTGCTATGTTGAAGCATTGTTTATAATATTTAAAATTCTTAATCTCCCTTATCTTGGGTAAAATGTATTCCCAAAGTTATTGCGTCACGAAAGTTACAGATTTCTGTTTGCTAGTTGAATTGGTCGAAGAATGCTTGGCAGTTCCCTTCCTTATCACTTGGAGAGGTGCTAAAAATCAAAGAATACTTGCTTTCCTTCTGGAGATCTTCAGGAAAGAAAATCAATTGTTAGGTGTCGAACACAGTAGACGGAATGATTTAAGGTGAAAAATTATAAAATGAATATAATTAACTAGAAATCTAAACAAATAACAATGGGTGCTGATCAGTACGAAGATGTGTTTAATACGCTGAACAATCTAGATGTCAGTTCAGCTATTCCTGATATGATAGACAGCTGTAGTCCAAAAATGTATGCTTTATTTGACCTAATAACATACGCTCATCATCAATAATGATATCAATCTTGAAATATTCAGAAAAGACACATTCACATATGCCATGATCCCTTTCGATTCATTTAGTTCCCTAAATCATAAACTTGCAGCCTTTATGGTAACTCCATGATCCACAGAGCGTCTATAGTACCAATGTCGGAGAGTAACTTTAAGTCAGAAATTAATTTAGTCAAACAAATAGCCATCAACAATCATTTGAAAGAACTATTAACAAACATATAAATAACCTGATTTCGAAACTTCTGTACTCCATTATAGACAAAAAATAATAAACAACAATCAACTTTCGCAACAAACAACGGACTTCCATTAATAAATATCGAATAGATATTTAAGCTTCTAATTTTTTTTCTTTAAAACATTCAAACGTTTCGACAACAGATATGTGTCTTCTACAGGAAACTACAAATAAATTTACATTTTGGAGAGGGCAAACCGAAAATGGGACGAATAACATACAAATATTGCTCATATTGGGTACTTACATTGATTAAAACTTTAGAATGTAGGTAAAACAACTTTAAGTTAAAATTATAAAAATCTTTCGCTCAACCAGAGAAAATAAAAACTACATGTAGGTAATAAAACTTTAAGTTAAAAACATTAATAATCTCTCGTTCACAAGTGACTATCACAACCGATTAAAATACAAAAGAAATTGATCGAGCAAAGAATTTGTTTTACAAAAACCTTATGTTAATTGACATATTATCCGTCATATAAATTTCAAAATACACTGTTACATAAAAAGAAGAAGTAAATTCTATGTCAATACGAAGTTCATATGCAAGAAAAAGAGAAAAATCAATGCATACAACGTGACCTCAAACACTATCTAACCTATAAAATTACGATACGTCAAGCAGAATATAATATAAACAATACAATCATGAAATTAAGGAGACCAGTCACCAATTACCCGTATACGAATAATACTACAACAGGTTTCTCAAAAATGTTCAAACCCTCCATTCCCGCCTGTGAATTGATACAATTGTCAGTTGTATGAATATACAATGATTCAAGGGCAAGACGATAGTCCCTATGTGGCTCTTATGTAAAATATTTGCTTCGTTGACTTCAAAAGAACTCCCGTGGATCAATAGAGTTAAGTTCGTAAATTTGTTTTAAAGAAAAAAAATTAAAGCTTAAAGATCTATTTGTTGTTTTATTTATGAGAAGTCCGTTGTTTGTTGGGAAAATTGATTGTTGGATATTGATGGACTTGGAACTGATTACATGACAAAAATAATAAATATATCTCTCTGAGTTATGAAGGACATTTATCCACTAAAATACAAAATTATTTTTCCAAATTTAATATAAAATCTGCCATCACCAGCGCACCTAACCTAGGAAAATTATAATTCAATTCTAAAACCAAACTGAATAAATTTGAGAAATCTGGAGTTTACAAAATCGACTGCATGTTATGTAGGCCAAACCGGTAGAGACTTCCAGACCTGTTTCAAACAGCATGCACATATAGATAAAAATTCCTCCGTTTTCGAACATATCACAAATGCAAATCACATTATGAATTCTGAAAACCTAAAAATACTACATATCTGCAATAAAGGAAAGAAGTTGATTCCCCTGGACTGTTTGTAAATTAACAAAATTAGAAGAAAACTCACATTATGAAACATTGAACAATCAATTAGATGAAAATAATTTCCTGTTACTTAATATATAATAACCTCACCCTTTCCAGAGCCTAGCAGTAATATAAATACCGAACCTGTAATGTAGTATAAGCACTTGAAAATGAAGTAATATTCGAAACTGGTCGTGTAACTAAACAATAAATAGTGATAATTTGATAAAAGATAGTGTATCATTCACCCATTCATATCTGTTAATATAATTGATTGTAAAAATTTTGTTAAACATTACTTCTATGTCTTTGGAAAATAGCCCTGTAGAATCTAGCATTTCTGATTCGCATCCAAAGGTTACATCATGTTGTGCTTTTGATTTGGAAATTAGATTTTTATGGACTGGTTTGATTCGAAGCTTTCTGATACAAGGCCACTTCTCCGATTCAATGTTCTGTTTGTTTTTCGCTCATATATATATATATATATATATATATATATATATATATATATATATATATATATATATATATATATATATATATATATAACTAATAATTAAATGAAACTGCACAAAGAAGAAAAATCCGGTAGACCAGTAGTATCATATATAAATACAGCTTCATGTAAATTAGCAAAATTTTTTGGATCTCAAAAATTGAGTTCCGAACACCCCATTTTGAACTCTATTGATCTTGTACAAGAACTTTATAGGCTCAAAAACACACAATAACTCAAGTCAGTTTCATTTGATATAAAGAATATTGCAACGTGCAGAAATGCACTATACATGTTTCCTCTGTCGCCTTTCAATTCCTACCTTTCACTTTCTTTGCTCCGATCATACTATATCGTGATCTCATCTTCGACTCCATTGCCTTTTCCCTCTCCATAATTTCCTTAGTATTCTATATTCCTGTATCCCTTCCAATTTCCGATGATTCTTTCAATTTAATTGATTCATTTTGACTCCGATATTACCTCAAGGAGGTATTTGATGATTTAATCTAGTATTTTTGTTAAAGTTACGACATTGAAGGGGTTTTGAAAAAAATTTCTATAAGGGAATGTCCATTTATTAAATGAATGTGAAGTTGGAAAGGTGGATTGTTAATTCACCCGTAAATAATTCGGGTCCTAGGTTAGACCTCAAAGACAAGGCCTACCCAGACGTTTGGAAGTAGTAACGACCTGTTTAACAGCCAGAGGAGTCCGAGGGACAATTGAAATTAACACTTATGACAATGAATCAGTTCTACGTTGGCTGATTTCATTTTCAATTTATATATAAACAGAAAAATCTTGCTGAAAATTCAAAATTTTTTGGAAGGACCAAGGTTCACTAGCCAAGATCTTCCCCAAGGTGGCATCCTTTCCCCCATCTTATTCATTATTTATTTTCACAGATTGGAAACAATTTTCAGTAGTTCAAATATCAAAGTGGTGCTGTTCGCTGATTATATAACTATTTACTGTATCAGCCAGAGCGTAGCAGGTTGTCTTCAATTGCTCACTCCAGCAATGACTGAATTCAATACTTTTCTTTTCTCGCATGGTCAATTTTTATCCGATTCTAAAACGGTAATGTGTTCTTTCACTAAAAAACGTATTGAATTTCCTAATGACTTTACGTTTGGTGAATATACTTTTCAACACAAAAAATCTGTGAAATTCTTAGGTATTTATCTAGATACGAAATTAACTTTGCATGATCATATTACTTATGTCAAACAAATAGCTGAAAAAAGATTCCACATTTTAAGATATGTTTGTCACAATTTTTGGGGTGCAGATCAGAATATTGCTCTTCTTTTTTATCGTAGTTTTGTGAGGTCGGTTTTCGATTATGGTTGTTTTCTTTATGGAGGTGCCAATTTCTGTAACCTGCAAAGCTTAGATGTTCTGCAGAGAAAGTCGCTAAAGTTGTGTATAGGATACCTAAACAGCACACCAAATGATGTTGTCCTGGCAGAATCTCATGAAGTATCCTTATCACATCGCCGTGAAATTCTAGCAAGTAAATTCATTCTAAAAAGGTTGTTAACTTCTAGTCCAATAATGGATTCTGTCCATGTACTATTTCTAAAATCATTGACCCACAAATTTTGGGTTGTCAAGAAAGATCCTGTTTATATATCCGTTTATAACTTCTTACAACAATACTCAGATAACCTCCATTGTGAAAATAAACTACATGTTTTTAAAATCGATTATTCTTCCTTTCTCATAAAAGCAAATGTATATATTCCTAACTATGATATCAGCTGTGCCAAGACGGAACTTATGTCTCATAAAGGAGAAAGATTTCTTTCATTTTATCAGTTATATGCAGATGCATCCAAATCTGGATCCTCAGCAGTAGGCGCAGCAGTAGATCTAAGATTCTAATTGTCGTTTCAAATCCTTTGTGTATCCTATCTTTGTGTTTTTTAACCTTCAAACCGTGGCTTTATTCTGTATGTGTATGAAGATCAAAATCGCCTTGACGAGCCCCTTGGCGTTATGTATCCCTGTTTATCCTTTGAGTACTTATTCATTTTATTGAAAAGTAAATGCCACATATTTCTTGTTGGCCAATGACTCATAAGTCCAAGCCATTTCGGTCTCCCTATGGAGGCCACTTCGATTATAAAAAAAAACACTGTTTGAATTTTGACTGGGGATTCAGAGATAAGTGCTCCGCAATATTTCAGGGTACTCTAACTCTAACTGTAACGAGCACAGCCAGAGCATTCTCTATTTATAAAAATTTATATATTATTATAACATGTATCAAAATATTCCAACATATTAATACCCTCCGATAGTAAGATAAATATTTACCCAAAATAAGACGCTGCCACACATTGCTGATGAATTTTGTAACCTTTTAAAAACCTACCATGTAGGCCATGTAGGAATTTCGAAACAAGATTTAAAGAACATTTATCCTCTGACAATAATTTTTCATATGTGAACATCTAAGAACTACAAAACATTCAATAACATTAGATATTATAAAAATTCTTCATAATTGCGACAAATGAAGGAAAATGAAACTGTTGGAGTGTTTTGAAATCTATAAACTTTGTAAAACCCTTAATAATCAGTTAGACATTAATACCTCTCCACTACTTAATATCAAATTAGGCTAGTAAGTTCATGTTGTTATTTGTCTTACAGTGAGTTTTACCTGACTGTAAGTAATTTTTGTTGATTGAGACTGATTCTTTGTTTAACACTATTTATTTACACATATATACATTTAACGATATATATAACGTTGTACTGATAATGGACTGTATTGACGATATAAAAGATGATGAATAGTGAATGAATACAATGTAATGATCTTAGTTACGATTGATACAGAGTAAAGTTACAGTTTGAGTGTTACAAACTGAATGTTAGATACTGAATGATAGATCGGTGATGAAAGATAGATGATAGAAGAATGATAGAAAAGTAAAGTGATGATAGATAAACGATAGAAATATGATATCTCTTAGGTTTGTACATTTTCTTAAATACTGTAGAGAAGGGGAGAGAGTTTGGATTCAAAAATTTAAAGATTCTAAGAATAAGATATGATCAATGGGCAGGTATGTATTGTTTAAGACCGGAACGTGCCTAAAAGGGACAAAAACTTTACTGTAAGGAAATTGCCGACAAGAGGTATACAATATTCGATGTAGATGTAAATCGAAATTATATGATTCAAAATTGTGGGGAATTTCTACAACAAAAGGAGAATGATAATATTTAGGGAAAATATTTATGTTTTGTTTTGTCATGAAATTTTAAGTTATATTTTATCCAGAATTGTTTTAACCTAATCTTAAGGCACGCAACACATGTACTTAGTTGACCAGAAAATGACCCGATGGCCGACACCAGTCGTGGAATGTATAAAATATATGTTACTTCATCTTGATGCATGAAACTAGCCGTCGTTTAGTAGGAAGGATATTAAGGCAACAAAATTATCTTTCTGGGAATTTATTGAAATTTTGATTGACAACTTCCCTCGCTTCAGCTTGTTAAATGTCAAACTATACTGGACATATCTTAAGAGTGTTTGATTTGACTTCAACAATTCTACTTAACACCTTATTTAGTTTCAGTACCTGAGTAAAAGGAAGTTGTAAACAGACATACTACGTTTAATTTTACATCTTCTTATAATTA
Organism: Cryptolaemus montrouzieri; assembly: GCA_013387265.2. Taxonomy (NCBI): domain Eukaryota; kingdom Metazoa; phylum Arthropoda; class Insecta; order Coleoptera; family Coccinellidae; genus Cryptolaemus; species Cryptolaemus montrouzieri. Next base: position 119,882,066 of record JABFTP020000144.1, on the reverse strand, counting down.
GCTTGATGTTTAACTATTGACGAAGATGTATTACTAATTGACGGGATAATTACAGAAGTGATTGATCCAAATTAGTTTGCGGAATCTGAGCTCTAAGAAGTAAGGTCCTAATAATAATTGAGGCAGACTTCCAATATGCTTCCAACGTTAATGAAGCGAGAATGCGACACATGATAGGCATTTATATTTTTTAGATTTGAGAGTTACGGTCTATTTAGATCTGTTGGACGAGTTAGAATTTTAATAGCATTGTTTTTGTCGCTTGTAGACGGCTATAGTGATCCATTGCCTGTTTATTTTCAGACAAGATTGCCTGGATTGAGGAAGTCCATTATTAACTTCTTGTTGATTTTCAGTTGAATCTTTCGAACGCTTCACTGCTTGCAAGAAAAATAATTAGGTATAACCAAATATAGACATTCTTATTAACAGTTTTCTGTCTAGTCTAGATTTTCAGAATGAGATCCTATTTTCAAATAAATTCAGAATTACCTACTTTCCTGAAATATGTATACAGAATGGTTCAGTTTTTGTAAGAGTACTTCGATATAATGCTTTATTTTATGACGATTTCTCCTTGTGAATATAGGTCTGTGAACGCTTCTACAACAAATATTGAAAGTTGAAAATACATACATATATAAACAGGTAGATAAAAAATTAATAAGGGCGCAAACAAGAGATAATAAACTAATTATGGTTAAAGCAGGTATTATTTAAAGGTATCCAATGGGGAGGACCATACTGGTCGTTCAGAAGATTATCTCTATGGGAGGTTAGTAATTTGAAGGTGTATGGGTATAAAATGATGGCCATTTTCGATACAATGTGAAGCGAAACTAGTTTCGTCGGTTCTCTGGTTATTGTAATCTGATTGATGCTCTTTGTACCTAGTTCTGAATGAACGACCAGTCTGACATATTAAGACGCCTTCACAATCCACACAGGACAACTTGTAAATTCCAGTATTGTCAACTTTATCAGTTTTATCTTTATTACTAAAAAATTCCTGCGAGAGTTTAATGTGGTTCTTGAAAGCTACTTTTTATTCTGTTTTGAGATGACATTTGCTATTTTTTCGCTGATAGGGCGAAAATATGTTAATGAAATATATTTATCTGTATTAGTTGATTCTATACGTGGGTAAATATTATGATATGTTATTTGTGTTTGTTTTTCTGATCATTCCGTCTATTATATTTGAGGGATAATAATTGTTCTTAGCTATTGTATGAATAGTTGACACTTCCCAGGACATATTTTCTTCGGATAATACCACAAAGAAAGCCCTCAATGAATCATTGAATTAAACGCAGCGTATTTTTGAGATTTTGGGTGTGTTGAGTCATTAATTAACGTTAATCCGGTTGTACAAAATGATTTCATGTTTTTGCTCAAGTTGTGCCTTCAACAGAATTATTTCAAATTCTATGAACAACCTCACGGTCTACCGATGGGATTACCATTGAGCCCTTTACTAGCTACATTTTCATGGCGTATATTTAGGAAATCATATTCCAGTCCTCCAAATCAAAATTAGTACATTTTTGGTATAGATATGAGTATGGATTGATAAGTTACTGGCCTGACCAAGAAAAACATCGTTTTTAAGAATTTTTTTTATTTCTCAACATAATCTCCTTCATGATACATTCCTCATAGCGGTGTTCTAGTCTAGTAATGTCATCTCTATAGGCTGATTCGTCAAGTTCCTTAAAATACCCATCTACAGCTTCGATTACTCCTTCATTGCCCGCAAATCTCTTACCGCCAAGACATGTTTTGAGGTTAGGAAACCGATAATAGTCACTCGGGGCTAGGTCTTGAGTGTAAGGAGGGTGTGGCATCAATTCGAACTTCAGATCATAGATTTTAGCCATGGCAACATGCGAAGAATGCGCTGGTGCGTTATCGTGATGAAACAAAATTTTTTTCTTCGCCAAATGAGGTCGTTTAATTTGCACCTCGTGCCTAAAACGTTGCAATAAGTCTGAGTAGTATTGACCAGTGATAGTTCTACACTTTTCAGGCTAATCAATGTATATAAGACCTCTTGCATCCCAAAAAACAGTTGCCTTCTTTGCGGTTGGTTCCCCCGTTCCCATCCACTGTTTAGACTGTTGTTTGGTTTCAGGAGTATAGTGGTGGACCCAAGTTTCGTCAACAGTAACTAATCGACGCAAAAATTCGCTTGGATTATGCTTATACAGCGCCAAATTGGCGGTAGAAATGGTTTTTCAAATCAGTTTTGAGTAAACGCGGCACAAATCTTGCACGGAGCTTTTCCATATGCAAATGTTGGTGCAAAATATTTTGCACACGTTCATATGACATCTTACAGGCATCAGCTATCTCACGCACTTTTGATCTGCGGTCTTCCAGCACTATTTTATGAATTTTTTTCCTATCTGGAGTTGTGATCTCAACGGAGCGTCCTGAGCGTGGCTCATCACAGGTGCCCACACGACCCATTTCAAACTCGGAAACCCACTTCTTAATGGTTGAATTTGATGGGGAGGATGTCCCCAGTGTTGTATCAATCTCTTATTTAATTTCCTTCGGCGCTAACCCCTTCAAATAAAAGTATTTGATAGCAGCACGCTTTTCCAATTTTTCCATTTTTACAAACAATACAGAGGCGTCTTGTTCAGCGTGCTCTCAAACGTAAATTAACATGGCGATCGTGCTGAAACTATACCAACAAGCTATCTTAGCATGGTACTGTAGAAGGCCACCTCCGAAGTAGGCCTAGTGGGGCCTATGAGTAAGGCCGGAGACTTATCAATCCAGCCTCGTATTACCTGACCAGTAACAGCTTTAAATTCTAATGTAAAGTAACAGGACTTGGAGATTAATTGCCATAAATGCCTTCCTCCATCTTTGCTCCATCTCTCAGTTTATCAGATGGAGCTGTTGTTTCAATTTACAAACGAAGAATGTTATTAGCTCGCGTGAGCCACTTGACATTTGTGGCGATTTGTGAACTTAGTCTTCTAGGCACTCGCCAGATATAACGGCCGATACTATTTTGTATAAATATAGTTGGTCAGAACTGAGACCTTTCGTGTCTACCTCTGACATTTGTGCTGATATATTTTGAAATCTAGCAACAGGTTTCTCTTCACAATTTTCCAAGGCTTTTCCAATTGCACCTGAAAATGTTCTTGGATCAAAGGTTAAACCATCAACAAAAGAAAATAGATTTCGAAACGACAATTCATTCATATGCAGCAAGCAAATAATCTATTGTAGAAGTATGTTCAATGTTTTTTCTATTAATCTAATTACATCACCAAATTTTCCAACATTGACATTAGGACCATCACATCGAATAGCCATGGTCCAGTGATACCTCTTTAGTAGTTCTTCAACTACTAGGTCTCTGTAGTATTGTTCGCCTTTTTCTTGGTAACCATAGTTTTATCTTTTCAACCCTCAAAGTATAACGCAGGTATTTGGCAAACTTTTTGTTTCTCAACTGTGTTTTCGAGGTTTCTTTCTCATAATTTCCTCCGTGTTTAAAACTTTTGAACACAAAACTTGTTGATGTATAATGCAATGGAATGAAAAAAATGAAGGGAAATCTTCATTAGCTCGATACAATGCCACAAAACGTTTCCAGTCATGGTGCTCCATCGGTTGTAATGCACACTAATTCATATATTGGTAGCTTGTAGTTTTTTACATTTCCATTTATATGGAATCAACCGATATTTTGAATATTACATCAGGGATTTTGTAAATTTCGAAGGATTGTTAGAATTGATCGTTTTTGAGATATTTCAAGTGAAAAAAGAAATAAATTAAGGTTTTGCCTCCAACCATAACGCCACCTCAAAACATTACACTGCCCCCTTGGTATTCGGAATTTGTCTTGCTGCTCAGAGTCTAGCTTGTCTTTCACGACCCCCTAAAATTTTGAAATCACCCTCTTTGACACCCCCATTGTAGCCGCTATATTCCTCTGTGTCACCGCTTCTTCAACGAGAGCAATTATTCGACCCCTCTGTACATCGGACAATCCAATGTAAGGCATTTTCAATTATGATTATAGGCTTTTCAAAATTTTGTAATTCGCAGTTTCAAATCTCAGTGACGACAGAGTACAATATCCAGAACATGTGTGATAATTCAACATTTCTCATCATACCATCGAGTTTTTTACAACACAAAATTTCATTCTTCACAAGTAATCAAAAATCCATGGTTAGAAACAATCAATAATGTGAAATACTGAGTGATTCCATATAAATTTGTTTGTGTGTATATCGTCAAAGTCTCAATTAACCCCTCTGTAGTCTTCTTTCTAATGTAAAAGCATTGAATCATACTTTTAAAATATATCGTGATTCTAAACTATTTATTATATTGCACCTTTACATAGTTGATTAAGCGTATTATTACACCAAATTGTCTGGGGCTATACTTCATCATATTTCTTATTCATCAGAAGTATGCAACGAAACAATTATGGAATCATAATCGACTTATTCATTTTCCATGACTAAATGTACGTTCTGACATCTTAACTTACAAGGAAGAGGCGGGGTCACCAAAATAGTTTATGAAATACAAAAGTTGTTATTTATGTTTCCGGAACAATGTATAGAAATGAATATTGATCGTTGTAAAGTCTCTCTTTCTAAATTGAACTCTTGATGATCATTCACATTATTTTTCCTCAGTTTCAATTAAGATATCTCACTTAAACGTCAACAATTTATGTGATCCTATTATTTAAAGTATATAGAGTGCCACAGAATAAGGTATCGATAATTCGGAATATGTTAGAATAAAAAATTGTCCAATCAAATGATTTCCAATCATTCCGACCCAGACAATAAGTGAGAATTGTTCTTGATGATTCGATTCTTCAATCAATGAGAAAATTTGTGATAGCAGTTCTCGAAAAGTTAGCTTCGTCTGTGAACATTATTTCACTATCATGAGCATTTTATCTAATTTTATCTGAGAACCATCTGAAGAAACTCAGCCTTGAAGGAAAAGCTCGAGAAAGTAGAGTTTGGACGCGTTGAATATGAAACGGGTACAATAAAAAGTCGTGGAAAATCCTCCAAACTAGAACATGTGAAATATTCAACTGATTTCCAATTTTTCTTGAACTCACATGAGGATTCAAATCAATACAATTCAAAACTGCTTCCTCAATATCTGGAGTTCTCATACTTTGAGTTGCACCATTTAAATGATTATTTGCGGTAAAAGTACCAATTTCCCTCAACCTTTTGTTAACCTGTCTGGTGTTACTCGATTTGGAAAGCGCACCTGATATAATCGCCTAGTTTCCGTTGTGTTTCCGTCAGCCAGACCGTACATGTAATGGATATCAGCCAATTCGGCGTTAGTAAAATTAGTCATTTTTTCTTACATCAATAACTTCAAAAGTCTTGAAACTAATCGTTAATTTAATAAACAATTCGAGCAGACACTGGTTCAACTTCAGCAACTGTCAAAATAAATAAATAAATGAAAAAACCAAAGCCTACTAGTCATTTTTTTAATTAGAAGTGCTTTCAATTCAGCGAATGCATAAAATCATTTAATAATTTTTTTCCCGAAAACGGTCGGAGATACGAAAAAAATTACAAGTGTAAAAAAAGTTTCTAAATTGAACAAAAATTGATTGTACGCTGATCAGTGGCGTACTGCAAAAAGTTTGAAAGGGCAAAAGGAAACATGGCCTCGGAAAAGAAAACACCTTGGAAATTTCAGTTAAAATCTAGGACGTGTAATGATGGAGGCCGAAAAAAATTCCAAATTTGGGCTGAATATCTCAAAAACTGCAGGAGATTTGAAGAAAAAACAAATTCTTTCCGGAAACTTCAACACCCTGTAGCTCCGTACCGAAGCTTTTCCGGACCTATGTTTTTTCTCAAAATTGCACGTAGATTTACCCCCTCAAGTTGTGACATACTATTATGTAACACCCTGTATAATGGAACTTCCTCGTTTGATGGAGTTGTTATAGTGGATTTGTTTGCAGACTTCTTTTCGGGGGTTTATAATAGTGAAGTCATAGTTCCACAGTCGATTGAATATGAAAAAACTTTTAATGTCAACTCTTTTAGGTTTACTCCTTCTGAAATTTCAGAACTAATTTCAAGCATAAAACGTGGGTTGTCTTCTGGCCCGGATATAATACCTGCTTACGTTTCAAACAATGCATATGTACTCTGTCTACGCCAATCAGTAGACTGTTCAATATTTCACTGAACAATAGACATTTTCCTGATCTATGGAAGCAAAGTTTTATAGTACCAATTTTCAAATCGGGAAATAGGTCTAATATTAATAGTTATAGAGGAATAGCAAAAATGCTAGACTGTCTTGTGTGCAGCTTTTTGTCATGGTACTGCTGTCCGATCCTGATAAATGAGCAGCATGAGTTCAGAAAAAATCGATTAAACTCAAATTTCTTGTTTTTCTTTGGTGATATTGTGGAGTGCTTTGACTCGGGCTATCAGGTAGATGCTGTAAATACAGATTTCTTGAAAGCATTCGATGAAGTCCATCTCAACTTGCTTTTGTTGAAGCTTTGGGAGTGTCAGGATCACTATTGACTTGATTTTAAGAGTTTCCTGTATGGTCAGTTTCAAATAGTAAGATATAAGCCATTTCTTATTCTTCTTCAAGTGGCCTGCATGACATGATGACCTACACCACGTTTTCCTTCTATTTTCCCCTTCATGATCAACTGAAGTAAGCGGTATTCGTCTCTTCGTATTATATGACCCAGATAAGATATTTTGCGGCATTTTATCGTTGTGAATAATTGTCTTTCTGTTCTTGCACGGCCAAGAACATCTTCGTTAGTAATAGAATCGGTCGGAATACGCAGCATTCTTCTGTGGTTCCACATCTCAAAGCTCTCCAGACGATTAATCGTGGGTACTTTGAGGGTCCAGCTCTCTGCACTGTGCAAAATAACTGACGAGATGTAGCATTTGACCATTCGTTGTCGAAGCTTGAGGTTAATGGTGTCATTACAAAAGAGCGTTCTCATGGTCTGAAAGAAATTTCTGGCTGTCTCAATGCGACACTTTAGTTCAGTATCGGGATCTAATTGCTCTGTCGAATACTTCCCAAATACTTATATTTCTCAATTCTTTCAATTTGAGAATTATTCAGATACAGCTAGGTGTCTTTGTGGGGATCGCGGCTGAACATCATGAATTTTGTTTTATTGGTATTTATGTTAAGACCATAACTTGTTCGCATTGTATTGATTTCATTTAATAATTCTTGAAGATCCTCAATTTTGTCACATAAGACAACTGTGTCGTCTGCGTATCTAATAGTATTAAGCAGGACGCCATTTATCTTCACTCCATGGTCCACATCCTCCAAAGCCTCCTTAAATATTCGGTCTGAGTAGAGGTTGAAGAGTAGGGGGAGATGATACAACCCTGCCGGACTTCTATACGCTATACGTTCTCAATTATTCGTATATCTCGGCTGTCCAGTTGTATTTCAATAAGCTCCGAAATCAGCTTAGAGTGAAGCACTCTGTCGAATGCCTTCTCATAATCTATGAAACAGGTGAAAACATCTTTACGTTGATCTCGTCATTTCTGGAGTAATGATGCCTCACGAGTTCCGAAAGCATTCCTGAAACCCATTTCACCGTCATCAAGATCGAATTCACACTTCCGGCGGATTCTGGCAAGTATAATTCTATTTGGAGAGTTTAATGTCATGTCAGGTGTTCCTCAAGGGTCACATTTGGGGCCTGTTTTATTCAATATTATCAATAATGACGTAAAACCAGTTATTAATGCTAAATTTCTATTGATGATATGAAAATATATTCAGTTATCAGATCTTTTCAAGATGCCCAAGAGTCACAGGCTAGCATCGAAAATTTCTTAAACTGGTCTACAATTAATTGTTTGAGTCTGAACATAATGAAGTGTCATGTCATGACTTTCCACAGGTACCTCGGATCCGTAAACTTCCGGTACTCCTTGAGCGAACAAAATTTAGAAAGAATCAGTCATGTTAAAGATCCTGGTGTTACTCTTGATCGGAAACTTCACTTCAAAGAAGATCTTTATTCTATCACCATTAAGGCTTACCGCATGCTTGGTCTTATTATTCGAAATTCGAGAGAATTTTCACTTGAGACAGTTAAAATGCTATAGTGTTCCTTTGTGAGGCCTATTCTATAATATGGATCATGCGTCTGGTCGCCTTATTATATGTGATATTAACTTTTTAGAGGGAGTGCAGCGCAAGTTTTTTCGGCATCTGCGTTTGCAGGGGTTGGGGAGCTGCGCTTGCGCTTCAATCTCGAATGGACCACAGGAGTAATGACGTAACGACGGCCATTTTGTTGGGAAAGGTCAGTGTCTACTTTCCAAACGAAGTTAGAAGCAGTGTTAATTTTCATAAGGACAATTTCAAATCGTGATTATTTTTTATCCAGGAAGTTCCTGAACATGTGAGTACATTTAACGATTGAATTATGTGATAAAAACTATTTCAGAAGAATTTTTAATGGCATCTAAACATGTTCTCAATTTATCCTCAATTTTGGAGTTCTTTAAAGACGATGCCAAGCTTGTAGCTCGAGTACAACTGGCTTATTCGATACACTTGTCTGTGTCAAGTTTTATCTAGAAAATGAATTCTTTTAGTATGCTACAGAACACATTCGCTACTTTGGTCTCATACCTCTACTTTATATAAACGATCCCGCATGCTAGCATGAACATTACCGCGAATGATGAGAAGTTCTCCATCAAATGCCATGTCTTTCACATGACCGGACTCTACAGCATTTTCTCCTCGAGCTACAAGCTTGGCATCGTCTTTAAAGAACTCCAAAATTGAGGATAAATTGAGAACATGTTTAGATGCCATTAAAAATTCTTCTGAAATAGTTTCAAAAACACCAAATATGTAAAACGTATATAATCATCTACAGATCCTAACCTCACTAGTTCAATAACTAGGTCTAAATACATATTCTTACGAGCATAAGAATTGACTATTAGTGAAATTCTTTAATTTATCGCATAATTCAATCATAAAATGTACTCACATGTTCAGGAACTTCCTGGATAAAAAATAATCACGATTTGAAATTGTCCTTATGGAAATTAACACTGCTTCTAACTTTGTTTGAAAAGTGGACACTGACCTGCTTCAACAAAATGGCCGTCGTTACGTCACACTCCTGTGGTCCATTTGGAAGAAAGGTTGTTGATCTATGTACTTTCTATATAATATTGAATTATTTCATTGATTACCCTGACATTTTGGTCCGTATCGATTTCAATGTACTTGGGAGATTGACGAGGTCCACACCACTGTTTCGGGAAAAAGTTTGTAGAAACAACTGTGGTATGCATTACGTTCTCAAGCTGCATTTCTTTGGCAAATGATTTTGGTTGCAGGTTGCATCTATTTTCATCCTTATTCTATCGTTTCAGAACTGGAGGTCCAATTGTATTATTGAATCAAGCTTGATTTCTTTTTGTTTTTCTCTCATTGTTTGTTTTATTATAATAATTTGTTTAAGTTTGAAAGGGGTTTCCGTTTACCATTATTCATATAATAAGTTACGCATTTTGTATGTTTAATGAATGAAAAATAAAATTAATTAATTAATTAGCAGTATTATTTATATGTTTATATAAGCGGTAAGGTAATGGGAAACGAACGTCTAAACTATTCATAGGTCGATCTTATTTGAAGAGGGACATATTTGGGCATAAAGTGCTCATCTATTATATCAATCCTTACAAAAGAAGGCTTACCCCTCAACTTGGTGCAACGCTAATTGCCTATAAATCATTCTAAAATATTTACTGTTGAGGAACTTCACAAACAATTTTATAGAGCATTAATGAAATGGTAATTATTATTATTTCGTAAAAAATAAAAGTAATTAATTCAAGTGATGCAAAATATCGATGAAGTCTTATGCAAAGATGGAAACCCATTGAGGCCAACGTGTTAATTTATTGTAACATTTCGTTATCTCAACACGATCAGCACACGTTATGAAGTGGAATTATCGTCACGATATCAATAGAACAGAACACTGCATCTTTTATACTCTTAAATATTATCATGAGAAAATCTGGTTTATATTATTATATAGAAATCTTACTAACGATAGTAAATTTGAATTTTGTGTCGCTGAGAATATTATAGATTTGAATTATTTCAGTATCTGCTATGCTTTTTAAAAACATTTTTTCGGAGAAAAAACGACTTCAGTTCCCACCTTTTGTGAAACAGTTTTCTTCTTGAATATTCTTGACTGAACCATAAACACACCACAAAAATTGTCGCATCACCTGATATTCTGAATTCCACAATCGATTAAGCAGCTCGATCGCGAGTTTCTTTGTCAACATATGTTTTTTGGACATATGAGGGGAAAAAATCTTATCTATGTAGTAACATTTGTTCCCATATGATCTCAAACACGTCTGAAACAAGAATGATTTTATTTGACTATCAGTATTCATTCAATTTCTCTTCAGTTTTCAAGCTAAATTAATGCAAATTTTCTGTGTTTCTTGTTGATTTTCAAATCTTTGAATTTATTGTAATGGCTGCTGAATGTCCTGGACGCCATTTGAGTGATCGTGAAGTGGTAAGAAGTGTAACAGTTCTAGAGGAGGGGCGCAGCCAACGTTACGTGGTTAACTTGTTGAATATTAACCAAAGCACTATTTCAAGAGCAATTCATTGGTATCACGAAACAGGGGAATACGGAAGAAGGGCCGGACAGGGAAGAAATCGGATAACAACAGTTGATGATCGTTGGCTTCGTTTAACTACACTAAGAGTTCGGCACTGTACGACTAGAATGCTACAAAATGAATTTGCACTTTCCAGAAATGTGCATATTTCATTGAAAACTGTTAGGAACAGGCTCAGAGAAGACGATATCAGACCAAGGGTGGCTTCTACCGGCCTGCGTCTTACCAGAGAGCATCGAGTTGCAAGGCTTCAGTTTGCGAGGGAACATGCAAGTTGGGGTATTCCAGAATGGTCGAATGTACTCTTTTCCGACGAGTCCAGGTTCTGTTCAGTATCAAATGATAGACGTATGCCTGTATACAGACGACCTGGGGAACGGTATCAGCAATGCAATATCCGGCAAACCGTAATAGTGTGGGGAGGCATTTCTTTCCATGGTCGAACTGAGTTAGTGCCAGTGAATAATGGAAGAACGACAGGGGCCCATTGATTGGCGAAAACTTCGTTTATATGCATGTGATTAGCCAGAAGTCCCGACTTGAATCCCATAGAACATGTTTGGGACAACATGAGGTGGCAAATTTAGCAATGTAGGATGCCTTGTAGAACACTCCAACAACTAGAAAATCTGCTTCCTGAAATTTGGAACTCAGTTACTCAAGAGTACATCCAAAATTTGTTTGGGGGGCTTCCGAGACGTATACTGTCAGTAATTAGGGCCCGCGGAGGAAACACTCGATTTTGAAAATGATTAGTAACCATTCGATGCTAGTTGATTGGTCTCTTCTCGAATGTTTGAAGATGGTAGAATTTTTTAATTTTTCATTAACCCGAGAATTGTTGATATTTTACATCATACACTCATTTCTTTCGGATGATATTTTCTTATTTTACACTTCTGAAAGTTACCAAGCGACTCTTGAATGACCAACCTAAAAGTTTATATAGTATTGTCGTTAAGGTAGGGTGATGCGACAATTTTTGTGGGGAGTGTATTTTGAAGTGCATATCTATATTCAATTTATTATTTTGTATTTCAGTTCCTCTAGGAAGAAGCAAGCTATTCAGTTATTCGAATTCAAATACCTAACCAAAACTTAACACAGGCAATTTTGCAATTTCCCATTCGATAATGAAAATAACTACGTTGGCGATGCAAAATTTTTGTTCATACTTATAATATTCTGTATAAAATATCATTGTGACAGGTCAAAATTTCATTGTAGTTAATTATCGATATTGCGAATTAGTTCACTTTTGAGTATGAATCAATACACCCAAAGTGAAAAAGTCGATATGCTCCTTATTTATGGAGAGTGCAGGAAAAATAGCGTTCAAGCTGAACAATTATACAGAGAGCGCTATCCGGAAATGCTTCATCCGAAATGATTCTATTTCTCTAAAGTTGAACGAAAATTTCATGAGGTGCAACCTGCTGAAAAGGAGGATTTCGTTATCGACGTGTATTGATTAGCACTCAAAACTGAATTCACTAATTCGCAATGTCGATAATTAACAACAATGGAATTTTGACATGTCACACTCATATTTTTATGATAACAGAATATTATAATTATGAACAAAAATTTTGCATCGCCAAGGTAGTTGTTGTTATAAGCGAATGGGGAAAGTGTGCAAAAATTGCCTAGGTATTTTCCACTGGAACCCTGGAACCGTTAAGAATAGAGTGACGTATAAGAAAAAGATAAAAAATACTGCTTCTATAATATTGGGTGGCCCAATATGGTTGCCTCAGAAGAAAATCTACTTTTTGAGGAAAAACTGAAATTTCAAACTTTGACACCCCGTAAAAGATGAGCAATCGTATTTTTAGATACAATCTTGTTTTTTTGTGATGGGAGATGTTAAGCTGAGACAATTCTCACTGTTCATGGCCTCCAAGAACGAAAGATGAAAATTGCAAAAAGAAGGTTGTGTTTTGTTTTTCTTTCAAAAATTACAAAAGGTCGTAGGATGATATAAACAAGATGAAAAACTAAATAAGCAAAAAATACAGGGTGTCCCACTTGAAAATCGAAAGTTGGTATCACTTCCGGCATAACCGGAAATTAAATGTCAAACATAATAATGTTGTCGAATTTAGAATGAATCTTCTATCCGATTTCCAAATTTCATCTAAATAATCCAAATAGAAAAAAAGTTATAGGGGTGGCTCTAGTTTCAGTTACATCCGATATGTTATTTATATATAATACACTATGTATCTATTATTACTACTATTACTCAACACACAGAATACTTTTTAATCCGGAAAAATTCTGGGTTCAGAGTTACGGAAGGTCTGGCCCCTTTGACAATCTTTCTGATAATTTTAAAGTTACTAATAATTTCTGAATTAACTGGGCAACCTAAAGAGTTCTCTTTTCATCTTAGTTTGTTTATAAGTTTCACAATTTTTTATGGTCCAAGATTTCGATATATATTTCCATACTTTTCCAAAATGACCTCAGTAACTACTATGATTGTTAAAGAATAATTGATTTCTTGACATTTTTTGTAACTGTCTCTTTCAATCGAACTAGTGAGCCCATTAAGATCGCCTTTTATATCTAAATAGCCAATATACTAAACGCCTAATATACTGAACGCCTTATATACTAAACGCCTAATATACTGAACGCCTTTTCATATCTAACTCTGTCTATACTGATCGCCCTATTATATTCACTTCATTATTAATATTTATACTTGATAGTTCTTTATGTTACATGGAACTCTCTCATATATTGCCTCAGTCGTCCTTAGGGTAACGCAGCTTCCACTATTGTTTTAAGGATAGTGACTCATCAACCACACAAATTTTAACACTATTCGCTACTATCCCAATTCAAAGAGATACATTCAATTTGAAAATTTCAACTTTCTCCAACTGAGCTAGCATAAGATGAAATTAAAAACATTCCAACATTGCTTCAAAAAAACAAACTGTTCAATCACCTTTTAGGCATAGAAATTCAATCATCAAAAGTCCTAATATTAATTCACAATATTCGAAATTTTTAGGTTCAATAGTATTAAATAAATACTTCAGAAAGATCGATATATGCAGATCTATAGTTTCAAATTTTTAATTTTTATTCAACAGTTCTGATTCGTATTAGATCAGATAAGAATCGAATAAGATTCATGAATTATAATAAACAACAAATATGAGCTTGAAACAGCAAGATGGAAGAATTACTTCTCAAGTATATTAGTGAAATAGAAAACAAAAGTTCTTCTCAAATTAAAATTTCTTGGGAGTATCCAAAAGACGAGAGCGAGAAATTAGTAATCAAATAAAGGAACACTACTAAATACATAGAAATTTCACCTTATGTGATTGCCCTATACGTAACTATTTTGTATAAATTCAAATTGACCAAAATTCACACAATTTGCTTACCAGAAAGAAGAAACATCTTCTGAATTGAAGTGTTCTTGTCGAAAGCAGAAATGAGATGCACAAATTTGTAAATTACATTATGGACCCTCATATACAATACAATGATGTTAACTTTATATCAGTTTCAGTGAAACTGTTTCTAGTAACTGTTAATTTCCTAGATCCTTAACTGTCGAGTTGGCAGTTGGTTTCGAGCAGTCAGCTTGTTATAAACTTGCTCTCTGATAATTGAAATTTCTTTTCTTCAATTTTACTTCTCTTCAATTCATTTTCTTGGGGAACTTTATAATATCCCATGAATAGAAAATGAAAGGAAGAAATTGTATCAAAACAACTTCATATTTCCATATTACGTGATGAATGTACTCATTTTACAGAATTATGTAAAATACCTTTAGTACAACTACCTATAACAAAATTGTCAAATTGCATAGCATTCTCCAAGTAGTAGTTGAATTTTTGAAAAATATGATTCCCATAAGCAGCAGCATTTTTCGTGTAATTTTCATAAATCTTGATTGAAAGTTGTGGTTGTACAAAATGAAACTATGCAATTTCTACATATTTGAACATCATGTTTCCCACTATCAGACACCTATAACAAAGAAACTTTCAACTTCAAATCAATGAGGAATTCCTGTCATTCATTCAACAACCCTGATAAAATTTCCTGAGAAACAGTAACTATGAGTTATAGATAGAAGGAACTCACAATAATTACCTTTTGTGCAAATTTGAGATCTTCTTTTCTATGGTTCAAACTTGAACTTTGTCAAACACATTGAATCTTGATAATTGTAGAATAGAAACGTACTTCCTCTTAAATAAACTGAAACGAAAATTCAATTTGTGTCTTATTGACATCCAGTTTGAAATATTTTAATACAGATATAGACTTTGGTGGATAGCTTTCAATATTTATAGCATTACTCTAATTGACCTAACGAAAACTTTATCGAGTTCCTTCCAGAAAAAATATTATTATACAAAAGCGATCAATACCTATTAATATCAACTCAAAGGATATCCCATCATTTTGTAACATTCCCCAATTGATTCGTTAGAAAAGCCTAGTGATTCCAGGACATTTTTCAACGCATAGAAGTTGAAAGATAAATGAAATATGTGAATTCTGAGTACATTTCTTGAGCATGGTAAAAATATACATTAAAATACAAAAATAAACCTCCAATTACATTTACTTACCTTCCAAACATTATTGTAAGTCTACTTAACTCCTTTTTATTATAACATTCCTTTGAATCGCATTGTTTAGGTTAGAATAACCACAAAATGTTAAATTTATGAATTTTGAAAGTTTGTCGTTTCTTTCCTTAAACAAAATATACATAAAATGGATAAAATAAGCATTAAACTACGTTCACTTACCTCTAAAAGTTTATTTTAAGTTTCGTCAAAGTTTTCATTCAAATAAAATTCGAATTACTTATTTTGACAGATCGAATATACGACTAATTGAAATAAGGTTAGATTCGATTGTCACTCAGAAGAGAGAGAGAGAGAGCACTATATTCTAGATGTTGATAGTAACGAAATTATCTTGGTGAAAATAAAAGTTACTAACTATTTCCATCTCAATATTTTCATTCAAAAGAGAGAGCATTGAATTTTACACGTTGGTGAAGCTCAAAAATTATCCCAAATTCGAAAATTGAGTCGTAGAGTAACGATTTCTCTTCGCGGATCCGATCTCGTGATATGTAGAAATCGTTCGACACCCGAATCCATTCTTCCAGTAATCCTGTATAAGGTGGACGGATGCAAGAAAACCACTTATTTTGACAGCTCGACGTTAGTTAATTTCTGGCCGTCAGAGATATTCGGAATGAGGAAAATGGAGCGAAATTTTGCAAAAGTCCGCGGATAGCCCTTCCTTGAATCAAAGATTTTCCAGTTTTCCCGTCGTTTAACGGGAATGAAACTATTGCGGCGCAACATGCGAAACTCGAGGCTTGCTCTTTGTTCAGGTGTTGAAACGATCGAACGCGATGAAAAAATTTTTATAGATATGAAAGTCCGACGAAATTCCACTCTCGAAAAATCGGAGACCTTTTTTATATTCGCTTTTTCGGGGCTTTCTTTCTTAATTTTCGCTCCATCGATCGTTTCGATCGCCTTCCGAAAGTTTCCGATTACGAAGAAATCTCGCCGTTTGGACTTTCCGTTCGATCTCGGCGACGTCTCGGAGAAAATTCTCGAAAAATCCTCAGGGCTCCTTCGTTCGAGCTAGGGGCTCCAAATTTAGCACGGACCTTCCTCCGACCCTTCTCCTCTGGAAATAAAGTAATCGCGGGGGCCTTTGGCCCTCGAATTTTCGCCGCGTCGCTTCTTCTCCGCCCGGTTCAAACTACCGTTATATCCTCGGATTATCCCCGAAAAAGGCCTTACGACTTTAATAGTATAGATGAATACATTTGTTGCAATTATCTATCAATTTATCTCCATATTAAATTTTATTTTCTAATTTCCATCTCTTTGAAAATGTTAAATGGATACTATCAGAGATGAACGCTAGCAAACAGAACTATTAACTCCCAGTAGGTGCGCCTATGAAAGTATAAAAAGTAGCAATGTTAATTACGTTGGTAATTCACTCACAAGACGGATTCTGGTGGCATTTTTACATTCACCGGAACTTACTGATGCGTGTCACGCATGTTAGAACATTTCAGTCCAATAGAATTGTTAACTTTTCCCTTCCAGAACCAATGAGCTGATCCAAATCCCTTCTCCAATGTTAGATATGGGGGAACGCGGTGTAATAAAAGAAATATGGGAGCATTAAATTCAACTTATTCGATTAATATGTGAAAAGATATTCTTTCGTCATAACAGGTTGCATAAGGGAATGAATGGTTATTTATCACAGAAAATTAATCGTGCGTTCTAGAGAATATTTAATGATTATTGATTGTTTTCAATCGCTGGTTTCAATTCTGTATTGTATTGGTTAAAATCCGATGTATATGAGAGAAAATTATTCCGAGAAAATGGAGAAAGTTCATATCTTCAACCATTTTCTGTTTATTTTTGTGTAAAAACTTTCCTTAGGGATTAATGTAATATATCGGGTTGAGCGAAAGTCCATGATAAAATTCATAAATTCATTGATTCTCGGTTTTTAGCAAAAACGCAAGCACAGGTCGATTTTTAAATTTTAATACCTAAATTCTATGATAAACTAGCTAAATAAGCAGATTTTGGAATTTATCAATTTTTTATTAGAAAAATACAAAAAAATTGAGTACCTACATTGATCATTCGTTATTATTTCTGTATTTTAGTTCATAGGTTTGCTCTTCACTTAAGTACCTTGTGATACACGACATTTTTGTTTTATTATCAGGCGCAAAAACAAATAATGCAGTGAACATGCCACATGGGATCATGGGAAAATAATAACATTTATTGTCCTTTGACCATCACAATACTTGAGTAAGTAATTAGAGGTATAAGACATGTCCACGTATTACAAGAAAAAATAACAATTAGAGAAAAATTCATCTAGTTAGTAGTAAATAGAGTAGAAGCATCTAGTGTGCAAAAATTTACTAACGGCTCCACTAAACACCCTGACATCACTCCTTGACCGAATATTTCTGGGAAGTGCATTAAAGAGCTGAATTCCCATGTATCCAGGACCTCTTTCATATCCTGATAGAGTATGAAATGGTGTGACTAATAGATCTGATCCTCTGGTTAGGTAATTGTGATGAAAATTATTGGGTAGAAATCTACTTAAGGTAACTTTTACGTAAGTTACAATTTCAAGTATATACATACTAGCGAGAGGCAAGATATGTAATTCACGAAAAAAATTGCGACATGAAGTACGCCTATAATATTCCTATTGGCTCTCTTCTGTAATTCAAAAAACCTGTCACAATAACCAGAAGCGCCCTAAAACATAACACCGTAACTAAGTCTAGAACGAAAATATGCATGATAGAAAGATAAAGATATTTCTCTGTTGGTCGTTATCCTCAATCTGTACAATGCAAACCAAAGTGGAGACAAGACACTACACAGCTGGTCAATATGCTCGTGCCAGTTTAGTCTGTAGTCGATTGTGATGCCTAGGAACTTTGTGGATTGAACTTGTTGAATGGTATTACTTTTTACTTTCAATAGATGACTACAGGTAAGTTTTGAACGTTTTTGAGTGTGCTGGCAAGATCAAGATCCGCACCGAGCAATGTAGTGTCGTCAGCGAACATAATCAAATTTCCAGGGCCACCAACAATATCAGGCATATCGTTGACAAATAGAAGGAATAACAGAGGCCCTAAAACGGAGCCCTGCGGAACTCCACACTTGATGTCGAGAAAAGAGGATTTAACTCCAAGCTGCATCCGGTTGAATAAGTATGATTTTATTAGGTCATGTATTGCTCATCTTAATCCTAGAGAATACATTTTATTCAGCACTATAGCGTGCACCACCAAGTCGAAAGCTTTAGTGAGATCTATAAAGACCGCAATACATTTTTTATTCCCATTCAAGCATTCAAGGAGGAAACTGACGAAACTGACGTAAAACATGGATGTTCTAGATTCAAACCACAAACTTTTAAGAATTGGCCTTGTAATTTGTTGATGCTTATGGCAAATGCAAGACGGATCGGAAATTGAAGTATCTTAAATTCAAACGGTATATCGATTGGGATCATCGGGATCCTCGGAATGAGAACTTTCTCACCTTTGAATTTTCCTTTCAGTATCGTCGCGTAAATTACATTGTTCATCAATTTTCTAACCACCAAATGCGTACCGTTTCACAGTTTTGGTTGGTTTATGTTTCGAAGCATGATTACTACGGAGACAGGGTTCAGTACGCTGGATCATATTCATGCAATTAAACACCTAATAGAAAAGTGCAATGAGTATAATTTAGATCTTTATATAGCCTTTATAGACTACCAAAAGACCTTTGACAGTATAGAAATTTGGGCAGTCCTTAATTCTCTTAATGCATGTAGAGTGGACAGCAGATACACGAACCTGATAAAAAACATCTATTCTTCCTCCATAATGCATGTCCAGTTATGGAATAAAACCAACGACATTCCAATAAAACGAGGTGTTCGACAAGGAGATACAGTGTCACCGGGGCTATTTATTGCAGCTTTGAACGAAATCTTTAGAGAAATGGATTGGCATAAGAAAGGAATCAACATTGATGGCGAACTTCTACATCATCTACGCTTTGCCGACGATATTGTACTAATAAGTAGTAACGTCCAAGAATTACAAGATATGATCCTAGACTTGAACAACCATTCCAAAAATTTTGGCCTAGAAATGAACATCAGCAAGACGAAGATAATGACTAACACAAACAATAACCCCGTAATCCACGTAGAAGGTCAACAACTAGAGAATGTCGAAAATTACATATACCTGGGACAAAAACTAACTACTAAAAAAGACTACATGACTGACGAGATTACACGAAGAGTGTCCCTTTCGTGGGCGGCATTTGGCAAATTAAAACATGTCCTGACATCAGACATACCCCACAACCTCAAGAAAAACCTCTACAACCAATGCATTCTTCCTGTGCTTACATATGGAGCCGAAACACGTCTTACTAAGAAGTTGGCCCAAAAATTGACGAAAACCCAAAGAGCCCACGAGAGAATAATATTAAATATTAAACTATCAGATCGCATAAGAAATACTTGGATAAGAGAACAAACCAAGCTGACAGATGTCATGGAGAGGGCAGCTCAACTAAAGTGGTCATGGGCAGGTCACGTAGCTCGAAGAAATGACAATCGGTGGACCAAGAGGCTCATGGAATGGAGGCCAAGAGTGGGGCATAGCAGTATCGGCAGGCCAAACACAAGGTGGAGAGACGATATTAAAAAATCAGCGGGTCTTCTTTGGATGAGAGAAGCTATTAGCAGAAAGAAATGGTTCAATATGGGAAAAGCCTACATCCAGCAGTGGATTGAAATAGGCAGATCGTGATCGTGAAGCCAGGCACATCCAAGTAGTTCAAAAATTCAATTGGATAGTTGGTGGCTTCATCTTCATTTGTAACGCAGTTAATACATTTGAATGAATGCATTGTTCCAATGATCCTATTTCAATTATATAGTTCAGGTCATCTACATTTTTATTCTTAGCCGCTAGAATTGCTCACTCACTCAACCATTCATTATTTTTGTAGTTAGAAATAATGTTTGGAAATACATTGTTGATAAATTCGTCTTTTGATGAGCCAAAATTAAAGAAATTATTTGAAAATGATATCGATCCGCTCGATTCATCGATAGATACTTGACCATTACCAATAGTCAGCAATTGCTCCGAGAAATCTTCAGCAGATGTATCATTAAGTAATGTAACTCTCATGTTTGTTGTCAGCTGCAGCTTCTTCACATAGCGCCATACATTCGACGATTTGTGGCAAGCGTTTATTTTCATTTTTCTCTTGAATGCAATGAAGACGGGAAAGTGATCTGTGATATTAATCTTCCAAAAACCGATTTAAAGTTTTCTGAAGAGAGGCTAGTTTTGGAAAAGATATGGTCGATACAGCTGGTCGAATTTTCTTGTACTCTTATGCGCAGGTTGATTGCCTCTTCATAAAGAGAATTCAAGTATTCCTCAGTTTCCCCTTTTCCATCCGGTACATCGATATTTAGGTCTTCAATTAGAATAGATCGTTTCCACAGTTCTTGAGTGAAGAATCGAGCTCACCAATAAACTCAGCTTGTGGCATATATACACTTCTTCGTATTTGACACAACTCATATACGTTTTTTCAAATTTTACCATTATATTATCGAATTGCAAGATAAATTCAAATGATCTGACAGTTAACGATCAACGCTTTGAATTGACAGCGCGTTACTCTTTAATATTTTTGAAACTTTGTAGCGATTTTCTTAGACGAAGTTGAAGATTTTATGATGATTATTTGGAAGAGTTGCATGTAGTTAATTTTTCATTCAGCATTTACCAGTTTCAGTGGAATGTTGTATAATGTCCGGGAACTGCATCGTAAAGAAATACAGAAATATGGAAGAGACTAATCAAGAGTTCAATCTGCGAAATTATTGAGAAACTGGGAATTAGTTATCAATAAAAACATCACAACCTTATTGCCTCGTATTTATAGTTGTTTTATATGATGCTTTTCGTTTTTCTTCTTATGTTATGTTTTCTACAGAGACAAAAATAGTACTTTAAAGCACTACGTGAAACTAAATGAAAGAAGAGAAGTCATCATTTATTGCACAGGGTGTATTTAGTGGTTTTCTCAACAAGAAGTTAATGGTAAAAATGAAGACAGCTCTAAAGACCAGTACAGAATTTACTATTAAAAATCACTGTACATACTTATAAATGGATAGCCTTAACTGTTTGGATGATGACTATAATTATACAAAATGGATTTGAATTTTTTGTATGAAAAATTACTATGTAGATGAGTATTAAACTCAATGAAGAATACTGGTGGGATAAAACAAACGTAATAATATATATATATATATATATATATATATATATATATATATATATATATATATATATATATATATATATATATATATATATATATATATATATATATATATATATATATATATATATATATATATATATATATATATATATATATATATATCTTATATTTTGAATTTTCAAGAAAGTATCTTTGATTTTGGCATCGTTTCGATATGTTGTCCCTTGTCATCTTCAGGCGTTTGATAGACGTATTCTCGTTGTGTGCGTAAAGTTATTTTACCACGTAGGAAACCGGCAACATCAACAGAGAATAATGAAAGCATCCCCACCACCAGGTCTACCGACGCCTACAAGGTGAATATGAAAGGAGAACCACCAGCAAAGAGACTGAATTCAAGAAATTAGTCCAAGAAAACATACACTCGGAGGCAAAATTAGCGGAACACTCGAAAATTTAACCAAATTCGAAGTCCGATATTTTTCCTAATTCTCAACCGATTTAGATGATTTTTTCGGCAAGTTATAGATCAACTCTTCTGTTCTGTAGAAATTATAAGAGAAAACAAAAAAAATTTGAAAAAAATTTTATACGAGGGCAAAACTAAAAGTGTATTTTTTGTCAAAAATTCGTAACACCCTGTGGAATTTCGTGGTCCGAGTTGAAACGTACAATATCATGGTCTGTCAAGACACATCTTCCTACAGTAACGCCCTTCTTGTTTCATGCGTTTATCTCTATTTTTGCAAAATATATTTAATTTCAAGTGGAAAATCACCATTTTGGAGAAATTCCATTGAATCAAGAAATTGTCATTAAAATTCGTCTATCAATTTGGAATTTTCTTATTATCACTCAGGCGTGTCGAAATTGTCGTTTGCGATTTTTATGTTCGAATTGCATTCGTTATTGATGACAATTTGGTTAATTTGGTGAAAATTTGGAATTCATAGGAGATAACAGTCGGTAGGTATTAAAATACACAACCGAATTCTGGGACCATTGATAAAACTTTTCATTTACACATGTGCACACCTTTATTTATCAAATATGAAATACAACACGCGTTTTTTGTATATGACCACATTTGCACTTGTTTAAAGAATGAGAGTTTTCCATTCTTTGATTTGATACAAATTCGATCGATTGCGGTGTTTTGTGATTCTTTTACTGTTTACGATTCGAAACGGTATTTTTCATTCAGAATGAGAGATTTACCACCAACCTCAGTAGCAAGGGCAGTTACATTGATCGAGGAAGGGCGCACCTACCGCTCAGTCGGTACCATGTTGGGTGTCTCGACGTCGGTTATTCATCGAATCTACCGACGTTACAGGGAAACTGGATTGTACGTGAGGAGGCGAGGACAAGGAAGAAATCGGGCAACCCGCGCTATACATGACCGTTTCATCGTCAATCAAACCATAAGAAATCCTCGTCTTACTGCTGTTCATGCACGTAACCTTTTACAAGCAGTGGATAACATTAACGTCAGTGTGAGGACAGTCAGAAGACGATTAAATGAAGTTGGTCTGAGATCATACGCGTAAGCAAGAGCACCAATACTCGATAGAGCCCATCGGGTAGCAAGATTGGCGTTTGCTTGGGAGCATGTAGCATGGACAATCAATCAGTGGAGACGAGTTTTATTTAGTGATGAGAGCCGATATTGTATGAATTTCATGGATGGTAGAGATAGAATATGGAGGCATAGAGGGGAACGGTACAATCAAGCGAACTTCGCAGGAACTGAGCAAGACGGTGGAGGGTCAGTTATGATATGGGGTGGCATATGCTTGGGAGTACGAACAGAACTGGAGATTATTGGCAATGCCCATCGGTATATAACAGAAATCTTGGAGCCCCATGTTGTGCCTTTTGCTCCTTACATAGGGGAAAATTTCCTTTTTATGCACGATAACGCGCGCCCTCATACTGCGCGCATAGTGATAGAATATCTCAATGAAGTTGGGATCACACGAATGGACTGGCCGTCGCGGTCACCGGATTTAAACCCGATCGAACACGTTTGGGACATTCTTGAAAGAAGGGTTCGACAACGGAATCCAGGCAACGTTGAAGAGCTGATATTGGCTTTGGTGGAAGAGTGGGACAACATACCTCAACAGATGATAGACAACATCATTGGGAGTATGCGAAATCATATGCGCGCTGTAATAAGAGCTCGGGGGGGTCATACTCGCTACTAAAATCAAATGTTTTTTTTTGTGGTTTATCATGAACATTTTTCTCAACATGTTCATTTCATTTCACGAGTGTATCGCCAGGATACACACCTGCTCTCAATTTTGGACAGGAATGATAATTATTATAGAGTGTCACACAAAAAAATTAAAAAATAAATGTGCAAAATCAACGATTTTTCCAGTGTACTTCGAGTTCTCCCGGAGCGTGAAATTGACCAGTGAATTTCAAAAATTTACATTTCGTTAGATTTCCGCTTCTCTAATTTTGATTTTATTTTTTGGCTAACCTCCGATGTTATGCACCTAAGCAAGATTAAAAATAAATTCTTGAAATTTGTGACTTTTCACTTCAAATTGGATATCTCTTGTAAAAATAGAGATAAATGCATAAAACAAGAAGGGCGTTACTGTAAGAAGATGTGTCTTGATAGACCATGATATTGTACGTTTCAACTCGGACCACGAAATTCCACAGGGTGTTACGAATTTTTGACAAAAAAAATACTTTTAGTTTTGCCCCCGTATAAAATTTTTTTCAAATTTTTTTTGTTTTGTCTTATAATTTTTACAAAGCAGAAGAGTAGATCTATAACTTGCTGAACAAATAATCTAAATCGGTTGAGAATTAGGAAAAATATCGGACTTCGAATTTGGTTAAATTTTCGAGTGTTCCGCTAATTTTGCCTCCGAGTGTAGTAATGCAACGGATATCATAGCACATCTCAAGTCGAAATTGGTGAATAATAGTTAACTGATCATTCCTCTTGGAACAGAAACTGATTGATCAATAAAAAATACAAACCTAACCATGAAAAATCTAAAACTGAACGCGACAAATAAGACAAATTCACATATCCTTCACCATACAGAAGAAAAATTCTTCCTCCCAATCGTTATTAAAATGATACGTTTTAAGTTCATTTTGTACTTTTTAATAATAAACTTTGTATCGACGAAGTATTGCCTTCAAGTTATAAATCAGAATGACTCCTATTCCTGCAGGCGCAACATTTATGTCGGCGTAAACTAAAGTCTCGACTCATCCCTTCAAACGCGCCGCCCGAAATTTCTAGAAAAGCGGCAAGAATAAAAAACGTGGATTTTCTTTGACAAGTACCGTGCGTTCTTTTGTTAAAGCCGCCTTTTGCAGCTAGCAGAGTGTTGTTTTATAATGTAATAAATTTTTGTAGTTTAGTTACCTAATTATTAAAAATTGTTTTCTTTTCGAGATCTACTTAAAAAGAACTCGCGATCGACTGTTTGAGCACCCCTGATTTAGACAATATAATAAAATCTAATATTTATGAAGTATAAAGTATATTTTACAAATTTTTAAACGACTGCGGAAGATACATTTGAGAATTCAGTATCCATGAATTAATAATCAAACAATTGGGAGTTGAATACAGAATCTATTTAGAAACTGAAATTAGGATTATATGGTGTATATTATTTATACTATACAGGATGTCTACTATAAAAAGTGCCAAACTTCTGTAGGTGATAGTACAAGTCATTTTCAACAAAAATGTCCTATAATATTTTTCGATAAGTTGATAATTATCAAGTTATTTAACACTTCTTGATTTTACGAAATATTTTGCTTCTCTCTATGAAAACAATATAATATATCTCTGTTACTCTTACAGCTACATCAAATCTGACCATTCCATCGGAAAAAGCATTGAATTTGCTATAAGATAGGTAAGTACTAATGGTAAAAAAATTTTGTATACCGGGTGTTGTAAAAGGCTAAATGAAAAAATTGTGGAATGAACTAAATTAGTGGTATTCTCTTGTTAGCTGTACCACTGAAAACTGATCGATAAGTAGCCGTTTTTTTTGGAAAAAACTACAACATTCATCTGGTTTTCAAATGGTGTATCAACTTTTGAGCTCACTATTTTTTTCCAGCAATATTATATGTAAGAGTAATAAGAACATAAAATTCAAAAACGCGAATATCTTATATTACTTAATGAAACATGAACAGGAACTAAAAAAAATTAATGAATCATATTTTCACGAAAGAGATTTAAAAACTATAACAGGTGTTCAGAATGTCTTCCTCTTTCTTGAATGCACTCAACACATCTTTTTCATAAACTATCAACTACTCTTTGAAGTTCAATGTGGTTTTGATTCATTTAGTTGCAACAGATTTGATCCCTTTCAATTAATTATTGTCGAGTATTAAAGGGCATTCTATAAACATTAGTCTCTAATGAGCCCCACACATAAAAATCAAGTGGCGTAAGGTCAGGGTTTCTGGGTGGCGATCTCACCGGTCCGAATCGACCTATCCATTTCTCTTCAAATCTCCCAGTCATACAGTTCTGGACCATTCTAGAATTATGAACCGGGTAGCCGTCCATTTAAAACCAAAGGTGATGCCGAGTAGCTATAGGCATTTCTTCCAGAACGTTCATTATTTCGTTGTTTAATAGATTTAAAAATTCGTTTGAATTGAGACGATTGGGAAGTATAACTGGCCCGACAAGCTGATCCTTCCTTAACTACAACCACACATTTACTCTAATTTCGCGCTGAGATTGTGAGGCAATAGAGCCATGAGAAATTTCTGTATCCCATATATGGGAAATTCTCAAATTTATCATACCAACTTTGGTAAAAGTTGCCTCATCCGTCCATAGAATTTTATTTGATACCCAATCCTGTAATTTATTCATGTACCATCTACAAAATTGCAACCTCACCTAACTATCCACTGGCAATAGGTCTTGAACCTTACTCAAATGGTAAGGATGTAAATTATTTCACTGGAGAACTCAATGAACCGTGGAATGATGAAGTCTGAATGTAGCGCCAATTCTCCCAGTACTTGTTGAAGGGTCCTTGCGAATAACCTGCAATATTGCAGGTGCTTGTCTCCATTGCTGAACATTTCCACCTCCTTCTCTAATTCTTAAACCACTGAATGAACCCGTTTCACCGGAGCGCCTAGACACTTCAACAAATGTATTTCTGCAAGGTTGCTGTCTGTTTGGAAAGCCCAATGCATACTCCCGCACCGCTGCACGGGAATTTCCATTCGCGAAGCCATAAACAAATAACATATCTCGATATTCAATATTTGAGAAACAATACAAGTCTTCTTCTTTCGAAAAAAGAAAATGGAACCGTAAAAGGGGAAAATGTAAACTTCAATTCATTAATTCCTCGAATGACAGTTCCTGTCAAATTCTAAATATATTTATTTGTTTTAAATCAAGTAGTACAAGCCTTCTGTGATTGATCCTTTAACTATACTTTTTCTAATTTTCTTCTTCTAATTCGAGAAAAATTAATTATTCCTAGTTTCTTAAACATTCAATATCCAGATGTTATTTATTTATCGCTTATTATTATTGAAAAGCCATTTGTGGAAGTGTTTAGACGCTCCGGTGAAACTCGCTCATTTGCTATACTCTTAACTCTTACCCATGATATTGCTGGTAAAAATGAATAGTACGCTCAAAAATTGATACACCATTTAAAAGCTAGATGAATGTTGTAGTTTTTTCCAAAAAAAAGGATACATATCGATCAGTTTTCAGTGGTTAGGTTAGTTTGAAAATACCACTAATTTTTCATAGCCTTTTAAAACACCCGGTCTACAAAATTTTTTACCATTACTACCATTCACCTATCTTATAGCAAATTCAATGCTCTTTTCGATGGTATGGTCAGATTTGATGTAGCTGTGAGAGTAACAGAGATATTCTTGTTTTTATAGAGAGAAGCAAAAAATTTCGTAAGATCAAGAAGTGTTAAATGACTTGATAATTATCAACTTTTCGAAAAAATGTTATAGGACATTTTTTGTTGCAAATGACTTGAATGACTTGTACTATCACCTACTGAAGTTTGGCACCTTTTATAGTAGACACCCTATATAAAGAGAGGGATAATACGTTTATTGATAATTTTAATCTCAATTAGATTATGGCTAGATAGTGTCTGCTACACTAAGGCCAGTGAAATAAAAAAAAAGAAAATTCCACAGGTTTTGTACATGTTGACCCAATTTATCACAATTCACAACAGCGCGTCCTGTTTTCGATGTTTTAGTACGACAGCTATATGAAATACTGTAAATAGAAAAAATTACCCACTATCTTCGTGCCCGATTTTCAAGAGAAAATAGAACAGATCGCAGCTATCTTTTGTTTACAAGTTATTCCGGATTTCTAGATTTTTCGGGGTTTCGGCATATGCCAATACTCCGCTTCCTATCAAAGTTACGTGAAAACTATTTTTAGTCATTCAAGGCACGGGGATCATGGTCTCTTGGCCTTTTGAGCTAGCCGACACTGATATTTACTGAAAGTAAGAAAAATGTCTCATAAGAATGGGACAAAATGGTGGCTATAAATAACTATTATACCTTTGGAATTTCAGTATTTTTAGTGGCAACCAACAATATAATTTCGCGCAAGTCATCTAATTGGTTACGAGAATACTGACAAGAGAAACTGATATATACCTATCACGACAGTGATCAGTTTTGCATTAGGCCATATTTCTTCAGTTGAAATTATGATGAATCATCTGAACTGAAGAAGTTGACACATCATAGAAGCGAAGCAAAGGTTATACTCGATCATTAAAATTGGGGATACTCGCTGTTAACCTAAGTTTTACATTATTAATATTACTCCTTGAAAATCAGTGGCGGATCGTGAATATTGATATCAGCAAATTTGAATTCTTCATTTGTTATTTATGTAGACGACGAATAATAACTCTTTCATTTTCAATTATTTGTTTGTAATATATAAAAGATTGAAGGTAAGAGTAAATAAGGATTTGTATTTATCAATCTGATTGAGGAGATCAATGATAAAAGTTGATATACATTTTTCCATTCAATATAACAATGCTTTACCCGGCGTTAATGTGGTGAACTTATGTTACATGTTTGGTGTTGTGGGGTGAAATTCACCCATTTGGTTTGTCGTGTAAAAAACTTATTTTCACAATTTGTTTCGGGAATTTGATAATAGACTGCGTTTACATACACCATATTCTTTCAGAAAAAAAGCGCATTTGATTCACCCACCCACAGAATATAATAGAAAAAAAAATTCTCACGATATAATTTTAATGAAAAAAAAACATACAGTTCTTCGGTTCAGAATATCAAAAAAAGTATTCATTCAGTAGAATCTGAACATCAAATAAATGAACAAAAATATATTCAATCAAAGAGAAAAACGCGAACTAGAAATATTGAAAGATAAAAATTTTACAGTGTGTTCTATTGATAGCAATTTTGACATAGAATTAGACTATGCTCCGGACAGTTGGCTGACTGAAAGATGTCTGGAAGCAGAAAATCTGAGCAAGCTGGTAGACAGTTTCCATCTCCATAAAAAAGTCAAAGAAATCGCTGGAATATATAACAATAAGAGTGTAAGTTTCATCAGGGATGAAGACAATAAAATATTATTGGACACCGAAAATTTACTACTAACATGGAGGGAATACACCACTGGTCTTTTCCTAGATGACAGACCAGGAAACCCAGAAAACGAAATAACAACGCTATCAGGATCAAGTATACTAAAGAGTGAAATCAAACATGCTATAACTCTGATGAAAAGCAACAAAGCTCCGGGCCCTGATGATATGTACTCGGAAACATTTCATTTAGTTAGCGAACAAAACCTCGATATTATAGTCTGACTCTTTAACAATATTTACGACACTGGACAAATTCCCGAGGACTGGCTCCGTTCTACATTTGTCACACTTCCGAAAACAAACAACGCAACAGCGTGTAAAGATTACCGCCTCATTAGTCTAATGAGTCATTTCCTCAAACTCTCCCTTCCAGACTTTACAGGAGGTGCGAGGAAGTGAGTGGTGCCAGTCAGTTTCAATTTAAGAACGGTTTTGGAACAAGAGAAGCCATATATAGTCTCCAAACATTAGTGCGGAATTGCCAATACCAAAGAAAGAACGTTTTTCTGTGCTTTATCGACTACGAGAAGGCATTTGATAATGTAAAGCACGACCTCCTCATATCATATCTTAGAGACTTGGGGCTGGATGGAAAGGATATCAGACTTATAGGTAATCTATACTGGAACCAAAAAGCAGAAATCCGAATTCAAAATGCAGGAACAACTGCGGATTTTGAAATAAAAAAAGTTGTCCGCCAGGGGTGTATCTTGTCTCCGATGTTGTTCAACTTATATGTGGAAAGAGCTTTCATGGAGTCAATCTCCGACAGTCCCATGGGTATTAAAGTAAACGGAATTCCCATCAACAATATTCGATACGCGGATGATACCGTGATACTGGCAGATAGTGCAAATGACCTGCAAGCTCTACTAGATAAGGCCAATCAAGAAAGCCAGAGATTGGGTTTGAGAATTAACATCCGTAAAACCAAATGTATGGCCATTAGCAGAAACGATGCCCCAAATGCCATAATATCCATAAATAGAGAAAACATTGAACAAGTCACTCAATTTAAATACTTGGGATGCATGATCAACCAAAAATGGGACCCAGATCAAGGAATAAAATGCAGAATCGAGCATCCTCGAACAACGTTTATAAAACTTAAAAAATTCTTGACAGACAAAAACCTAAATCTCAGATATAGAATGGTAAAATGTTACGTCTGGCCCGTTCTCTTGTACGGAGTCGAGGCATGGACGTTGAAAACAGCAATTATAAATAAAATTGAGGCCTTCGAGATGTGGACCCTGAGACGGATGCTGAGGGTATCGTGGGTTGAACATGTAACGAATGAGGATATACTGAGAAGAACTGGTTTGATAGACCGTGAACTTTTCGAAAACATCAAAAGAAGAAAAATTGGCTACCTTGGATATGTACTGCGCGGAGACGCTATCACTTCCAGCGTCTTATCCTCCAGGGTAACATAGAAGGAGGAAAAAGAGGAGTAGGTAGGAGAAAACTATCCTGGCTACGAAACATACGACAGTGGACAGGAATACAGGACTTCCAGACACTACAAAATGCTGCAATCAATAGAATCATATGATGAGTGAAAGGATGGACGCCTACGCAGGAATCTGCATGGCACTTGAAGAAAAAGAATGCTCCGGACACAAGAAAACTTCACATTTGGCACACTTCTTTTGGCACTTCCTATCTTTACCCCTGGGGCACATTCCACATCTTCCAATAGTTTTCTGGCGTTTTGGCTCTCTTTCATTCGGTTCTAATTCGTTCCCATTCAATGAAGATTTGATTGCATTTTTCAATTGCTTAGGCAACTTCTCATTATCTCCACAATACAGTAGATGCTTTTGCACAAACTGCAAGCCCGAATCTAAAAGGAATTATCTTCTTTTTGTATGTTCTTAGTGTTGCTTTGATATATTATTCTAGCATTGATAGCCCCGAGGTTCTTCATTGAAATAAAAATGGATAGTGGCCATCTTTTACTGCTACATGATACGTCATAATTTCCGCATAGTTCGTCGACCACATCTACGCCGCATTTGGTGAAATTATAAAAATCTATTATTTTAGGTTTTTTCGCTTCTCCAGTTCTTCAGCTATTTTATCGTCGTGGTGAAGCGTGGAGGCAACCAACAGACAACTTTTTTTTTTCCTTTTGAAAACTAAATTTGGTAGAAAAGACTTCTCGATTTCTAGTATCTACAAACGCAGGTGGAAGCTAACCTTTATTTTTTCTTATGGTGCCAACGGAAGTGAGATTGTGATTTTTCAACAGATAGGTGATCAGCGGAAAACTGGTAAACCAGTTATCGAAAGTCACAAATGGATTCCATATTGTTAAAGCAAAGTTTAATCTACCAAACACAAAAGAATAGTATACAGTCAAGAAAGTTGAACTCTTTCTAAAATGGCTGCTATGTCGGAAAATGAAGCCAAGTATTTTATTAAAGCTATTTATAATATTTTCAATGTGTTGATCGAATAAGAGTTTAGAATCAAATGATACTCCCAAATCCAGAATACTATGAACCTCTTGAAGTTGATTATCACTGATTTTATAGTTATTTCTAATTGAATTGACATTTTTACTGAAAGTGATATTGTAGCATTTCTGAAAATTCATATATAAACAATTTTCGGAACAAAACTCTCTGAGACGGTCCAGATCGTCCTGAATCCCTCCGCAACCATCCAGGTCACAAACTCTTCTAAATATTTTTAAATTATCTGCATATAACAAAAAAATTGTGTTTTGAAAACATTTACATAAATTATAAAGAGCAATGGACCTAAATGTGAGCCTTGAGAGACACCTGACGTATTAAAAAATATGTTAGAGGCTTTTCCTTTGACTAGAACGTGCTGCGACATACCCACCAGATAGGATCTAAGCAACAAGGAGTCTACCACCCACACCGACCTCGGCCAGTCTCTTTAGAATGATATCGTGACTTATTTTGTCGAATGTCTTTTTAAAATCGGTGTAAATGGCATCCACTTGTACGCGACCATTCAGACTCCCGTGGAGGCACTCCAAAAAACTCAATTTTGTCTCCAAATTACTTCCTTGCTGTTGCTCAATAATTAAGTTTTTGGTATGGCTTGAAAGATATTTGTAGATAGGAAATTCGAATAACTTTGGAATGGTAGAAAGGATGCTTATTGGTCGATAGTTTTGCATTTTTTTTTCTTACCGCTTTAAAAAATTGGAATCACGGAGGAAGTCTTCCACATCTCAGAGAAAACTGCACTCCGAAGTGTGTTATTGAAAATAATGCATATGGGTTTAATAATAAAAAACAAGTACTGTGTTTTAAGGAATTTTACTTAACAAATTGCGATTCGTAACGCGTTTCACTACACCGTAGCTTCTTCAGACGAATGATTATGCAGAAAAATGTGAATGAGAATGTAACTATAAATGTTCTTGAGTAATTAAAAGCTTATTGGTCGCCTCCTCCTAAGTGGTTATTTATGACAGGTATATCCAATAAAATTAAGGAATAGATTGCTCCCCGAAAAGATTCAATAGAGGTGAAGGGCTTAAATCGACTTGTTCATTGATGAGTCTACCTGAGTGTTTGTATTTATTTATTTCTAAAGTTTCCCAAAGATCTACCTTCCAATATTTATTATCTGTATGCAAAATTTCAAACTGTGGGTCGAAAGAATGATTCCTTAATTTTATTGGATATACCTGTCATAAATAACCACTTAGGAGGAGGCGACCAATAAGCTTTTAATTACTCAAGAACATTTATAGTTATATTCTCATTCACATTTTCTGCATAATCATTCGTCTGAAGAAGTAGATTCAATTTTGATGGGATATTTTTAAGAAGATTTTGTGACGAATCTGCTAACGATGCCGGTTGACCAGAAATTTCTAACATGGTGCCTTGTTCAAATAAATTCCAACCATTGAGAATCTGAAACAAAAATATTTACAGCAAAATGCATGGATATTTTTGAGTTCCAAGTTGAAAATGGTGCCAAAGAAGCTCATAAAATGTTAAAATTCGTGTATTGTACACAATACACACGTTCTAAATGGTATGAACGATTTTAGATTGGAAAAGTCGGTTGAGGACGGAAACGGCCGACTTGTCCTGGAATCTAAATATAGTACAACCTCTCTAATCCGCACATCCAGTAATCCGAACAACAAACTTTGAAATCACCCACTTCTATAATCCGCACAATTTATTTTTAATAATAAAAAAAAGTACTGTGTTTTAAGGAATTTTACTTAATAATTGCGATTCGTAACGCGTTTCACTACACCGTAGCTTCTTCAGACGAATGGATGTACAGAAAATATAAATATAAATGTTCTTGAGTAATTGTTATTTATATTCTCATTTATATTTTCTGTACATTCATTCGTCTGAAGAAGCTACTGTAGTGAAACGCGTTACGAATCGCAATTATTGAGTAAAATTCCTTAAAACACAGTACTTGTTTTTTATTATTGATAATGGAATTTTACCAAGTAAAAGCCTCCCAAATTCAAACATATGGGTTTAGAGAGATAATCTGCACATTCTTTCAGGAATATAGGTGGAACTCTATCCGGCCCAGAGCCTTTAGAGGGATCAGTTGAACCAAGAGTTATTTCCCTTTCTGTGAGTACAATATCATTTAAGTAGTCACTGTTATAAAAATTCTCAATGTTCATTGTTTGTCGGAGACACTCCCGAAGAATTCGGAAAATAAGTTAGCAATTTCATCAGGAGATGATGCTTCTTTATCATCCAGAAACATTTTATTAGGAAAGTGACTGTTTCTCCTTTTGTGCGATACATTTTTAAAAAAGAATTTCAGTCTTTCGGAACTTGCTGCCCAATTTTGTCCAAATAATTACGAAAGTCTGAAGAAAGAAAGAGTTCTTAATAGTTTAAATCTATTGAAATTATTCAAATTCTGATATACTTTCCATTTTCTATGCTCTATTCTTTTGGTTGATTATTTTGATTGTACTGTTTGTGAAATACGTAGGATATTTGCTATTTAGTTTTTTCTTAAAACTTTTGTGAAAATACAGTATCGTTTGTAATAACGATGCGACCATGCTGTAAGAAATACCATTTTTACATTACTTCAAAAACAACCGAGATATTGACACTTAACTGATTCCGAAAATTCGTAGTCTTCAAATAACTCGAAAACGAAAGTAGCTTGAATCTGTTTGTGGAAATAAATTCCTCATACAAAAAGAAGAGGGGAGGGAGTCATTTTCCTCTCTTCACATAGCTGCAGTACCAGAACGTCGAAATCTGTCCACTCTGAACATATATTCAGAAATTAGTACTAGTTATTTAAGCCAAATATTTAAACATATCATGTTCATTCAGGTTCTTGTTCTCCCACATGACTAATAGTCAGATATCTTTTCATGTTTTATGGAGAAATATTTTACCAAAATTAGGGTCTTTTCAATATCTCTGAAATTCCTTGAACGTTATGATATGCTAGTCTCTATAACGCATCTTTTTCCTACAAATTGAGAAAACACATTCTGTCAAATTAACCAAAGAACATTCTTGTATCAGTATTCGAACAAGCAAGAACTATGCAGTTTCAATAATACTTATATCCATCTTCATATGTAAGACAATCGTATTGCAGTACAATAAACACCAAATAAAACATGAATCGAATCCTTTTATTTTACAACTTAAATTGAAGAGCAAATCGTTGATTAAGTGCAATATACTCTTACACTTAGTAAAGAAAGTACCGGTAATTTTTATTGTTACTAAGTTGGCACAACAATTTTCTATACTTCTCCTTCTTCTTCTTTATCTACTGGGTCTCATCAGCTTATTCTCCTCATGATCTGCGAGCTTGTCAGCTTGGAACCGGTTGTGAAACCATGCGCCCAAAAACATATTTTCTATACTGACGCGGACTTTGAACGCGATCTGTCATTCAGTTTGTTTCACAGAACAGACCGTAATAAGAAATTAAAACTCAGTGCCCCGGCATAGGAACCAATATGGCCAACTCTGCATAGAAACTAGCGCTACGAGTTCCATTATGGAAAACTAAACCGAACGGCGCCTTATTTGAATTCTTTCCACGATCGAATTCAACTTGACTGAAATGGGGTATTTGAACTACATAGTCTAATCGATGCAGATTATTTCTGCCTCATTTAGACTTCAAAAATTAAGAAAATAATGAGTATTTTTTCACAATAACACCTTTATTTTAAAATAGAATAATCTCCCAAATCATATATACAGAAAACATAACAAACATATAAGTTACATATCACAGAAAACAGGAACATTCTAACCTTCAAAATAAAAAAGTAATTCTGGAATATTTTTGTAAGCCACTAATATTGTTCCTCCATTGCTACCATTGGTCCCCTGTTGGGGGTAAACTGCCTTCACTGCCATTTTCGTGGCAGTTACCCCATACTGCTTCTGAAAATAGAAAAAAACGCAGTTCATTCAAATGAATTTGAGATCACCAAAATTGTTGAACAAGGTAAAATTGGCAATTGCATTACTAATCTTGGAAATTATGAATGCATTAATATTCCTGATAAGATAGAAGAAATACACTCCCAACAAAAATTATCGCATCACCCTACTTTTACGACAATATTATATAAACTTTTAGGTTTGTCATTCAATAGTCGCTTGGTAACTTTCAGAAGTGTAAAATAAGAAGATATAATTCAAAAGAGATGAGTTTATGATGGAAAATATCAACAATTTTCGAGTTAATGAAAAATTAAAAAAATCTACCATCTACAAACATTCGCGAAGAGACTAATCAACTCGCATCGAATGGTTACTAATCATTTTCAAAATCGAGTGTTTCCTCTCTGGGCCCTAATTACTGCCAGTATACGTCCCGGAAGCCCCCCTAACAAATGTTGCATGTACTCTTGAGTCACTGAGTTCCAAATTTCAGGGAGCAGATTTTCTAATTGTTAGAGTGTTCTACAAGGCATCCTACGTTGCTGAATTTGCCACCCCATGTTGTTCCAATCATGTTCTATGGGATATAAGTCAGGACTTCTGGGTGGCCATCTTAAAATATCAATTTCAGCATTTTTCAGAAATTCTGTAACTACTTTAGCAGCATAAGACCGAGCATTATCATGCGTATAAATGAAGTTTTCGCCAATCAATAGGCCAAGGAATACAACATGGGGTTCAAGGATATCTGCGATGTATCTGACCGCCGTCATTCTTCCATGATTCACTAGGACTAACTCAGTTCGACCATGGAAAGAAATGCCTCCCCACACCATTACTGGCCCCTCCGATATTGCTGAATAATATCTGGTCATCTGTATACAGGCATGCGTCTATCATTTGATACTAGACAGAACCTGGACTCGTCGGAAAAGAGAACATTCGACCATTCTGGAACTTAAGTCTTGCAACTCGATGCTCTCTGGTGAGACGCGGGCCGGTAGAAGCCACCCTGATATCGTCTTCTCTGAGCTTGTTCCTAACAGTTCGCAATGAAATATGCACATTTCTAGCCGTTCAGTGCCGAACTCTTAGTGCAGTTAAACGAAGCCGACGATCATCAACTGGTGTTGTTATCCGATTTCTTTCCTGTCTAGCCCTTCTTCCATATTCCCTGTGTCGTGGTACAGATTAATTGATCTGGAAATCGTACTTTGGTTAACATTCAACAAGTTAGCCACGTAACGTTGGCTTCACCCCTCCTCTAAAAGTGTTACAATTCTTAGGACTTCATGATCACTCAAATAGCGTCCAGGACGTTCAGCAGCCATTACAATAAATTCAAAGATTCGAAAATCAGCAATAAACACAGAAAACTTGCATTAATTCAGCGTGAAAACTAAAGAAAAATTGAATGAATACTGATAGTCAAATAAACTCATTCTTGTTTCAGACGTGTTTGAGATCATATGGAAATAAATGTTACTACATAGATAAGATTTTTCTCCCCTCATATGTCCAAAAACATATGTTGATAAAGAAACTGCGATCGAGCTGCTTAATCGATTGTGGAATTCAGAATACCAGGTGATGCGACAATTTTTGTGGTGGTAAACCAAATATATAAGGGTCTGCTCGTAGAACCTTTAGTGTAAACTGTGTGTAAAAAGCCCATTGTAACGAAAACGACAACAATATATAGTCTGAGTGAAAAGAATTCAGAAAATGGAATGAATAATAACAATGTATATATCACAAAAAACACAATGAACTCTATACAAAATTTCTTCTGATGGGGATAAAGTTTTTTTCGTCAGATCAGCTGAACGAAGAATACCTTTAGTTCCAATCCAGTTTGAGTTTGGGTAAATAACATTTGCAGATGAAAGGGTTGAAGGATCATCTCCACTACAATCGTTTGATATTTCATATCCAATATCTAGTAAAAAAGTGAAATCATTTCAGTCGAATTTTGCTCTTTATCAGTGCATAGATACTTCTCGATAATTTTATCAATATCAGTGCCGTCATTGATCAAATACTTGAAATTGAACAGGATGGTCCATTAAGAGATGCTATTACAGTTAAAGTTTCAGACAAAGACAGTAAACTGCCAATATATGAGTGATTTCCCATAACTACAGAAACCGAAAAGGATTTATTCAGAGACCTCATAAAAAATGGCATATTTGCAATGTTTGAAGGGTGTCCTATGTTAGAAATCGGATAAGATGGTTCATTGGCAAACATTATTTACCACCAAGATTCGAGTGATCATTTGATAATAAATGATATTGCTCGTTGGGAGCTCCTGGCCAAGAAGAAATACTGCCCATATTTGACTGATCCTCTTCATTATAAGAACACGATGGTTCATTATTCAAAATAGGATGAGATGGTTTAACGCCACAGTTTAATCTTTTTCGACTTGCATTAACAGAGTCGTTTTCTTTGAAGTGATCACTAAATAAGAAAAAAAAAGTTGATGGATCTTTTCGAAGGAAAACATGGAAACTGATATTTTCAGCTCGGAAGAAGTAGTTGTTGGTCATGTGGGAAATTTGCAGCGATATTTAATCCCTAATGAAGTTATCCTGACAAATTCGAAAGTTGGGAACCTCAAGAAAATTTATATAATTCAAATCAACTCATCTTTTGGGATCTCGAAAAAAGGCTGCGTCGGCTACTTTTATTTCCTCGCCATTCACAGGGGTCCTCTTCTATGGTATTGCTTACCCGCCGAACGCCAAAGGGGTGAAACTCAAAATCAAAAAGAATTGGATATAACCCAATTGAGGTACCGTAAAATCATTCAAAGCTCAAGCAGTAAATTCAATTTACTCACCATACATTCTCAAGAGAATTCCTAAACTTGACTCGAAGACACCAGCAACGGAAACACCTGAAAAAGATAATGATTTTGGAAGCCCAAACCGCAGAAATAAAAGGGTTTAGCGGGAAACTGAAAACATTGACAGACAATTGACAATTAATTTTTTGGCGATTGAAGTTTGATTGACAGAGTTTGACACTTGACGTGGTTAAATTAGTGCCATCTATATGTGATATGGGGGACTAGATAGACAGGTGAGGGGTCGTGAGGGGGTG
Source organism: Cryptolaemus montrouzieri (assembly GCA_013387265.2). Lineage (NCBI taxonomy): Eukaryota > Metazoa > Arthropoda > Insecta > Coleoptera > Coccinellidae > Cryptolaemus > Cryptolaemus montrouzieri. The sequence continues at coordinate 119,843,226 of JABFTP020000144.1, read as the reverse complement.
TTTAATGTTTTGGTCGGTAACTCGGCCTTCTTAATGGATCTTTTCTGTGGTTTGTTTACAGTGCTCGATTGAGTCAGTTCTCACAAGTGTGTTTTGCGATTTTTACAATATATAAAAATATGGAACAAAGAAAACATTGAGATACAGGATGTACCTGAAAAGAAAAATGAGATTCTCTCTGGTATAGTTCAAACTATTGGAGCCCAGTTAAATTTCCCTATCGATCCTAACACTATCGATTATGTGACCCGCGTTCCTACGAAGGCAGAAAATAAAGCAAGAAACATTGTTGTACGTTTTACTTCCAGGATAGCCAGAGATAATTTTCTTCAGGCTGCGAGAGATAAGCGTCTTCTCAACAGGGGGGGCCATCCGGGCCTTAGTATAGATGGTGTTTCGGACAGGCTGTATATTAATGAGCACAATACTTCTGCTGCAAAGCTTTCGTTCAAGGAAGTTCGCACGGCTGCAAAGGCCAAAGGTTACAAATTTGTTTGGATACAGGGTGGGAATGTTGTAGTGAGGAAAGATGACACAAGTAAGATACGTCGTATTGCATCTGAATCTGAAATAGCCAATTTATGAAAATCACTTCTCATTTTCTTCGCTATTTGTTCAAAGACCGTCGTGTTTTTCATTCACCTGATATGTCCTTACATATTTACTACCAGAACGTACGAGGACTTCGTACCAAACTAAATAACTTCAGGTTGAGCTCAATGGCAGGTTTTTCTGATGTAATGTGTGTTACCGAATCATTTCTGAACGATACCGTTTTCGACAATGAATTGGTCGATACTTGTGAATATTCTGTGTTTCGTCGCGACCGAGATTCATCGGTGTCTTCTAAATAGGATGGGGGTGGAGTTTTCATTGCCGTTCGCAACAAATTCGGCCCACGGCTCTTGGATGACTTCAGAAGTGACGCGGAGGATATCTGGGTATCTCTGAACGTGAATAGTTCGAAGTTATATATTTGCTGTGTGTATTTGCCCCCTGGGGATTCTGTGGCAAGTGATGTGTTCGCTAGTAAATTGGAGAGCAATATAGTGAACATAAAATGTCCATTTCTTGTGTGTGGTGACTTTAATTGTCCCTCGGTTGATTGGGTGAGCTCTGATAAGAGTTACTTGATACCTACTAATATTGAAAATAAATATTCAAATATATTAGATACACTTGCATTTGTCGAACTAAATCAATACAATCATGTGAAGAATAGTAACGATAAAATTCTTGACTTAGTCTTGTGTAAAAAGAAATTGTCTCCAATATACATAAAAGTGCTCATCCGTTTGTAAACGAGGACACACATTATCCCACACTGGAGTTTATAGTTGCCTTGTCTAAAGAGAAGATGATGAAAAATTCGAAAATTCAAAATTTTTATTACGATTTTAGAAATGCGAATTATGAAGCTGTTAATGCTTCATTATCGCTGGTTAATTGGGAGTTTCTGCTCAACAGCAGCTCTAAGGGAATTGATGAAAATCTGGATATTTTTTATGAGAGAATCAATGACATAATCGGTTCTGTTGTTCCTAAGAAAAGAGTCACTAAGTGTTTTCCTTCATTCTTTTCGAAAGTTACTATTGCTACAATAAGAGAAAAGCAAAAATTTCATTAAAAATGGAAAATTAGTAAAAATGTCAATGATCTCAATATATTCAAACAGCTTCGTGCTCATTCGAAGGAACTTATTGAACTTGATTTGAATAAATTCACCTCTAACATTGAGCGGGAACTGCCAACGAACAGCAAATCATTCTGGAAATATGTGTCTCTGGGACGGGGCGGCTCTAAACTATCTAATGAAATAAGGTATGGGGATATTTCTTCATCTGATGGAAAAGAGATATGCAATCTTTTGCCCGTTATTACGAGAGTGTATATGTTCCTGTAAGTCAGCAGCGTAGTCGTAGTGTAACTGTTAACTGCAATAATGATGTACTATCAAATATTCACATAGAAGAGGAAGAGGTTAGAGAGGTTCTCTTATCCCTTGACATGTCGAAGGGTTCAGGTCCAGACAGCATTCCACCAGTTTTTCTCAAAAATTGCGCTCACAAATTAAGTAAACCACTGCATATTTTGTTCAATCAGTCTCTGATTAAAGGTGTATTTCAAAAAGAGTGGAAGGAGTCCGCCGTTGTCCCAATTTTCAAAAGTGGAGATAAAAATGATATTTCTAATTATAGACCTATTAACAAGCTTTCGATCATTGCTAAAGTATTTGAACGTATAATTTATAAGTATCTTTTCTCTCATGTGAAAAATTTCATTATCCCACAACAGCACGGATTTTTTAAGGGTAGGACTCTGGAAACTAATTTGATCGTTTATAGTGAGTACCTGCAGAGTACAATGGACTCTCAAATTCAGACTGATGCCACTTACACAGATTTTTCTAAAGCCTTCAACAAAATAAGTTTCGATATTCTCATTTTTAGACTAGCCGAAGCAGGTGTAAGTGGTTGGTTGCTTGAGTAGATCCAATCGTATCTACTGAATAGGTTACATTTCGTTAGTTTGAATGGTTTCAAATCTGAATATTTCATTAGTACTTCTGGGGTACCGCAGGGAACTCATATCGGTCCTCTTCTTTTCTTAATTTATATAAATGACATAGATAAATGTTTCCGGCATTCCAGATTCTTGCTCTATGCAGACGATCTGAAAGTTTTTAGATCTATCACATGCTTAAGGGACTGCCTTGATCTTCAATTAGATTTGAATAACTTGGTTGAGTACTGTAGAGAAAACCAATTATTTTTGAATTTAAATAAATGTTTCACGATAACTTTTTCTAGAAACCATTCCGCTATCACTTTTCAGTACTCAATTGGAAATTCATTGCTGCGACGTGTGTCAACGGCTTTTGATCTGGGTGTCACTTTCGGTTCGAAGTTGCTCTTCGATGCACACATAGATCGCATAGCAAATAGTTCAAGTCGGAATGATGGGTTATATTTTCAGGAAAAGTAAGGAATTTAAATATGTAAAATCACTTATCACTTTATATTATGCTTACATCTACAGTAAATTAAATTTTGCCTCATGTATTTGGAACCCTCGTTATGATTGTTATTCTAACCGACTTGAACGCATTCAGAATAGATTGATACGGTTCATATGCTTCAAAACTAACTTTGTTATTCTGAACCACGACTACGCTCCTGCCCTTAAATATTTCAATTTATTGTCACTTGAAAATCGTAGAACTATATCTGATATTTTGGTTTTGTTTAAAATATTGAACTGCGTATTTCAGGTACCTGAGATCTTGCACATGGGTACTTTTAATGTTCCTATGAAATCATTTAGGCACCCCGACCTCTTCTCTATAACTTTTAGAGAAACTAATAGTGCACAGAACTCCCTATCGACAGGATCCTACATGTCTGCAACACGCATAGGAGTATTAATTTGTTTGGGGTCACATTGGCCTCTTTGAAGAGAACATTACGCTTGCTCTTTACTGAGTGATATAAAATTCATTCAATCGTTCGTTTTGTAATATTCATTTTGTATTTCTTTTTCATTCTTTCTGTGAATACAACTCACTATTAATGTCTTATATAATACTTTTTTTAGAATACTAGATTCTATGAAACTAATATTCATCTAGTGAATGTCATTTTGGCTTCGGCTGTGGACATTCCTTATATTGTACTTAAATAAATAAATAAGTACTTAAATAAAAAGAATTCGTCTCAAATTTTGTATTGCAAATGGAATTTCGTTTGTCGAATTGCTGAAAATGTTACAGAAGGCTTACGGTGAATAGGTTTGATCAAAAACACGTGCATATGAGTGTACACTGCATTCAAAAGCGGCGGAGATGTGGTGAAAAATTCGCCTCGCTCTGGTCGGCCATCAACATCTTTAACATAAGTTAACAGCGATAAAGTGAAGGAAATGGTAATTGAAAAACGTCATTCAAGTTTGAGAGAGATATGCAAAGAACTTTCTGTGTCTCACGAATCAATTCGTACCATTTTAAACGATTGTTTGGGCATGAAACGCGTTGCCGACTAGTTTCAAAAACCTCAATTTTCTTCAAAAATCGAATCAATTCCGACCCCGTATTTATGAAAAGCATTGTAACTGATGATGAGACATGAGTTTTTGAGTTTGCACCTCGACACCAGTCAAGGATCTTCGAAATGGCGCCTTTCAACCAAAAGTCAAAGTAATGTTGACTGTTTTCTTAGATTATCGCGTTGTTGTGCACTTGCTTCTTGCCAGAAGGTCTAACAGTAAACAAAGAGTATTACTTGAGCCTTATGCGGTGTCTGAGAGAGCAAATTTTTTGAAAAAGGCCAGATTCGTGGAACGAAAACTCATAGATTGTGCACCATCTCACAAGGCTATCATTGTGAATGAATTTCTGACCAAAAACTCAACAAATACCATTGAACAACCACCGTATTCACCTGATATAACTCCGACTTTTTTCTTCTTCCAAAACTCAAGTTACCATTTCGAAGTACTGGTTTTGAATCGATAGAAGACATAAAAGAGAATTCACGGCGAGAACAAGTCGATTCCGGAAAAAGCACTTGAAAAATAGTTTGACGATTTATTTATTCATTGTCGGAAAGGGCCTACTTTGAAGGCGATACAATAAATTTGGATGAAAAATAAACAATTTGTGTTTCATTGACCACTTCTCCCACTTTTTTGACAGAATGTACCACCCTCAACAAAAACATTGTGTAAGACAATCTAATTACAACAATGGAAGATATGAAAGTCAGAGTACGTATCACTTTTAGTGGAAGAAATTTCAACCCTTCAAGTACTTATAAAAAAATCTCATAAACGGAAATATTTGGAGCATTTGTTGTAATAATTTCATTTGATAACAAACTATATTACCTTAAAAAGAGCTTCATTTTTTCGAGATGACCTATTGCTACATTTTGACTGAAATCAAAGCAGAAAACCTTATTATTTCTAAGATGATATCTTTATCTACTTGTTTGAGAATTTCATGATGGTAAGATTCATTGAGTCTTCACTGGGATAATTTCTTGTGGAATTGCACTGCAAGGTACATTTTTTTTGGGGTGAATCACTCCCCTCTTCCGCTAGCTACATCAGAAAATTTATTTGTCTCCATAAGTTCCTGTCCGCTGTTTTCGCCCCATCTTGTGACTCATGTACTGGTGAGGTCCTCTTCAACTTTGTGCAGGCGTTTTGATCTTGATCGGTCTCGTCTTCTGCTTGGTCCTAGGTCCTACTGCCGCATTGGAAATATTGTTGCTCCTTCACCTGCTCTCCATACATTCCCTAACCATTCAATTCTCCGCTCTTTGATTTTTTGTACTGCATCTTCGTTCTTCATAATTTGGTTTAGTTTCTTCGTTTGTTTTCAGTTATTGCAGCATATCCTCTCTTTCTTTGCTATTAAAACAACGTCGTCTGTGTATGCCATTATTTGTTTTCCCCCCACCCTCAGATTACTTTTATTTGTTTATTTCTACTTGATCTAGTGCTAGGTTGAACACTGCAGTTGACAAAGCGTCTCCTTGATCAAGTTATTTGTCGAATATGAGCTCTTCTATTTCTCCTTTTGGGTTATTACTTTGGCTTTTGTTTCTTTAAGTGTCATCCAGATCAATTTCCTTAATTTCGAGTGTATTTCAAGTATTTCTAAGAGTGCCAAAAGTTCTGGTCTCTTTATTGAGTCGAGTGCTTGCATTAAGAGGGTATTCTGGTCTAGATAACTGAAAAATTCGATTTTTTTGTATATTTTCAAAGCTTAGACTTTCAGAAATATGCTCTTAAAAGAATTTTTCAAAATTCGAATTATTTGGGGAGATACATCGGATTTTGTGACGCGCCAACTAAGCCAGCCGGCCGTGCGGATCACACACAATGAACGGCAGGTGTTTTCCAGGAATTCTTTTGTATCCGCCTTAGATGTTGAAGTATTGGATGTAATTAAGCCCATTTATACCAGCTTATCATCTGATGATTCATTAGAACGATGGTTAGGATCCGAAACACAAAATAATAATGAATCCCTCAATTCCTTGATATGGACTTTTGCTCCAGAGCATTTTACGCTGGAACCCAAACTATAGAATTGCAAATTATTTAGCAGTTGCTATTTTTAATGAAGGCTTCTTCAAGATTTTAAATATAATGGCACTCATGGGCATCATCGTTGGTACTGAAGCTCATACATTTGCTGTTAGACGTAACGAACTGAGGATTAATCGCTCTGAACTATGAGCTTCTGCTGCTTCAAAAGTAGACAGAACATCTCGTTTAGAAGAAAGAACTTCACAAAACCTCGATTTTGAGAAAGAAGAAGGTCCAATTTATGAGAAAGTCCAATATATGGATATGGGACCGCCGATTAATCCTAAGTGAGTATTAAATATTATTATCTGAGTTATTCTACTGGAAATCTTTCACAAACTTCAAACGCGATTTTCCCAAAACTCCTTTCGTTCAGGTGGCTGACACGATATCTCAAGTTCTATCTGACTGATTCTTTAGAAATTTCATGAGAATCTTTTTTATACATCTCTTTATCACTTGAACCTTGGATTTTGAAAAATTTTAATTTGATATATTTTTAAAAAAATCGTATAGGTCGAAAACAGGGGTAACATTTTTTTTTCGTGAATTTTATTTTTTCTTCGGCCAAGGTCCAAGAGACATTTTTACTAATTAAGAATTTTTTTTGTTTGTTCGGTGCAGATCAATACAAGGGTTGGAATCATGTCAACCTGGAAGCACCGTTTGACTGGCAACCCCACCCTCACCGACCTGTCACTCGATGAATTTTTGACTTTTTTTTCAATATTTTTTATATACTTCAAAAATCAATGAATATTGTATAAAAAATGGAAAATTAAAATGTTTTTAATTTTTTTTTATCCTAGTTTGAAGAATACCCAAAAAGTAGGGCTCTAGACCAGAATACCCCTTAAAGTCGATGATCAACATTTCGTGTTAGTAAGTAAGATATGAATTGCGTCTGTTGTTGAACTGCCTATGACAAACCCGTAGTGGTATTGTCCTACTATTGTTTTTGATGCTTTGGCTAGACGTTCCTGGATCGCCGAGTATAGAATTTTGTATGCGGTATTTAAGTTATGTTACTCCCCTGTGGTTTGGACACTTCTTCTCTGTAAATTGTGCCCATTCTACTCTTCAGGCATACGCTCCTCTCTCGACATTTTTTGCCCAAGTTTGCATAGGTCTATGTTTCTCCCTATATTCAAATGGTTCCATATTTATTTGGTTACTTCCCGGTGCTTTCCAGTTTCCATATTTGTTATGTATATTTCTATTTCTTGTAATCCTAGTTCTTCGAGTGTCGCCTCTCGTCCGTTCTCAGTTATGGTGTTCTCCAAAATAATTCTTCGATACCTCTTTATAATTATCCTCTTCTGCTATAGTGTCCCCGTTATTGTTTTTTATTTCATTTGTTTTTGCTTTGTAGACTCTGTTGTTCTGTTTTATTTTGTTATAGAATTTTTTTATTTCTTTCTTGTTTTGACTTCTCTATTTTTCTTAATTTCTCAATCTATTGATTCTGTTTTATTTATTTTTAATATTTTGGTGCATTTCTTTCTCAATATTTTATATTCTTCTCTGTTTTGTAGGTTGTTTTTATCCATTTTAGACTCGCGCTTACTATTTTCCTGTATCTTCTTGCACTCTTCATTGTACCAGTTTTTTTCTCTTTCATTTTCTGAAATCTTTCACTTCATTTCTATGTCTCCATTATATTCCTCAATCTTGAATTCCTCCTCAATTCCTTCTGCGTAATCATCTCTAATATACTGCCTTCTCAATCTCTGTATCCGCCATTTAGGTTTGCTTTAATTCGTTTTGTTTTCCTTTTTTTTGGCTTCTTCTAGTTGTTTGTTATTCTTTTAACGTGCTCTATTTGCACCTTTCGGCCAATGACACGCCGGGGAATTCTGTCACCTCACTAATCCGGGAATTTTGCTGAACCCCTCTCGTGTCGAGAGAAGGGATCTTTAATGCCCAACACATTTCTGTTAGACAGGAAAGGCAGCTTTATATCTTCTCCAAAAGATAGACACTCAAGCGATTGCCAGAATCCAAAAAATCGCACCTACATTGTAGGGATTGAACCAAGGTAACTTTCCGCAGGGGACGAGCATCATATCCTCTACGCCACCGAGCCGGCGGCTTTTTCTAGTTGCTACTAAGAAGTGGTCTGAGTCTGCTCATGCTCTCTAAAAGTTCCCACATCTATTATTGTTTTCTCTTGGTTATAAGTATATGGTCAATTGGTGTGTTGTATTTATTAACAGGTGATATTCACGTCATTTTGTGTTTTTTATTGTGCTAAAACATGGTGCTGCATATCATCATACCTTTCCTTGCGCCAGGATACATAGCATTTGTCCATTATCATTTGTTTTCTCGAGTAAGGTATATCTATCTATATCTACCAGCTATTTGCACTAGGTAATCTTTCTCTTAATTTGTGCATTATGAGAACGTGTTTTTTGGTATCTTCTCTATTATTTTCCCTTTTACTTTTGCTCGAGTAGGTGCGTAAACATTCAAATAGGATATATTGAAGGGCTTTGCTAATTGGTACAAAGTCCATAATTTATTCTGTTATTTAGCGTGTTACTATAAAACAACGCCATGTTGTCCCTGATAGTTCTCTCCGGAGTACTGTAGTATTAATTTCCTCTTATTTATTGTTGCGCTTTCCATCTGATCTCTTGAATTGCCATCCCATTTATATTGTTTTAGCCCCTCAACTATTTTCATTCAGTTTTTCGGGTTCTAGCATTGTTCTCACATTCCAGGTACCGATTTTGATTTCTTCTTTCTCTTCTAAGTTCCTTCTTTCAACGTTTTTCTTTTATCGTTTATCTTCGCCATGTTCGTCTCCACTTCCTCCGTTATTACTTTGATTAGTTTTTTGGCTTTTCATCTTTGTCGAATTTTTTCTATTTTACGCCTCTCTCCTTGCATCTCTCTTGGCTGGGTGATCTCATGCTCCATCTTTTTGTTCCTTGCTTCCTTTTAATTTTATTTTTTGGTCTTCCTTCTCATTGTCTGCCATTTGCAATTGATTAATCGGGCAAACTCCACCATTGATCATTAGTTTGTCATATTTTATAAGTTGATCTTTATCTCTTGCTTCCATCATAATCCTAAATAGGTATATTCTATTCTGCAGTACATCTCTTGAATATAAATCTTCGTTCTTTTGAGATTCTTGACCTTGATGATTTTTGTTTTCTATTCAAACAACGCAGCTCTGGTCTATTTATTTTGTTTCGGTTATCCTAATCTGCTCATTTCCTTCGTATATTTATTTCGATGAGCTTCTTTTCACGAAAATATATATATATATATATATATATATATATATATATATATATATATATATATATATATATATATATATAAAATAGAACTTTATATCTAAATCAGAATTAAAATCAATTAAAAACAACATTCAACAAGAAGAACATTTAAATTTTGAAGTTTCAGATGAAAACCTAGTCCCATTCATGAAAAGCTTCGAAAATAAATCCGAAAATTCATCTAAAAATAATGATAACAAAGATATAGAAAATTTATTTCTCAATCAAATGAATTTATTTGAAAATATTGACCCAACTTTAAGACCTAAACTTCCTAAAATTCATTATTCAAAGAAAATTTTCGATTGTATAAACGAGCTTAATGAGAATATTCTTCCAAAGCAACTTGTTAAAGTAATGAATATCTATACACTTCATCTGATTATATATTGTGCCGCTATTACAGTAGTTAAACATTCTGGATACAAATTAGAAAATTTTGGATCTAATTATAATATCAAGAAAAAACCTTCATGGCAAAAAAGGTTAGACGGTAAAATTTCTTCTATCAGATGTGATTTAGGAAGATTGACTCAATATTCCAGAGGTAATCGATCAAAAAACTTATGGCACATATTGGAAAAATATTCCTCAAATATAAAACCCATAAAAATAATGAGATAAGTAATGAACAATTGATAGAATACATCGATACTTTAAAACAAAAACTTTCAGTATACTCCATTAGACTACGTGAATATAAAATAAATTCAGATAGAAAATTCCAAAACAAACTATTCAAAAATAATGAAAAACATTTTTACAAATTTATTTCAGGTTCAAATGAAAATATTTCTGGAAATGGAGTTCCTAAAATTGATATTTTAACTGATTATTGGTCTTCAATTTGGGCAGTGCCAAGGCAACATAATTCCAATGCAAGTTGGATTTTAAATGAAAGGTCTCGATTTTCTAAAATAGAATGCATGCAATTTGAAAAATTTTCAAACGAAGATATAACATCAGTTATTAAACACACAAAAATTGGAAATCTCCAGGTGTTGATGGTATTCATAACTTTTGGTTCAAGAAATTCTCTTGCGTTCATAAAAATTGGCTGAATATTTTTCATTTATAATAAAGAACCCTCAGCTACTCCTTTAATTTTCACACAAGGAATTACTTATTTAAAACCGAAAAGTGATAATACTATTGATCCGTCTCAATATAGACCAATTACTTGCCTTCCAACAATATATAAAATTCTAACTGCATGTATTACCCAAAAATTTATGCACATTTGGAGAATTATAATATTCTTTCCGAACATCAAAAGGATGTAGAAAAAACACCTTGGTACTAAAGAGCAACTTGTAATTGATTCTGTTGCTTTGAATCAAGCTCAAACTAAGAAGAGAAATATTCATACAGCCTTCATTGATTACCAAAAGGCTTTTGATAGTTCTCCCATTCATGGCTTCAAGAAATTTTGGAAATTTATAAAATTTATAAGACACTTCGTCATTTTCTTGAATTCGTAATGAAAATTGGAGAACCAATCTTCATTTAAATATTTCAAAACAATCGTTAAAATCCGAAGTAATTCCAATCAAAAGAGGCATTTTTCAAGGTGATTCTTTAAGTGCTCTTTGGTTTTGTCTTTGCCTCAATCCATTATCTCATGAATTAAATGCTACTAGTTTCGGCTTCAAAATAAAGAGTTTATTAACTGAATTCAAATTAAGTCACTTAATTTATTTAGATAATATTAAATTATATGCCGGAACCAGATCTCATTTAAAAAGTCTACTTGAGATTACTTTCAACTATTCCAATGATATTCATATGAAATTTGGGCTTCCAAAATGTAAAAATATTTCTATTGAAAAGGAAAGATCACCTCTGATTATATAAAGATTTCCAATATCGAAATCGAGCCAATGCATCAAGGAGATACATATAAATATCTTGGATTTTGTCAAGAGAAGACAATTAACCATAGCAGCACTAAAGAAATTATTAGAAGTTCATATTACAAAAGACTAAGAATTATCATCAAGAGTTATTTAACTAGTAAAAACCTTTTCAGAGCTATCAACTCCTATGCTGTTCCTATTCTTACATCTTCTTTTGGAATTATTAAATGGTCTAAAACTGATCTAAATGAATTACAATGTCAAACGAGGAAAATGCTCTGTAAATATCATAAGCACCACCCAAAGTCAGCTGTTCAGAGAGTTACACTACCTAGACATCTTGGAGGTCGTGGATTAATTGATTTGAATAATCTTCATAGTAAACAGATTTTTCATCTACGTTCCCATTTTCATGATAAACAGAGAACGTCTAAATTACATGATATTGTTGTTGCTTCAGATTATAATCTTACACCTCTGAACTTGACAATGCAAAAGGTAGATTTTGATATATTTGATGATAATTCTAAAAGAGAAAGTTGGATGCAGAAGGAATTACACGGAAAGCACCCTAAAGAATTGAAAAATGATTATATTGATGAAATTGCATCGAATAAATGGTTAGTATCTGGAGAATTGTTTGCTGAAACAGAAGGCTTGGCAATTGCGCTCCAGGACCAGGTTGTTTTCACAAGGAATTATAGAAAACATATCATCAAACAAAATATAGATGATTCTTGCCGTAGATGTTTCTGTTCTTCAGAAACAGTTTTTCATATATTATCATCTTGCTCAGTCCTTGCTTCAACAGATTATTTAGAAAGACATAATGCCGTCGCTAATATTATTCACTTAAATCTAGGAATTAAACATGACCTAATTCCCAAAAGAAAAAATTTCAAAAATATGAACCTGAGATTATTTGTGAAAATGACAAATATAAACTTTATTTTGATAAAACAATTCTGTGCAACAGAGCTGTAAAACACAATAGACCAGATATCGTTCTTAATGATAAACAGTATCAAATAACATATATAATTGATATTGCTATACCCGACACACATAATATACAAAATAAATACAATGAAAAAATTTCTAAATATATGATGCTTGGCGACGAGATTAAAAAATGTGGAAAATGAAGAAAATATTTATTCTACCGATTATTATTTCTACAACAGGCGTTATTCCTAGAAATCTTCACAAAAGTATTGAGATTTTGGGTCTGAAGAAAATTTGTTTGAACAGTTACAAAAGATAACAGTCATCAAATCTTGTAATATTCTTCGTAGGTTTCTTTCCGAAAATAATAATGAGGTAGAGTCATAGGTTTTCTCTTTAGTTTATACTGCTCAGAATCTCATTTCATATTTTATTTATTTGTTTATATAAATGTAATATAATTAACTGACAATTTTGTCATATTTATATTCAGAGCAGTATTCTATTCGATCGTTCACCACTTCACACAAAGGAAACTATTAATGAGTAACATTCAGTGTTACTTGACTAAGGTCCGTACACTGGATTTTTCCGGGGAGAAAGCCTCTGACACTACTCGTTGGTACATTGATATCATTGTCTGATGATGCTATAGTATGTATATATTCTGGTAGATTGATATATTCTCATAACATTTAACGTTATCCTAATATATAATTACTCCAGGATATGTTTTGATTATAATCATTGCCTGGCAATGGTATTAATTACCGGGTGGTGGATTTATATTTTTTCATGAAATCAGTTTGATTGCATGAACAGATATATGGGCAACTCGTCGGGGTAAAACCCCCTTTTATATATATATATATATATATATATATATATATATATATATATATATATATATATATATATATATATATATATATATTGAAAAAGAGAGGATTTACAAAATTCGAATAATTGTACTTACAATAAAATGCTTTTATTTCTAATTTTGGTGTGAGTCAGAAAAACACAAGTGTAAGCTCAGAAAAATGTAACAGGGAACCATACGATCTTGCGTATGATTCAATAAACGAGTGAAAAAAACCTGAGGAAAAAAGTCGTTTCCTTGTCGCTATTGCACTAGTAATAGCTTGTCTGTTTATATTGTGCTAGTGTCGTGTGTACATAAAGAGTACCAAAGACTTTTCTGTTTAGCAGCTTCAATTATCATCTTGCACTCCATGATTTCCAGACGAAGACAAGGGTGAAAGGAAGGGGGTTTGTGGCAGGAATCTGTAACATTGGAAAAAGAAAACCAGCAGAAAAATACTTCAACAATCATGCGTGACTTTTAAATGTCTAAACATACTTGAATTAAAAAAAAGATTTTACATAGCAAGCAAGACCATAAAAAAGGACTAAGGAGATAATCAAAAAGTACTTAACCTGCGATATTTCCTCTTTCGCGGAAATGTTCTTCCGAAACACAATCACTTCCTTGTTCTTGCTTGCCAATTTTGAAGTACGCAAAATCCCTTCAATATTCAAACTCAACAAAACAATTCCCTCTCTGTTTGACCGAGAGAGCCCCGATGGTTAGGTTCGGTCTTCTAAGTGTAGCCCATTATGATCTATAGATGTTCTACAAACAAAAATTTTGACAGTCGTTTTAAAAATATGACAAATGCAAGAAATAAAACAGTTCAATAATTGAAAAGATATATAAGATAACCATTTAAGAACTGAACTGGTCTATTGTATCTAACCAAACTGCCAGGTAGAAAGGAAGATACCATAGACGGCGGTAAAATTAGTTGGAAAAATAGTTTTATACATTTATTTATCCCCCAATTATATGGTTTATGTTAATAGGTTAGGTTAATACGTTGAAGATCATTTACATGCTATTAATTTGACAATACCTTAATTCAAATTCCCAATCCAATTATTATTAACGAAATAAAAGTTTGTAGATTTTAAGAACTGTATACCTTCATGGAAATCATTATTTAATCATTAAGATGAATAATTTCCTGAAAATAATGAAAACAGGTAATTATTCAATTATGAAACTAAACATATAACTATGATAGATATTTGTCAATTTTGGTGATTAAAAATATAAATAAATAGTTTGGTGGCTTGTTGTTCAGAAAATATACGTTTTTGATCCAACCATTGCTGCATTTCAGCTTTTTTGTTCGAAAACAATATTTTTTTCGGTATCTACGTTGTGGTACGAAGCGTTATCCATTACAACCACAGAATTGGGTGGTGAATTTGATATTAATTTATCTTATATTCTTATATATGGTATCTACTCGTTCCTACTTCTTTGTGAAATTCCCAGAATTATTAATTACTAAAATCGCTCATAATTGAATATGAAACCATAATTTGGAATAAAAAACGGGGTTTACTATTGAAATTTTGGTATGATTTCCGGTAGAATCGGTGGTAATAGAATGTTGATATAATAGAACATCCATCATTACGTTCAATCGATTCTTTCCTAAAATATTTCTACTGAAAACTCACGGCGTTACACCATCTATATAGGTGGTTAATTTTCATTACCGATTGAAAGAATCTTTCATTTCCATAAGTTTGACGCCACTGTTTCCAAACTGGTGATATTCTTGGATGGCAAACTCGATAATGGGTCCTATTAAGGCCTGCGGGTCAGTCCCGACCGACACGAAGGCATGATATGCCGCAATCCGTCGCTATTTATTTCTTTCATTATCCGTCTATTAATCTTCCATCGGGATTATAGTCATTAAACTGTTTTATACAAGGTTCTGTCAACGGATTTCGTTTCACATTCGCGCGCAGAAAAATACTAGCTATGATGGTATATAGCAAATTTTACGTGAATTCATCAACAAATTTTAATGAACTCAGTGATGAATTCGGTTGTTATAGTTTATTTACATATCCTATTTTGAGCATGATGAATTCAGGCAAAGAGAATTTCTGGTATTCCTGGCAAAAAAAATTGTTCTTTGCGGATAGCTGTTCCTGAAGGTACTTGGACAAACGCTCTTTTTTCTATGGTATTAACACCCACCGTTCCAAATGTAATCGAACTGATTTAATGAAACAATACTACTTATGTCATCTGTTGTAATACTGTACCCGTTGATAACCTGGTATTTCATTGACAGGTGTTAAAAATTTCATGACATATATAGGTAAACAACTTGAGTTATTGCAGAGTTAGTGCGTTTCGTACATCTCGGTCGGAAAATGAATTTAAGGTAAAGAGCTGCAATTGAGTTTTATGTTAATCTTGTTAAATTTTTTAAGGAAATGGACCAAATGCTACAAATGCATATGGGATTGATTTAGATTAAGATTCACGTTTATTGATGTTCACACAGGAATGTTTACACTATTCAAGAAAATGAATATATAAAAACCCACAATATACTCCCCTCAACAGCCTTAATGCATCCCCACTACTCAATATCTACGATAACTTTCATTCAGTACTTGTAATTACCTACTCATCTGTTATATTGTTATTCCTTGAAATTGCCCTCAGGTTGAAACCGGTCGTGATTATTAAATGAAATGTGGAAGTGACAAAAGTGTCTTATTTCGTTCTACTTTAAAGATATTTCATAAAATGAATAGATCATCAATACTATCAATTAACTACAAATCACTGTAATAAATCTCAGAGAAAAGAACAGAACCAAATTTGCTTACACAACTATAACAATCAATTAACAAGATTCGAGGAAACATTTTCCATATAATCACCAACCGAATAGAATAACTTAGTTATTAGATATTTTTTCGAAATAGGTTTGAATGATTTATATGGAAGCCTTTTCACCTCTTGGGGAAGCTTTTTAAAAGAAGTAGGACCCCAGTAACTTAATCCACTACTCGTTCTACTGAGGCGATGGAAAGAAATGTGAAAGCTTTGACTCAATCTAGTATTAAATGAGTGTGAACCGCTTCTTAGTTTATAACTTTCCATATTAGACTTAACATACAAAAAGCACTCAAATATATACAATGTCGAAACAGTGGGTACCCTCAATCTTCTGAAAGAATCCCTGAAGTCGTCACGGTAACCTAAACGAGCAACCACTCTAATACCCGAAAACTCGGTAGAACGAAGCTGAATGACCCCAGACTAAGATGGGGTAAACAATTTTTGACTGAACCATAAGATGAAAAGCAACTAGAATTGTCGATTGGGAAACTGAGTTTTGCAAAGTATGGAGTGCGTATACACCACTCGATTGTGAAGAAACCACCTGATCTGCGTGGGCTTGTCAAAGCAGTGAAGCATCCAGTGTTACACCGAGAAATTTAGTCTCACTAGAATCGATATCTTCAAGAGATCTAAGAGAAAAGAACTTGATCACAGTTTTTGTATGGTCCAGAGATAGTTTGTTGGCTAGCAACCAATCGTTCAAAGTTTCCTCAGTCACTTCAACAGAGTCATTCTTGTTGTCTGAATAAATCACAAAATTTACTTCAGATGAACAATTTGGAATGTTATTTAAATTAGTAAGGAATAATAAGTCCTTGGGGGACACCCATGTTAATTGAGATGAGTTCCGAATTAGAGCCGTCCAAAGAAAGAATTTGTTTGTTGTTTCTCTACGGGAGAATTTACAGCCATTGTTGTTGATTCTCACTTACGAAATCCGAATTGTGAAGGGTTGAAAAGATTATACGAATCAAAATGCAATCTGTCACTTCAGAGCTTTCTCAAGAAGTTTATTAACCACCGGGGTGATTAAAATAGGCCTGTAATTATTTGGTGAGTCTGTGCAACCTTCACTGAAGCTAGAATTATAACAGATATAGAAGATAATTGAATCAAAATGGAAGGTTATAATACAATCCGATGTGACTCTGACTCAGGAAGCACATTAGGATCATATGTTACATAAAAGAAAGAATTGTGATAGTGTGGCTGTGTGGTCAATTCCAAAAAAGTTATGGGTGAGTTTTTTCATTTTGGTAATGAGATCTATGTGACTGTGTACAGTTCACCGAGTTGTTCTCTGATAGATTTTTTTGATGAATTCGAGGATATTATGGGGAATACGATGGGTGATCGTTGTAGAAAAATTTTTATGGATGATTTCAATATTAATTCCAAAGGTACATCAATATATAAGAAAAGATTATGGGTTATCACAGAAAGTTAGAGACTGTACACGTATCACACTAAATTCGCAAACTATGGTAGATTTGCTGTTCACTGATAATGGAAATATTGGGGTTTTGGTCTTTAGAAGTCCACAATGGTAAGGTCATGATATTATACATTTCCAGACAGGGGGCGTATCAGGACACCCCAAACATTTAGTGATAAAATGATTCAGAGATTGTTCGAAAATCGATAAAAGCAAATTCCAGCAATTAATGATGGGACAAAAATGGGAGACACTTGCAGATGCTGATAGTTTGGTTGATCAGTTGTATGGAAATGCAAGAAGGATAATGGATGAAATTATACCCATGCAAGTAATAAAAACTAGTGACGTGATTTTAGCACGTTACAAGCCGATCATATTGACATTCTAGTTTTCCACAGGGTTCAGTATCACTCCCGCTAACAGGATCATGTGAATTTTCACTCACAGGTATTATTTCCATGCTGGAAAATTCTTTCCACCATGTATTAAACACTAAATGTTACGTTCTCAGGTAATTTTCGTTTCACTATAATGTCTGTAAGATAATCTTAGAAGACATAAAAGAGAATTCGAGGCCAAAAATGTTTTGTTAATTGGATTATTCATTGGCGTAAATGTATTTTTTCGGAAGGCGCCTACTTTGAAGGCGATACAATAAATTTGATTTTCGGTACAGAATGTAAACCATTTTTGATTCACATGCTAATTAATAGTCTTTAGCGACTTCACGGTATCTCTCACACGATTTGGTATACTCTTAAAAATTAAAATTTCAGGTTTAGGGAAACTGTCTTCTGAAATGTACTGTCAAGGTCTGGTTACAGGACTTTATGTTTCTGGGTTTGAACTTAGGAAAGCCTGATAGCTCAAAACTGCAATGTGTCAGCAAATGTTAGTGAAACGTGAAAAACATTTTTCTGTACCACTGAAAATTATGAGCAAGTATCTGCAAAGCCATGTCAGAATTTTAATTCAGCTTTTCTGGTATGTTCAATCGCAAAACTTTTATATGTCAATGTTAATTGAAAAATAATCAATGTCATGGATCTACATGAATATTTTATAATTCTAGCAGAATAGCGATTTTTACATTTCACAATTTACATGGAAACGGCTTTCTTGAATGCATAAACTGAAGAGAAGGGACGGCAATCGAATTAGTTATCCTATTAAAAGCCCACGTTGAATGTGAGGATCCCTGCAGGCTTCTTAATGTTACAGAACGTTACGGTAATATCTTACCGGCTGTTCTAACACAAATAGTAATGTAAAATGTAACTAATTCATAGAGTAACCTGGAAAGAAATCAAATATTAATATCGATTGATTTATGCTTCTTCAATACATAAGACTACGTATAACATCGCGTGCTGGAATACTGAGGCGTTTGTTTCCATTTACCACAGGTGTTCGAATGCTTCTGAGAATTAATCTACAGGGTGTCTAAAGTAAGAAGTATGCACACCTGAACACTGTTTATGTCGATGAAATAAATGAGGTTGAATATGAAGTTTACTTTACTTTCAACTTCATCAAGAAGTGGGATAAAAAACACAAGGTTTAACTCTAATCTACACTTTATTTGAAAAAATTCGACGACGTTTCGCTGACACAGCAGCTTTATCAAGAATGACAAACAGAATGAAGAGTATGGTATTATAAACAAATCG
Organism: Cryptolaemus montrouzieri; assembly: GCA_013387265.2. Taxonomy (NCBI): domain Eukaryota; kingdom Metazoa; phylum Arthropoda; class Insecta; order Coleoptera; family Coccinellidae; genus Cryptolaemus; species Cryptolaemus montrouzieri. Next base: position 119,824,207 of record JABFTP020000144.1, on the reverse strand, counting down.
TAGAACAAGTTGGATGAATAACAGGAAAATCCACACCGAGCCATTGTACAGTAAGTATGCAAGGTAATAAAAACTAATTAAACAAGTTAAGTAGGGGTGAATAATTCACATCTATCTACTCATTCAAAAGCTTGTCCGAATGTTTGTATCTATTTATTTCTAATGCTTCTAGGAGATCTAATTTTGAACTTTTGATTTTATATGCAATATGTCAAAGTTTTTATTGAATGAATGGTTTTCTTTTATTAAGTGGTTTGAATAATTTGAATAATTGATTCAAATTATTCAAACCACTTAATAAAAGAAGAAGAAATTTTTCTTATGTAGTATGCTGCTAACTAAATTTGCATCATAACTATTATTTATTGCGATCTGTTTTATTCAAATTCAAATAACTCACCCTCATTAAATTTATTTCCTAACGTTAGTTCAAGTACGGATAGCTCTGAGTGGATTGCCTCTTTAGTATATATAAAAATTTGTTAGTAAGATATATTTGTAGTATTCATTCGCTCTTGATGAAGATCCTGTGTATATTTTAGTAGAAATCATCGTTTACTTGTATTTGTGAAAATGGATTTCTATCTCGTAAAAGCCTCGTCAATTGAATTTTCAAAGTAATAATCATTATTCAATGAAAAACATAAATGGTTTCAAATAAATTTTCAATTTGGTTAAATTAAGTTTTCAGTTATTTAAATAACTATATATTTGGGTTGAACTACGCATTTTCTCTACTCAAGAAACTTGAATTTGGAATAATACGTCAAACGTAGAGATATGGACACAAGTATCCTGCGTATTCCGCCGTTTGAAACGTACGGAGTACTTGGGCCAAACGAATTTGGTTTGACGTCAGGGTTTTTTCTACAGTGTTCCAATTTTTTTCTCTTGTTTCGAAAACTATAACTTAATTTTTGTGCATCCATCTGTTTATTATTTTAAAAAAATCCTCAGTTGTTCGAAGATCATGAAGAGAAATGGAGAAAGCAAAATTTTATATTCCATACTTTCATTCCTCCAAGCCACACCAAATCTATAGCTAATTTTTCGTAGCAAATTGAGGAGTCTATTTTAATTCGTTCGCTTCACAAATTGAGACATAGATTGGTATAATTCATGAATCATGCTGGTAATAACTTAAACTAATATGAAGCACTCACTGATTGACTCAATTAAGGTGAAATTACACTTAATAAAACTGATATCGCCTCTGGACATTTAGACACTATAATATTTTAGAACTCTTTCCTTATTAGGATGAGGCTAATAGGAGACGAAAACATCCATGAATCGATAACGATCAATCGTGGCCAATTATTTCGGACACAAAAAGAAGAACGATAACGAAATGAATCTAGAATTCCCACAGGACGATATAGGAAAAAACCATTCATTAAGTTATCGATACGATCGGTTACTGCATCGAAGAAAGGATAAACTTATATGGCTGGAATATACCGTTTCATAGAAAAAATACTTTCGAAGATTCAATTCATCTGTCAAAAACAATCCGGTTTCATACACGCTTTGACCATTTGATGTAGAGGTGAAGTTTAGTCGGCAAGTTAAAAACGGTGAAAAAAAGTGTTACTGCTCCTGAAAATATGTGTCAGCTCATTAGTTTCGAAATGATGACTAAAGAAGTGTATATTAGCACCTAGAAAAATTGCAAAAGAATAAACAATAAAAGCTGAAAAAAGGTAATTAGCTTTCTACTGATATCCCATAAAATATTTTAGAAACTGAGAAAAAGAAGATTCTTTTAATAAAAAATTCCAAATTCCCAGAACTCTATCCATTCATCTATTATTTCAATTCAACGCTAAAGATATGCTTTCGCGGTCAATTTTTCGTGGCAGCATCGAAAACGAGTACGTGACGATAAAATTATTTTTACGAAGTATTAAATATTAGTTCGAAAATATGAAAACAATAGGGTTTTTTCCAAGAAATATAAAGATCTACGGATTTTTGAATGATTTTTTTTGTCTCAAGTTTACTTATGCAGACTCCTCGCGAAGTTTGTCGCGGAAGATATTTGTCTCATCAAATATTTACCGACGGGAGGTTTCATCTCGGAAACAGAGGCCCAGAGCACCATTTCAACGGGATTATTTCGCTCGTTTTGTACCGTTGATGTGATTCACAGACCGGCGAAAGATGTTTCCAAGTGTTGGAATTTCTAAAGTTCTCACATCTGTTTGTTATTGTTTGTATCTTTCTCACCATCTCGGTCCCTAGAGGTCGGCTCTCGTACGTATGTACGAGATGCGGCCTTTCTGGAATCGATAGGGTACCCTCATGTAGCTTGTTAGGATGCTGAGAAGCAATATGCGACACTGATGAGCTCCTAATAAATACGAAACTGCAGTCTGCCGCTTCGTTTCTTGGCATCCTGCTTAGTTGCACTATTGTGGCTCTTGGGGGCTGCGTGCATGGCGGGCAGATTTGGAACTAGCTCTTGTAAGGAAGGGTTATTCATTGATCTACGGATTTTTAAATGATTTTTTTGTCTTAAGTTCATTTATATATATATATATATATATATATATATATATATATATATATATATATATATTATTCTGTAATCTCATTACTTATAGAGTTCAGACTGTTTTCGTTGATGATAATTGGTCAGATATGGAAAATATCACTATAGGTGTACCTCAAGGGTCTATTTTGGGATCTCTTCTACTCCTGATTTTTATTAACGACTTTCCAGATTATCTGACTGACTGTCTCAGTATCTTGTTTGCCGATGACGCTGTTGTGTCTGTGGAGTGTGAGAACTTGGATGTTGTCTCAGAACTTGGTGAACCTGTGCGTGAACGTGCCTCTGAATGATTTTCAGGAAATGGTCTATCAATGAGTATTGATAAGACCAGGGAGGTAGTGTTCAGTTTGAGGCCTACTGACTGTTCTACTGTGGGTTTTCTAGGGCTGCATCTCGATACTCATTTGACTTGGATTGTACATATTGATCACCTGTCCAGTAAGCTTAGTAGAAATATTTATGTTTGGGGTAACTGCAGTGAGTTCGAGGGGGTTTTCAGACTTCAGCGACGTACTGTTAGGAACGTTGGTGGGTTGTTTTACAGAGATTGTTGCAGGAGTGTCTTCAAGTCTCATGGTATACTTACACGTCCTGGTCTGTTTGTGACCAAATGTCTGCTCTATGCGCATAAAAATTTTAGTATATCGACTCAGAATAGTGATATTTATAATTATAATACCCGTAACAAAAATAATATACATGCCCCATTTTTCAGGCTGAGTAAGTGGCATGATGGACCTCGTTTTCTTTCGTTGAAATTCTATAACAGAATGCCTTCGGCTATGCGTACTTTATCGCTTGTTGAATTCAAAAAAGCTGTGATAAAATTTTGAAAGTGTGTTGTCTTGTATAAAACTTCTGAATTTAAAGGGGTTGACTTGGTAGAATGAATGTTGTTGTCTCCTCCAGATTTTTCTGAACTCTCTGAGTCTATATTTTTGTGTGGTTATGTATATTTATTTATTTTTTTGTGTCTGAAAATATTTTTCATATACCTTTACATATATGTTTTAATCGACGTACAATGGTGTTCATTTTATCTTATCGCTATTGGATTTTTCATGATTTAACAACAGATTTTACGATGATATTATTATAATTTCATGATTTTTATATGTTTAAGATACTTTTATTAGTTTGCCTAGGAAACTTTCAGTATGTCTGTCATTCAGTCTTGTATTCTAGGCTTTGTTGTATCTCTGAGTGTTCTATTCTTAGTATTCTATAATATAAATAAGTATATGGTCTCTGTTTGTATATCTTCTTCATATATTTTCTACTGTGACAAGTGTATACATGTAAATTTGTAAAGCAGGTAATAAAATCTATCTATCTATCTATCTCACGTGCCGGCCTTAAACAATGATATTTTTCACGTAGTAATATTCGCAATCCTCAAAATATGAACCGGACATAGTTTCTGAAAATGGCAACGCGTTGGAGTAGGACCCTCTTTTTATATATGAATGAAGTTGTGCAATATAATAAAAATACGATAATTACTTCACGTCAAGATTTGTAATCACATCAATCTGACGTTGGCTATTTAAGTTTCTTAAGCGACATAGCCAATATTCATAAACTACCTCGAGCTCAAAAATCCGTTACCACCTTTGACATCCGCGATAGCGCTGTCATAAGATAATGAAGGAAGAAATCGTAAGTCCCATGTCGAGATTTGTCCCATTTGACTAACGTGAAACTGCATTTCACACGATGCAGCTAGAAGTCTTCAATGAGCTGCAACAAGCTTGTACCATAATACACCTATTTATTATTATTATTATTATAATAATGCATTTAGTAACGAGACGGTTTCAAGGAAACAAAATTGTTAGGTTATGCAATTTGATTGGTCTCCAATTTGCCAGTTGGGTGCGTAGCCTAACTGATATTTTATGTCCCACGATCGACTTCTTAACGAAGTCTTAATTTCAGCTCCTGAATTTCTAAAACAGAAACGAATTGCTTTTTTATCATTCGAGATAGATTGAGATTCAGAGAGATGCAGTGATGAATAGAATGGTAGTCTAGTCAATATACATCTTAGTACAAATAACGCAGTTCAGTTTGTATACACCAGATTTCTTTTCTTCATCTATTCTACTTTTACCATTTTACCATTATCAAATCATTGTTGCTCATGTGAATTTGATAATTGATGCTAAAATAATATCGTTTTGAACATTCGTCTTAAAGATTCATAAGCTTTGATTATATAGGGTGCGCCAGAGAAAACCGGACATTTTTTTTTCTTCATAACTTACTCAATTTTAGAGGTAGATCATTCGTTCTTGCTTCATTGGAAAGCCAAAGAACTAGGTTTTTCAAAATTGTATCGAAATTTCAAACATATGGCTGACTCATTCGAAAATGAGCAATATTTCAAGATCGCTGGAACGTTTTTTCCACTAAAAAATTCGAATGGGGCATTCAGTCGATAATTCAGTCATATTCCAAGAATTGGTAAAAAAGTAGCGTGCAGAATTTTTTTCATTCTGATTTTCAGCTGAAATCGAAATATTAGTTTCACCTCATGGCGTTGGCACTCATGAAGTTGTTGTGATTTTCATGAATGTTCTACGAAGACAAAGAACCAGATTTCACTAAAACCACTAACCTAAAATTTGATTTCCGTACCGATTCAAAATGGCCTACCTCCTCAAATATTAACAATTTTCCCTGCGCATTTCGCGGTCGTAATGAATCCACTCCTCAATTCAATCACTATATTGAACGTTTCCCATCATTTTGAGGGATCGAACTCGAATATTGATTCAGAATTGTGCCAATTGTCGTCAATAATGTTTCTCTTCTTCACCATCATATGCACCTCCCGTTGTGAAATCTCTGAACATAGACTACTTGTAAATGAGACGAAAAACACAAGGTTTAACTTTAATCTACACTTTATTTGAAAAAATTCGACGACGTTTCGCTGACACAGCAGCTTTATCAAGAATGAAAAACAGAATGAAGAGTATGGTATTATAAACAAATCGTAGAACAAGTTGGATGAATAACAGGAAAATCCACACCGAGCCATTGTACAGTTAGTATGAAAGGTAATAAAACTAATTAAATAAGTTAAGTAGGGTGAAAATTCACATCTACCTGCTCATTCAAAAGCTTGTCCGAATGTTTGTATCTATTTATTTCTAATGCTTCTAGGAGATCTAATTTTGAACTTTTGATTTTATATGTAATATGTCAAAGTTTTTATTGAATGAATGGTTTTCTTTTATTAGGTGGTTTGAATAATTTGAATCAGATTTATTTTTATCGAAGCTACGTTTATGTTCAGATGTTCTTATGCCAAAACTCCTATAGGTCCTACCGATATAAATTTTATCACAAGAACCGCAATTGAGTTTATAGATTCCTGATGTACTTAATTTTTCAACACGAGATTTATTATTTTTAATATGTTTACCTAAGTTATTAGAAGTTTTGAAAGTTATATTAAGATTTTGTTTGACGAGAAAGGATTTAATATTTGTACTTGCAGAAACGCAGAATGTTGAACTGTTGAATATTTTATAATCTTTATGAATAGGATATACTTCATTTATTGCTTTCTGATACAGTTTTTACGAATGATTAGATCTATCATATCCGGATTATATGAATTATTAATGGCTATCTGTTTGATGATGTTTACCTCTTTATTATAATCTTCTACTGATAAAGGTAAAATGAGTAACCGATGTACCATGCTGTTTAAAGCTGCAACTTTGTGTTGAATTGGATGTAATGAGTAGTTATGTATAATTGTATCAGTATGTGTTGGTTTACGAAAGACCGAAAAAACATGATTATTATTTTGTTTAGTGATTTTCAAGTCCAAAAATTAATGGAATCGTTCTGATCAATTTCTATCGTGAATTTAATGTTCAAATGGATGGAATTAATGAAATTAAGAAATAAGTCTAATTGACGAGTAGTTCTAATGAAACATACTAAGATGTCGTCAACATATCTATACCAATATACATCCAATTCAACACAAAGTTGCAGCTTTAAACAACATGGTACATCGGTTACTCAATTTACCTTTATCAGTAGAAGATTATAATAAAGAGTTAAACATCATCAAACAGATAGCCATTAATAATTCATATAATCCGGATATGATAGATCTAATCATTCGTAAAAACTGTATCAGAAAGCAATAAATGAAGTATATCCTATTCATAAAGACTATAAAATATTCAACAGTTTAACATTCTGCGGTTCTGCAAGTACAAATATTAAATCCTTTCTCGTCAAACAAAATCTTAATATAACTTTCAAAACTTCTAATAACTTAGGTAAACATATTAAAATAATAAATCTCGTGTTGAAAAATTAAGTAAATCAGGAGTCTATAAACTCAATTGCGGTTCTTGTGATAAAATTTATATCGGTAGGACCTATAGGAGTTTTGGCCTAAGAACATCTGAACATAAACGCAGCTTCGATAAAAATAAATCTGATTCAAATTATTCAAACCACCTAATAAAAGAAAACCATTCATTCAATAAAAACTTTGACATATTACATATAAAATCAAAAGTTCAAAATTAGATCTCCTAGAAGCATTAGAAATAAATAGATACAAACATTCGGACAAGCTTTTGAATGAGCAGGTAGATGTGAATTTTTCACCCTACTTAACTTGTTTAATTAGTTTTATTACCTTTCATACTAACTGTACAATGGCTCGGTGTGGATTTTCCTGTTATTCATCCAACACGTTCTACGATTTTTTTATAATACCATACTCTTCATTCTGTTTGTCATTCTTGATAAAGCTGCTGTGTCAGCGAAACGTCGTCGAATTTTTTCAAATAAAGTGTAGATTAAAGTTAAACCTTGTGTTTTTCGTCTCATTTATATCATGGATCTACATCAAGTAACGGCCTCCACAATTCAAATACTACTTGCATTAACTTTATGATAAACGAAAAATGATGAAATGTCATCGAGTTCTAGACGACATTTGGTTTGAACTCGATCTTGGTGTTGTTTGTTTTTGACGTTTGAAATTGTTAACAATAGTTTTAACAAATGAGGATAAGCGTTTCATTTAATGTTTATTTGTGCGTGGCTATACTGCTAGGCAAATATTACGCCACTTTCCAGCCCCTAATTACAAAAGAAGTACAATCTATGAGCTTAAGGAAAAATTTCGGACAACAGGGTCATTAGGGCGAAGATCTGGATGACTGTTTCCCAAATATCTCAGAGATGCCAACTGGTAAAAACATCTGCGAGAATAATAATACGACATGATTTTGTTTAACAAATTACGTGAGTAAGAATATTCAACAAAAAGAATCGAGTACTCAGAATGGAAAATGACCTCCATTGGCATCCACAACCATCTTGATCATCATTCTTGAATTTTTTTCCTTAGCTCCTCAAAATTATTGAAGATATTACAATTTTTATACACCATTTCTTCCAAATGATCCCACAGAAAATAGTTGCATGGATTAAGATCGGGACATCTCAAAGAGATGGGAAAGGTTCAATCTAGTGATTGAATTACGCAGTTGATTCACTACAACCGCGAAAAATTTTTTAATGCGCGGGGAAAATTGTTAATATTTGAGGAAGTCGACCATTTTGTATTGGAACGCAAACCAATATTTAGGTAGGTTTTATTGAAATATGGTTCTTTGTCTTCATAGAACATCCATGAAAATCACAACAACTTCAGGAGTGCCAACGCCATGAGGTGAAAAAAATATTTTGATTTCAGCTGAAAATCAGAATGAAAAAAATTCTTCACGCTACTATTTTACCAATTCTTGGAATATTTTTAAGATCAATACGTCAAATTGTTCAGAAAAGACTGAATTATCGACTGAATGCCCCATTCGAATTTTTTAGTGAAAGAAAAACGTTCCAGCCATATTGGATTTCACCGAAAGTGAAATTTCGATACGATTTCTGAAAAAACTAGTCCTTTGGCTTTCCAACGAAGTAAAAACGACTGATCTAGCTCTAAAATTACAAAAATCCTAACGGATAAATGAAACTAAATGAATGTATAATGATTTTTATGAGATACGGTGAACATTTGGCTGCGGGAGTGCAACAAATGAAACAACTGTTCTTTTTTATGAAGTTTGAGGAGATGAAAAATTTTTGGTGACTGTGGATTACCAATTAGAAAGTTTCTATTTTTGATTGTTCAGTATTAAAAATTTGGCATTCTCTAAGGCGTGTTCCATAACGGATTGATTGAAATTCATTAGTTGTTTCTTTCTTGAATTCTTAATTATTTCCAGATTTAATAAATCTTTTTTCAAGTACAAAATCTGCCTTGTTCAATAAAAGTATTATCTTTATCTGCCTAAGTAAACTCTATGATCTTTGATTCACACTTTGATATAATAGATTGTAAGGTTAGATTATCGAATTAATAAGGTTTGAAGAGGTTAAACTCTTATTTCTGTGATGATGCTGCTGAATGTTTTAAACTTTTGAATTGCAATGATTAATTTATGGCTAATTCAGTTTCAATTCCAAGCTTTAAAAATAATATGGGGAAATATTTTCTTCCTATTCCTATCCGGCATGAAGTCATGAAGTTAAGCAGAAGACACAGCAGCGTCCAGGAACCACACATTACACTAAATGGCATCCCCTTAGATCACTAAAAGTTTGTAGGAGTAACCTTTGACTCCAAACTCACATTCACTCCACATTCAGGAAATCAAAAAGATTCTGTTTGAATAGACTAAATATTCTGAAAACTCTATCACATCAACACTGGGGCGCTGAAGAGGAAATACTACTCAGAATATATAAAGCAATAATACTTCCCAAAAGCTCTTCGCATTTGTTTGGGTGCGTTCCGATCCAGCCCAACTGAAAGTCTTTACTGTGAATCTCATGAACCTTCAGTCCAACATCGAAGACAACAAAATCTGAAATTACACGCAGCCAGAATCTCGGCAAATCCCACGAACCCAGTATTCAAATTGATGAACAACAACCAAGAAACTCCCAATACACAGAGAGGTCCTTTATCGATTCTGAAAACGTTTTTAGGAAATTTAAATCTCTCCATCATCTCATCGATCCCCACTTCAATTAACCCACCGTCGATCGGAACAACATCATGTAAAATACGATCTTAAGCAACTTCAATAAAAAGGAAACACCGAATATACCTCTCAAATAGTAATTCCTGATGATCCTGAATCGGCATAAATTTGATCATATCCTTTATACTGATGCATCGAAATGAGAAGAAAGTGTTGGTTATTCCGTAGTTAACACTGAAGAAACAATAGCAAAATATCGCAAAATATCCAGCAAATGCAGCGTTTACACTGGTGAACTATTTGCAATCTTCAAAGCTCTTGAGCCAGTTACTCTAAAGCAGAAAAAAGTCGCGATCTGCACTGACTTATTGTCCTCTACATATTCAATTAGTGAATCTATTTTTAGCATCGTTCAAAACAACATCTCGCCTCTAACGGAGTATCCATCAACATTATCTGAGTTCCATCACATATCGGGATTCTTGGCAATGAGCTAGCAGATCGAGCAGCTAGAGAAGCTACATCTGAAGATATCATAGAAGAGATTCTACTACCCAACGATCTTAAATCAACCATAAAGACTCAAACCCTTGCGGTGTGGCAAAACCTGTGGAACACTGCGAACACTAAACTTCGTACTGTACATTCAATTATAAATTCTAGCAAATTTCCCCCGATTAGCAGGAAGAATAACAACATGATAAGAAGAATAAGAATAGGCCACACACGTCTCACTCATATATACCTCATGGCATCAGACAATCCACCAGAATGTGAACACTATAACACTCCGCTATCAATAGAACACATTCTCACGGAATGCAATAACTTCAGAGATGCTATAGGATACACCACAACCTCAGCAAGAACTTAAGAGATTTCAGAAGATCAAATTCCTAAGTTACTTGAATACCTGAATAATATCGACAAATATAATCTTATTTAATTCATATTATCGTGTCAATAACCAAAGCAGTCGAGACTCGCAAAGTTCCTAGATAAAAAAAAAATCTGAATTTGTTCTCTCAAATTCTTTGTTCAATATATCTGATGACGTTGCTGGCCAACTGCAATCTTCGAAATCAAAAAGTGAAAATAGTCCTCATACAATTCTTGAACGAGGATGATTTTGAGGATGTAATTTTTTTGCCAAATTTTAACTCGGACAAATGACTTATCCTCGTATCAAATGCTAGGCGCTTACTGACAGTATACTGATTTTCTCGACGCCAATTAGACGCCAAACTGGATATTGTCTTCCTTTTTTATCTCTCACTCTTTGATACCTCAGAATTTCAATAGGGCCTCTTTCAGTGGGCGATTTAGATTTAGACCTAGACGTAGTTTTCTTTATTGGGATCATATTTAGAAGAAATATCATAATTACATAGCCATCATCTTGAAACGCTCAAAAATTTACAAACATATAGAGTAGAACACAATGAATTACATGCTATATATTGCCATTGAAAAAAATTGACGATGACATAATCTATATTTTTTCACACTGTGTATGTCTACATATTCTTACTATAAATTCCTTACCATATTAGTAACCTCTCTTTTCATAGTCATATGAATTGATTATGATCATTTTATACCACTATAATTGATGATGTCTTATGTTCCAGGGATTAATGTTCTTTTCTTACCGATAAGTTACCTTTAAGGTTCGATGTATATTTCATTTATATTCTTATGTTATTCGAAAAATACTAAGTTCGTGATATAACGATTTGTTGATATTGTGACATATACTCCTACCTATTAATATTAGAGGATTGATAAATGCATGATACTAGGTTGCATTAATTCATAGCTCTCGTGGCTTCTAGCATCCAGTCTATGCTGAAGATTGCCGTATTGAAAAAATGGAGATGTGAGACTTGAAACAATTTTATTTCAGAACAGTTAAAACGACTTGGAACTGGGGTAGCTATAACAGCAATACTGTTGCTTCTTTGGATACTGAAGGAGTTTCTATATGAATTTCTGAATCTTCCTGAATTGTCTTCACTTTGTTTTATTTTGTGCTTCTCGCAATCAATTGGTGATAATTCTTTTTATATCGTTCGTCTATCGCGTTGATGGTTTGCTATTTGTTCTTTTATTCGCCCTTAGTTTCCACTCTAACAGATTCCTCGTCCATCTCTTGTCTTCCTGTCTTGCTCGTTTCTTTTTGTGGTTAGGCACAAGCGTTATGACATCTATTTAATGATATTGTTGATGCATTTATTTTATGAAAATTCATTTTAATATAAATGTTCCGGAAAACTTTTGTCTAATTCACACAATGTTACCATTTAGTTCACAATGGTTATCTGGACAAGAAAGCACCATGTGTCAGCAGTTGAAGATTATTTAAAATCTGTCATTGTCGTGCAGCGGCGCTTTCGCCATTGTTTCAATGGCTTCAGGTCCGAAACATCACATAATCATCCGATGGTTACAGAATTTCAGAACGACTGCATCAGGAATGAATCGGAAACCTCAAGGTAGTCCTCGAAGTGTAAGGACACCAGCTTCCGTGGAAAGAGTGAGACAAGCTGTAATTCAAAGCCAAGGGCGTTCCTTCCGAAAACAAGCCGCAGAAATGGAATTGTTCGCAAAATTTTACACCAAGACTTGCACACATGGTTGTCCATCACCTGAATGAAGGAGATTTCGCACAACGCCAGCAGTTTGTCGAGAAAATGCAAATGATTAGCGCTGATTTAAATGAACCAGTGATAATTATGAGTGATGAGGCTCATTTTCATTCGAGCGCTTCGGTTGATAAACAGAACTGACGATATTGGGAAGCAGAAAATCCTCGCGAATTGCATTAATCCCCACATCACAGTGCTGGAAAATTTTTTATCCCAGAATTGTGGCAACAAAGATTGAACAGAAGAAATGTTTGGTTTCAACAGGATGGAGGCACGGCTCATACAGCCAGAGTCTCAATGGAAGTTGTGCGTCGAATTTTTCCTGGTCATGTAATCTCTCATTTTGGTGATGTGCCGTGGCCCCTCGTTCCCCGGATCTCACTGCTCGTGATTATTTTTTGTTGGGAAACCTAAATGATAATGTCCACGTCGATAAACCTCGAAATCTACAAGAGTTGAAAGAAGTCATCACAAGAGAAGTTAGGACAATCGAAAATCGACTACAGCAAAGCATTGTGGAACACGGACGTCATATAACTGATGTCATTTCCAAAACATGATTCTTTTCATTTTTTGTACTCTCAATGGTAACATGTAAGCTTTCATTTTACGTAATTAAAAATGTTCTACGGTGAAAAATAGCTAAGTTATTCTGATTTCTAAAACGACCTTCCGTAATGTTCGCTTCATAAGATAAGAAATGAGGTAAATAATAATTAAGGTTGAAAAATGCTCCCTGCTCTATTTATTCATTCATTATTCACAATTCAGGGACAGTTTTCTAGGAAAGCAGATGCCCGTTGAGATATCATTCGAGATTGTCTTTGCATAAAGGTTACCCCTCAAATGAAATTCCTTTGGAATGTAGTGTAGGCGACGCTGATATAGACATAGTCTTTCGCAGCCAATGGTCTTGCTTTGCTTCTTTTCCATATCGTACAAGCTTCAACGAGGCTCTGACCGGAGTATAATTATTATCGTAACCAATACAGAGGACACGGGTGTGTATCTAGTAAACCTTACTGAGTGGGATGTATGATCCATAGATACTCCAGAAATGGAAGTTTATCCGCCATGACAAGGGAACCCCTGTTAGCAATAGCTGTTTGAAAATCGGGTACTGCTCTAGCTCAATTGCCACTATCGATGACACCATCGACACTCCGGATCAACTTCAACCTCGGTGAATTCCAAGTCTGTAGGAGCTTCAGGATTTAAATGGGGCTCTGGCAAGGCTGAACATTATCAAAAAAGCGGAAAATACGAGCTGTCTTAGTAAAGGGGCTACAACAACCCACTAAGCTTATGGGATTGACTTGGTATTGGCGCAGTTCTGGTGGTAGAGTTTGAGTAGTAGATTAATCCAATGCCAGAAGGCTGGAGTTGGTCAATATTGAATAAATTCATCTAAAACCTATAAACTTCAAGATGTTACTACGTTTCTTGATATCTGCAATATTCACTCAATTTTTTCAATTTAGTCAGTCTATGATTGTGAATCCAAAATGATTGAGGAAAAAGCCTCAGGCATATATGGCTCAAGATATAGAGCATCTATATCCCTGGGTTCATCACCTACAATCATGCAAACAAAAACACTAGTTGTGAGTTTTGTTGCCAACAGCGGCCACGAGGAAGAATCAAAGGTGTTCAGATTTTTATATTAACATACAGTCAAGCGGTGACTAAATCTCGAAACTCTGATAATCATCAACTATCAGAGCGTCTCTACGTGAAAATGTCGTCAATCGAACATGCTTAGAAGAATAAACTTTCTCTCTGGTAGTTGCTGGGCCACGAAAGTATAAGGGGTTATGAAATTATTGACCTCTGTATGTCCTGAATCGGTATGAGGTTCAAATGAAACACGCAGACGCAAGACGAATGCAGGAAAATATGAAGACTATTCGACAAAGAATGCTACTGAATTTCTCGAACTATTTGGGGTCAAATCGGGAATCTATTATTGGCTGCTGTACTGAGATACCACCTCAGTAAAATGGAGAAGTCGGAAATGAGAATATGTGGAATGTGCAATGGGGACGACGAAATTGTTGAGCATATTTTGTGCAGTTAAATGGCAAATACTTACAAAAATCATCAATACGGCATGGGAATGATAGAGCTGAACAAAAGAAAATTAAATATTTCAAGGGAGATTCTCAATTTGGAGTAGAATTATTTCTATTGGAAAACAATAGTAGAGTAATGACCAATAGATCCACTCTGGTCGCAATTTACAAAAACTCTAGAAAAAAGGCTCCTTTCAATGTAACGTAAGGTTCGTTTCTACGAAGAGAACAATAAAAGGCGCAGAAAATAGTAATACATTCAATCAAAACAGTATCGGGAATTGATTATTTGAAAAATCTTGTTGGAACGATTGTCACCAGTTTTGTTGGCACAACTGATTTCTATACTGATGCGGGGTTTGAACGCGATCTGTCATTAATTAAATTTGTTTACAGTGGTCAATTTTGTCTATTTCCCCGAGTGTATTTTTCGATTTTCACAATGAATAAAAATATAGACCAAATACACAAATTTTGTATTACAAATGAAATTTCGTCTTTTGAATCGCTGAAAATGTTACAGAAGGCTTACGGTGAACCGACTTTGTTAAAAATACGTGCATATGAGTGGTACAGTGCATTCTACAGCAACCGATATATGGTGGAAGATTTTCCTCGCTCTGGTCGGACATCAACATCTTCAACTGAAGATAATATCGATGTAATGAAGTAAAGGATAATTGAAAACTCGTCATTTAAGTTTGAGAGAGGTGGGAAATGAACTTTCTGTATCTTGCGAATCAATTTGTACCATTTCACGATTGTTTGGGCATGAAACGCGTTGCCGCTCGTCTAATTCCAAAAGTCCTGAATTTTTTTCAGAAACTGGTGATGGGACACTTGGGCTTATGAATTTGATTAGCAAGCAGTCATCATGCTTCCGAATGGCGCCTTCCAATTGAACCAAAACTGAAAAAACACGTTAAAGTGGATCAAAAGTCAAGGTGGTGTTGATTGTTTTCTTTGATTATTGCGGATTCTTGCCAGAAGGTTAGACGATGAATAAATAATATTACCTTAGCGTTATGCGGTGTTTGAGAAAGCAAATTCGTCAAAATAGGCTAGATTTTTGGGTTGAAAAGTCATGGATTCTGAACCACGATGATGCATCATCTCACAAGACTATCATTGTGAATGAATTTATGGCCAAAAACTCAACGAATACCATCGAATAACCACTGTATTTACCTGATATGGCTCCGACTTCTTCTTCCGAAACTCAAATTACCACTTCGAGGTACCCGTTTTGAATCTATAGAAGACAAAATAGTATTCGCGACGAGAACTGAAATCGATTCGGAAAAAAGCGTTCGAGAAATGTTTTGATTATTGAACAATTCGTTGACGTAATGTATTATTTCGGAAGGGACTTACTGTGAAGGCAATACAATAATTTTGGATGAAAAATAAATATTAAGTGTTTCATTGACGAAATCCCAGTACTTTCCTGACAGAATGTATAAAAATGTGGACCTCAGTTTGCAGAAACATTTATCTATTCATAATTCCTCTTATCTTTTATTCCATGTGATCATATCATATAAGTATAATGACTTACGGTACCCGTTAATTAACCAGCTATGATATTATGATCAAGTTATCAACCACATAAAGACGCCGAAGAATTTATACTGATTCAAATTCTTCATCAAACCATGAAGAATCAGAGAAACTATTTAACCGTGAACGATCTTGAAACTTTAAGCCTACTTGACTGATTTCAACTAGATCTGTGCCTAATCTTCTGGACACGAAAACCCTTGAGCTATTTCTTAAGCTCATTTACTTGAAATAATTTTCGACGCAACAAGGGAGATCCATTATATCTTCAACAACATTTCAAAGTGATTACTCTAACGTTTCAAGGATTAATGGGGAAAAGTGCCATTGATTGTCCGCAATTAATTGGAAAATTACTACATTGTGTGAAAGTGTTACATGAAAAATAATCGACCTTTGACTAATTCTTTGTTGAAACAAAGAATTCTTCCTGCTTTCTTTTGGAATAAACAAGTGCAGCAGTATAGAAAATATATATATATATATATATATATATATATATATATATATATATATATATATATATATATATATATATATATATATATATATATATATATATATATATATATATATATATATATATATATATATATATATCTTTTGAAAAGAGAGGAAAAATAACAAAAATATTCTAAACTCGCATCATACATCCTACGATTGCCCCCAAAGTGTAAGCTCAGGAAGGAAACAGAGGTACCATACTATCTTGTGTATAATTCAATAAACGAGTGGAAAACCTGTGGAAAAAACTCCTTTCCCTGTCGCTATTGCACTAGCAATAGCTTGTCTGTTTATGTTGTGTTAGTGTCGTGTATACAAAAAGAGTACTAAAAAAATTTTTCTGCTTAGCAGCTTCATTCTCTTATTTCATCTTTCACTCCATGATTTCCAGAACTTTTTCACGAAGACAAGGGTGAAAAGGAAGGCGTTTGGGACAAGAAAAATCTGTAACAATGGAAAAAGAAAAACAGAAGAAAAATATTTCATCAAACATACCTAACTCTTATAAACACCTCAAAAAAGTCTAGGGAACACTTTTGAATATCGATATATCGTATCAAGAACGATCAATATGGATGATTTTATTTAAGAAATGAGCACCTGCATCAATTTCTCACCAAATTATACAATCACAATACAATCAGTTAGTTGGCACTTTGTTTCTGTTGTAAACACAAATAAAAGATACAAGTTTTGTGATTCGACCATGGAAAGACGACATTTGACTAGAGAAGAGATGTTACGAGCCGTTGGCATGGTCCAAGCTGGGAGCTCACAACGGGAAGTATCCAGGGTTCTGGGAAGTAGCCCGAGTGTCATAAACCGTTTATGGTCGCGTTTTAATGAAACAGGTAGCGTAGAAGAACGCCAAACAGGTCGTTTCAGGATTACTTCAGTCGCACAAGACCGATTTTTGGTTTTACAAGCCAGAAGAGATCGTACTACCACATCATCTCAATTAGCTCTAGAGATATCACGAGTTCATAATGTACAAATTTCCGACCAAATTGTGAGAACTCGACTGCACGAAGGTCAACTCCACTCCAGACGTCCTTTAAGAGTTCCACAACTGACCCATGGAAATCGCGCTGCTCGTTTAGCTTGGTGCCATAAACACGTAAACTGAGATCAAGAGAGGCCACAGTTCTCTTCAGTGATGAATCTAGATTTAGTTATTATCCCGATTCGGGAAGAATTAGAATATGGAGGGAACCTGGAAAGCAAAACCGTCTCCAGCATGCTCGAGAAGTTGTTAGACAGGTAGGCGGATCATTGATGATTTGGAAAGGATTTTGCAAATGAGATAGTTTAACCTGTAGTGGTACCGTATCTCCTAGCAGTGGGTCAAAATCCGCTCTTCCAACAAGATAATGCTCCTCCTCATCGTGCAAGAGTTGTCTTGAACGTTCTTGATGGGAATGATATCGATCTTCTATCGTGGTCATCCTGCCAGATCTGAATCCCATCGAGCATGTGTGGGTCACCCTAAAAAGAAATCTCATGCGTCAAAACGTCTTCCATCATGAACAGGAGCTTCGATTAGCAGTTCAGGGGGTTGGAATGACTTAGGCCAAAATGTAATAGACAATTTAATATTAAGCATGCCGCGACGATCCCAAAGTGTCATTAATAACAGAGGTGGATCTTCTGGGTACTGAAAAATATAAGTGCTTCCAATACATCCTAACAAAACCGAAAGATTTCTATAAATGCGAATCATCAAATTCATATTTTAAAGATATTGGTAAATGTTCCCTACACTTTTTTGAGGTGTTTATGTCTAAACTCACTTGAATCTAAGAACTTAACTAATGCTCTTCTGTTTCTCAACAGGGAACATCTCATACACCTATTGGGAATGATGCCCTACGTGGGTGTAGCCCTTGCCCTATCAACATACACCATGGAAATAAAGCCCTAAGGGGGAGCAGTGCTAGTATAATATTATCTGACATATTGAATGACGACTATCGAAATATATAGCTTTTACATGGACAGGGTAATCCTAGCCACGAATAGTTCGAATGAAGTATGAAAAATTGTGAATGAGCTTTGCTCAAAGCAAAAAACAACTTAATCTGTAGATGGGTTGGAAACCGAGAAAAGTGTGATTAGTGAGTCGAGGGAAATCGCTCAGGAATTGAATGAATATTTCACAACTATCGGAAAAAATTAGCGCAAAAAATTAGGAGACGGAAAAAAGCAACATAACATTCAATAGGTCCAAACAAGAGTTACCTTTGACTCCAACAAACGAAGAAGAAATTAGAAGTGTAATCGTGAATTTAAAAAACAAGAAAAGTAGTGGAATAGATGAAATATCTTCTGTCTTTGGCATTGAAAAATAATTGAAATGAGTGATTTCGAAATAATTCAGTGCGGTGTTCCTCAAGGAACCGTTCTGGGACCTGTTTTATTTAATTTCTATCTTAGTGACCTTTAAGAATTACAGATAGCAGGTGACATAATAAGCTTTGCAGATGATACCGCAATTTTGTACGCTGATAAGAACTGGTTTTTTTTGAAAAATAAAGTAGAGATTGATTTCAAAAAAATTGTGAAGTATTTTGAAAGTAAATTGCTAACTATAAATTTCGAAAAAACGAACTGTTTAATTTTACCGGAATATATTATGATATATTCTTCATAATTCATATATTCATAATTCAAAATTGTGAAAATCAAAAGCCGCCATTCTATCAAAAACCTCGGAATATACAGGGATATCCACCGCGACCGTCCGTTAAAAACTTTTTGAGTTCCAATAACAATATCAAGCTGAAATTTTATACGCGGCCATAACAAGCGATTTCCAATTGGAGTGAAATGAGTGAAAGTGAAAGCATTTCCGGTTATACCGGAAGTGGGTCATTACTCTAACCTTTTTTATTATACATCTAGAAAAGACATTTGAGCAAGGCATAAGATACCCAAGTTGTTGGCACATATCTGTCAAAACTTTTGACAGATTTAATTATTTTTATTATAAACTCGATTTTTGAGGAACATGTTCATTGCGTTGTTTTGTATGATTTCTTTAATTTGGCCTTTTTCAAACAGCTATAACTCAATTTTTTCAAATTGCAAGTGCCAATTTTTATATCGCCATCAGATGAAGCGTCAAATTTCAGATGGAATTGTATAAGCATGTACTATTCCCATCTCTTATAATTCCGAAATGATTTGGGAGTATATTGAATTTTGATGATTTTGCAAGAACTAACAGAGAATGCTTTGAAATATTTGAATCAAGTAGCTGAACTGGCTACTTTCACCTGACAGTTGCCTAAAATTAATGTACTTGTCACTTCGTTCATTCGAATTTGATATTTCAAGAATTGTCGTTATTTCAGATTGAAAATATCCATAAAATATTACACATTTGGAATAAAACCACTGGTTATTCAAACGAAAATATATTTAATCTTTTTTTAATTAATTTTAGAATGTTAAAAAGTAGTGGGTAGAAATTGTAGGCAATTTTCTAAAATTCGGATGAATAAAAATTGTAGGAACTAAGCGAAAACCAATCATCGAAGATAATTACATTAATACGAATAAATGATAGCAAAAATCATAGAAGAAAACTAATTTACGATATGAATAAAACTCTTCTTTACTTCTTACAGGAATAAGATACACTTCACTCTTGATTTTGCCCCATAAATGAAAATCAAGGGGCGTCAGGTCCGGAGAACGCGGATGCCATAAATTTGGTCCTTGATTACCGCCCAATCTCTCCTCGAACATTTCTGTTAGCTGCCGATCTTTAGTTCGTGTTTTATGTGCTGGTGCACCATCTATTTAGTAATAGCAATCCCTCAGAATGTTAAGGGGTGATCCATCTAAAAAATTTGCTAATCTTCCTCTCAAAATTTCCAGGTGTCTTTGTGCATTAAGATTTTCCTCATAAATGTGATAAGCCAACAAATCATTCATTAAAATTGCAAAAACGTTCACGCTGAATTTATTTTGGAAATCAATAACCTCAATGAAATGTGGAAAATCTGTGGCCAAAAGTGTCGATTTCTCCTGTTTGTTATTCCACTTTCATTGAACTTGGCTTCATCAGACCATATAATTTTTTGCAGAATTGTCGCATCTTCTTGAAGCCGAATTAATAAATTTTCACAGAAATTTAGCCGCTTGGGAAGGTCAGTTGGTTTCAATTTTTGTAGTCTGATAAAAGAATACGGGTGCATGTTATGTTTCTTAAGGATCCTCTGAATGGAAGTATAACTCAATCCAATATCCATTGATGCTGACTTAATGGACGCATGTAGATTGGCACGAAAATACGCTAGCGTATTAATTTGATTGTCGTCGTCCTCGAGAATTGGTTTTCTTCTAGTTTCTATGTATTTTGTTCCTCCAAATTGCAGAAAATTGTTTCTAATCCTTCGAATTTTGTTTTACTTATTGGCGTAAAATTTGGAAATTGGTTATTGAATTGCCTGCAAGTTCTATTCACCACTTTTTGACATTCGCCATGAATTAAAAAGAGATTAAACATATCCTCGTTTGAATAATCAGCCATTTTATAATCAATCTGGTATTTTTCAAAAATTCTAACTTCAAATTACCAACAATTCTTGTAGAAATATCAAATTCAAATGAACGAAGTGACAAGTACATTAATTTTAGGCACATGTCAGGTGAGCATAGCCAGTTCAGCTACTTGATTCAAATATTTCAAAGCATTCTCTGTTAGTTCTTGCAGAATTATGAAAATTCAATATATTCCCAAATTATTTCGGAACTATAAGAGATGGGTATAGTACATGCTGATACAATTCCATCTGAAATTTGACGCTTCATCTGATGGCGATATAAAAATTGGCACGTGCCATTTGAAAATATTGAGTTATTTCTGTTTGAAAAATGCCTTATTGAAAAAATCATACAAAACAACGCAATAAACATTTGACATGTGTAGATTACTCAACAACTTCCTTGATCCTTTTTCTATCCACCCAAGCGAAAATTGTGTCTGTAGTGCAAAAGATCTACGAAGTACAATTTTTTTAAATGTTCCTCAAAAATCGAGTTTATAACAAAAATAATTAAATCTGTCAAAAGTTTTGACAGATAAGTGCCAATAATTTGGGTATTTTATGCCTATCAAATATCGGTTCTAGATGTATAATAAAAAAGGTAGATTGCCATTTGAAATAACAAAGTGATGAGCCACTTCCGGTATAACCGGAAATGGTATCACTTCGAAAATATTTCACTTCAATTGGAAATCGCTAGTTATGGCCGCGTAAAAAATTTCAGCTTGATATTGTAATTGGAACTCAAAAAGTTTTTAACGGACGGTCCCGGTGGATATCACTGTATAAGGACCTGGATAACAGTAGAAAGGTTATGTGTGTTTTTTTTGGATCTCGCTAAGGCCTTTGACACCATGCGGCACAAAAAATTATTAGGAGCCTTGGATGAGATTGGAATAAGGGGAAATATTCTTCGCCTTTTTGAGAGAGATAACACAGATTGTTACTTTGAACGGGGAAACGAGTGATGAAAAAAATGATTAAATTTGGTGTACTACAGGGCAACGTGCTAGGACCAATACTTTTTTGATATTCAATTCAATTTAATTAACTTCCTGAATTTGCATATTACATAAGTAATCCTACGGAGGTATCTAATACCTGTGCTTGCTTTAGCTGAATCTGAATGGGACTATAGTCAGTTTTGAAGACTTGAATAGTTGGGATGAAACAAACGAAAAAGCCGACTGGTATTTTGGATATCTTTGCTATTATGATCACTGAATTCAATGATCGACGAATTTTACAACCATGAATATCAGAGGAACATTATATTGAACAAATAAATTTATCGGTAATTGATCGAGCTACATGGATAAATATTTGAATGTTTTTGCACAGAGTTTCACCGTTTTTGAAATACGAATAAAGCTTCAACTTTTGACTGAACTTGCGAAGTTACCCGTGTTTCAAAAGTCAATTAAATTGTTCAATCTCTCAGTAATGAATTCTTGTGAATATCTTATTTAATTTACTTGAATAAATCAAATTAATTGAACTATTTCATAACCTGTGAACCTTGCAGGATACACGTATATCTTCAAGTCACCTACTGCATGTCGAAGTTATTGCAGTTATGGTAAGCATCGCCAGCAAGATTTCATAGTTCATGACCTCCTGAGGTAGTAAGTGTAAACATATGGATACTATGTAACAAGAATTATGATTTATTATCCTGTGCTTCTTCTGTTTGCTATCGAATACTCAATTATCCCATGTACTGTATGTCTTCGAAACGAGGGGATTCCAATTTAGTTCTCATGTTTCATATCTGTTAATGAATGAAGAATTTCACTTTCTGCCTGAAGGAGCTAGTTAAATTAAAAGTTGTCTTCGCCATATGACATAAAAGACTTATTACATCATTTTACTGAATTGACTGGCAATTATGCATTGCTTGTAGTACCTCTCAATACCTATTTTATAAAGGAGCTTCATATAGTAGAGTACATATTCGTGACAATTAGTACTATAGGAAATAATCGAATTGAATTGTGGTTGAGATACTTTGTTTTAAATATAACCATTTATAATCCTGGATTATTGAGGAATGTTTCATTGTAATAAAACTAACTTAGACACAGGTTTGAGGTAATATTCGTTTACATTATGTCAAAAAAGTACCAGGTCAAAGAAACCCAAAAAAATTTATTTTTCATCCAAATATAGCGTGTCATCTTCAAAGAGGGCCCTTCGGAAATGACATATTTACGCCAACGAATAATCCAATCATTAGAATATGATTGGTTGAAAATGCCGTGGACAACTGCTACAGGGTTCACTTTCCTTCAAGAATTGGTAAACCGCGACCTATTGTGGTTGGCTTTAAAAATAAATTCATGAAAAATGCATTTTTCAGCGCGTAAAAAGGAATTGAAGGCAGAGGAAATTTCGTCAATCGAAAATTTTATGTCAACGAGAGTCTTACATCAAACAATAGGCGGCTTTTTTATACAGCAAGGGAATATTACAAAACCAAGAACTTTAAGTTTTGTTGGACGTAAGAAGGGAATATTTTGATAAGAAAGGATAGTGATTTCAAATCTGAAATAATTCATGCTACCTTAGAGCATGAAGAATTTGTTATGTGTATAATGACTCACACGGACTCGATCTTCTCTGTTTATTATAAAATTGTCGAGGGCACCGTACTAAAACAGCGGAGTTCTATAAATCAACTTTGAATTGTAACTTTAACATTATTTGTTCAACTAAATCGTGGTTGAAACCTACTATAAGAGATTGTGAACTGATGTGCAACAAGGAGTACTCGATTTTTCGGAAAGATAGATGTGACGCAAATAGTGCTAAAGGGGAGGGTGGAGGTGTTCTAGTAGGAATATTTCATGTGTAGAGGATGTGTGTCGAATATAGGGTAACACGAATCTTTCGGTGTTTGCTACTTTCCACCGGACACAGGTAAAGATGATTACTTATATTATTTTGACCACTTAACTGTTTTGATTGAATCTTATAGTAATAATAATAATAATAATAATGACATTGTTTCTGAGTACGGGCTTAGCGAACCCGAGGTACCCAAGCTGAACCTGGCAGTAGGTATAAAATGCAACTTATCCAATGATGTACAATCTAAGGAATAAACGGGTGAATCGACATTGTACCACCATAACCTCTTGTCGCGTTCAAGATTTAGGAAGAGGGTCTTGTTCGGAAAGTGAGTCACAGTCTCCTCGGTTAGCGACGGAAGCAGCGTGATATCGAGTAGGATACTGCAACACAAAACCAAGTGGAAATAACATCAATACCTCCCAACCGACTCTTGATGTTTCAACGGTGGCACAAGCCATTATGCCTACGACCACGAGAGCCGGACTCCTAGGAAACGCATGAAGTGGACCCCAGAGATGAATTCCTTCATTTTGCGTTCCTATTACAAGATTACAAACTTGGAATCGGAAATGACAGCATACAGATACGCGTTACATCTTGCGTTCGTAGAAAAATATCCTGAATTACAGCACATATCCGAGCAGAGAATTTCGGATCAAAGAAGAACAATCGTTAAAAACAGGCTACTTTCTTCAGAAACGCTGCAAAGCATACGAGAAGAGGTCATAATGGAACTTAAAAGCGAAAATGATACTCATAACGGTATACCTGCTGGAGTTAATGAAAGTGTTACAGATAACATCGAAGCCACGGAAACGAATATTAACATGGAATGCCCTCCTGAACCGAATCAGCAGGACGAATATAGGTATTTAGCAAGATCGGAACTCAACAGAGCAATAACTGAATTCAGTGGTAGTAACCCAACTAAAAGACCTAAACTGCCCAAACTCAAGACGAACAAGAACACCAATATTATCCTAGCAAGCGTGAATTCAATGTTTGAAGAATATACCGACCAGAACACCTTGAAGAAGATTCACACTTTGATTTACTGTGGAGCAGTAGCGGTTCTTCGACTTCACAAACAACAAATCTCCACAACTCTGATTCAAGCTGAGCCAAAAAGGGTCCGAAAACCACCATGGCAAAAACGACTGGAGAGGGATATTGATAATATTAGAGCAGAAATCGGTCGCCTCACAGAATTCCGGAGAAACAGAAAACCCTCAAGGCGCTTGAAATCACATATACGCAAAATTTATAGGAAAATTGGTACGAACACAAAACACCCTGATCACAAACAACACATCGACGTGTATATGGACACTTTGAAACAGAAACTCCAAGCAAAATCAAAGAGGCTTTCAAGATACGTCAAGTGTACTGAAAGGAAACACCAAAACCAAAGGTTCCTCCAAAACGCAGCCAATTTTCATAAGGGAAATAACAAAAATGCGACCAACAATAACAGAGAAGTACCTGACGCACAGTGCTTGACCGACTATTGGTCATCACTATGGTCGCATCCCAAAGAACACAATAGAGATGCGGAATGGATCACGAATGAAAAAGAACGCCTCGATATCAGACATATGGACTTCGATGGAATAACGGAGGAAGAAATCACAACAGAAGTTCGAGCGACCAACAATTGGAAGGCCACAGGTATAGATAATATCCACAACTACTGGTACAAGAAGTTTGAGAAGCTCCATGGAGCCCTAGCAAAACAACTCACTTATGTTCTTCAACATCCCAAGAAAACACCCACTTTCCTAACGCAAGGCGTAACATATATGCTACCTAAGAGCGATAGAACACAGGATCCGTCTCAATATAGGCCAATTACTTGCCTGCCAACACTCTACAAAATACTCACCTCATGCATATTCAATCGTATATACCAACACCTTGACGACAACAATATATTAGCAGAGGAGCAGAAAGGATGCAGAAAGAAACACCACGGTTGCAAGGAACAACTCATCATCGATTCTGTGATAATGAAACAGGCACACGTGGGGCATCGGAATGTTCATTCAGCTTTTCTCGATTATCTGAAGGCATTCGATAGTACCGCCCATTCTTGGCTTGTTGAAGTATTGCAGATATACAAAATTCACCCAGCCCTGGTAGAGTTCTTGAAGACAACAATGACACACTGGCGCACGTCTCTGCAGGTCAACATGAACAATAAATCAATTAAAACCGACGAGATACCCATACGTCGTGGAATTTTTCAAGGAGACTCTTTGAGTCCACTATGGTTCTGTTTGGCAATGAACCCATTGTCCTCAATGCTCAATAGAACAGGATACGGATTTAGGATAAAAACAGAAAGGAATTATCATACAATCTCCCACCTGCTGTATATGGATGACATCAAATTATATGCTTCGTACAAGAACCAATTGGATGATTTGCTGAAAACTGTCAGTGAGTTCTCGGCAGATGTTCATATGAAATTCGGGATTGAAAAATGTAAGACCCTGAACATTCAAAGAGGGAAAGTCATAGATGGTGAAACACAACTTCCAAACGGTGATATTATACAGTGCATGAGAGATGGCGAAACATACAAATATCTGGGATACCAACAAGCCAGATTACTAGACCAAAAACAATCAAAGGAGAAGATTCGTTCAGAATACAGTCAACGTCTGAAGTCTGTGCTGAAATCGATGTTGAATTCGGGGAATTTAGTCAAGGCAATTAACACCTACGCCATTCCGGTGTTACTTTACTCATTTGGAATAATCAGATGGACTAAGACAGAACTGGATGATATTCAAAGGCAGACCCGAACGATGCTAACAAAGTACAACAACCATCATCCAAAATCGTCTGTGATAAGAACAACTTTGAAGCGGAAAGAAGGAGGACGCGGATTGATAGATGTAGTCAATTTACACACCGAACAGATAAAAAATCTCAGAGAATTCTTCTCAG
Organism: Cryptolaemus montrouzieri; assembly: GCA_013387265.2. Taxonomy (NCBI): domain Eukaryota; kingdom Metazoa; phylum Arthropoda; class Insecta; order Coleoptera; family Coccinellidae; genus Cryptolaemus; species Cryptolaemus montrouzieri. The sequence continues at coordinate 119,797,468 of JABFTP020000144.1, read as the reverse complement.
CAAAAGCTCTCACTTCTGACCTACATAGAGTGGTATCGTTGGCTGATAAGGGATATACACCTCTAAATCTTGCTACCAGAGATGATCTGCTGAATCTACCATTCCTATCAGATACTGAAAAACAAGAGCAATGGTCAAGAAAGGAATTGCATGGACGACATCACCATGAGATTAATCAACCACACATCGACAAAGAAGCCTCCAACAAATGGTTGATGAAAGGAGAATTATTCGCGGAAACAGAGGGATTCCTTATGGCCATCCAAGACCAAGTGATCGCTACAAACAACTACAAAAAATTTATTATGAAGGACAGAACATTACAAACAGACAAGTGCAGAAAATGCCATATAAGATCGGAGACTATACAGCATATTACGATCGGATGCGAACAACTGGCCAATACGGACTATCTTCACAGGCATAATCAAGTGTGCAACATCATCCATCAGAAACTTGCACACAAGTACGGACTTCTGAATACCTTCCAGCCATATTACAAGTTTCAACCGGCGCCCGTATAGTAAAATGACTCTATCAGATCAAACCACGTTAGGCCTGTTATCACTGACAGAATGGTGACGAATAATAGGCCGGACATAGTGAAGTATACTAAGAGAGCCAAAACAGCAATGCTGTTGGATGTCGCCATACCGAATAATAACAACGTGCTGAATAAGTTCCAGCAGAAAAAGTCCAAATACATAGACCTTGCTATTGAGATCAAGCAGATGTGGCACCTCGAGAAAATAGATATTGTTCCTGTCATCGTATCCTCCAGTGGGTTAATACCCAAAACTTTGCATGATAGCCTTAAGAAATTAGAACTGCATAAGAATACCTATATAGAAATGCAAAAAGCTGTAATTCTTAATACATGTAGGATTGTTAGGAAATATAGGTCAAGTACATTGTAATCGAGCCTATTTCCTCTGATTGCTGAATCTGGGAAAGGTAAATTTCATCTAGCTAGCAGCTGAGATAGTGCATAAGTCCACGATAATAATAATAATAATAAACTTTATTTTCTCAAGAACGCCGAAATGATATTATGGAAAAGGTCAAAAAATAATAAAATGATTTTCCCAAATACACAACAAAATCAGAAAAATCGCATACAAAAAACATCGAAAGAAATATTATTTACAATAAAAATTACTGCACACTATAATAACTCTTACTCGCCAAATATTCAGACAGTCTTCTTCTAAAAGTAACACTCGATTTGGACTTCTTTATGTCATCATTCAATCTGTTGTAAAGCTTCACACCCAGGTACATAGAGGATGATCTGCTCATTCGAAGTCTAAAGTTTGGAGGGACGAGGTTGTGCTCACTTCTAGTATTGTAATGATGGTAGTCACCATTACGTATTATTTCATTTTGGTTTTTAAATACTACTGTCGTCATTTCAAGTATACATATGGATGGTAATGTAAGTAAGCCCAAAGATCGAAAAGCTTCTCGACAGGAGGTAAGTTGCGAAATACCCAGCATACAACGAATTATCTTTTTTTGACGAAGGAAAACCTCGTCAGCTCCAATCGATGCCCCCTTAAAACAAAACCCCATATCTCAATCTGGATGCCACCTGAGCATAGTAAACAGCCCTCAACTGTGTGACAGTCAAAACTCTTCTCAAATTTCGACCGTACTAAGTTTGGAGGACAGGTAAGTACAATGACATTTCCAGATTAGACTCTCATCTATCAGAAAACCTAGGAACCCCGTCGAGCTAGCCCTTTCCAGTTGAGTATTATTGAGTGACACATTAACATTTATTGTCTTATTTTGGTTGTGAAAGACCAAATATGTAGACTTGAGGGCATTGATGTGCAATCTGTTTCTGCTAAACCATTCACACAACAAGTTGGTATTTTGAAGAATCCTTGACTCTAGCATAGCCTCGCTATCATTAGTAATCAAGGCGGTGGCATCGTCTGCATAAAGAAAAACATCGCAGCTCAGACCGCTTCCTATGTCATTTATGTACAAGAGAAACAACAATGGACCCAATATCGATCTCTGAGGCACGCCCATATCTGTGCCAAGTAAACCCGAATTCGTTATCCCTCTCATATTACAACAAGTGTGTCTGATGGAAACAAGTTGTTGCCGGAGAGTCAAGTAACTAACCAACCACCTTGCAGCAATACCGCGAATACCCCATTTCTCCGCTTTACTAGTTGAAATATTATGAATTACGAGATCGAAGGCCCGACTCAAATCCCAGAAGATGCCAACCGGACATTGTCCCGATTCCAAGACTTTCAGCACACCTTTAACGAAAGCATATATCGCATCATGTGTCCCAAGTCCCGGTCTGAAACCAAACTGACTCCTTGCGAGAATTCCTTGTTTATCAAGAAAGGTCAAGAGCCTGTCAAGGTAACAATATTCAAATATTTTTGACAAGACCGGAGACAGCGATATAGGACGATGGAGACACACCGATTCAGAATCTCCCTTTTTTAATAGGGGTATCACCCTGGATATTTTTAATCTATCAGGAAACTGACCTTCGGAGAAAGAAAGATTGCGGTGAGTTCTCTCAGGCATCTCTTAAGAAGAAATCCCGGAAAATCATCAAAGCCGCTGGAACTCAAAGGCCTCAATCTTCTGTTCATCAATAAGGATAATTCTTCCTCAGCATATGGAGTCAGAAACATCTTTTCATCTGTGCTCACTATATTATCAATGTATTCTTCCTGAGAAACCTGTTTCCATAATGTCCTGGGCACACCGATGAAAAATTCATTAAATTTTTGTGCCACCTCAGAAGGAGCAGACAAAATCCTGTCACCATCCCTTATGGTAACGCCAGAAGCCCCACACCTCCACGATTCAATTCCCTTACGACATTCCAAGAGGCCTTGTTTTGATTTCTTGCTGAAGCAATTTTATTCTGATAATGACATTATAATTATATGTGGTGACTTTAATCTGACCTCCTTCACTAAGAACTTGAATAGTTTCGTGAAAAACTCCATTCAGTCTGAAATATATACGGCTTTTAGTGACTTATGTACTTATAATTCGTTGGCCCAGTTCAACGGAATTGTGAACAACAACGGAAAAACTCTTGACCATGTAGTTGTGAAATTAATGTATTGAGAGGTCCTTTACTATGTGTCAAAGAAGACTTGCATCATCCCGCTTTAGAAATGTACAGTATGTCCCATTTTGGGGGTGCCACCAGGAGCATCTCTGTTATTATTTAAGATAGAGAGATGGGGTTTTCACGAACCTTAGCTACTTTTTCGAGACAAATTCATAGAGCTAATCAGAATTATTCTAACTTCAGTGGTTTTTGAGTTATTCGCGAATCTTGAAAATTTCCGGATTTCTTTTTTTCTCGATATCTCGGTTCTTATAGAAGATAATTGAAATCTGTTTTTACGTTTCTGAAACGGTTTTTTGAGTAGATTCCAGTGACGTACTCGAAGTTTTTTTTCATTGATTATGACAGATATGACATAAAGTTGCATTTTTTCAAATACGAACATAGTTTTTTTTGGCATATTCCGATTGCCGTTTTTTTTCCTTTTCAAAAATATATAACATAATGACAAAATTTCCACCCAATTTGAAGAAAATAACGGAATAATGATTTACCCCTAATGGCTGGGCGAAGAAACACACGTGAGCGGAGGAACCATAGAACATTTGTAGTTATTCGATGAAAACGATCAAAACAATGCAAAATCTTCTTGACCGAAATAATGGAGCTAGGCTGCTCCTAAGATTCCATCGTTATTTATGACATCCGCAATTTCCGCTTTTTAGTTTATTTTTGAGATTGTCGTTTAGTTTCTAGAGTTCTCTGAGAAATACCTACATGAGAATAATAATAGGCACCTAATAATTTACTCAAATTTACTTCTCATAATGATTTACATATATTGCTCGAACTGATTTCCATCATGTTGTAAACATAAAGTGCATCTTCGGATTATATCTTCCATGGCCCTAGTCAAATGTAGCGAGGATCTCCTCAGATCTTCGAATGCTTCATTTGTTGCATTCTTCAATTGATCGTAATTCGCGTATTGCCTCCTATATATCTTATTTTTTAAATAACCCCAAAGAAAAAAATCTAAAACGGATAGGTCGGGAGACCTAGGTGGCCATTGAATTAGGCCATTGGTACCGATCCATTTATTTTCAAAATTTAAATCCAAGTAGTTCCTCACCACGGCCGAATTATGGCAAGGAGCACCGTCTTGTTGGAAGTAATATGTGTTGAATTGAGCAAGAGGAATGTCATCTTGCAGTTGTGGCAGAAAAATATTTAAAATTTCGAGATATCTCTGTGCATTCAAGTTGCCATCAAAGATATAGTAGGCTAATTTGTTGCCCATTACGAAACACGACACATTGAAACCGCACCTCCCCTGCTGCCGTCGAGCTACTGCTTCGTGTTGGTTTTCGTTTGCCCAGAACCTATTCGTATGGCGATTAAAGATTCCGGCACTGCTGATTCTTGACTCATCAGACCAAATGATATGTCGCCCAAAACGAGCTTCACCTCTGATTCTCCCTAAATACCAATTGCAGAACGCCGTTCTCCTCTCTGCATCCCCGGCATTGAGATGATGAATTATTTTATGTTTATAGGGATGATATTTATACTTTCTCAAAATTCTTTGGGCTCTGCTTTTTGACACATCCACTTCGCTCTCAATTTGCCGACACGATGTAGAATGGTTAGCCTCAACAGCTGCTAACACGTCAAGTTCATTATCACCTCTATTCCGTTTATTGTAGTTTTTACTTCTTGGTTTCTCGAACGAACCATAATTGGAAAGATTTGCTTCCATTTTGGCGAAGAACTTCCTGTTTGGTTGAATTCTTTGAGGAAATCTATTGGAGAGTGTCAGTCAGATATTTAATATTGATTAGAATTACTACTTCCATTTCCATTGTCGAACTTACCTATTCAAATATTCTTCTGATGCACGGACTGCGTTACAGTGACACTGAAAGTAGACCTTCAGCATATCAACTTTTTCGAAATTTTTGTATCTTCTATTTTGTTCCATAGTGTGAATTGCAGAAATTAACTAAACAATCCAAATTTAACAACGAACACTTATTTTACGAATTCAAATAGACACGAAGCCAATATATCCACAGATAATGAATAATAATAATTATTGGTCGTTCTATGGTTTCTAATGAACGTGCATAGATGAAGACTCTGTTCACAGAGAGCATTCAGACATAGAAGATATAATCCGAAGATGCACTTTATGTTCACAACATGATGGAAATCAGTTCGAGCAATATATGTAAATCATTATGAGAAGTAAATTTGAGTAAATTATTAGGTGCCTATTATTATTCTCATGTAGGTATTTCTCAGAGAACTCTAGAAACGACAATCTCAAAAATAAAATAAAAAGCGGAAATTGCGGATGTCATAAATAACGATGGAATCTTAGGAGCAGCCTAGCTCCATTATTTCGGTCAAGAAGATTTTGCATTGTTTTGATCGTATTCATCGAATAACTACAAATGTTCTATGGTTCGCCCAGCCATTAGGGGTAAATCATTATTCCGTCATTTCTTCAAATTGGGTGGAAATTTTGTCATCATGTTATATATTTTTGAAAAGGAAAAAAAAAGGCAATCGGAATATGCCAAAAAAAACTATGTTCGTATTTAAAAAAATGCAACTTTATGTCATATCTGTCATAATTAATGAAAAAAAAACTTCGAGTACGTCACTGGAATCTACTCAGAAAACCGTTTTAGAAACGTAAAAACAGATTTCAATTATCTTCTATAAGAACCGAGATATCGGGAAAAAAAGAAATCCGGAAATTTTCAAGATTCGCGAATAACTCAAAAACCACTGAAGTTAGAATAATTCTGATTAGCTCTATGAATTTGTCTCGAAAAAGTAGCCAAGGGTCGTGAAAACCCCATCTCTCTATCCTAAATAATAACAGAGATGCTCCTGGTGGCACCCCCAAAATGGGACATGCTGTACTGTAGTGTTGGGGTGGAAAAGTTTTAATGCAGAATATGCATCCATACGTAAGGATTTGTCAGAAATTGACTGGAATTCAGTTTTGATGAGTAATGATGGGAATGAATGCGTGGAAGAGTTTTATTCAGTTATGGACAAGATTATTGAAAAGCATGTTCCTATTAGAGTTACTATAGACTATAGAAATTATTAGCCCTGGTATTCAAGAGACACTATCCGCTTGATTGAAGATGAGGAACCATATCAAAATGAGTTCAAAAGATTCAGAAATAATTTTGATTATGAGATGTTTGTAGACCTGCGTAGGTAGAGCAAGGCTTCAATCCAGAGGGACTATGGAAAACATCTCTCATCAGTTGAGGAGAACAACGTGAAAAATCCAAAAATATTTTGGTATTACGTATCTGAATTTCGAAAAAATGAGCTAATACCACCTATAATGAATCTTAATGATAATGTTTATGATGACAGTGTTTCTATTTCAAATCCTTTTGGTGATTTTTTTGCTGGGGTCTTCGAAGATCCACAGAAGCCTGTTATTTATAAGGAGAAATGTAATGAATCATCATTTATATCTATCAATCATTTAACAAAAATTGATATCGAAAATAAAATACCTGAACTGAACGTTACTAAAGGACCTGGTCCTGATATGATTCCCCCAATATTCATTAAATCACGTAGCTCATCTTTATCGACGCCTCTTCAAATAATATTCAATAAGTCTCTTCAGCTGGGAGTGTTTCCGGATAGATAGAAGCTGGCCAAAATTGTACCTATTTGCAAAAATGATAAGAAGAATCTAATTAACAACTAAAGGCCGGTGTCCATTCTAAGTCACCGTAAAATATTAGAATCAATTACAACTGATCGACTTTTTCATCCATGCAGTTCTAGAATCACAAAGTATCAGCATGGTTTCGTCAAACGGAAATCAGTTCTCACGAATTTAACCCCAAATATCAATTTCTTGTCCCAAAAGTCTTGATGATGCTGTTCAGGTGGACGCGGTTTATACGGACATGGCTAAGGCATTCGTGAAGGTGCACCATGCTACTTCATTAAGTATTCTCTCAGACTTTGGTATGGCTGAATCAATGATGAGATGGTTGCATCATATTTGATGAATACGTCAAAGTTTGTAGTGATAAATGGGATCTCTTCAGGAATGCACCTTGTAACATCCGAGGTACCTCAAGTTTCTCACCTTGGACCCCTTCTTTTCGCCATCTATATCAATTACATTTCTGAGTGCTTTCCTAATACTTTACATGAACTTTTTGCTGATTATTTGAAAAATTCATAAACGATTTGAATCTCATGCTGATACACAGTTTAGATTTAAATCTCTTTTCTTTGTTCTGTAAGTCCCGATGTTTTGAAGTAAATGTCGATGAATGTCAGCACATAACCTTTACAAAAAACATCAACATCATACATACCTCTTTTTCTCTCAATAATCATGATGTGACTAGGGTTGAACAGGTTAAGGACTTGGGTATTGTCTTAGATGTCAAAGTTTCATATGCAATTCATGTGGATTGCATAATATCGAGAGCTTTTAAAATACTCGGTTTTATACTTACTATTACTAAGAACTTTAAGAATATTCAGTCATTGAAAACACTATACGTTGCCCTAGTCAGGTCAAAGTTGGAGTATGCTACACCTATCAGGTCAGCCTTTTACCACGTTCATATTGAGAGAATTGAGAGAGTACAGAGAAAGTTTTTTTAAACTTTAAATTACAGATTTAATCGCAATTTGCTTTATAAAGTCAGCTTGTGCCAATATGGTGTCTTCAGCTTGGAAGGTAGACGTGCTCTATTTGATGGTGTTTTGTTGTACCGAATTTTGAATAATTAAGATTAAAGCGTTTCTGTAATTACCACTTGAAGAATTTCGATTCGTTTAATATGAGCTTGATTCAAGAGCAAACCATTATAATTCATGAAATGAAGCTACAATCGACAACTTTGTTTCTATATGAATTCGACTTTTTATCTTGTATCATTTGAATTGAAAATATTTTATTCTGTTTTTCATTAGATAATCAATATTGATAGAATATCTGTCGAACTTTATTTATAATTATCTTAAATTGTTTTTGTAGAGAACCCCTGTAGTTGGAATTTTTCTGTTGGTGTTCCTGAATCAGTAAATAAATAAAAAAAAAAAAATCAGAACATTTTTCGAACACGTTTTCCAGACTCTTTCATGTTTTCTATCGCTTCGAAACTGGTATCTTGAAGTGGTAATTTGAGTTTTGGAAAAAGAAGAAAGTCGCCCGGTGCCATATCAGGTGAATACGGTGGCTGTTGAGTTTTGGTCAGAAATTCATTGATAATCATAACATTGTGAGATGGTGTATTATCGCGGTGCAAAATCCATGAGATTTTTTCCACAAATCTGGCCTTTTTGACGAATTTGCATTCTCAAATGCCGCATAACGCTCAGGTGATGTTACAGTCTGCCATTCTCAGAGAGCACAACATCGCGGTTATCAAAGGACATTTAACATTACCTTGACTTCCGATCGAATCTGACATGGATTTCTCGGTTTCAGTTCATTTGGAAGGCACCATTCCGAAGTTTATCGACTGTTTTTCGGGTCAAACCCATAAACCCATGTCTCATCACTAGTTACAATGCGTTCGGAATTCACTCGTTCTAGTATGTCTTCAGCGACCTTCACTCGATTCAATTCATGAAGAAAATTCATTAAGGTCTTTTGGATTTAGTCAAACGGCAACGCGTTTCATACCCAAGCAATCGTTCAAATTGGTACATTGCATTTCTCTCTCAAACACAAATGATGATTTTCAATCATACTTTCCTTCACTTTATCGATGTTTACTTCAGTTGAAGATGCTGACCGCCGACCAGAGCGAGGCACATCTTCTATTACATCTCGGCCTTTGAATGCAATGTATCACTCTCATGTACGTGTTTTGATGAAGTCGATTCACCGTAAGATTTCTGTAACATTTTCAGCTTTACGGCACAAGAAATTCCATTTGCATTACAAAATTTGAGACGAATTCTTACCCATTGTAAAAATCGCAAAACACACTTGTGAGAACTGACAAAATTGAGCACTGTAAACAAACTTAATGACAGATCGCGTTCAAATTCTGCGTCAGTATAGAAAACAGTAGTGCCAACTACTACAACGTTTTCGATTTTTTTTCACGTTTCTCTTCATAACTTTTGTAATTTTCGAGGGATCTAGCTTCAATTTGCAGAAAAGATTTCTTGTAAACATCAATTTATTATATGTATAATATAAAATATACAGGGTGGTACTTTTTCAGGGTCATGCTACCGTTGACCTTTGGTATTTTCGAACGCTTACTTTAGTTCATGATTTTTGCCTCCCCCAGAATCCGTGAGGCTGACCAGATTCCTCGTGTGGGATTTTGGATGTTTCGTCCTACCCACCTGGGGTATTTTATCCGTTCGTTTCCAGATATTGCTACTTATACCAACAGATTGTTAATAGCTACATATAACATAAGATCAATGACAACTGACGAAAAATTGGTGGAACTAAAGGAAGAACTGGAGAAGATAAGATGGGAAGTGCTGGATCTGTCCGAGGTGAAGCTTAGGGGTGAACGGTGTGCGGTCTTAGAATCAGGTGATAGACTCTATTATGAAGGTAAAGAAGACGAAATACACGAAGGCATAGGTTTTCTCATCAGAAAAGAGACGAACACAAGTGTACGAATGTACAAGTGTTTAAAGCGTATCTGATAGAGTGGGATTCATAACGATGGAATTGGACGCACGGGAGAAAATTAAAATAATCCAAGTATATGCCCCAACCAGCTCATGCGATGATGAAGAAATAGAATCCTTCCACGAAGACCTAACAAAAGCAGTAGAGGATGAGCAAATAATACCCACTATAGGAGATTTTAATGCAAAGTTGGGAAAGAAGATAGACGAAACTGAAGATAAGCTCGGAAATTCGGATTTGGTATTAGAAATGATCGTGGTGAACGCCTTATACAATATCTAGAACAACAAAGCTTATACGCAATGATAAAAAACAAGTACTGTGTTTTAAGGAATTTTACTTAATAATTGCGATTTGTAACGCGTATAAATGAGAATATAACTATAAATGTTCTTGAGTAATTAAAAGCTTATTGGGTTAATTCTTTTAAAGTGGTTATTTATGACAGGTATATCCAATAAAATTAAGGAATAGATTGCTCCCCGAAAAGATTCAATAGAGGTGAAGGGCTTAAATCGACTTGTTCATTGATGAGTCTACCTGAGTGTTTGTATTTATTGATTTCTAAAGTTTCCTAAAGATCTACCTTCCAATATTTATTATCTGTATGCAAAATTTCAAACTGTGGGTCAAAAGAATAATTATTTTCTAAGAGATGATTCGCGAAATTTGAATCTGATTTTTATTTGAAAAACTGCGTTTATGTTCCGATATTCTAATATTAAAATTTCTATGTGTTCTACGAATGTAGAAATTATCAGTCATTGCAATTCAATGGATAACCACCTGATTTATTGTTTTTACCTGGTTTGGTTTTATTATTTTTTATATATTTGCCTAAATTATTATTGGTTTGGAAAGCTATGTTGAAATTATTGCTACTTAAGAATGATTTCAGTTTCTCACTTGTAATGCCAACGTAGGTTAAGGTGTTGAATTTTTGTTTCAATTTATCGACAGGGTAAACTTCATTCAATGCGATTCTACTTTGTTTTTATTTAAAATATTATTTATTAGTTTGGGATTGTAACCATTATTTTCGGCTATTTGTTTAATCAAATTTAGTTCTTTGTTGAAATTTTCTGGTGATAACGGGATGTTAATCAATCTATGAATAAAACTATTGAATGCTGACATTTTATGTTGATATGGATGGCATGTATAATAATAACATTATTACAAATTTGTTAAGATCAAAATTATTTCCATTTCAATAACAAATATTATACTATTGAAGACGGCTTGATTATGGGCAATCCGTTAAGTCCTTTGTTAGCAGAAATATTCATGAATAACTTAGAGAAATTAATTCATAATCATCCACTCAGTAAATATTGTTTATACTGGTATCGCTATGTAGACGATATCATTATTTGCTTCACAGGAACAGATAGACAGTTGAAAATTTTCGAAAATCATATAAATTCATTACATCCAAAAATTGCATTCACAACCGAAATAGAAAGCAATAATTCGATAAATTTCTTAGACGTAACAATTTCGAATGTAAATGGAAAACATGTTTTCGCAATTTACCATAAGCCGTCACATACAGATATTATAATACATAACTCGTCGTGTCATCCATATCAACATAAAATGTCATCATTCAATAGTTTTATTCATAGATTGATTAACATCCCGTTATCACCAGAAAATTTCACCAAAGAACTAAATTTGATTGAACAAATAGCCAAAAATAATGGTTACAATCCCAAACTAATAAACAATATTTTAAATAAAAAACAAAGTAGAATCGCATTGAATGAAGTTTACCCTGTCGATAAATTGAAACAAAAATTCAACACCCTAACCTACCGGTCCGGAGAACGCGGAGGCCTTGATTACCCCACCATCTATCCTCGAACATTTCTGTTAGCTACCGATCTACAGGTCGTGTTTTATGTGCTGGTGTACCATCCATTTGGTAATAGCAAACCCTCACAATGTTAAGGGGTAATCCATCTGAAAAATTTGCTAATGTTCCTCTCAAAATTTCCAGGTATCTTTGTCCATTAAGATTTTCCTCATAAATGTGATAAGCCAACAAATCATTCATTAAAATTGCAAAAACGTTCACGCTGAATTTATTTTGGAAATCAATAACCTCAATGAAATATGGATTTTCTGTGACCCAAAAATGTCGATTTCTCCTGTTGGTTATTCAACTTTCATTGAACTTGGCTTCATCAAACCATATAATTTTTTGCAGAAATGTCTCATCTTCTTGAAGCCGAATTAATGAATTTTCACAGAAATTTAGCCGCTTGGGAAGGTCAGTTGGTTCCAATTTTTGTAGTCTGATAAAAGAATACGGGTGCATGTTATGTTTCTTAAGGATCCTTTGAATGGAAGTATAACTCAATCCAATATCCATTGATTCTGAATTAATGGACGCATGTTGATTGGCACGAAAATACGTTAGCGTATTGATTTGATTGTCGTCGTCCTCGAGAATTGGTTTTTCTTTAGTTTCTATGTATTTTGTTCCTCCAAATTGCAAAAAATTGATTCTAATCCTTCGAAATTTCGTTTTACTCATAGGCGCCAAATTTGGAAATTGGTGCAAGTTCTATCCACCACTTTTTGACATTCACCATGAATTAAAAAGAGATTAAACATATCCTCGTTTGAATAATCAGCCATTTTATTATCAATCAGGTGTTTTTCAAAAATTTTCACTTCAAATTACCAACAATTTTTGTTGAAATATCAAATTCGAATGAACGAAGTGACAAGTACATTAATTTTAGGCACCTGTCAGGTGAGCGCAGCCAGTTCAGCTACTTGATTCAAATATTTCAAAGCATTCTCTGTTAGTTCTTGCAAAATCATCAAAATTCAATATATTACCAAATTATTTCGGAACTATGAAAGATGGGTATAGTACATGCTGATACAGTTCCATCTGAAATTTGACGCTTCATCTGATGGCGTTACAAAAATTGGCAGGTGCCATTTGAAAAAATTGAGTTATTGCTGTGTGAAAAAGGCCAAATTGGAAAAATCATACCAAACGCAATAAATATTTGACATGTGTACACTGCTTAAAAAATTCCTTGATTCTTTTTCTATTAACCCAAGCAAAAATTGTGTCTGTAGTGCAAAAGATCAACGAGCTACAATTTTTTTAAATATTCCTCAAAAATCGAGTTTATAACAAAAATAATTAAATCTGTCTAAAGTTTTGACAGAGAACTGCCAACAACTTGGGTATTTTATGCCTTGCTCAAATGTCGGTTCTAGATGTATAATAAAAAAAATAGATTGCCATTTGAAATAACAAAGTATTTACCACTTCCGGTATAACCGGAAATGGTATCACTTCGAAAATATTTCACTTCAATTGGAAATCGCTAGGTATGGCCGCGTATAAAATTTCAGCTTGATATTGTAATTGGAACTCAAGAAATTTTTAACGGATGGTCCCGGTGGATATCCCTGTATATGAATTTGTTTCAAAACAAAATTAGATTAAGCTTTCAAAGCTGCGAAAGATATAATTCTCATGTTACCAGTCGCTTCAATTTCCTACAAGCTATTCTACTTGCTTTCCTTTCGTATGGTATAGTTTGAAATTTTCTCTTGCATAATATAGAAACTATTAAAGACAGGAGAAAGCTAGAAATTAGAATTTATTTCATTTTTCATCAAGTAGCAGCTACATTGCAAATTTCTATTAATTAAAGACAAAATTAAAACCTTCAATTTTCTTTTCAAATCTTCAGATGCACAATTGGCTAAGCCAGGTAATCTCTTGAGGTTGAATAATTGCCTCACTGAAAATGCACGAACATAGGAAATCTCTTGTACTACTACTTAGATATATTACTATAGTTAATCAATCTACGTTACTGCAAATTATTCAAGACGGGCGTAGATAAGACAAAGTTATATCTACTGACAACATCGGATATAACATTGAAGTTGAGACTGATTGAAAGATGGCAAACTATCCGGTTACATGTAGACATGTGCCTGAAAAGATAGAGTATAGGAAAAGTTAGGACATTTAAAGACCATTTAAGATTATTATCAGAAGCAATTGCGATGTCAGCAATTGAGAGAGAGATTCGCAGGATTACAGTCGGAGTGACCAGGAATGAATTTAAATTAAGGAATTCTGTCTACCGTGATTTGTTGTTAGTGTTTGAATAATTGAAATTCTCTGTATGTATTATTAATTAATTTTCGTTATGGTGAAATTACAATTTCGGAAAACTGGTCGATTTTCATATGATTTAATCTATATTTTTATTTCTATTATGTTACCATTTGGTTTATGGTACACTTTTCGTCCACCCTATCTACACCAGGGGTGATCAAACTTGAACTTCTGGCGATCTACCTCATTATTTTCAGACTACTTACGATCAACTCTGAGAGGCTGCAAGTATGTGTGATGCAGGGTTGTCGTACATACACGATACACCCTACCTACCAACTATCTAAGTAGGGTGTACCGTAGCATATATAGATATTTTATATATTATTTTAGTGAGTGAAGGTTTGGGTTAGGTTCAGTTAGGTTCTTCTCTATATTATCAATGAAAAACTCATGGTTATTCAAAATTGCGAGTTTATCGGTTGTTACAAAACAAAAGAGTTACGTATGGTGTTAAACTTAACTAAGGAGTGACTTTGGATGTTGAAGCGTGGCACTGCATGTCCTCAACATACTTTTCATAAGATGGTACGTAACCACTCAGTGCTAATCGCAAGCATGACTTAATTATCTTTATTTCAGAAAATGCAGACTCGCACAAGTAAGTTGACCCAAACATTGCCGTCAGTTGAAGGGCGATTTGCCTATATTTATCTTTAGATAGAAAACACCGGAAAGTTGTATCAGATGTTGTAGCTTTGAGATGTATATCTGATATAATCTGCAAAAACTCATTTTCAACAGAACATGAGTTCATCATAAATGATGCTATATTTGCCAATTTACTGGATCATAAAAACGCATTTCGAATTGTCCCAAAAGCCTTGTATGTATCATAATTCAATTGAGGCATCCTTGCTTCAAAGAAAATGATTCTGATCCTTTCTTTTCAGTTGATCTATCATAAGTTGCAATTTTCTTTTGAATGTGTTTGCGCTGATCATCTCAATAATAGTTCTTCCTTTACCTTGAAGCTAATGGTGTTTAAGTGCATTGTGATGTCAGTCAAAAATGCCAAATCAGTCAGCCATTTTTCGTTTTTCAACATCTGAGTGTCATCACCTCTTTCGCCTAGAAGAAGTGTGAACTAAATCAGTGTGTTCAGCAGACTCTCTATCTTCCAACTACAACTTAAAGAGCCGCCGTTGCAAGCTACGTGCAAGGATGAAATTCACAGTTTTTATTGCAATGCCCAAATTTCCTGATTTCCACACTGATTCAGTTCTTCACACGGACGTCAAGTGGTTAAGTCGCTGAAAATTCCTAGAAAGTTTCAAGAATTATTGCCCGAAATAACAGCTTTTCTAGACGAAAGAGGAGATGACAGATGTTGAAAAATGAAAAATGTCTGACCGATTTTGCATTTTTGACACACTGCACTTAAACACCATTAACTTGGATCTTCATAGTAAAGGAATGCTTGAAACGCATTCAAAAGTAAATTGCAACTTATGGTAGATCAACTGAGAAGAAAGGATCTGAAATATTTTCCGTCTTTGAAAGCAAGGATTCCTCAGTTGAATTATGATACGTATGAGGCTGAATTATCAAATATTTTGGCACAATTCGCAATGCGTTTCTTTGATTGCTGTAAATTGGCAAATATAACATCATTTTTGAGTTATCCCTTTTCATGTAAAAACATTGAGGACTTAGCTACTGAAATAGTAAGTCAGTTTAATATGAACTCATGTTCTGTTGAAAATGAGTTGCTGCAGATTATATCAGATATACATCTCAATGCTACAAAATCTGATACAAATCTCTGGTGTTTTATATCTGAAGATAAATATCCGAATCTAAGGAAAATCACCCTTCAACTGACGGCAATATTTTTGGATCAACTTAATTGTGCGAGTCTGCATTTTCTGAAATGAAGATAATTTAGTGAAAATATCACAATCGACTAACTGACTATCATATGTCATCATGCTTGCGATTAGCACTCAGTGGTTACGTACCATTTTATGAAAAGTATGCTGAGGACATGCAATGCCACGCTTCAACATCCAAAGTCACTCCTTTGTTAAACACCATATTTAACTTTTTTGTTTTGCAACAACCAATAAACTCGCAATTTTGAATAACTATGAGTTTTTTCTTGATATTATAGAGAAGAACCTAACTAAACCTAACCCCAACCTTGAGTAAAATAATGTATATTGTGCGGAAAGCTAATATTCATATATGCTACGGTACACCCTACGTAGGTAGGTGGGTAGGTAGGGTGTATCATGTATGTACAACAACCTTGCATCACATATACTTGCAGACTTTCAGATTCGATCGTAAGTAGTCTAAAATATTGAGATAGATTGACAGCTGTTCAAGTTTGAGCACCCCTGGTATAGTTTATGGTGATTTACTCACACTAATCGCAGTAGGTATTGGTGAATTATCTTCTATCTAGTTGAATTTCAGTCATAGAAAATGATATCAACATCAACTTAATGTCAAGTAATATTTCGAGATGCCAATTTAAGTTTGGAACTTTGAAATAAATAGAAATTCTCAAATAATGTTGCGAACTGAGCTAAAGTCAAAACGAAAAGGTAGGAAAACTCATTAAAGACACATACTTTTGACATCCAACGATGGTAGCTACACCGAGTTCGTCAGTTCGAGTCAGGAGGACTGTATACCGGGTGTCCAAGCGAGATGGGACATCAAAAGTATACAGGGTATTACACAAAAGTATGTGACAACTTGAGAGGGTAAAACTACATGCAATTTTAAGAGAAAAAGTTCATATAAAATTAGGTCCGCTAAATCTTCGTTACGGAGCTACAGGGAATAAATGGGTTTTTTCTTCAAAACTCCTACAGAGTTATTCATCCCAAATTTGGAATGCTAGCTATTTTTTACATCCTCCATCATTTCACGTCCTAGATTTTAGCTGAAATTCACAAGGTGTTTTCTTTTTCGAGGCCATGTCTTCGTTTGCAGATTCAAACTTTTCTGCAGTACGCCACTGATCAGCGTTAAATCAATTTTGTCATCTTCGTTCTATTCGGAAAGTTTTTTGACACTTGCAATTTTTTCGTATCTTCAACCGTTTTCGAGTGAATAAGAAAGAAATAATAGAATTACTCGATAGGTATGCCCAAAATTTGCTTCTATTTTGATAGATCGTCTTCCGAGACTCAACTTATACTTATTGAATATCAAACTTAAGAAAAGAACAAATAAAAAGTGAATAAATTGCTGGAAGTATCCTTCACCTGCGAGAATACAGGCTTCTGTCTTTTCGCAATTCTTCTATAGTGTTCACTGCAGTGGTATAAACTAAACTTTTGAAATATACCAATAAGAAAAAGTCTGAACTATTTGAGTCTGGGGACCTAGGAGGCCATGGTTCTGGCCCACCCCGAACTATCCATCGCTTGTTGAATGTTTTATTCAATAATTCCCTAGCTTCTCCACTAAAATGTGCTGGTGTCCCATCATGCATGTACCACATTATGTTTCTCACCAATAGTGGTAGATCCTCGAGCAATAAAGGTAACTACTTCTCAAGGAATTGCCGATAAGCGGGACCGTTTAGTCTGTTAGGCAAAAAAAATGACCTAATCAAATAATCTCCAATTATTCCGACCCAGACATTTAGTGAGAATTGTTCTTGATGATGAGATTCTTCAAACAAATGCCCAATAATGATTATTGTAAAAATTTGTAATAACAGTTCTCGAAAAGTTAGCTTCGCCTGTGGCCATTATTTCACTATCTAGCATTTTCCATAATTTTATCTGAGAACCCTGGGCAGAAATTCAATTTTGAAGGAAAATCTCGAGGAAGTAAAGTTTGGACGCGTTTCATATGAAACGGGTACAATAAAAAGTCGTGGAGAATCCACACTAGAAAAGTGAAATATCAAACTGATTCCCAATTTTTCTTGTACTCATATGAGGATTCAAATCAATACCATTCAAAACTTCTTCCTCAATATCTGGAGTTTCCATAGTTTAAGATACACATTTTAAATGCAGCAAAAGTACCAGTTTCCCTCAACCTTCTCTGGATATTTGAAGATGTTCCCCTGTCTGGTGTTACTCGATTTGGAAAGCGTACCTGATATAATCGCCTAGCTTCTGTTGTGTTTCCTTCAGCCAGACCGTACATGTAATAGATATCAGCCAATTCGGCGAAAGTAAAATTAACCATTTTTTCTTACAGCAATAACTTCAAAAGTCTTAAAACTAATCGTTAATTTAATAAACAATTCGAGCAGACACTGGTTCAACTTTAGCAACTGTCAAAATAAATAAATAAATGAAAAAAACCAAAGCCTACTAGTCATTTTTTTAATTAGAAGTGCTTTCAATTCAGCGAAGCATACAATCGTTTAATTATTTTTTGCTCGAGAACAGTCGGATATACGAAAAAATTATAAGTTTCAAAAAAGTTTCTAAATTGAACGAAAATGATTGCGCGCTGATCATTAACGTACTGCAAAAAGTTCGAAAGGGCAAAAGTAGACATGACTCCGGAAAAGAAAACACCTTGTAGATTCTAATTGAAATTCAGGACGTATAATGATGGAGGCTATACAAAATAGCTTGCTTTCTAAATTTGGGCTGAATATCTAAAAAAACTACAAGAGTTTTGAAGAAAAAACCATTTTTTTCCGGAAATTTCAACATCCTGTAGCTCCGTAACGAAGCTTTTACGGACCTATGTTGATATGAACTTTTTTTCTTAAAATTGAACGTTACTTTACCGTCTCAAGTTGTGACATACTATTATATAACACCCTGTATGAAGAAAGAAATGACCGATTGAAGAAATATTTTCGTTGTTGTTTTGAATATTATTTGAACTAAGTTTCGAAAATATCTTTAATGCAGTGGCACTTCCGGTTATACCGGAAGTTGACACCACCTTTGTTATTTTGAATGGCATAATGTAAATCAACCGAAAAGAGGATATGAATTTTTCAATCGGAATTTTGCGATTTTTGGTTGTCTCTCAGGAGGCATCATAAAAACACTAAAGATCATTCAATATCGATTATTTCTAGCTCGTTGTACGGAAAGAGGCCATACGGCAGAATTCAATGCATTCACAGGCTTCACGGTATACATGGTTTTTCCAAAGAATGTCGCAAATCATGGTATATTCAAAGGTTCAAAAGTCCGTTTTTTCAAATTAGACTACCTATTTTAGCATACACCATTTAACTTATAATATTAATAGGCATCGATCTCTCATAGGTTTTCTATTCCTCAAATGCATCGTTTCCGATTTATTCGGGATTATATCGCAGATTATAAACACCTCAAAAAAGTCTAGGGAACACTTACCAATATCTTTAAAATATGAATTTGATGATTCGAATTTATAGAAATCTTTCGGTTTTCGTTACTATGTATTGTATATAATGTATTCTCAAGAAAACAAAATAATATTTGACTTCTCCAAAGCACCTATTATAAAAAAAAAATTTGAAATTTGAAAATGACGAAATTTGGTAAAACACAAAAAAAATTCCTGAACTAATATTTTCGAAACGATATGGAAGCACTTATATTTTTCAGTACCTAGAAGGTCCACCTCTGTTATTAATGGCACTTTGGCATCGTCGCGGCATGCTCAATATTAAATTGTCTATTACATTTTGGACTAAGTCATTCCAAGCCCCCCGAACTGCTAATCGAAGCACCTGTTCATGAAGGAAGACTTTTTGACGCAGGAGATTTCTTTTTAGGGTGTCCCACACATGCTCGATGGGATTCAGATCTGGGGAGCCGGATGGCCACGGTAGAAGATCGATATCATTCTCTTCATGAACGTTCAAGACAACTCTTGCACGATGAGGAGAGGCATTATCTTGTTGGAAGAGTGGATTTTGACCCATTGTTTAGAGATACGGTACCGCTACAGCTAAAACTATCTCATTTGCGTAAGAATTTCCCGTGAGGTTGTTCTGTATGAAAACGAGGTCAGTTCTTCCTCCAAGCCGTATACCTCCCCAAAACATCACTGATCGGCCTCCCTGTCTAACAACTCCTCGAGCATGCTGGAGATGGTTTTGCTTTTCAGGTTACCTCCATATTCGAATTCTTCCCGAATCGGGATAATAACTAAATCTAGATTCATCACTGAAGAGAACTGTTGCCCACCTCTCTTAATCCCAGTTTACGTGATCTTGGCACCAAGATAAACGAGCAGCGCGATTTCCATGGGTCAGTTGTGGAACTCTTAAAGGACGTCTGGAGTGGAGTTGACCTTTGTGCAGTCGATTTCTCACAGTTTGGTCAGAAATTTGTACATTATGAACTCATGATAGCTCTTGAGCTAATTGAGATGCTGTGGTAGTACGATCTCTTCTGGCTTGAACCAAAAATTGGTCTTGGCCGACTGTAGTATTCCTGAAACGACCTGTATGGCGTTTTTCTACGCTACCTGTTTCATTGAAACGCGACCAAAAACGGTTTATGACACTTGGGATACTTCCCAGAACCCTGGATACTACCCGTTGTGAGCTCCCAGCTTTGAGAATGAAAACGGCTCGTAACATCTCTTCTCTAGTCAAATGTCATCTTTCCATGGTCGAATCACAAAACTTGAATCTTTTATTTGTGCTTACAACAAAAACAAAGTGCCAACTAACTCATTTCAAACACTGAATACATGAAATGATTATAAAGCAGCGTCGCATCTGCTGCATTTTAAGTTTTTTATATAAAAAAAATTAAATCTGTTGTGGCACACAGATTTTGGTGAGGAATTGATGCAGGGGTTCATTTCTTTAAAAAAATCATCCATATTGATCGTTTTGGATACGATATATCGATATTCAGAAGTGTTCCCTACACTTTTTTGAGGTGTTTATGACCGGAAATCTTTCAAATAATGCTCGATCTCGATCTCTCAATACGAGACCCATCTCAAAACCTTCATCAGAGTAATTTTGGTCAGAATTCCGAGAGAAAAAAATGTGAAATCAATTTATATTGAAGTGGATTGAATCTGACTTCGCGTTTTCCTTCTTTTCTAGTAGGTAGAGCTCCGTTATAATGGTTTCATTCCGGGATATTCCACACTGAAAACTCTTAATTAATTGGATACAATTTGTACATTGCCGATAATGTCTACAGCCTTCACTGTATATAAAAATCATTCGGCAAGTAGGTTATAAATAAATTCAGATAAATTTAAATGTATTTTATTATATATAATGAAAACGATATCCACCGAATCGCAATTGCAATTGCACTTCTTGCAAAATATTCGCGTGTATGATTAGACCATGTGCTAATAATTTCGCATTTGAAATCACCTCGTGAAATCACTGAAATCAGCCCAGTTCGAGATGGAAACGTTACGAAACATATCTTCTTTAGCAACTCAAGAGTAAATCCGAATATAAATTTCCTCCGAAAACACCTGAGAGGCGTGCCTTACCGTAATATATTCATTAGAAATAGATAATGCCGATATCACGATCTATACAGCGGCACCTTTGCTGGTAGGAATATAGAAACTGGCTCTTCGAACTTTCTATAGACAAGCAAAGACATGACGAGATGTTTATTTACACCCAAAGGAAGAATTAATTCGAAGGTATTGACAGTCTACTTATCACGTTATTCGATTCTAGCTTGAGGGATTACCTGTATTATGTCATCTGTTAGTATCAATATTGAAGAGGAAATATTTGGCGATCTATTTTAGTTGTTAAAATCTATGAAATTGTTTCAATTATAGCTTTGGATTGAACGAAAATTCAAAGTTTGTTATGTTATACAATTTTGTGTTATACTCATATAAGTAACTATTCTAACTATTTATTTACCCATGTTTTGATTTGGGAAATACTTATCCAAATTAATGTTTTGTTGAATTGATACTAGAATAATAATAATGATAAATGCTTTATTATAAGTCTGAAGTGAACAAAATCCATTATAGATAACATTTCAACATGAAGTTTTGAAATTATAATTGTGTTAACAACATCAACAACTCACAAAAGCCTGAGCTTGTGGTAAGGTTTTCATTTAAACTTTATTATTTTCTACACTACTATAACTATTCATTCTTTTTCAAGGTGCGATTAATATAGGCAGTAAATACAGAGATATCCACCGGGACCGTCCGTTAAACACTTTTTAAGTTAATAATAAAAAAAAGTACTGTGTTTTTAGGAATTTTACTTAATAATTGTGATTCGTAACGCGTTTCACTCCACCGTAGCTTCTTCAGACGAATGAATATACAGAAAAAATATAAATGAGAATATAACTATAAATGTTCTTGAGTAATTAAAAGCTTATTGGGTTGCTTCTTCTTAAGTGATAATTTATGACAGGTATATCCAATAAAATTAAGGAATAGATTGCTCCCCGAAGAGATTCAATAGAGGTGAAGGGCTTAAATCGACTTGTTCATTGTTGAGTCTACCTGAGTGTTTGTATTTATTGATTTCTAAAGTTTCCCAAAGATCTACCTTCCAATATTTATTATCTGTATGCAAAATTTCAAACTGTGGGTCGAAAGAATGATTATTTTCTAAGAGATGATTCGGATATTCTAATATTAAAATTTCTTTGTGTTCTACCAATGTAGAAATTATCACAGTCATTGCAATTCAATCTATAAACACCTGGTTTATTGTTTTTACCTGGTTTGGTTTTATTATTTTTATATATTTGCCTAAATTATTATTAGTTTGGAAAGTTATGTTGAAATTATTGCTATTCAAGAATGATTTTAGTTTCTCACTTGTAATGCCAACGTAGGTTAAGGTGTTGAATTTTGTTTCAATTTATCGACAGGGTAAACTTCATTCAATGCGATTCTACTTTGTTTTTATTTAAAATATTATTTATTAGTTTGGGATTGTAACCATTATTTTTGGCTATTTGTTTAATCAAATTTAGTTCTTTGTTGAAATTTTCTGGTGATAACAGGATGTTAATCAATCTATGAATAAAACTATTGAATGCTGACATTTTATGTTGATATGGATGACACGACGAGTTATGTATTATAATATCTGTATGTGAAGGCTTATGGTAAATTGCGAAAACATGTTTTCCATTTTCATTCGAAATTGTTACGTCTAAGAAATTTATCGATTTATTGATTTCTATTTCGGTTGTGAATGCAATTTTTGGATGTAATGAATTTATATGATTTTCGAAAATTTTCAACTGTCTATCTGTTCCTGTGAAGCAAATAATGATATCGTCTACATAGCGATACCAGTATAAACAATATTTACTGAGTGGATGAATATGAATTAATTTCTCTAAGTTATTCATGAATATTTCTGCTAACAAAGGACTTAACGGATTGCCCATAATCAAGCCGTCTTCAATAGTATAATATTTGCTATTGAAATGGAAATAATTAATTACCCTATTAGACCTGTTGTTTCTTATGTAACGGCACCTTCGTTCAAAATTCCTCAACGACTTGCTAATAAATCATTGCAATTTTAAATCTAAATTGTCGGTCAAAAATTCATACGAACTTATTGCCAATATCAAAGATACCATTATACCACCTAATTCCAAACTCATTTCTTGCGATGTTGAGAATCTATTTCCCAACATTTCTCCGAAAGCTACGTATTACTTAGTTGAAGAATTATTAGAAAAGAATCATGTCAATACTGTCATTAAATCAGATATTCTTTCATTATTACAAATTTGTTTAGATCAAAATTATTTCCATTTCAATAACAAATATTATACTATTGAAGACGGCTAGATTATGGGCAATCCGTTAAGTCCTTTGTTAGCAGAAATATTCATGAATAACTTGGAGAAATTAATTCATAATCATCCACTCAGTAAATATTATTTATACTGGTATCGCTATGTAGACGATATCATTATTTGCTTCACAGGAACAGATAGACAGTTGAAAATTTTCGAAAATCATATAAATTCATTACATCCAAAATTGCATTCACAACCGAAATAGAAAGCAATAATTCGATAAATTTCTTAGACGTAGCAATTTCGAATGAAAATGGAAAACATGTTTTCGCAATTTACCATAAGCCGTCACATACAGATATTATAATACATAACTCGTCGTGTCATCCATATCAACATAAAATGTCAGCATTCAATAGTTTTATTCATAAATTGATTAACATCCCGTTATCACCAGAAAATTTCAACAAAGAACTAAATTTGATTAAACAAATAGCCAAAATAATAGTTACAATCCCAAACTAATAAATAATATTTCAAATTAAAAACAAAGTAGAATCGCATTGAATGAAGTTTACCCTGTCGATAAATTGAAACAAAAATTCAACACCTTAACCTACGTTGGCATTACAAGTGAGAAACTAAAATCATTCTTGAGAAGCAATAATTTCAACCTAGCTTTCCAAACTAATAATAATTTAGGCGAATATATAAAAATAATAAAACCAAACCAGGTAAAAACAATAAATCAGGTGTTTATAGATTGAATTGCAATGACTGTGATAATTTCTACATTGGAAGAACACATAGAAATTTCAATATTAGAATATCGGAACATAAACGCAGTTTTTCAAATAAAAAATCAGATTCAAATTACGCGAATCATCTCTTAGAAAATAATCATTCTTTCGACCCACAGTTTGAAATTTTGCATACAGATAATAAATATTGGAAGGTAGATCTTTGGGAAACTTCAGAAATCAATAAATACAAACACTCAGGTAGACTCATCAATGAACAAGTCGATTTAAGCCCTTCACCTCTATTGAATCCCTTCAGGGAGCAATCTTTTCCTTAATTTTATTGGATATACCTGTCATAAATAACCACTTAAGAAGAAGCAACCCAATAAGCTTTTAATTACTCAAGAACATTTATAGTTATATTCTCATTTATATTTTTTCTGTATTTTCATTCGTCTGAAGAAGCTACGGTGTAGTGAAACGCGTTACCAATCGCAATTATTAAGTAAAATTCCTTAAAACACAGTACTTGTTTTTTTATTATTGATAATGGAATTCTACCAAGTAAAAGCCTCCCAAATTCAAAAACTTTTTAAGTTCCAATTACAATATCAAGCTGAAATTTTATACGCGGCCATAACTAGCGATTTCCAATTGAAGTGAAATATTTTCGAAGTGATACCATTTCCGGTTATATCGGAAGTGGGTCATCACTTTGTTATTTCAGATAGCAATCTACCTTTTTTATTATACATCTAGAAGCGACATTTGAGCAAGGCATAAAATACCCAAGTTGTTGGCACTTATCTGTCAAAACTTTTGATAGATTTAATTATTTTTGTTATAATCTCGTTCTTTCAGGAACATTTAAAAAAATTGTTAGGTTAGAATTAATTTAGCATTTGTCAAGTCTTCGTCAAGCATGAGATAATATTTCCGAAAATGATAGTTACGTAAGTCAATCACAAAAATTAGAAATCTAGTTATGTTTTTATCGTACAAGTTCAATGTCGAATTTATTTTGGAATTCAAATTCTCTGGTTATCCAATCAGGAAATAGAAAATTCCAACCAAAGGCGCCCGATTTGAACCATCCTGTATAGATAAAATTCACATCTGATGATCAATTCGAATTTCCTCATAATCGTAAGAGAATGTTCTCAATATTATGGAATGAGAAAGGACCTAGACTTTTACTAGTTCTGATTATCGGAGAATTGATGGTATTTATCCGCTCCATAAATAATATCTATTAATCCTCTTAGCATCTTAAAATTCATGGAATAGTATGTATAACATATCATTTACTGTCCGGATTTTAATGAGATGAACTGAATAGTTCCTATGTGACCCTCACTTTAGACGGAATGTAAGTCCTTCATCGAAAGTAGTTTAGTTACACGCGAGTAGATAGTACATCGTGTATATGCTTCCATTTTCACATTGAGTCTGAATGCACTTTTATCTATTATAATTTATAGAGAATTTGGCCACTCAAGTCAATATATTTTTGTACTTGCAATAATTTGAAACTCATTCTACTGAAAATGTGATTAGTGCACGACGCGTTTTGGGACACACTGTGCCTCTGAAGTAGGAATTACGTACTAAGTTTTCATTCTCAATTATTCAAATATACAGGGTGATTAAACAAAAACTGAACAGAGGCTATATCTACCAAGATATTCATTTTTGATCAAAACGCAAAAACAGTTCTATTTTTGTTTTAAGGGGGACATCTTTTGGAGTACAATACTTGCCTGAAATACCAACTCCCTAAGCGGGGGTTGCAATCCTTGAACACCGACTTGAACGAATTTCCATTGTTAATTGAAAACTGTAAAAGATACAGGGTGAGCAACTGAAAGATAGGGAAGTCTATTTCCCTGAGACTATTCAAGTTTCAGTGAAGTAAAATGGAACAGATCCATGCTGATCAATGGTAGTCATCATCAAGTTCAATTCTCATCTCGAATTTCAACTCTTAGAGCAGGGGTGACCACTCTCGAAAATTTGGAAGAGGGTAGATGGGTCGAGTGATACCTCGAAAGGAAGGTATTATCTTTGTCTGCATCCCCGTGACCGAATTTCCATTTTTGATTGAAAATTGTAGAAGGAACAGAGTGAGCTACTGAAAAATAGAGGAGACTATCTATCGCCCTGAGCTATTCAAGTATTAGTGCAAAAAAATGGAACAGATTCATTCCAGATCAAATGAATCTATTCCAGTTTTTCGCACTAATACTCCAATAGTCTTGGGGCGATAGTCTTTTTTTTCAGTGGCTCACTCTGTATCTTCTACAGTTTTCAATAAAAACTAAGAATTCTTTCACGGGAATGCAGACAAAGATAATACCTTTCTTTCGAGTTATCACTCGACCCATCTACCCTTTTCCAAATTTTCACCCCTGCCCCAGGGGTTGAAATTCAAGATGAGGATGGTACTTGATGATGAATGCCATTGATCAGCATGGATCTGTTCCATTTTACCTCACTGAAACTTGAATAGTCTCAGTGAAACATTCTTCTGTATCTTTCAGTTGCTCACCCTGTATCTTTCACAGTTTTCAATTAAAAATGGAAATTCGTTCAAGGCAATGTAGACAAAGATACCACCTTTCTTTTGAGTCATCACTCGACACATTTTCCTTATCCAAAATGTTCAATGATTGCAACCCCCGCTTAGGGGGTTGATATTTCAGACTTGGTTTTCTGGGGAGTTAATAAAAATGATTGGTCGCAAAAAAAGACCTCAGCGTAGATTCAGAAGGTCTGTCAGGGATGAGGACTACAATTACTTCATCATGCTGCGTTCTAGCTGTAAATCACTCTCGAGGCAGTTTTATTCAGATTACCTTAATAATATGGAGACCAGGATCCACTCTCACCCTCAATTATTTTGGAAATTTGTAAACTAAAAAGAATTCAATGGAGCTTCCGACTGTTATGGAGTACAATGAAATAAACAGTAAAGATGTAGAAGCGGTAGTCGACTTATTCGCGGATTTCTTCTCAGAAGTCTACAGCGAGGATGTAATGGTACCCAATAAGATTGATTATGATTTTTCCGTTAATAGTGGTGGCTGCCAAGTTTCACTACGTGAAATTTTGGAGTTTATCGACAACTTGAAACCGGGATTCTCGACTGGGTGTGATGGTATACCATCCTTTGTTCTGAAGCGGTGTGCCTTTGTACTAGCTTCTCCTCTTAGTTATTTGTACAATCTTTCATTGAGTCTGGGTGTGCTTCCCGCTTTTTGAACGCGTAGTTTCGTGATCCCGTTGTTCAAAAGTGGCTCAAGATCGCTCATTTCGAATTACGGAGGCATTTGTTTGATGTCTGCCATACCTACAATTTTGGACTGTTTGGTTTGCAGTTATCTCTTATGGAAGAGTAGTTCCATTATAAAGGAGCAACACAGATTTCGAAAGGGTCGCTCAACTATTACCAACCTAGGGCTTTACACAAAGGACAAAATTGATTGCTTTGAATATGGATTTCAGCTGGACTGCATATACACTGACTTTTCAAAAGCCTTCGATACCATGAACCTCAATATATTGATGAGTAGAGGCCATAGGCATAACTGGTCCTTTACTATCATGGCTGGGTAGCTTCTCGTATATTAGGGTACAGATTGGAAAATATAAAAAGTTCTATTCCGGAGAAATACATGTAACTTCAGGTGTACCTCAGGGATCACACTTCGGCCCTCTCTTATCTAATATCTTCATCAACGATATAAAGTAGTTTATTTCCACTAGATTCCTTTCATTTGCCGACGATGTCAAGTTGTACCCAGTTGTGAAGCATTCCCGTGATTCAATGAACTTGCAGTCTCAAATTGATATTTTCCTTTTGTAGGTCGAAATTAATGTTCTTGAGTTAAATATCGATAAGTGCAAGCTAATTGCATTTCACAAATCTAGAATGCCAAACTATTACAACTACAAACTTGGGATCAATAATATCAAGCGGGTGGCCTATGTTCAAGATTTGGGTATCACATTAGATAGCCAGCTGAATTTCAAGGAGTATATCTTGTCATCATCTTCGAAAGCTCTGAAACAACTGGGTTTGGTCTTACGTCATTCCAGATAGTTCTCTTCCGGCACCTTGAAGTTGCTCGACTGTTCACTTGTGCGATCTATATTGGAGTACGGCTCTGTTATTTGGTCTCCTTTCTACCTGGAAGAAATCGATTTTTCAGAAAAGATTCAGAGGGATTCAGATCAGATTCAGAGATTTGGTCTCCTAACCTTGATCTTGATCTCGATCTGGTAAGAAACATGTTCCATCACGATTACTTAGCGCACAGACGACAGGTATTCGATTTGTGCTTTCTGTACAGGTTGCTGAATGGTAGTGTCGAATGTCCTGATTTGGTGAGTATGGTAGAATTGAATATATCCAAGATGTAGTAGACACACACCTATGGTTTGGGTTAGAATGCATAGGAAAAATTACGCCAACAACTTTTTTCTGTATCGCACCATCAAACTCACAAATACAGAGATGGGTTTGGAATTTTGTTACTTGTCGTTTCCTGCATTCAAAAGGCACGCTTCAGAACAAAGGATGGTTTACCATCACACCCAGTCGAAAATCCTGGTTTCAAGATGTTGATAACCCGAAAATTTCAAGTAGTGAAAGTTAACAGCCATCACTATTAACGGAAAAATCATAATCAATCTTATTGGGTACCATTACACCCTCGCTGTAGACTTCTGAGAAGAAATCCGCGAATAAGTCGACTACCGCTTCTCCATCTTTACTGGTTATTCCATTGTACTCCATAACAGTCGGAAGCTCCATGGAATTCTTTTTAGTTTACAAATTTCCAAATTGATTGAGGGTAAAAGTGGATCCTGGTCTCCATATTATTGAAGTAATCCGAATGAAACTGCCTCGAGAGTGATTTACAGCGCAGTATGGTGAAGTAATTGTAGTCCTCATCCCTGACAGACCTTCTGAATCTACGGTGAGGTCTTTTTTTGAGAACAATCATTTTTATTAACTCCCCAGAAAACCAAGTGGGATGTTTTCTGTTGCTGCTAAAAACTGTAGGTATAAAGATATCAAATCCATCATGAAGAATATCATAAAATCAGGCAACAGTAAGGTTGATATCATCAGAATGGACAGACCAATCACAAGCCGACAAATACTCATTGAGGCCAACGTAATTGCCCTTAGCAGAATCGCAGAACGATAAAGTCTTTTCAACAACAGATATTGGAATGGTCAGATCAAACTCAAGAGCTGCATGATGAATGTTATTGACTTGAAAGACACACATTTCCAGATTGGGATATGCCAGAGAAACTTCTTCTACAGCATACCCGTGTAAAGAGTATACGTCCTCAGCAGAACCAGAGGGTATGTGAACATAAATACAGCGATGGGTTTGGAATTTTGTTACTTGTCGTTTCCTGCATTCAAAAGGCATGCCTTTTGTGTGGTCTGGTCGAGATAGGTCGCGATTGATTCAGATGTACAAGTAATTATTTTAGGTTATCTAGATGTCAATGGTTTTGTATGTTAAATGACAATAGGTTTAGAATTTAATTTAATTTTTTGTTACTTTTTGCTACAGTAGGGTTTCCCGTTTAATCATGTTTGTAATTAAACAAAAAACGAACATATTGGCACTTGATAGATTTCGCAAATTTTCAAAATTTCCCAATAACTCGGAAACAAAAAAGCAAGTTTGAATATTCCAAATGTCGAAATCTGTCTTGTATAGTAATTTCATACAGTTGATATGTCTTATATTTGTTCTGATATGATCAAATATTCATGATAGGACACACGTTATGTTACATGAAATTTCATTGAGAACGCTACCATGAATAACAAATAATTTACAGATAAAAGATCCATTGAAGTACTGAACACGATGCTGGAATAAAATAGCCTCAGTTAACTAATACACTTTTGAAATAAATAGCGTCATTATGACTCTAACGAATTGGATATTCTTATCGCTACTGTATGAAGTGTGAATTTTTTCAATTAGTAGAGCACGCAACTAATTTAAAAGCGTTAGGAATTGCACAAACGATCGTCCAATGAACCAGATGTTCAGCTTAAGAATCGGTCTAATGGTTAATGATGATGACATGTTTTCCCGTTCCTTTCTCATCTTCCAGACGTACACAATATTTCATGTTAGATAGTATGGAATAATATAGATAGTATTGCAGGTGTATTCATGCTTTGTTGTTAAAAATAATATTTTAAAGAACTAGCAAATTTCTATCATATGTACAGCGTGTTACATAATAGCGTGTCACAACTTGAGGGGGTAAATCTACGTGCAATTTTAAGAAAAAAAGTTGATATAAACATAGGTCCGCAAAGGCTTCGTTACGGAGCTACAGAGTGTTGAAATTTCCGGAAATAAAATGGTTTTTCCCTAAAAACACCTGCAGTTTTTGGGATGTTCAGGCCATATTTGGAATGCAAGCTATTTTTTACAGCCTCCGTCATTGAACACCCTAGATTTTAACTGAATTTCACAAGGTGTTTTCTTTTACGAGGCCATGTCTTCTTTTGCCCTTCCAAACTTTTTTGCAGTACGTTACTGATCAGCGTACAATCAATTTTCGTCATCTTCGTTCAATTTAGAAACTTTTTTGACACTTTAATTTTTTTGTATCGCCAACAGTTTTCGAGTGAAAAATTATTATTTTTGAATTATTTGAATTGTATGTTATTCGCTAAATAAAAAAATAATAGTAATAATATTTTCAATGAAATAAAACTAAAGTATTTAGATTTTCACTATATTAACAAAATTATGACCGGTTTCACCACACTGTGGCTTCATCAGATAGATACACGGTGTGGTGAAACCGACATAGTTAAGTTAATATAGAAAAATCTAAATACTTCAGTTTTATTTCATTGAAAATATGTATATCGATTTTCTTCAAGTAACGACCTCCTCAATCAAATTAATAATACAAATACTTGATATGTATGCCCAAAATTTGCTTTTATTTTGATAGCTCCTCTTCTGAGACTCAACTTATACTTATTCAATATCAAACTAAAAAAAGAACAATTAAAAACTTAATAAATGGAAGTGTCTTCCTGCAAGAATACAGGCCTCTTTCCTTATTCGCATATTATCACGCACTCTTTAAAATATTCCTGGGGTATTTCTTATCGTATCACAAGAGGTTATTATTCGATTTCTCAATTCCTCTACAGTGTTCAATGGAGTGGTAAAAACTAAACTTTTGAGATATCCCCAAAAGAAAAAGTCTAAACTATTTAAGTCTGGGGACCTAGGATGCCATGGTTTTGGCCCACCCCGATCTATCCATCGGTTGTTGAATGTATTATTCAAGAATTCCCTAGCTTCTCCACTGAAATGTGCTGGTGCCCCGTCATGCATGAACCACATTATATTTTTCACTAAAAGTGGCACATCCTCGAGCAATAAAGGTAACTCCTCCTCAAGAAATTGCCGATAAGCGGAACCGTTTAGTCGCAAAAAAGAGGCCTAATCGAAAAATTTGCAATAATGATTATTGTGAAAATTTGTGATAACAGTTCCCGAAAAGTTAGCTTCGTCTGTGAACATTTCTTCACTATCAAAATGAGCATTTTCTCTAATTTTATCTACGAACCATCGACAGAAATTCAGTATCGAAGGGAAATCTCGAGTAAGTAGAGTTTGGACGCGCTGAGTATGAAACGGGTACAATAAAAAGTTGTGAAGAATCCTCCAAATTAGAACATGTGAAATATTCAACTGATTTTCAATTTTTCTTGTACTCACATGAGGATTCAAATCAATACAATTTAAAACTGCTTCTTCAATAACTGGAGTTTTCATAGTTTGAGTTGCACGTTTCAAATGATTATTTGCAGTAATAGTACCAGTTTTCCTCAACCTTCTGTGGATATGGAAATCAGCCAATTCGGCGTTAGTAAAATTAGCCATTTTTTCTTACAACAATAACTTCAAAAGTCTTAGAACTAATCCTTAATTTGATGAATTAATCCTTAATTTGATGAACAATTCGAGCAGGCACTGGTTCAACTTTAGCAACTGTCAAAATAAATAAATGAAAGAAAAGAATCAAAGTCTACTAGTCATTTTTCTAATTAGAAGTGCTTTCAATTCAGCGAATGCATACAATCGTTTAAATATATATATATATATATATATATATATATATATATATATATATATATATATATATATATTTGAATTTCTTGTCTTGATGTTCACCGATTGATATATATATATATATATATATATATATATATATATATATATATATATATATATATATATATATATATATATATATATATATATATATATATAAACTTTGTGTTTTAGAGATGTTTCCACAATGCTTACAAATAAAAAAACAATCATCCAAAGATTAGTGGATTAAATACTGAAGAAGGGAAGAAACAATCCTGAAACGTCTATTTCAGATAGTGTTTAAATATTCTAATAAACCTTAAACCCCAAAAAACAAACTCAATATCGAAAAAAAACATATATATATATATATATATATATATATATATATATATATATATATATATATATATTGCAAAGCTAATTTTTGTTTTTTCATATATATGCTGCTAACTAAATTTCCATCATAACCATTTTTAATTGCGATCTGTTTTATCAAATGCAATTGTTTGAGATAATTTTCACTAGATCGGTGTGTTTAAGAGTCTATGTATATAGCTATTAAATGCTGCAACTTTATGTTGGTGAGGATGTGCCGATGTATAATGAATTGTAATATCCGTATGAGAAGGTATATATATATATATATTGCAAAGCTAATTTTTGTTTTTTCATATATATGCTGCTAACTATGTTTCCATCATAACCATTTTTAATTGCGATCTGTTTTATCAAATGCAATGGTTTGAGATAATTTTCACTAGATCGGTGTGTTTAAGAGTCTATGTATATAGCTATTAAATGCTGCAACTTTATGTTGGTGAGGATGTGCCGATGTATAATGAATTGTAATATCCGTATGAGAAGGTTTATGATAAATTGAAAACTGGTGTTTATTATTTGATCTTGTTATTAAGTCTAGGATCAAGATGTTCTGTTCTATTTCAGAAGTGAATTTTATATTTGGGTGCAGGTTGTTGATAGAATTTTTGGATACAGTGAACTGTCTGTTCCTGTGAAACACACAATAATGTCATATATATATATATATATATATATATATATATATATATATATATATATATATATATATATATATATATATATATATATATATATATATATATATATATATATATATATATATATATATATATATATATATATATATATATATATATATATATATATATATATATATATATATATATATATATATATATATATATATACCAATATAGGAAATGTTTACTAAACGTGCTTGAAGAATAGTTTTTCTATATTATCCATGAACATTTCTGCTAGAAGAGGGCTTAATGGGTTTCCCATTACAAATCCTCATAACTTTCATAAAAAGAGTCGTTAAATATAAAATAGTTTCGAGATATGCAAACATCTAATAAAGCCATAATGTCATATTTAATTTGTGGATTCGTCATACTTTGTGTTAACAAATTATTTATTATATTATACGAAATCTATCGGTGGAATACTCGGAAACAAATTCTTGATATCGAAAGACACTGACTTAGCATGACTTGGAATGACAATATTTTCTATTTTTCTTATCAAATCATTTAAATTACGAATTGAATACCATCCGAATAAAAATACACAGGTGGGCAGTGTCTGACATATCGGTGGATTCGCCGAACTATAAAGAAAAGTATGTACATTTCATGATATCATGTTTTAGTTTATCTGCCATGTCCTGACTCACGACTTCAATACGCCTTGTGACAGTTGGACGAGATAACACTGAAGTTCTCTAATAGCAGACATGATTTCTGTTTTATTTTTAAAATCTCCAATCAAAACTCACTCGCTTCAATAAATGCTTTCTTCACAACCGATCCATCTTCGAATGGTTTCTTGTGTTTCGCCAATATATGAGATATTTCAAATGACGTGATTGTAGCAGCTTTTGATTGTTTGGCTGGTCTTGTGAACATGGTTTGTTCTTTTTCAAACAAGATATCAAATCACGTACTTTTTGTTTTCTTAATTCACTCTGTGGCGGAAAACCCATTTCAGAGTTTTTATGAACCGTTTTATGACACCTCTCTCAGTTACCATGCTTACGTATTGAGACGCACGACAAATAAGACAAATGCACTTATCCTTCACCATGCAAAAGAAAAATTCTTCCTCCTAATCGTTATTAAAATGATACGTTTTAGATTTCTTTGTGCATTCATTTTGTACTATTTAATAATAAACTTTGTATCGATGTAGTATTGCGTTCAAGTTACAATTCAGAATGACTCCAATTCCTGCCCGAAATTTCTAGAAAAGCGGCAAGTATAGAAAACGCGGCTTTTATTTGACAAGTACCGCGCGTTCCTTTGATAAAGTCGCCTTTTGCCGCTGCCAGAGTGTTATTTCATTACATAATAAATTTTTGTAGTTTAGTTACCTATCTATTAAAATTTTTTTTCTTTTCGAGATCTACTCAAAAAGCATTCGCGATCGACAGTTTCAGCCACCCTGCGTTAAGGCATCAAGGCAATCTACTCTCAATCCATGAAAATGTTCAAATATATTCTGAGATGACGAGAATTCGACAGTCCACAATATACAAGCTTCTTAA
Source organism: Cryptolaemus montrouzieri (assembly GCA_013387265.2). Classification (NCBI taxonomy): domain Eukaryota; kingdom Metazoa; phylum Arthropoda; class Insecta; order Coleoptera; family Coccinellidae; genus Cryptolaemus; species Cryptolaemus montrouzieri. The sequence continues at coordinate 119,762,394 of JABFTP020000144.1, read as the reverse complement.
GGAAAGAAATACTGAAAATGGATTTATAGTTAAACTTCCGAAAACTTCTCCAGTAAAGCTCCGTACCGTTATTGATGAAGACTTTAGGAGTACTATTCGAAGAACTGTGCGTTTTTATTTTCGGAAAGAAATTCCCACTATAGAAAAAATACACGGTGTGCTTGTAGGAGATCAGGCCATGGATTTAATATCAAAAACAAATTGTGATTGTGTTTGTGACTTGAATCTCTCATGGGAAAACCACAACAAGAAGTCAGTTCTCATAAATAAAGGAGAAATCGTTTGCTGAAGAAGAAATTATATAAGTAAGAAAATTTTTTATCTGGATGAAACTAGGGTTCAACAAGGGTACACGGTTCAGATGGATGCTTTTCTCTCTTGGATTGGGGATATATCATGTGGAATGTGTTGCTGCGTATTTTTCGATTAATTGTGTATTTTTCGATTAATTAAATAATAGCAGAGAACAACGGCTTCGATATAAAAGCAATAGAGTGTTTAATTAATACGCAACAACACATTCAACATGATATATCCCCAATCCAAGAGAGAAAAGCCCGAAAAATTTATGTCTCTAACATATTTTGGGAGGACGTCAGAACAGGTTGCTAGAGTTTTGACTGATAGTAAAAAAATTCATATTGCATTCAAACCAGTTAGCAAATTGTCAGGCCTGCTTTTCAACACAAAAGATAAAAGCGACAAATTCGAAAAATCAGGAGTATACCAATTAACATGTTCTGAGTGCAATTCCTTTTATATAGGTCAAACAGGACGCTCTTTCAAGGCTAGATACAAAGAACATTTCCGGTCATTCCTACATCAGAAATATGATTCAGCTTTAGCTGCACATTGTCTGAATGAATGTCATCCTTTTCCAGAACTTAAGAGCTGAAAATTCTTCATTCCTGTGATAAAAAACTCAATTTCTTTGAATCGATGGAAATCTTCAAGACATCTAGGGTAGAAAGGGTTAAGCTCCTTAACGACCAGGTGACTTAATTACCTACCAATCACCATTATTCAAGTTACTGTGACCTCTACTAGCATTTTATTGATGGTAATTCCTATATTGTACATGAGTAATCAGTTTTCATTACCTTGTTATTGATAATGGACGTATGTCCGAAACCGGTCCAACCAATGTGAAACTTTGTCATTGTTTACATTAATAAATTAGTGATAGGTAAATCATAACTTGTTTTATTTTATTATTCATTATGAATATCAACTATCATGTAGTTCAGGCTTCATCGATCAATTATTTTCATATAGGTAGTGTTAACGGTTTTGTGTATGGGGGGTTATTATAATTTCAAAGTAAAAGTACTGGAGACTATCATTAGGACATGAATGCGGATATTTTTGAAGAATATTTTGAACATTTGTTGGATTTAATTCCACTAGGATCTGTTATAGTAATGGATAACGCAAGCTACCATTCGCGACAGATTAAATTAACGCCAACATCTTGATGGCGTAAAGCAGAAATCATCAGATGGCTGACGGATAAAATATTTCTTCTGAAGAAAATATGGTAAAAAAAAATGAATTTATATATATTATATATATATTTAGATTTCAATGCTAAGCTCGGTATGAAAGAAAATGACACCGAAGCATCCTTAGGGTGCCATGGAATTGGGGAACGGAATGAAAGAGGAACCATGCTCTTAGACTTTCTATTAGAAAACCGCTTGTGTGCGATTATTTCGTTTTTCCAAAAACCTCCGCAGAGAAGATGGACATGGTCGAGACCAGATGGTAACACCAAAAATGGAATTGACTTCATTATAGCTGACAAAAAGGAAGTTATTAAGGATGTTTCGGTCCTTAACAAATTTTCAACTGGAAGTGACCACAGAATGGTGAAGGCTAAATGTATGATCAATTTAAAACGTGAAAGGAACAAACTCGTAATGACAGGAGGGGTTAAAAATAACAAATGAGCACAGGTATCTGATGAAGCGGTATTTCGTGAAACTTTGAGTGAGAAGCTTTTGTGCAATGAAAACATGAATATCGATCAGCACAACGACAACATTACAACATCAATAAAATAAGCTATGGACAAACATTGTAGCACTTTGAATAGGAAACAGGAAAGAATCAGTGAGACAACGAAACGCAGGAAGGACTCTCGACAGCACAATAAAAGCTTGGCAGTTCAACCTATAGAACAAAATAAAAGCATGAAGGTACTACGACGGACGACTTCATTGGGGAAACGTAACATTCACAAACTAATGGATCCATATGGTTCAATTATAACAAATAGAGCCGAAATAGTGAAGGTTGTCGAGGACTTTCACTCCAATTTGTATCGAAGCCTGAATCGCGAGAACGAGGAAGACAATCGCATACCTCATGTTATGAATCAGGGTTCGGAGGACCTCCCAGAAATAACAATTGATGAGGTCCGAATGGCACTATCAGATATGAAAAACAACAAAGCTCCAGGGGAAGATGGAGTAGTGCGGAGGCTTCGAAGATAGGCGGTGAAAATCTGATTCGTGAAATAACGAAACTTTTCAATAAATGTTTAGCTGAAGCAAAAGTACCAGAGTCTTGGCATAATGCTATAATAATTATTATGTACAAAAAAGGAGACCCCTCAAATCTCTCAAACTATAGACCTTTAAGCCTTCTATCGCACTTATACAAACTCTTCACCAAAATAATAATAAAGCGCCTCACAAACAAACTGGACACCTACCAACCTCGAGAGCAGGCCGGATTTCGAGCAACATTTGGTGTTAATGATCATCTCCAAACTCTCAAGACTTTGATTGAAAAGAGCATAGAATACAACTTGCCTCTGGTTCTCATATTCGTGGATTACGAGAAAGCCTTCGATACCGTGATACAGGCGATTATGCTTAAAGCGTTGGCTGACTGTAGAATAGATCATAGATACACTGCCATCATTAAATATATATATGAGCATGCCACTTCACAAGTGTGCCTTCACAATTCTATAGAAAAATTCAGGATCGGACGTGGAGTAAGACAGGGTGATACTATTTCCCCGAAGTTGTTCACAAACCTATTGCAATATATGTTCAAGCAATTGGAATGGGATCAGAGGGGAGTAAATGTGGATGGTGAGCGATTAAGTCATCTTCGTTTCGCCGACGACATCGTCATTATAGCAAAAAGATTAGATGATGCAAATGAGATGCTCTTGCAGTTATCTAAGGAATCCAGTAAAATCAGATTGAAGATAAATATGTCGAAAACTAAGATGATGACCAACTTAGTACCAAGCCAACCAGTTTCTATCGATGGTGAAATTGTTGAACAAGTAACGTCATACAAATATCTGGGGCATGAGATAACTATAGGCAGGGACAACCAAACAACAGAAATAGGAGGGCGAACAAGGCTGACATGGGCTGCATTTGGAAAACTGAGAGATCTGTTCAAATCAGAGATACCGATTTGTTTGAAACGTGAAGTATACAATCAAAGCGTTTTACCAGTTTTGGCGTACGGTGCAGAAACCCTGACCCTAACAAAGAAATCAGCTAATGAAATATGTGTTGCTCAGCGTAAGCTGGAGAGAGCTATGTTAGGCATAACAATACGGGACAGAATTCCCAACCATATCGAGAGAGTTGCTAATTTAAAGTGAAACTGGGCCGGTCATCTAGCAAGAACCACGGACGGTAGATGGACAAAGCGTCTTTTGGAGTGGCGTCCCTGAGATGAAGCCCACAGAAGTAGAGGACGTCCACCAGCTCGTTGGAAAGACGATATCAAGCGAGTGTGTACGAACTGGATAAATCCGGCCCAAGAACGCGAGGAATGGAGATCGTTGAGGAAGACCTATGGTCAGCAGTGGATTAGGATGGTTGACAGATGATGATGATGATGATGATATTTTATGTGGATTTACATAAAAAATCATACAAAAAAATATATGATTGACGAAATGGCAAAAAACCAGGAAATTAGTATATTCTGACTTGCTTACTCAATGGGCTCTTATTACTCTACGTCTTCACCGAACAGACTATAGAAGAAAACCATACACATCATTCTTTTAAGTATACTGCTCATCTGAAGAAACCAAAGTGTGGTAGAAGGCGTCACAAGATTGTGAATATAGTAAAAATTTGAACATCATCGTTTTATTCAATTAAAAATGTATATCAATTTTCATCAAGTAACTAACTCTACAATCAAATCAATAAAAAATTCGTTATTGGAAAATATCCACTGCATATTTTTATAACAGTTTATGTTGTCCTTTATGTTAATTTCTGGATATATTGTGACTCTAAATCGTTGGGGTAAAACATCGTTTTTATGATATAAATTATAATATATGTATATAAAACGTTAAGTTCATTTTGCTGTCAAACAGTACGAGTAATGTTCTCCAAAAGAAATGGATGTTTACAGCCTTCGTGTGCTGTGTGGGTAATAAAATGAGTAGTAACCGCAAATCTCAATTTTATTCGCAGATAAATACCTCCAGCACAAGCAGTAATTAGATAAATACTCAACGAATTATAAATTAATATCTTTGTGAGATATTCCTTCTTCTGATTTTTTTTGATTTTGAGATTCGCTGGAGTTTTATAGGATAATAAACTTCTTTATTGCACTCTTCGTCATGTAACAGCTATCCTTATCTATGCATAAAGGTGTTGAATTACAAAGTCATAAACTTTTCTTTTATGATGTTATGTGGTAAAGGCATAAATTCTCTGAACTGAAAGTTAAGTAGGATAATAGGTATATAGGAGATATGAACCCTAAAAAATAATTCATTGAGGTCAATTTGCTTGGTATATGTTAAAAGATAGTTCTTCAACTTGAAAATGAAGAACATTAGATCAACACTATATGTAAATACAGATGATGTAGTGTTACTTGCTAAATCTTTTAATTTAGTGCTGAAGTCCTTACTACTATTCTATTGGACAGTATACCACTTTCCACTTTCTTCGCTAAAGAAAACACGTTACAATAGATAGCTAAAATCCATTTATTCGAAGAATTGATTTTATACATTTTACCTATCTCTCCGGCAATTTTGCCATTTGAAAAGAACAGTTTCTTCTTTGAGCGAAGCCATTCATCGGCCCATTTTTTAAACTTCTTCGAAATCGGCGAAGTGTTGCTTTACGAGTACGTGTCCCATATAAGTGACAACGTCATAGTCGAATTGTGACAGATCTGGAGAGCACGGCGATCGGAATGAACTTCTCATCTAAGTGTTCTCAATGCTTCAACGCGTGTTCATGCAGCTAAATCACCTTTTCATGTCTTGGAGTGTATTGTGGGCTTTTTCCGACCCATTCAGAGTTTATATTTATATAAACGACAATATATATATATATATATATATATATATATATATATATATATATATATATATATATATATATATATATATATATATATATATATATATATATATATATATATATATATAGGGTTTTACCCCGACGAGTTGCCCATATATCTGTTCATGCAATGAAACTGATTTCATGAAAAATATAAATCCACCACCCGGTAATTAATACCATTGCCAGGCAATGATTATAATCAAAACATATCCTGGAGTAATTATATATTAGGATAACGTTAAATGTTATGAGAATATATCAATCTACCAGAATATATACATAATATAGCATCATCAGACAATGATATCAATGTACCAACGAGTAGTGTCAGAGGCTTTTTCCCGAAAAATCCAGTGTACGGACCTTAGTCAAGTAACACTGAATGTTACTCATTAATAGTTTCCTTTGTGTGAAGTGGTGAACGATTGAATAGAATACTGCTCTGAATATAAATATGACAAAATTGTCAGTTAATTATATTACATTTATATAAGCAAATAAGTAAAATATGAAATGAGATTCTGAGCAGTATAAACTAAAGAGAAAACCTATGACTCTACCTCATTATTATTTTCGGAAAGAAACCTACGAAGAATATTACAAGATTTGATGACTGTTATCTTTTGTAACTGTTCAAACAAATTTTCTTCAGACCCAAAATCTCAATACTTTTGTGAAGATTTCTAGGAATAACGCCTGTTGTAGAAATAATAATCGGTAGAATAAATATTTTCTTCATTTTCCACATTTTTTAATCTCGTCGCCAAGCATCATATATTTAGAAATTTTTCATTGTATTTATTTCGTATATTATGTGTGTCGGGTATAGCAATATCAATTATATATGTTATTTGATTCTGTTTATCATTAAGAACGATATCTGGTCTATTGTGTTTTACAGCTCTGTTGCACAGAATTGTTTTATCAAAATAAAGTTTATATTTGTCATTTTCACAAATAATGTCAGGTTCATATTTTTGAAATTTTTTTCTTTTGGGAATTAGGTCATGTTTAATTCCTAGATTGAAGTGAATAATATTAGCGACGGCATTATGTCTTTCTAAATAATCTGTTGAAGCAAGGACTGAGCAAGATGATAATATATGAAAAACTGTTTCTGAAGAACAGAAACATCTACGGCAAGAATCATCTATATTTTGTTTGATGATATGTTTTCTATAATTCCTTGTGAAAACAACCTGATCCTGGATCGCAATTGTCAAGCCTTCTGTTTCAGCAAATAATTCTCCAGATACTAACCATTTATTCGATGCAATTTCATCAATATAATCATTTTTCAATTCTTTAGGGTGCTTTCCGTGTAATTCCTTCTGCATCCAACTTTCTCTTTCAGAATTATCATCAAATATATCAAAATCTACCTTTTGCATTGTCAAGTTCAGAGGTGTAAGATTATAATCTGAAGAAACAACAATATCATGTAATTTAGACGTTCTCTGTTTATCATGAAAATGGGAACGTAGATGAAAAATCTGTTTACTATGAAGATTATTCAAATCAATTAATCCACGACCTCCAAGATGTCTAGGTAGTGTAACTCTCTGAACAGCTGACTTTGGGTGGTGCTTATGATATTTACAGAGCATTTTCCTCGTTTGACATTGTAATTCATTTAGATCAGTTTTAGACCATTTAATAATTCCAAAAGAAGATGTAAGAATAGGAACAGCATAAGAGTTGATAGCTCTGAAAAGGTTTTTACTAGTTAAATAACTCTTGATGATAATTCTAAGTCTTTTGTAATATGAACTTCTAATATTTTCTTTAGTGCTGCTATGGTTAATTGTCTTCTCTTGACAAAATCCAAGATATTTATATGTATCTCCTTGATGCATTGGCTCGGTTTCGATATTGGAAATCTTTATATAATCAGAGGTGATCTTTCCTTTTCAAAAGAAAGATTTTTACATTTTGGAAGCCCAAATTTCATATGATATCATTGGAATAGTTGAAAGTAATCTCAAGTAGACTTTTTAAATGAGATCTGGTTCAGGCATATAATTTAATATCATCTAAATAAATTAAGAGACTTAATTTGAATTCAGTTAATAAACTCTTTATTTTGAAGCCTAAACTAGTAGCATTTAATTCATGAGATAATGGATTGAGGCAAAGACAAAACCAAAGAGCACTTAAAGAATCACCTTGAAAAATGCCTCTTTTGATTGGAATTACTTCGGATTTTAACGATTGTTTTGAAATATTTAAATGAAGATTGGTTCTCCAATTTTTCATTACAAATTCAAGAAAATGACGAAGTGTCTTATCAATTTTATAAATTTCCAAAATTTCTTGAAGCCATGAATGGGGAGAACTATCAAAAGCCTTTTGCTAATCAATGAAGGCTGTATGAATATTTCTCTTCTTAGTTTGAGCTTGATTCAAAGCAACAGAATCAATTACAAGTTGCTCTTTAGTACCAAGGTGTTTTTTCTACATCCTTTTGATGTTCGGAAAGAATATTATAATTCTCCAAATGTGCATAAATTTTTGGGTAATACATGCAGTTAGAATTTTATATATTGTTGGAAGGCAAGTAATTGGTCTATATTGAGACGGATCAATAGTATTATCACTTTTCGGTTTTAAATAAGTAATTCCTTGTGTGAAAAATGAAGGAGTAGCTGAGGGTTCTTTATTATAAATGAAAAATATTCAGCCAATTTTTCATGAACGCAACTGAATTTCTTGAACCAAAAGTTATGAATACAATCAACACCTGGAGATTTCCAATTTTTTGTGTGTTTAATAACTGATGTTATATCTTCGTTTGAAAATTTTTCGAATTGCATGCATTCTATTTTAGAAAATCGAGACCTTTCATTTAAAATCCAACTAGCATTGAATTGTGTTGCCTAACGACAAAAAAAAAAATATATATATATATATATATATATATATATATATATATATATATTTTTTTTTTGTCGTTAGTGATCAAGGTTTGAACATTTTGTAATATACAACATGAATTTCGTTCCACTGAAGATGGCTGGCTCTGCTTGGTGAAGCGCCATTTTTTTTTTATTTTGGGGCTCTCGAAATAAATTCAATTTTCATCACTCATTTATATTCGATGCCAAAATGTATCTACCCAAACCCCGGTCTATAAAACACGACACAAAATATCTTGCTTTTATGCATATGTAATACATTATCTTATTCACACATTAATTACACCGAATGAGATCGGTAGATCGAAAAGCCATGTGATCGTCATGTGACTTGCCTTGAAGTTTTTTTTCATACAATAGGATTTTCTGTTATGTTATGTATTTGTAGTAACTTATTCAAGTTCTTTCATGCGAGGTTTGATGTGATACGACCAATTCTTCGTCGCCTAAAGCATATGTAAGGAAATTAGAAAATCGAAAACAGATTCGGTAACAATGTCTATTTGATCTTTGCAACATTCGTATTAAATTCTTATATTTGCAATCTTCAGCGTCTTTGAATGAATTCAATGAAATATTTGATCATTCATAGACAGTTGTTTGAATCTGTTGGACGTTTGCATTGAACAAAATTATTTTTCTTTCAACAACATCTATTACAGTAGTGAAAATGGTTTGATTTCTTTATTGGTATAGATATGTTGACGACATCTTAGTATGTTTCATTGGAACTACTCGTCAATTAGACTTATTTCTTAATTTCATTAATTCCACCCATTTGAACATTAAATTCACGATAGAAATTGAACAGAACGATTCCATTAATTTTTTGGACTCGAAAATCACTAAACAAAATAATAATCATGTTTTTTCGGTCTTTCGTAAACCAACACATACTGATACAATTATACATAACTACTCATTACATCCCATTCAACACAAAGTTGCAGCTTTAAACAACATGGTACATCGGTTACTCAATTTACCTTTATCAGTAGAAGATTATAATAAAGAGTTAAACATCATCAAACAGATAGCCATTAATAATTCATATAATCCGGATATGATCTAATCATTCGTAAAAACTCTATCAGAAAGCAATAAATGAAGTATATCCTATTCATGAAGACTATAAAATATTCAACAGTTTAACATTCTGCGGTTCTGCAAGTACAAATATTAAATCATTTCTCGTCAAACAAAATCTTCATATAGCTTTCAAAACTTCTAATAACTTAGGTAAACATATTAAAAATAATAAATCTCGTGTTGAAAAATCAAGTAAATCAGGAATCTATAAACTCAATTGCGGTTCTTGTGATAAAATTTATATCGGTAGGACCTATAGGAGTTTTGGCATAAGAACATCTGAACATAAACGTAGCTTCGATAAAAATAAATCTGATTCAAATTATTCAAACCACCTAATAAAAGAAAACCATTCATTCAATAAAAACTTTGACATATTACATATAAAATCAAAAGTTTAAAATTAGATCTCCTAGAAGCATTAGAAATAAATCGATACAAACATTCGGACAAGCTTTTGAATGAACAGGTAGATTTGAATTACTCACCCCTACTTAACTTGTTTAATTAGTTTTTATTACCTTTCATACTAACTGTACAATGGCTCGGTGTGGATTTTCCTGTTATTCATCCAACTTGTTCTACGATTTGTTTATAATACCATACTCTTCATTCTATTTTTCATTCTTGATAAAGCTGCTGTGTCAGCGAAACGTCGTCGAATTTTTTTCAAATAAAGTGTAGATTAAAGTTAAACCTTGTGTTTTTTATCTCATTTATTCATAGACAGGCCTAATTGGCCCACACCTACATATTGAGTGGAAGTTGTGATATTAGATTATTATAGACAGGCCTAATCGGCCCTCGTCCATCTTATGAGTGGTAGTTGACCCTCTCTAAGAGTTTCAACAATATGATATAATATTTTATGAAAGGGTCATTCCCTGATATTACGAACTGCAAGCTCTAATTTGCTTGCGTATTGTTAATCCAATTCAATAATTCGCATAGTATTAATATGTTTATGTGGCTAGATATAAGCTCGCAAATTCCGCACGTGCTTATTTGGCCCTACTGAGCGCAACAGGCCATAATATGTCATTGACTCCGAAAAATACTCTTTTCTTATATTCGCAGATTTGCCAACCAGGAAATCATGTCCTTTGATCATATACCTGCATGTTCCAAAAACATCACATAAATCCCACCAACTCAGACATTCTTCGAAACCTTCAAGTGACTGAACGTACGAACCTGAATATCCATGTGTTCATACATGCGCATCGTCCCCAAATCGGTTGCACCGAGAAAGTAACCCTTAATTAGACTTTTCAGTAAGGTTATGTCAAGAAATGAAAATGAAATTACTTGTAATGAATTTTACATTGCATTCCCTGTGCTAGAGGTGCACAAGGAATTTGGGAGGCAACTGGTAGAGAACTTACTTTAAACCGCTGATAGTTTCTTCTAAACTTGGCACGCGTAGATCCTTGAATTTTGGTGAGGGTCGAATTTCTATCCTTTTTCCTCTTCATCTCGCTTGTTTTACATCTCCTTGGTTTGTCCTGGGGTTCTACTGGTTGGTTATCCTCATTCTTTCATGTTGTGCAGCATTTATGCTGGCCTGTTGTTTTCTCTTCCATTTTACTAGGGATGTCCTCTTTCCTGTTGCCCTCGGTTGTAGTTCCATTATTTGGTTGATCTCCTTGTTTTTGTGGTTTTCCATCTGGTCGTTAGTTGTGTGATGATTTCTTCCAGTGTGTTCATTTCCATTTCCATCTCGTAGTTCCATGTTATGTTCTTCATGAGTGCGATGTCCAGTATGTCCATGGTTTCTGTGGCTGCGTGCAGGTGTGTTGGTTCCCTTGGCCCTATTGCAATGATGTTGTTCCTTTCTGTGATTGTCTTCAATATCCTTTCGCTTTTGTTCGTTTTTCTGCTGTTCCAGTCCGAATCCTTGGCATTCAAGTCCCCAGCTGCGATGGTTGGCGTGTTGCTGTTGAATTTGGCTTTGATGTCTTCTTCCTTCATGGCGTTGTTAGGTGGTTTGTAGACTACGTAGATGTTCGGCTCTCCCCTCGTTGTCTGTAGATTTATTCCTGTCTCTTCTAGGTTCTTTGAATTGGTGCGTGGTAGCTCGTCGTGCCTTGTCCCTGTGTTCACTAGGATCGCTGTTCGTCCTTGTCTTCCCTCTAGTTGGTCGGTCCTGTATATCGTATAGTTCCTGATATTGAAATCCTTCGTTGGTTTGAGATGGGTTTCGCTGACGAGCATCACGTCGATTTTCTTCTCCTCTAGGTAGGTCGTCAGTTCATGTCGTTTGTTGGCGATTGAGTTTGCGTTCCAGAATGCTATTGTTGTTGTCTCTCCATAAATCTATTTTCTGTTGAATAGCTGAATGAGCTTGCTTTGTTCTTCTAACAATTTCATCTTCTGTTCTGTCGTTGCATTTGTCGCATTGAATTGGATGGCCATTCGTCCTAGAATCATCGCTAGTTCGTCTTCGCTAGTCATCTGGGGTCCTCTTGTTTCAGTCGTTTTCTTTCACTCCTTTGCGTTCGGTCCTCATCGCTTGGTCGGCAGCTTTCTTCTCCTTCGCCCTTTTTGTCCAGAAGTTCTTAGGTGGTGCTGGCGCTGGTGCAAGTTTTTCCGTCGGTCGATTCTTCGGGTTATTCGGGTTCTTTGGGCAGTTGACGTTGCTTGATAGATGCTCTCCTCTACAGTTGGCGCATTTCGGTGCTGATGTCTTGGCTTCTTACATTCCGCTGTCATGTGATCGTCTCCGCATTTAAGGCATTTGAATAAAGCGTGGCAGTTCCTCTGGGCGTGTCCAAATAGCTGGCATCGGTGGCATTGTATCACTTCTGATTTCAATCTTAGGCAATGTATCGACATTCCGCAGAAGAACTTCAGGTTGTTGATGATACTCTTGTAGCTCTTCTCTATCTCGATTAGTACCAGTGGGGCTGGGTGTCCGTTCATTCCTTTCATCCTCGTCACTTTTGTAGTCGGGTATCCTTGTTGTTCCAGGTCCTCGGCGATCTCCTTTTCTGTCTGCTCCGTCATGACTCCTCGAAGCACCACCTTCAACTTCTTCTCCGATCTCAACTCGTATGTGTAGAACTCGACGTTGTCCATCTTCCGAAGATGAAATAGTTTTCTGTAGTCGTCCTGGGTCGTTGGTTCCACTTGTATACCTTGTGAAATTAATTTTGCTCGATTATACCTTATACTTGTCTGCTTCACCCGGTTGCTTATATTCGTCCACTTCATCTTTTCCCTGATTATAAGGGGCGATATCTTCTCTCGTCTCGTCTGTAGTCCTGTTGTTACCTTGGCGGGGCTCTTTGTCGTCGTTTTCGTTGTCCTGGTTCCTTCAACTTGTTTGTCTTCCTCTTCCGTCGAGCGGTGGTCCTCGTCGATGTCCTCTTCCATGGTTTCTGGTCTCGATATTCAACGTTTTTTCGAATTTCCTCATCCTCTTGCCGGTGTTCCTCGGTAATTTGAAGTCCTCCTCTTCGCTGCTTTCGTCGTCGCTCTGTTTCCTGGAATTAGAAAGAGAGGCATTATTAGCGGTTGTAGAATAAATATTGTAGAATATCAGAGATGTTATTCCCCCTAGCGGTCAAGGCAGCAATTACATTACGTAACACTCCCTCAAGCCGCTCGGTAGGCGCGTTAAGAAACGCCACATCTGCTGGAATCTTCTCGGCTGAGTTTATCTCGAAGTTCGAAGTAGCTCGTAATTCAGGCACATCTGCTTCTTTCGAAAGTCGAAGGCTCTATATCTAAACTTGGCAAATTTTCAGAGCGCCAAAATAGTCTGGAATTCAGTGCACAACTTTTGCGCCTGCGTATGAATTGCAAGTAGGGGGGTAGATTCGAACGATGGCTCTCTTGAGGGAGGGTAATAGTCAACGTTTGAAATCGCGACAAACATTTCGTGTTGTCTAAGCCTAATGAGTGAGAATAGTTAACTGAAATTTTTTTCGCCAATGGCTTAAAGTAACCCCTTAGGGTGCAAAGTAACCCCACTCTACGATACACTTCAAATAATTTGCATCTGTGAGAACTATTATAAAATAATTTCAGTGCATTACAAATTTTGCTAAGTAATGAAAACAAATGTTTTAAATCAGAATATGAAAATAAATGTTCAGAATCAATAATAGGTACTTCCACTGCAGTTCAAATAGATTATTTGCCGGGTAAAAAATGTTTAAAAATAATTTGGAGTTTAGGAAGTGATTATATAACTCAACCTCAATACATTAAGAGATAACGTATCATATATCTTTGAACTTTTGAAGATTCGAAAAATAGTAACCTGTGCGACACAAAGGGAACTGTAATTCTTTTTTCCGTGTCGAGCTTCTCAGAGAGGAACAATTCACATTTTCCATCCTTCTGGACTTAAGTCACGCACGATCAAATAACTTTAAAAATCAACTTCAAACTTAACCCCGTCCTGGCATCGAAGGCGAGTGGGTTGGACCACTTCGTGCCTCCGAGACCAAAACGAAATTCTCTTACAGTTTGTGAGAATTGTAGGTTCTGGATGAATATCATCATTCTTGCGACTGTGAGCATGTCTCTATATATGTTGGACCACTTCGAGCACTTCAAAACCTATCCCACACTTCTTCCTGGTAATAAGAACAGGATTTCGACATCTCCTGGTCAATCTGATTTTGTCCTCCGTGAACGAGTGGATTGAACCACTTTCTTTTTGAGCCTTTAATGTGCGCTATTTCTGCTCAAGAAGTTTTCATTAAGATGCAAAAGTTGTCCTTCGCAAGATCGGACGTGGTGTTCAACCATTCACAAAAATCAAAAATCTTCGTTGACGAAGAAGCACAGAAAGAGGAAGGAGAATTTCTGTTTTTCGGTTTATGACACGCCGAGGAATTCTGTCACCTCACTAACCCAGAAATTTTGCGGAACCCCTCTCGTGTCGAAAGAAAGGAACTTTAATGTCCAACAGATCTCTGTTAGACAGGACCGATGGCTTCACAACTCCTCTGAAAGATGGATATTCAAACGATTCTCTGAATCCGAAGAATCGCACCGGGGGATTGATAACTCTGCGCAGGGAACGATCGTTATGTCCTCCACGCCACCGAGTCGGCCGGTTCATCCACTTTGAATCTTAGAAGAGAAAATCGTACCAAGAGAAGTCGACTACCAATTCCCATAAATACAGAAATACCAGATGGTGTATGCGATCGTGGCTACGAAAGGGTGTTTAATAACTATCGGGAATACGGTCGAATCTTGTTTGTGCTTGATTTTCTATCTGACTTTGGCCGTATTCGTACTACACAATTTCAACGCTCTTTGATGATTTTAAGTTGATTCAGAAATACGTAATATTTCACTAGATTGAGATTTTAAAATTATTGAGTAATTCTGGTAGATGACCGTCTTTTTACTGTAATTTTGAATGCAGATGAACTATATAAAATGTTTTATAGTGAAACATGAAACAGTAAAATGACAATGAATTTCAATTAGATTAAAAATCAAGAAATATATGGAAAATTTTAGCAAATTAACAAAAGATAGATAAACCCCGGTTCTAGGTCGTCTCACAACCTATAACATAAAGAAGAAATAAAGAAAAATGTCGAGATATTTCTTGGGAAATATTCTGCCTAAATATTAAAAAATATATACGCTCCTTCTAAGATTACCAGGAGAGCTAGAATTTCATTTTGCTCCTTACTTTAAAAATATTCTGTTGAGTAGAACAGTTATAATGAAAAATAAAAGGGGCAATCTATTGATTTCATGAAAATTGTGTAGATAATTACTAATTCATACCTTTCAATTTGATTGCTGGTCATTTAGTGTTCAACTTTGTGATATTATGGCCAATTTTATCATAAAAAATGCGTTTCTTCAAATTAGAGGACGTTCTTCTGAACACAATGCCTAATTTTTGAGGAAGTTATTTATTATAATCAATAGGAGAAAAGTGTGATGAATCGGTAATTGGCCAGAAAGAATAAACTAAAGAAAGCAAACGCTATAACATAACCACAAAAAACGTGATGGAATTACGTATAGCTATTAGACTGGTGATATTAATAATAATTACTGATGAAAAAATAAATTGGTAGATCTATTGTAATCAACTGTAATCAAGCTTTACTGGCTATAGACGAAAATATTTCGACTCTTTATTATGCAGCAAATTGAAATATAACTGTGGTGCTTGAAATAGTAGATTTCATTTTCTTGAATATAGTGAGGAAATAATTTCAAGAGCAATTATATGAAAAATAAATTAATTATATAAGGATTTCAATAATTACGTCTCAAGCAGGATATTTCACTCATAGAAACAACTTGAAAGTACTCAACAGCATTGATCAAAAAAAAATTTCCCAAGGTAGTTACAGCCGTTAAAAGTGAAAATGTGCGGTGTTTGCCGGCTAATCTCTCAAGCTCTTGTATTATTCCAGCAAATCTATCCCAACATGAATAGTAGATCGAACATATGACGAAAACTTGTCATCAGTCCTTCAGGAATGTCATTATTCCTATATATTAGGCAACAATTTGAAAACAATTCTAATTTATGAAGTACTCTTTTCAACGAGGGGTAATATGACATTGTGCAATTGGAAAAAATGAAGTTGGAAGTTGTTTCCATTCTATAATGAATCATTTGAAGAAAAAACACTTGGCCTAAGTTCATAAAAACTAAATGAATAAAAATGTTTGACATAAGTTTCAGGTTTTATCCTATTCTCAAAAAAAAACAGGAAATTTAAATATTCCAATCTCTACATTCTGTCGAAAAGGTACCGGAAATTGTTTGTTTGTTTGTTTTTCCTTTAACGTGCTTTATTTTGGCCTTTCGGCTAATGACACGCCGGGGAATTCTGTCACCTCACTAACCCGGGAATTTTGCCGAACCCCTCTCGTGTCGAGGGAAGGGACCTTTAATGTCCAACACATTTCTGATAGACAGGACCGACGGCTTTGCATCTTCTCCGAAAGATGGATACTCAAACGATTCCCAGAATCCGAAAAATCGCACCGACTTTGTGGGAATTGAACCCAGGTAACTCTGCGCAGGAGACGAGCATCATATCCCCTACGCCACCGAGCCGGCCATAACTTGATCAATTCAATTTTGATTTCCATTTACCTCCTCTATGTCCATACAAAATATCTATGAAACAAATAAAATTAAAATTTTCTTTTAAAAAATGCAACCATTTCTTCAGTATTTTCTGAACGTTGTCACGTTCAACTATCGTCAGTAAACCGACTTTACAGACGAATGATTTTTTTCTTCAAATCATACCTTATATCTAAAGAGTCGAGTAGTTGGTATATTTTAATACCTTTCGAATGGTACTACCTAGGTTCCCTATACTTAGTTTCAACAGTTTCGAAATTTCATCCAATTTTTACCGAAATTTAAGAAGTATTACAAGTTTTACAATCGAATTTCTATCTGAATAGATTGTTGCCTCAGATGAAAAACAATGAATTAGATGAAATCATTCATGTGCTTATTTGCATGAATCGTTACCATCCAACAACTACTGAATGAAAAAATTGACAAAAAATTCGAGTTCAGAATATGAAATTAATTCATTGTTCAAAACTAATATTGAAAACAAAACATTTGCAAAATAAAGATAGAAAGACTTTCCATATCATTTTTTTACATAAGATAAGATAATAAAAAGTCAAGGAAAGTTATATCAGGCGATCTTGCAGATCAATTTCGGGTTCCACATCTGCCGATCCATTTATTAGGAAAGTATGTGTCTATGACATTCAGCGCATTGGCTGTGAAATGTGCAGGAGCTCCATTCAATTGGAACAACATTCGTTGCTTTATAAGAATATATTTCTGTGCTCATCGAAAAAAAATGGTCACACGACATTGCGATTATTAGCCGCCCTCAAACCCATTCGTAAGCTTGTAGTGTGTGGTGTATTGACAGATGAATAAAACCAATTATATATAACTGGATCACTTCATTCACTTATTTAAATACTCTAAAATATACGAGGTGACACTTTTCTTAATATGTTCATGAGGAGCGTTACTATCAGAATGAGAGGGAGGAAGACCTCCGAATTTCCCACCTTGGATACAGGTGGGGGGGATGCGCATAATTACAATATGACATGATTGAAATATATAACATTCTCACTCACTTAATTAAAAGATAATAGATGATACCTTATAGATTTACATATTCAATAAATTTGATATTTACATTTTCATTTCGATACCATATATATTTCTATTCACCTATTTAACCTATTTACAATTTATATACATTTTTCAGTAGTAAGCTTAAAAACAAAACGTGTTGGCAGTTTGACTATTCTTTTAGGCCTGGAAATAGTTATTGGAGGGTTCAAGTTAATATCTACAGGATTAACAGAAATTGGTGAAGCCTTTTCATTACACAAGTCTGCAAAAAAAAGTTGAGAGCTGTTTTGGTTTTTTTGTGTAATTCTTATGTTTTTCGGTGAGCTGAATTCGTTTTGTCTAGCATGTCACGTTTTCTGACAATGTAGGTGTCTATGCTAAACAAGTTATTATCTTAAATTAAAACATAATTTTTTTTTAAATAAAGTAATTTATAATTGCGTATCAAAACTTATTTTCTTATCTAAAATACATCAGTTAGTGAGTACTAAACACATTCCTTTTTCCCAGTGAGACTGCTGTTGGTACATTTTCGTTTGTGGGATGCATCTGGAAGGTCTCTTCTAAGTGTCCAATAGTAGTCTGCCATCAATGGGACGCTCCATCTTCCCTGGTATCTTTTTTTCATCTCCTTAATATCTTGGTGAAATCGTTCACCTTGCTTTTCACTCGCGTCTGCTAAATTTCCTGGAAAATAGTCGAGGTGGGAATGAAGAAAATATACTTTTGATCTCATTAAGCAACCTAAAGCTTGAAATGCTTTTGACGGTTTCTTTGTAGTTAGGGTCTTTGTTATTGCCTAAAAATTTTGTTATAACTTCGTTAAAAGCAATCTACCCTTCTCTTTGAGGATCCTCATGGTTATGACGAATAGTGGATCAGCCATAAGCCGTCTAATATCTGGTCCAACGAAAACACCTTCCTTCAACTTTGCCTCCGAGAGGCCAGAAAACTTTGATATTGAGTATTTGAAGCAATTTCCATCTCTTGGAAGTGACTTTACAAATTGCTTCATCAATCCCAGTTTTATGTGAAGCGGTGGTAAAAGAACTTTATGAGGAGGCACCAAAGTTTCATGCAGGACATTCTTTTCGCCAACTTTAAGGTCCCTCGCAGGCCAACACTTTTTGGTCCAGTGATTTGTTCGGTCTCTACTATCCCATAGACACAAAAAGCAAGGGAATTTGGTAAACCCAGATTGCTGTCTGAGCGCCATGACCAAAATTTTGAAATCACCGCACACTTGCCAACCGTGGTCTTTATATTTTAATTTACAAAGAATCACTTCCAAGTTCTTGTAGGTTTCTTTGAGGTGTACGGAATGGCCGAAAGGAATAGAAACATAGAAACCGCCGTTGTGAAGTAGAACCGCTTTCTTCTTCTTCTGAGCGTGCCTATCCGTTCCGGATGTTGGCGATAAGCAAAGCAATTTGTACTTTGTTGACTGCTGTTCTAAACAGCCCTCTTGTAGACATAGAAAACCAAGTTCTGAGGTTTTTCATCCAGGAGATTCTGCGCCTTCCAGGCCCTCTCTTGCCTAAAACCTTTCCCTGTAGTATTAACTGGAGCAGACCATATCTTTTTTGATTCCTCATTATGTGTCCGATATATTCTAATTTGCGTTGTTTAACGATGTTCATTATTTCGGTCTCTTTTGTAGTGTTTCTAAGACTCTTTTGTTGGAAACACGATCCACCCAGGAAATTCTAAGAATTCGTCTGTATAGCCACGTCTCAAAGGCTTCAAGTTTTTTGTAGATGCTTCCGTCAGGGTCCAGGACTCGGCACCGTATAGAAGCACAGACCAGACATAACATTTGAGTAGTCTTAGTTTGGTATGTATATTAAGATCTCTACTCTTAAATAGGTTTCCCATTTTAACGAAAGTGGCTCTTGCTTTTTCTATGCGGCATTTTATTTCCACAGAGTGATCCCATTGCTCATTAATCGTAGTGCCCAAATATGTGTAATTAGTTACTCTTTCAATTTGTTGATTATTAATTACTAGTTGGTCAGGAGGTGTATTTTGTTTGTTAATTACCATGAATTTGGTCTCCTTGATGTTAAGAGACAATCCGTACTGAGAGCTAGCTTTAAAGACACGATTCATCAATTCTTGAAGACCTTCGAGAGAATCAGCGAACACAACAGTATCGTCCGCTTAACGTATATTGTTCAATCTCTGTCCATTAACCAACACTCCAGCATCCACATTTTCCAGTGCTGTGTTAAATATGTGTTCTGAGTACAGGTTGAACAAAGTGGGGGATAAGACACAGCCCTGTCTAACACCGCGTCTTATATTTACATCTTCTGAGTAATCACCATCGACTCTAATACTTGCTGTTTGATGCCAATACAGATTTATTATAAGACGCAAATCTTTCTCGTCGATGCCGATTGTTCTTAAAACCTCTATCATTTTATTGTGCTAGACCCTATCGAAGGCTTTTTG
Source organism: Cryptolaemus montrouzieri (assembly GCA_013387265.2). Classification (NCBI taxonomy): domain Eukaryota; kingdom Metazoa; phylum Arthropoda; class Insecta; order Coleoptera; family Coccinellidae; genus Cryptolaemus; species Cryptolaemus montrouzieri. The sequence continues at coordinate 119,742,448 of JABFTP020000144.1, read as the reverse complement.
GTAGTCTATAAGACAGACGTATACATCACAACCAACATCCCTGCATCGCTGGAATAGGACCTGAATAGCAAATAAAGCCTCTCTAGTTCCTAGTGCATTTCTAAATCCGAATTGTGTGTCTGATATATGTTCCTCGCATTTATTATATATACGTTTGTGAATTATCTTCAGAAATAATTTGAGTAGGTGGCTCTTGAGGCTGATTAGTCTATAGTCTTCGCATTGTTTTGCACTGGCTTTTTTAGGTATTGGAATAAATGTGGACTTTAGCCAGTCTCGAGGAATATCTCCGGTGTCGTAAATATGGTTAAATATATTTGTCAGCCATTTTATTCCGTCTCCGTCCAGCAATTTCAGGAACTCGGCATGAAGGTCATCTGGTCCTGGAGCCCTTCCATCCTTCATCTGTTCAATGGACTTGTGCACTTCGTCAGAGGTGATGGGTGGACCCGCGTTAGCGTTGATTACTGGTTCGTTATTTCTCTCATCTTGGAACAGAGTGCTGATATATTTCTTCCAGGTATTAATTCTCTCGTCTCTATCTATGATGGTGTTGTTGTCTTCATCCAGCAGACGGCCAACCATAGGTGTTTTGTATAGCCACTTAATTCTTTGACTTTACGATGCATGTTGAAACTATCATGTCTTTTTTCCAGATCTTCTATTTCTAAACATTTTTCTCGAGCCCATGTTTCCTTAGCTTCTCTTATCTCTTTCCGGATCCTTTTTTGAATATCTTTGTATTTATCCTGATCTTTGTCTTTTACTTTCCGGCGTTCTTCCATCAGACTTAGGATTCCATCAGTCATCTATCGTTTCTTTTTCTTGTTTTTATCAGGCTTAAGAATAGTGTCACTTGCAGACTTCACAACTAATTTCAGTGTATCAACTTCAGCATCGACGTCCACAGTAGTGTCTTTGACTTTTGATTTTCCAGACATGTGTTGTTTCACTTGTTCCTTTATGGCTGGGTTCTTTAGTTTTATTTTGTCGATTTGGGGATGTTGTTTTTTCTTTATGATCTTTTTCAGCTTTAATTTAGCTGTGCCGACCAGCGGAACGTGATCTGACTGAATATCAGCGCCGGGGTAAGTCTTCACTGCAGTGAAAATGTTTCTGTACCGCTTATTGACCAGCATAAAATCTATCTGATTTCTTATTATGTGGTCCGGTCTATCCGCAGGTGATTTCCAGGTGTATAAACGGCGGGCCGGTAGTTTAAAAAATGTATTGAGTATCACCATTTGTTCTTCCATTGCAAACGTATTCAACATTTCACCTCTCTCGTTTCGTATGCCAAGCCCGTGTGATCCAACAAATTCGTTACCGCTCCCCTTTCCCAGTTTGGCGTTGAAGTCGCCCATGATTATTGTGATGTCTTTCTTGTTTAGTTTCCTGATTGTCTGTCGGAGGTCATGGTAAAAACTTTCTGCTTCATCATCGCATTTATCTGCCGTAGGTGCATATACCTGCATGATATTAATTTGTACCGGCTTGGTGTTTAGTTGAGCAGAAGTATTCTCTCCGAAATGGGAACAAAATTATCCACTGATTGATGAAACCTACTATTAATTATGAGACCTACTCCATTTTGATGTTGTCCGCTGCTATTTCCAGAGAAGAAGAACTGCTTTAAGGCTTCTTTTTGAAGAATCTATAAAAATACGCCACTCTTCTGGGTCGTATAAGATCTTAAATGTATTCATCAAACCTTCAATATAGGTGCAATAAACCAACTCGTCCTTTTGGGCAAAGTAGGAAGTAAACTGTTTTTCACGATATCTAATCCAGGAGGAAGACACTCCCGGCAAAAGTAAGTTCCTGCTTTTGAGCCTTGATCCAAGCAACTCAGCAGCGCCCTTGGGAAGATTCAAGTCTTTTACCAAATCATTAAGCTCGCCTTGAGAAAACAAATATGGACTTCAGTCATCTTGAAATTCAAAATTTGACTGATCATCGGGTGTGGGTACAGAACCATCTTCGTCAGAAATTGGAACCTCTTTCAAGGTAGCAGGGACCTTGGGCACTGGTATTTCGGTCCCATGAGGGATGGGACGAATAGCTGATTGCAGATTGGGGTATGAAATTGACTGCTTCCGTTTTAAATTATACCCTTTCACTTTACACGAACAAAAGTTGCAATCTTCACTATGGTTCTTTTGCTCGCTCCATACCATAGGAATCGCAAATCGGAAAGCTTTTTTCTTGCCCAATTTCGAAGATCTTCAACACATCGTTTGCAGACTTTATGAGGTGCCCATACTTTATCCTGATCTCAAAGTTTGAAGCCAAAATACGCGAAGTATACTTTTTTTACAAAATCCGTAATATTAACTTGTTGCTTCAATGACATATATTCTCCACAAATGTAGCAGAAACTATCCGAAGAGTTCACACACTTCCGCACAGACTACATTGCACTGTATTGAACCAAGATCTATAAAACAATGATGAGTTAACACGTAATTGTCCCGCGCCACTTCTACACTATCGGAGCGCGCACGTTCACGTTACAACATGTTTATACTTGTTAATGTAGGTCAAACAGGGTGTTCCTTATTTAGAAATTAATGATAGTTATGTCCTGTAAACATTTTGAAACAGTAATCAAAATAAAATTTTACCTCTCATTTATACTACAAGTTAACCCCGTTTTAGCCCAAAATATCCGTTTTTGTAATAAAATTTTGCGTTTTGTAAAATAACCTTACGTTCTGGAATTTTTGAGTATTTTTTGTTTTCAGAACATCTTAATACATAGAAATCAGTTGAAAATATCCAGACAGCATTTTTGTTGCAGACCTGTGTTATTATTCACAATATTATAGTCTGTACTCTGAGATATGTCAGGTAATGCCCTCTTCAATTGGTTAGAATGGCGTTTCCAGGAGGTGACATGATTGAAATATATTACATAGTGCTAAGTATCTGGTACTCGCTTGCTTGTAGTGAGTCAGTTCACGCCGCTTAATAATGGCAGAAGGACTACTGCCGAAACGTTGCAATAAAGCAACTGGTTCTTCTAAGAACAAAATACAGAGACGACGGACTAAGAACCTGAAAAACAAACTGATTATACACTATGTGGCTAGTGTTTTTTCTCCAATTGTTTAATTGTCTACCTAAAATGTGTAACCAAATTATTAGTGAGACTTCTGTAAGTATTATTTTCTCTCCCTAAATTACCCAAGAAAAACAAAATTACATGCGATACATACCTGACCCAAAAAAAAAAAAAAAAATCAAGGTATCTTGTGAGATTTCATTAAAAATGTTTCTGAAGATTGATCGAATTTATTCCGAAGTCCGCATTTATATGCAGCAATTGCGTTTTTTCGAACGAGAAATATGGTACCAAGTATCCCGATCATCATGGTTGCTTGGATGGTCAGTGTCCACTTTACCTGAGGCAACTGGAATAATCAGGGACAGAACCGACTATTCCACGTAACACTTTTAGTTTTAGTATATGGATCAGTTTATTAGAGATTATGATTATACTAATGTCGATACTCTGGTATGCGAGGGGATTGACAGTTATAAACAATGTATTACTGGTAAAGTCGATAATCATTTCAGACTATTCCACAATAATATGAGAAGCTTATCAAAAAATATTGATGATTTGAAAATTTTTCTACATGAAATAGGTCATGATTATGATTGTTTAGTTTTAACTGAAACATTTATGGTCTCTGATATGGGCTTGTTCAATATTTCGGGGTACGGACTTATTTGTAACAATGGGGAATACAATCGAAACGATGGAGTGGCAATTTTTCTAAATAAAAAATTCAGCTATACATATGAAACAGTTAAGATAGGACAGGTGAGAGGTTTAAAGGTTCTTGTAGGTAGTGACAATAAGAAAATTCAGATAACTGGTATATATAAATCCCCGATATTTCAGTTGATGAATTCAATGCTGATTTTCACGGTTACTTGAAAACGAATGTAGAAATAGTAATTTCCAGATCGTGGTAGGCGACATGAATGTAAATATTCTGCAGAATAGTGAACATGTTCTAAATTATTTGAATATATTAGCTGGAGAAAAATTGACCTCAGTGATTAATAAACCAACTAGGGTGCAGGGAGATACCAAAACTTGTTTAGATCATATATTAATTAAAGATATTTATGACTATATTCCAATTATAATGAAAACTCACATAACTGACCATTTTTCCACAAATCTCTTTTTCAAAAGCGTTGTAAAAAGTGTGCCATGTTTTTGTGAGGGTTTGGTGAATGAAAAATTGATTATGTAATTTTAAAGTCACTGTTCTCTGAGGTTGACTGGGGCGACTTTTATACAAGTCAGGATGTAGATGAATCTACAACTGTGCTCGTTGATATTATAAAGGAACAGATAAAAAAAAGTTATTTCAAACCTAAAAAACGCGATAAAAAAAGAAAAACCTGGATAACCAACGCACTTTTGAAATCCATCAATAAACGTAATGACCTGTATAAAGCATGGGAACAAAATAAAAATGCAAACTCCTGGGAAATTTTCAAAAACTATAGAAATAGGCTTAACAAACTAATAAAATATGCGAAATCGCAATTTTACATGGATCAAGTGCGCTCCAGTAGAGATAGCACAAAACAGATGTGGAGGGTCGTATCGGAACTATGTACAAAACCGAAAAATATTAGCCATATAGATAAACTTGAAGTGGATGATATATATATATATATATATATATATATATATATATATATATATATATAATTAAGGACCCTAAACAAATGGCCTCTGTTTTTAACCAATACTTCACTAACGGAGGTAAAAATCTAGCGCAAAAAATTAACTTTAAGAACAACAAAAAAATGACCGACTCTAATGAACTTGAATATAAATTTCGATTTACTCCTACAAACATAGAAGAAGTAACAAACATAATTTTGAACTTGAAAAATAGGAAAAGTAGCGGTTTTGACGCAATATCAGCTGAAATATTGAAAACTGGTGTTTTGTATAGCCACTTAATTCTTTGACTTTACGATGCATGTTGAAACTATCATGTCTTTTTTCCAGATCTTCTATTTCTAAACATTTTTCTCGAGCCCATGTTTCCTTAGCTTCTCTTATCTCTTTCCGGATCCTTTTTTGAATATCTTTGTATTTATCCTGATCTTTGTCTTTTACTTTCCGGCGTTCTTCCATCAGACTTAGGATTCCATCAGTCATCTATCGTTTCTTTTTCTTGTTTTATCAGGCTTAAGAATAGTGTCACTTGCAGACTTCACAACTAATTTCAGTGTATCAACTTCAGCATCGACGTCCACAGTAGTGTCTTTGACTTTTGATTTTCCAGACATGTGTTGTTTCACTTGTTCCTTTATGGCTGGGTTCTTTAGTTTTATTTTGTCGATTTGGGGATGTTGTTTTTCTTTATGATCTTTTTCAGCTTTAATTTAGCTGTGCCGACCAGCGGAACGTGATCTGACTGAATATCAGCGCCGGGGTAAGTCTTCACTGCAGTGAAAATGTTTCTGTACCGCTTATTGACCAGCATAAAATCTATCTGATTTCTTATTATGTGGTCCGGTCTATCCGCAGGTGATTTCCAGGTGTATAAACGGCGGGCCGGTAGTTTAAAAAATGTATTGAGTATCACCATTTGTTCTTCCATTGCAAACGTATTCAACATTTCACCTCTCTCGTTTCGTATGCCAAGCCCGTGTGATCCAACAAATTCGTTACCGCTTCCCTTTCCCAGTTTGGCGTTGAAGTCGCCCATGATTATTGTGATGTCTTTCTTGTTTAGTTTCCTGATTGTCTGTCGGAGGTCATGGTAAAAACTTTCTGCTTCATCATCGCATTTATCTGCCGTAGGTGCATATACCTGCATGATATTAATTTGTACCGGCTTGGTGTTTAGTTGAGCAGAAGTATTCTCTCCGAAATGGGAACAAAATTATCCACTGATTGATGAAACCTACTATTAATTATGAGACCTACTCCATTTTGATGTTGTCCGCTGCTATTTCCAGAGAAGAAGAACTGCTTTAAGGCTTCTTTTGAAGAATCTATAAAAATACGCCACTCTTCTGGGTCGTATAAGATCTTAAATGTATTCATCAAACCTTCAATATAGGTGCAATAAACCAACTCGTCCTTTTGGGCAAAGTAGGAAGTAAACTGTTTTCACGATATCTAATCCAGGAGGAAGACACTCCCGGCAAAAGTAAGTTCCTGCTTTTGAGCCTTGATCCAAGCAACTCAGCAGCGCCCTTGGGAAGATTCAAGTCTTTTACCAAATCATTAAGCTCGCCTTGAGAAAACAAATATGGACTTCAGTCATCTTGAAATTCAAAATTTGACTGATCATCGGGTGTGGGTACAGCACCATCTTCGTCAGAAATTGGAACCTCTTTCAAGGTAGCAGGGACCTTGGGCACTGGTATTTCGGTCCCATGAGGGATGGGACGAATAGCTGATTGCAGATTGGGGTATGAAATTGACTGCTTCCGTTTTAAATTATACCCTTTCACTTTACACGAACAAAAGTTGCAATCTTCACTATGGTTCTTTTGCTCGCTCCATACCATAGGAATCGCAAATCGGAAAGCTTTTTTCTTGCCCAATTTCGAAGATCTTCAACACATCGTTTGCAGACTTTATGAGGTGCCCATACTTTATCCTGATCTCAAAGTTTGAAGCCAAAATACGCGAAGTATACTTTTTTTACAAAATCCGTAATATTAACTTGTTGCTTCAATGACATATATTCTCCACAAATGTAGCAGAAACTATCCGAAGAGTTCACACACTTCCGCACAGACTACATTGCACTGTATTGAACCAAGATCTATAAAACAATGATGAGTTAACACGTAATTGTCCCGCGCCACTTCTACACTATCGGAGCGCGCACGTTCACGTTACAACATGTTTATACTTGTTAATGTAGGTCAAACAGGGTGTTCCTTATTTAGAAATTAATGATAGTTATGTCCTGTAAACATTTTGAAACAGTAATCAAAATAAAATTTTACCTATCATTTATACTACAAGTTAACCCCGTTTTAGCCCAAAATATCCGTTTTTTGTAATAAAATTTTGCGTTTTGTAAAATAACCTTACGTTCTGGAATTTTTTGAGTATTTTTTTTGTTTTCAGAACATCTTAATACATAGAAATCAGTTGAAAATATCCAGACAGCATTTTTGTTGCAGACCTGTGTTATTATTCACAATATTATAGTCTGTACTCTGAGATATGTCAGGTAATGCCCTCTTCAATTGGTTAGAATGGCGTTTCCAGGAGGTGACATGATTGAAATATATTACATAGTGCTAAGTATCTGGTACTCGCTTGCTTGTAGTGAGTCAGTTCACGCCGCTTAATAATGGCAGAAGGACTACTGCCGAAACGTTGCAATAAAGCAACTGGTTCTTCTAAGAACAAAATACAGAGACGACGGACTAAGAACCTGAAAAACAAACTGATTATACACTATGTGGCTAGTGTTTTTTCTCCAATTGTTTAATTGTCTACCTAAAATGTGTAACCAAATTATTAGTGAGACTTCTGTAAGTATTATTTTCTCTCCCTAAATTACCCAAGAAAAACAAAATTACATGCGATACATACCTGACCCAAAAAAAAAAAAAATCAAGGTATCTTGTGAGATTTCATTAAAATGTTTCTGAAGATTGATCGAATTTATTCCGAAGTCCGCATTTATATGCAGCAATTGCGTTTTTTCGAACGAGAAATATGGTACCAAGTATCCCGATCATCATGGTTGCTTGGATGGTCAGTGTCCACTTTACCTGAGGCAACTGGAATAATCAGGGACAGAACCGACTATTCCACGTAACACTTTTAGTTTTAGTATATGGATCAGTTTATTAGAGATTATGATTATACTAATGTCGATACTCTGGTATGCGAGGGGATTGACAGTTATAAACAATGTATTACTGGTAAAGTCGATAATCATTTCAGACTATTCCACAATAATATGAGAAGCTTATCAAAAAATATTGATGATTTGAAAATTTTTCTACATGAAATAGGTCATGATTATGATTGTTTAGTTTTAACTGAAACATTTATGGTCTCTGATATGGGCTTGTTCAATATTTCGGGGTACGGACTTATTTGTAACAATGGGGAATACAATCGAAACGATGGAGTGGCAATTTTTCTAAATAAAAAATTCAGCTATACATATGAAACAGTTAAGATAGGACAGGTGAGAGGTTTAAAGGTTCTTGTAGGTAGTGACAATAAGAAAATTCAGATAACTGGTATATATAAATCCCCCGATATTTCAGTTGATGAATTCAATGCTGATTTTCACGGTTACTTGAAAAACGAATGTAGAAATAGTAATTTCCAGATCGTGGTAGGCGACATGAATGTAAATATTCTGCAGAATAGTGAACATGTTCTAAATTATTTGAATATATTAGCTGGAGAAAAATTGACCTCAGTGATTAATAAACCAACTAGGGTGCAGGGAGATACCAAAACTTGTTTAGATCATATATTAATTAAAGATATTTATGACTATATTCCAATTATAATGAAAACTCACATAACTGACCATTTTTCCACAAATCTCTTTTTCAAAAGCGTTGTAAAAAGTGTGCCATGTTTTTGTGAGGGTTTGGTGAATGAAAAAATTGATTATGTAATTTTAAAGTCACTGTTCTCTGAGGTTGACTGGGGCGACTTTTATACAAGTCAGGATGTAGATGAATCTACAACTGTGCTCGTTGATATTATAAAGGAACAGATAAAAAAAAGTTATTTCAAACCTAAAAAACGCGATAAAAAAAGAAAAACCTGGATAACCAACGCACTTTTGAAATCCATCAATAAACGTAATGACCTGTATAAAGCATGGGAACAAAATAAAAATGCAAACTCCTGGGAAATTTTCAAAAACTATAGAAATAGGCTTAACAAACTAATAAAATATGCGAAATCGCAATTTTACATGGATCAAGTGCGCTCCAGTAGAGATAGCACAAAACAGATGTGGAGGGTCGTATCGGAACTATGTACAAAACCGAAAAATATTAGCCATATAGATAAACTTGAAGTGGATGATATATATATATATATATATATATATATATATATATATATATATATATATATATATTAAGGACCCTAAACAAATGGCCTCTGTTTTTAACCAATACTTCACTAACGGAGGTAAAAATCTAGCGCAAAAAATTAACTTTAAGAACAACAAAAAAATGACCGACTCTAATGAACTTGAATATAAATTTCGATTTACTCCTACAAACATAGAAGAAGTAACAAACATAATTTTGAACTTGAAAAATAGGAAAAGTAGCGGTTTTGACGCAATATCAGCTGAAATATTGAAAACTGGAATCGATTTTTTGGTTTCGCCAATTACACATTTAGTGAATTTGATTCTACGTAAGGGTATATTTCCTAGTGCACTGAAAATTGCTGTAGTAATACCATTATATAAAGGTGGTGAAAAAACGCAATGTAGTAACTACAGACCTATATCTTTGTTGTCTAATTTGTCCAAAATTGTTGAAAAGGTTATTAAGGAGAGATTATCAGTATATATGACTAGAAACAACATTTTATCCGACTTTCAGTATGGATTTAGGGAAGGAAGGTCGACACAGGATGCCATCGCGAAACTTACTGAAAAAATTTATAAGGCTTTCAATGACAATAAGGTATCACTGTGTGTTTTGACCTGGCTAAGGCTTTTTATACGGTGGAGCATGACATCTTGTTAGACAGTCTGAAACAAATTGGTTTTGGAGATGTTGAGTTAAATTTGATGAAATGCTACCTTAAAGACAGGAAAAAACTTGTCAAACCGAATGGTGTGGTGAGTGAGTTGGCAACGCTCGAGTATGGTGTACCCCAGGGTACCGTCTTGGGGCCCATACTATTCACAATATATTTAAATGGCCTGCTGCTTATACAGACAAGCGGGGATATCATAAGTTATGCAGATGACACACTCATTTTCTATTCAGCTAAAAACTGGAGAGAATTAAAACTATTGGTAGAGTCAGATTTCTTAAACATAAAAAATTGGATGGCGGAACACCTTTTAACTATCAATTTCGAGAAAACTAAGTATATTCCTTTTTGTATAGATCAACGGTCTCTGCCTGATGGCTTGCCCCTCTCTATAAGCGACGAAATGTCTACAATTGAAATCCCTTGTACATATCAATGCGAGTACCTTGGAGTAATTATCGATTCTCATTTAAATTGGGATGCGCATGTAAGTAGACTGATAGTAAGACTTAGGGGACTAGTTACCAGATTCAAACATCTTTCAGGGGTTATTGACGTAGATTGCCTAAAAATTGTTTATTCGGCGCTTGTTGAGTCGCAAATGCGTTACGGAATAATTGCATGGGGTGGTGCCTGTAAAAATGTCTTGCATAAGTTGGATATTCAACAAAAATGGAAATTGAAAATTATATATCAGAAAGACATCACTTTTTCTTCTAAGATGTTGTATGAAATATCTGGTGTATGGGACAGCAGACAGCTGTTTTGCTCGGCCATTTTAAATCACTTAAGGAAGAATATGGAGTGTCACGAACTGATCGCACACGACTCCAATACTCGATATAGTAAATTTTCACTTGTTGTTCCAAAAATGGTTAAGACAATTAGTCAGAGGAGCTACTCCTTTATTGGTCCCAGAATGTTCAACAGACTGCCTTTGAATCTAAGAATTACAAAAAACAAACAATTCAAAACAAGTTTAAAGAGATGGATAAATAATACGAATAAAGATTATATCACTAGTTTAATTGATTTGAAAGATAATACATAGATCACAACTCAAATCATAACATTCATGAAAACATAAACATAAATAAATGAAATTTGAATGGAATATATGACCTCCTTCAGCTCTCCCATGTGCCCATGTTATTATTATTGTTATTATTGTTGTTTTGTATGCCCTTCTGTTTCTGATAGTGTGTAAGTATTGTGTACAGTATTCATGTGCATAAAGATATTTTGTGAGTATATTACTTTATTTTGAAATAGTAGAAAAAAAATATAAACACTTACCACAGTATATAAACCTTTGTGAGTAGCTATTCGATCTTTATTGTGTGGAAAATTCGATGTTATTTTATAAAACAGAATTAAATTGAGACGGAGAGTGTTTGAACAATAGGTTGTAATCATATGCAATAAAGATATATTATTATTATTATTATTATTGTACTTATGCACGATCTCAGCTGTTAGCTGGATATAATTTACCTTTCCCAGATTCAGCAATCAAAGGGAATAGGCTCGATTACAATATACTTGACATAAATTTCTTAACTATTCTACATGTATTAAGAATAACAGCTTTTTGCATTTCTACATAGGTATTCTTATGCAATTCTAATTTCTTAAGGCTATCATGCAAAGTTTTGGGTATTAACCCAGTGGGGGATACGATGACAGGAACAATATCTATTTTCTCGAGGTGCCACATCTGCTTGATCTCAATAGCAAGGTCTGTGTATTTGGACTTTTACTCCCTGAACTTATTCAGCACGTTGTTATTATTCGGTATGGCGACATCCACCAGCATTGCTGTTTTGGCTCTCTTATCATACACCACTATGTCCGGCCTATTATTCGTCACCATTCTGTCAGTGATAATAGGCCTATCGTAGTATAATCTGATAGAGTCATTTTCCAATACGGGCGCCGGTTGATACTTGTAATATGGCTGGAATGTATTCAGAAGTCCGTACTTGTGTACAAGTTTCTGATGGATAATGTTGCACACTTGATTATGCCTGTGAAGATAGTCTGTATTGGCCAGTTGTTCACATCCGGACGTAATATGCTGTATAGTCTCCGATCTTATATGGCATTTTCTGCACCTATCTGTTTGTAATGTTTCGTCCTTCATAATAAATTTTTTGTAGTTGTTTGTAGCGATTACTTGGTCTTGGATGGCCATAAGGAATCCCTCTGTTTCCGCGAATAATTCTCCTTTCATCAACCATTTGTTGGAGGCTTCTTTGTCGATGTGTGGTTGATTAATCTCATGGTGATGTCGTCCATGCAATTCCTTTCTTGACCATTGCTCTTGTTTTTCAGTATCTGATAGGAATAGTAGATTCAGCAGGTCATCTCTGGTAGCAAGATTTAGAGGTGTATATCCCTTATCAGCCAACGATACCGCTCTATGTAGGTCAGAAGTGAGAGCTTTTTCTGAGAAGAATTCTCTGAGATTTTTTATCTGTTCGGTGTGTAAATTGACTACATCTATCAATCCGCGTCCTCCTTCTTTCCGCTTCAAAGTTGTTCGTATCACAGACGATTTTGGATGATGGTTGTTGTACTTTGTTAGCATCGTTCGGGTCTGCCTTTGAATATCATCCAGTTCTGTCTTAGTCCATCTGATTATTCCAAATGAGTAAAGTAACACTGGAATGGCGTAGGTTAGATTAATTGCCTTGACTAAATTCCCCGAGTTCAACATCGATTTCAGCACAGACTTCAGACGCTGACTGTATTCTGAACGAATCTTCTCCTTTGATTGTTTTTGGTCTAGCAATCTGGCTTGTTGGTATCCCAGATATTTGTATGTTTCGCCATCTCTCATGCACTGTATAATATCACCGTTTGGAAGTTGTGTTTCACCATCTATGACTTTCCCTCTTTGAATGTTCAGGGTCTTACATTTTTCAATCCCGAATTTCATATGAACATCTGCCGAGAACTCACTGACAGTTTTCAGCAAATCATCCAATTGCTTCTTGTTCGAAGCATATAATTTGATGTCATCCATATACATTATTATTATTATTATTATATGCGTGTACTATGTTTATAACATAGATATAATTCCTGACATCCAAGTTTTTGTGCACAGTGTATATAACAATAAAATAAATTGAAAGGAATGCGAATCTTTATTCAATTGAATGCTAAGACGTAGATAGGTACTGTACCTGGTTGCAACTATTACTGACAGAAACGTGTTTCCTATCTGGATAAATCGATTGTTATCAGTAACAGAGATAAGCAAAAAGATACATGCAGTACGGAATTGGTTATCCAATTACACAAGCCTAAAGTGCGTGACACAACATAGTATCGATTGCGGTACCAAATCCTATGGAGATACCACTAATTGTACCTATTATCGTTTTCTATAAATACTTAGTCGACGATTGGCGGCAAGGCAAAACAAGAATTGTTACGAGTGATTTCCCGTTCCGTTTAAACGTGTTGGGCTTTTCATGGGGATTTTTATGAGATTCCTATTTGTAATTTCCGCTTTTTGTTGACTACACGGTGATGTCGAAGCTGCAAATGTTTTATTCTTGGTTGAAGAAGAATACAATGTATTGAATGTATTACATTAGTGAATATTATAATAAATAAAATTATTCAAAGTAAAACAAAACCATATTTAAATTTTTCATTCAAACTTTCACTGCACCTAGAAATAAAACTCATAATTTCAATATTTCAAATTTCTATTTTGGTAGGTACCCAACCTTTGAGATTTTGCAAGAAACCACCACAAATTGATAATAGCAGCTATTGGTCCATTTTTGAGCGTAACTTTTGTTTTTCTTGAAAATATTAATTTTCGATAATCAAGAAATTTAATACTGGACCAATATGCTGAAGCAGGCGTATTGAATGACTTAGTTTGGACTCTTACAAGAATATGTCAAATGTTTGGGGTGTTCCATTCAATTGATTCGCTGGTACAGGGAGACTGGTACTCACGAAAGAACTTCTGGGCAAGGACGACCTCGAACAACAACGGCGATATTTGACCGTTATTCAAGAATTGCAGCTTCGAAAGAACAGTGAAGTGTCAATTAGCGCTGGAACAATACGACAACGTCTCAGGGATTTCGGTTTGAGGACTGCTGTCGCAGCTTGAGGATCAACTCTAACTTCAGATCATCGAATAGCCTGACTGTATTCTGCCAGAGAACATGTCAATTGGTTAGAAGCTGACTAAGACAGTTTCTTTTTCTTCTTCTTCTTGCACGGCGCCTTTATGGGTAGCATTCAGGCCGTTTGGCTCATTGAGCTTGCCGTGTTGTATTATTTTTTTATATGTCTTGAAAAAATTTTTTGATAATAAAAAACTGTACTGTGTTTTAAGGAATTTTACTTAATAATTGCGATTCGTAACGCGTTTCACTACACCGTAGCTTCTTCAGACGAATGAATATACAGAAAAATATAAATGAGAATATAACTATAAATATTCTTGAGTAATTAAAAGCTTATTGGGTTGCTTCTTCTTAAGTGGTTATTTATGACAGGTATATCCAATAAAATTAAGGAATAGATTGCTCCCCGAAAAGATTCAATAGAGGTGAAGGGCTTAAATCGACTTGTTCATTGATGAGTCTACCTGAGTGTTTGGTATTTATTGATTTCTAAAGTTTCCCAAAGATGTACCTTCCAATATTTATTATCTGTATGCAAAATTCCTGTGGGTCGAAAGGATGACTACTTTCTAAGAGATGATTCGCGTAATTTGAATCTGATTTTTTATTTGAAAAACTGCTTTTATGTTCCGATATTCTAATATTAAAATTTCTATGTGTTCTACCAGTGTAGAAATTATCACAGTCACTGCAATTCAATCGATAAACACCTGATTTATTGTTTTCACCTGGTTTAGTTTCATTATTTTTATATATTTGCCTAAATTATTATTACTTTGGAAAGCTATGTTGAAATTATTGCTACTCTAGAATGATTTCAGTTTCTCACTTGTAATGCCAACGTAGGTTAAGGTGTTTCAACATAGCTTTCCAAACTAATAATAATTCAGGCAAATATATAAAAAATATAAATGAGATAAAAAACACAAGGTTTAACTTTAATCTACACATTATTTGAAAAAATTCGACGACGTTTCGCTGACACAGCAGCTTTATCAAAAATGACAAACAGAATGAAGAGTATGGTATTATAAACAAATCGTAGAACAAGTTGGATGAATAACAGGAAAATCCACACCGAGCCATTGTACAGTTAGTATGAAAGGTAATAAAACTAATAAAACAAGTTAAGTAGGGTGAATAATTCACATCTACCTGCTCATTCAAAAGCTTGTCCGAATGTTTGTATCTATTTATTTCTAATGCTTCTAGGAGATCTAATTTTAAACTTTTGATTTTATATGTAATATGTCAAAGTTTTTATTGAATGAATGGTTTTCTTTTATTAAGTGGTTTGAATAATTTGAATCAGATTTATTATTATCGAAGCTACGTTTATGTTCAGATGTTCTTATGCCAAAACTCCTATAGGTCCTACCGATATAAATTTTATCACAAGAACCGCAATTGAGTTTATAGATTCCTGATTTACTTGATTTTTCAACACGAGAATTATTATTTTAATATGTTTACCTAAGTTATTAGAAGTTTTGAAAGTTATATTGAGATTTTATTCATCCAACTTGTTCTTCGCGTTGTTTATAATACCATACTCTTCATTCTGCTTGTCATTCTTGATAAAGCTGCTGTGTCAGCGAAACGTCGTCGAATTTTTCAAATAAAGTATAGATTAAAGTTAAACCTTGTGTTTTTATTTCATTTATATCATGGATCTACATCAAGTAACGGCCTCCACAATTCAAATATAAAAATAATAAAACCAAACCAGGTAAAAACAATAAATCAAGTGTTTATAGATTGAATTGCAATGACTGTGATAATTTCTACATTGGTAGAACTCATAGAAATTTTAATATTAGAATATCGGAACATAAACGCAGTTTTTCAAATAAAAATCAGATTAAAATTACGCGATTCATCTCTTAAAAATAATCACTCTTTTGACCAACAGTTTAAAATTTTGCATACAGATAATAAATATTGGAAGGTAGATCTTTGGGAAACTTTATAAATCAATAAATACAAACACTCAGGTAGACTCATCAATGAACAAGTCATTTAAGCCCTTCACCTCTATTGAATCTCTTCGGGGAGCAATCTATTCCTTAATTTTATTGGATATACCTGTCATAAATAACCACTTAAGAAGTAGCAACCCAATAAGCTTTTAATTACTCAAGAACATTTATAGTTATATTCTCATTTATATTTTTCTGTATATTCATTCGTCTGAAGAAGCTACGGTGTAGTGAAACGCGTTACGAATCGCAATTATTAAGTAAAATTCCTTAAAACACAGTGCTTGTTTTTTATTATTGATAATGGAATTTTACCAAGTAAAAGCCTCCCAAATTCAAAAAATTTTTTGATGAAGCTTGCAAGACTGTTGAAGGGGGCTCCTGGATCATCCGGGCGCTGGGTGTTTCAGTGCCCAAGGTGTTCAGTCTAGTCATCTAGACATTCGAAGAGTATGTTTGGTCATTTTCTAGGCAACCACGGTACTGTGTGGTTTCCGATAGTCTAATGACGTGTAGGTGTTTGTTGAGCTGGTATCCTGTCAATAGGCCAACTACCATCCCAACAGACTTTTCATCGAGGGACAATAGTTCATATACCCCCTCCCCTTTTTGAGCCAATTTGACTGTCTCCGTCCCGAGATGCCTGCCCAATAGTTCAGGGCCTCGATGGTGTTCCAGTTTTGAAAGAAAGAGAGCACCTATTTGATCGATTGACTTTTTGCATACACAGGTGAAGGCTTTGATCTTTGGAAAACTGAATGGCAGGAAGTTGATGTTTTTAATAAAGTTCTCATAGAGGATCCTGCCAAAAGGGTTGCAGGTTTCGAAAAAAGTAGGAAAAATTGGTGTACATTAAATCGTCTTAGGATAGGACATGGTCGTAATAATAGTATCTTGTTCAAATGGAATAATGTAGAAAGTCCGGCATGTGAATGTGGCGCAGCTGAAGAAACAATAAGACATTTAGTCCTCGATTATCCTATTTACCATTTTACGGGTGGTTTTCAAGAAATTCATTCCGTTTCAGATAATTTTATCAACTGGGTGGAGAACTTCAAGTCTATTTAGGAGATTAGTTTTTTTGCTTCCCCTTAGTTGATAAGGCAAGGGCTACACCCATGTAGGGCTTCATTCCTAAAAGGTGTATCAGATGTTCCCTGTTGAAAAACAGAGGAGCATTAGTTAAGTTCTTAGATTCAAGTGAGTTTAGACATATAAGGGTTAGGTATGTTTTGATGAAATATTTTTCTGCTGGTTTTCTTTTTCAATTGTTACAGATTTTTCCAGCCCCAATCCCCCTTACTTTTCACCCTTGTCTTCGTGAATTTCTGGAAATCATTGAGTGCAAGATGACATTGAGAGAATGAAGCTGCTAAGCAGAAAAATTTTTGGTACTCCTTTTGTACACACGACACAATCACAACATAAGGAAAGAAGCTTTTGCTAGTGCAATAGTGACAAGGAAACGAGTTTTTTCCACAGGTTTTTTCACTCGTTTACTGAATCATACGCAAGATAGTATGGTTCCCCTGTTACATTTCCTGTGCTGACACTTTACGGCCAATCGTAGGAGGCATGATGCAAGTTTAGATGCCAGATTAAGGAGCAGGCATGGTCTGTTTTTTCCGCTGGTATTCTATTTATTCGCTTGTTTTATACGATTGTAATTTTTCTGACGCACAGCAAAATTTTAGATATAAGAATTTATTGTGAATACAATTATTCGAATTTTTGTAAGTCCTCTCTTTTCAAAAGAATATATAGGGGGTTTTACCCCGACGAGTTGCCCATATATTTGTTCATGCAATCAAACTGATTTCATGAAAAAATATAAATCCACCACCCACCTTTGCCAGGCAATGATTATAATCAAAACATATCCTGGAGTAATTATATATTAGGATAACGTTAAATGTTATGAGAATATATCAATCTACCAGAATATATACATACTATAGCATCATCAGACAATGATATCAATGTACCAACGAGTAGTGTCAGAGGCTTTCTCCCCGGAAAAATCCAGTGTACGGACCTTAGTCAAGTAACACTGAATGTTACTCATTAATAGTTTCCTTTGTGTGAAGTGGTGAACGATCGAATAGAATACTGCTCTGAATATGAATATGACAAAATTGTCAGTTAATTATATTACATTTATATAAACAAATAAATAAAATATGAAATGAGATTCTGAGCAGTATAAACTAAAGAGAAAACCTATGACTCTACCTCATTATTATTTTCGGAAAGAAACCTACGAAGAATATTACAAGATTTGATGACTGTTATCTTTTGTAACTGTTCAAACAAATTTTTCTTCAGACCCAAAATCTCAATACTTTTGTGAAGATTTCTAGGAATAACGCCTGTTGTAGAAATAATAATCGGTAGAATAAATATTTTCTTCATTTTCCACATTTTTTAATCTTGTCGCCAAGCATCATATATTTAGAATTTTTTCATTGTATTTATTTTGTATATTATGTGTGTCGGGTATAGCAATATCAATTATATATGTTATTTGATTCTGTTTATCATTAAGAAGGATATCTGGTCTATTGTATTTTACAGCTCTGTTGCAAAGAATTGTTTTATCAAAATAAAGTTTATATTTGTCATTTTCACAAATAATCTCAGGTTCATATTTTTGAAATTTTTTCTTTTGGGAATTAGGTCATGTTTAATTCCTAGATTGAAGTGAATAATATTAGCGACGGCATTATGTCTTTCTAAATAATCTGTTGAAGCAAGGACTGAGCAAGATGATAATATATGAAAAACTGTTTCTGAACAACAGAAACATCTACGGCAAGAATCATCTATATTTTGTTTGATGATGTGTTTTCTATAATTCCTTGTGAAAACAACCTGATCCTGGATCGCAATTGCCAAGCCTTCTGTTTCAGCAAACAATTCTCCAGATACTAACCATTTATTCGATGCAATTTCATCAATATAATCATTTTTCAATTCTTTAGGGTGCTTTCCGTGTAATTCCTTCTGCATCCAACTTTCTCTTTTAGAATTATCATCAAATATATCAAAATCTACCTTTTGCATTGTCAAGTTCAGAGGTGTAAGATTATAATCTGAAGCAACAACAATATCATGTAATTTGGACGTTCTCTGTTTATCATGAAAATGGGAACGTAGATGAAAAATCTGTTTACTATGAAGATTATTCAAATCAATTAATCCACGACCTCCAAGATGTATATATATATATATATATATATATATATATATATATATATATATATATATATATATATATATATATATATATATATATATATATATATATATATATATATATATATATATATATATATATATATATATATATATATATATATTTATATAGTTAGGAAACCCCTGCCTCGAAAATTTTCTGTAGTCTAACTGGTGATGAGTCTGTGACTCACTTCTTTGTAATAGAAATTAAAATGATCGAGCAACTTGCCATATGCCTAAGAGGGATAATTTTCTCAAAAAGCCTTTACGCCGACCCTGATAGCTATTTGACATTTCATTGCAGAACGTATTATTCATCTTACTTCCTCTGCTTGCTATCTCTTTTGTTCTTCGCGCATCATACAAGAATCTCAACCGCACAGATATTCTTGTCGACTCTTACAGTTCATCCGGATTCAACTTGTTTATTACTATATGGTGTACCATTTTAAGAAAAATCCGTTATTTAATTAGTCTTAATTTTCATTTCATTCATGTAATTCTGGAGCATTGATTTTATCCATCAACTTAAACTGCTTTAAACGTCGTGATATATAAACTCCATAAGATACCGTTTTTTGTACTTTTTATATGAAAAATTCCTCAACTCAGGAAGGATGAATAACTTGATCTCCCTATTCGTGTATTAATAAAAGTTGCTCGACTAGGCATTCAAAAATTCGCAAGCATTTACCTTGAAAAGAACAGCCCGCATTCTGATACTAACGACCTCAATAAATCAACAGGAACGGTTAAAATTTCCATAGGTAATTGCTTCAAATACAATGCTATTTATTAGTTTTTGCGAAAATTTTCGAGAAACGCCTTTCAAGGAATTGAATTCTTCGCATTTAATTCACACATAAATGAGTTTCTTATTGTAAGCAGTTACTCTGCTCGAGAAATACAGAATTGAATTTATTTCTTCCTTGCATTCATTCGTTCAAGAGCCCAGATGGCCTATGTGGAGGTATGCAATTATTATATATTCCTTGATATGTAGATAAAAAGTACAAGATAAAAATGCCGCGCATAGTTAGTTACGGTGAAGGAAGTGCTTTGATTTATATAAGAATGAGAAAATTGTAGCCTTTGTAAAACGCCGAAATTTTTTAACCGAAACATAAATTACTGAAAGAAAATAGTTGCCTTAAAAGAAATTCCTTCATCATACACACTCACTTTCAAGAAATATTTCATACATGCGTATATTAAAGTTTTTTGAAATATATTCAGAGGTTTATCTAAGTCACTCTAAGAAAGAAGCACTTCAAATCGTCATAAGGAGAGTGTTCGTGTAGGTTTTTCAGGACTGTCAGCATCTGAATAGAGGTGCATGCCTCTGCAGAAAAGATTGCTATTTTACTTCTGCAAAGATTGTTCTAAATTCATGAAACAGTTGCCTAGGTTGCTGCTATTTGTTCAAGAGATGGGAGACGATATAAAGGTTTTAAAAGATATTATCAATGTGCAGTCTGAAGTAAAAAGAGATGAGGAAGGAGGAGTGAAAATTCGAAACCGTTCTGCAATAAGGAATGAATGGTACAGTGAAAAATTAAAGAAGAGAGAGGCTGTTATAACCTGTCTCTTCTTCAGAATGATTGGCATTTGTTTTTGGCTTCACCAATATATTGGTGAAGCCAAATACAAATGCCAATCATTCTGAAGTGAGAAATACAATTATAAAGAAAGTGGATCCAATTAATTTGAATTGTAACATAAAAATTGATAAAAATAAAAAAGGGAGGATAAAAACAAGTAATATGTTTTGGAATTTTACTTAATAATTATGATTCGTAACGCGTTTCACTAGCGTAGCTTATTCAGACGAATTGATGTACAGAAAAATAAGAATGAGAAAATAAATATAAATGTTCTTAAGTAATTAAAAGCTTATTGGGTTGATTCTTCTCAAGTGGTTATTTATAACAGGTATATCCAATAAAACTAACGAATAGTACTCCCCGAAGAGATTCAATACAGGTGAAGGGCTTCAATCGACTTGTTCATTGATGAGTCTACCTGAGTGTAGAATATTTATTATCTGTATGCGAAATTTCAAACAGTGGGTCGAAAGAGTGATTATTTTCTAAGAGATGATTCGCGTAATTTGAATCTGATTTTTTATTTGAAAATTTTATCGATAAATTGAAACAAAATTCAACACCTTAACCTACGTCGGTATTACAAGTGAGAAACTGAAA